>CM042540.1:17834573-18482073 GCA_023630585.1 Cranoglanis bouderius
CGCTGGAAAGCGCGCAGTGGAATGCGGAAGTGTTCGAGTCCACCGCTCGAGTGACTCGGAGAACGAGGGGAAACTTCTAACAGTTGCATTTGAGTTTCAACTTACGGACTGAAGACCAGACATTCTCCTTTAAGATTTTCGGGTAGAGCGCAGAAATGTTTCCCTCAATTATTGCAAGTGGCCCAGGCCCTGAAACAGCAAAGCATCCCCACACCATCACACTTCCACCACCATGCTTGACCATAGGTATGATGTTCTTTTTGTGGAATTCTGTGTTTGATTTACGTCAGATGTAATGGGACCCCTGTCTTCCAAACAGTTCCACTTTCGACTCATCAATCCACAGAACATTGTTCCAAAAGGTTTGAGGATCATCAAGGTATGTTTTGGCAAAATTCAAACGAGCCTTAATGTTCTTCTGGGTTAGCAGTGGTTTTTACCTCACCACTCTTCCATGGATGCCATTTTTGCCCAGTGTCTTTCTGATAGTGGAGTCATGAATCTTTACTGCTGCAAGAGAGGCCTGTAGTTTCTTTGATGTTGTCCTTGGCTCTTTTGTGACTTGCTGTATGAGTAGTTGATGTGCTCTTGGTGGAATTTTGGAAGGATGGCCACTTCTGGAAAGGTTCACTACTGTGCTGAGTTTTTCCAGTTGGAGATAGTTTGATTGAACAGGGTTTGCAGTAATCAGGCCTGGTTACGTCTAGTCCAGCTGAACCCCATTTTGAATGCAGTTTTGCTAGAATTGGGGAATTAGTAACTATGGGAGCAAATACATTTTCACACAGGCCCAGTTGGTATTGGATAACGTTTTTGCTTCAGTAAATAAAATTATCATGTAAAAACTGTATTTTGTGTTTACTCATGTTGCCTTTGTTTTATCTTAGATTTTGTTTTAATTTCTGAAACAATTTAGTAGGAGATATACACAAAAAACAGAAGAAATCAGAATGGGGGCAAATACTTTTTCACAGCACTGTATACTCTGACTCACTTTATCACTCAGGATTTTTTTCACACCTCTTTGTGGCAGTGACTCAGCTACAGCCTGCCTGCTCTCAGATCTTCAACCTGTTTTACCTCTCCGACCCATCAGCCGCCAGACTGGAGCCCCTTCTGCATTCTTGCTTTCACCAGCTGCCTCCATTCCCTATTCCACAATACCAGCACTACCCACTAGGAGATGGCTGCTCTACCCTCATTGGTGAGAATGAAAGGATCTTTTAACCCAATAGGATTATTGGTTAAATAAATCTTAGTTTATTATTGCTTGGGTAAATACTCTGTTGTCAAATTTATTTTAACATGATATACTTCTTATGTGCAGCATATGTTGTTAGTTACATAAAATCTTGAATCTCTTTTTCTGTCCTCCTTGTTTGCTCACCCCAAAACAAGGCAAATTCTACAAACATATGCACAAATTAATTATAATCATTATTATTGCATGAAATGTATCTCCCTGCTGTGTAATGCACTGCTAAAAACAGAGACTGCCAAAACACAGTATGCAACATAGACACTTTCCAAATACATGAATGACTGTGGAAACTGTTTCCATCTAAACAGCTATAGAAAAAGTAGCTATCTCTGCAAGACCTGCATTTTAAATGTAATTGCAGTTTACCCCTTTTGTCTTCCTGTCTCCTCTGTTCTCCCTCAGGATCAACTGAGTACTTGCACTCCTAGCACTTTCTCTCTGTTTGTCAATCTAGCCGCAATCCCCAGAGCTGCATTTCTCTATAAGCTAGTTTGAAAAGAGAACATTATACCCTAGTTTTGGGACACATATTTATTAACTGTTTCTGTTACTTTGGCATTGACCCATTTAAAAAAAAAAAAAAAAAAAAAAAAAAAAAAACTAGGCTGCCTGACAAAGAAAACTAGCACAAATCTTATATGTATGTAGTGCAAAATGTGATATGCATTGGTATATTAAAGAAGAAAAACTGCAGCCTGTTTGCCAAACCTTAAAGCAGAGTGTAGTATAATAATATTATAATATTTCTATATGATACAGTAGGTGTTCACTGTCAGAAAGCTCTGACATTAATATTAATATAGCTCCTGCATGTGGAACTTGAGCTTAATTAAAACTGTAATCTTGCATCACAGCAGTAATGATCCAAAGACAGATAAATGACTTACAGCCTCAGAGAAATATAATACAAACTGAGTGAGGAGACTGAAGTACCACTCTATTTACCACAAGGAATGCTTTAAAAATATTTTCAAATCAGCAAACACATGTTCGGTAATTAATTTTACAGTCACATGAAGCGTCCTTTAAGCTGCCCCTGTGGGAAAGGTAGTCCCATCATAGTCACCACAGATCCACACAGCATGTCTTTAAATGTGATTATTGTATTTACTATCCAGGAATAGCTCATCTGTTTCCTTGTTTATATTTTTCTGGGTGTTCACATTGACTTCATTTGTAAGCTGATTCAAAGGAAAATTGCAGAGGCTAAAATGCTGGTGTAGTGGAGTTATTTTTGCCTCATTATTCTATTATTTATATATATTCTGTTATTATTCTATCTAAGGCTTCCTTTTTTTCTTTATTTTTCCCAGAATTTTATTAGTCTTTATGAGAATGGAACTTGCGAGTCTCCAAGTTTGTTACCCCTTTCCTAGCTGCCAGAGCTCTTGCAGAATGTGTTCAGTTGTATTGTGGAAATATCTGTGCCTTATTAGGTCTGCATATCTTCATAAAGATCTGTCTCATGGTTCTCTTCTAGACTATATATGACAGATATGTCTGTTTGTCTAATTGATCCCACGAGTGATTTACCTGAGTTATTTCATGCACAGAATTTTTTTTTTTAAATGCAGTTATTAAAATGTATGTTCCGTGTTCTAAAAAAGGGGCACCCTGCTGGTTTTGCCTCTATATCACAGTCTTTTTGTGTTTATCTATGTCCTTGTCCTTTCTTGCCTGTTTTATCTCCCTTTGTCTGTGTCTTTCACTATTTCAGAGACAGTGTTTAGAGCAAAGCAAAAATAAACTACTTAGGGGTGTATTTTGATAAATTTGTGTAGGCTACTTGTCTTTTTTCCAAGTTGCATATTTTATTTTGCTGAATTAATTCAGCCATGTTGGATTTTAGCCATAGTGTTTGGCTCACCAGTGCTGCTTGCTACTTGCTGCTGTTCACAGATAGGAACAGAGCTGGAACTAGGTGCCTTTGTCAAACTGCTCTGATAAGACTCACCCTGTTTAAAATTCAAACCTGCAGCCATGCTCTCTATATCTCCTCCATCTTTCATGCTATATGAACCTCACCTCCCCAATGCTGCTCTCAGGTTTGTCATAATGGAAATTCCTCCATCCCTCTCCTCTGTCACCTGCTCCAACCAGCTCTTCTTATAAGCATCCAGGCTCTTGCTGTCCACAAACGCACTCGGCTGGTAAATGAGAAATGGCAAAAGAGCCAATTGTTGAAAGGGCATAGGACCGGAAAGGTGAACCTCTGCCACTTTTAGTCACTGTGATTGACTGCACACATGAACGCATAGACGTGTAAATTGACTGTTGCTTAGCCTTGCCTATTGGTATACTATACCAAGAGCCTTAATATAATAAAGCCACTTATGGTTTGGCTCCATTACACCATATGGAGAAGGCATACATATAGCTGAAAAAAGTGTTTGTCTTGGATTGGACAAATTGAGTTCCACAGATCCAGCAAGATGTTGCAGTTATACTGGGAATAAGTGGATCGAAATGTTTCTGACAGAGTGATGGGTTTCATAACACAACACTCCCTTAAAACATGGAGTTATTTTTCTTTTAATGTAGTCATCCCTGTGTTAATGCAAAACGCAACCAATCTGCAAATAAAATAAAATAAGAAAAAAAAAGCAAATTCATTCTATACAATTAGCACCGCTGCCATCTCATTGTTAAAATGTGCTATGGAGTGAATAAGCATGTAATCTAAAAATTGTATCTACAGTTCTGAAAAACAATGTTAAAAAAATCAGTCAAAAGAAAAATGCTAAATTGTAGTAATTTGCTTTGTGGAAAATTGACATAACCTGTAAAATATTACAGTAATTAACTTTTTGTGAAAACAGAAATAAATAAGCAGTATTTCTATAAGGACTCTTGAGCCAGGTGCCATGTTGCTTAAAAATTCATGAGTAAGAAGATAAAAAATATAATACAAACAGTGTTTTAGAGTGTAATAAAGCTTGTAACTTGTAATGTTATAGAGTGTAATAAAACTTGTAATAACTTGTAATGTTATAGAGTGTAATAAAACTTGTAATAACTTGTAATGTTAGAGTGTAATAAAACTTGCAGACTGCTAGGTACAGTTTTTTAAAAACATAATATGGAAACATGGGGAGATAAGAGCTATAAATGTACAAAGGGTTTAATGACTTAAAGCAACAAGACAAATACAGTTGATAAAAATGGTTATGGGAGACAAAGCAATGAAAACATGCAGTGAAACTAAACACAAAGCAGAAATATATTCACATTAACCAGAATCAGCTGATAAGATGCCAAGCAAGGAAGACAAAACCAGTGAACATAAAGGAGGCTGAGAACACAAAGCCAAAACAAAAATAGAAGCACATGGAATTTGAACTGTGGTGAAGCGGAGTGTTTAGGTTATATCATAGTGTATGTTTGCATTACATTTTGGCATTGCACTGCTAAGTTTACATTTGTCTCCATCCAGGTTGCCAAATTTGCAATGATTAAGAGAACATTTGGCTTCATAGCAGACTGTTTCCTGGACATGTTTTTCCTTTGTCAGCATTAATGTGAAAAAATCTGTTGAACTATTTAAAAAAATCATATTAGCACAATGATTACTTTTTGTTCAGTGTAAGCATATAGTTCAATCACACTATACCAGAGTTTAGACAGTTAGCTTACAATCTGCTGTACATAATTTATATTCATAAATTTGAAATTGTGAATGTGTAGCCTCAAATTTAGTCTTGAGCTTCATTTTGGTGTATGTATTTGGAAACATTAGACACAAATCAATGAAAACACAACGTTATGTGAAAGTATGTAAGTGAATGCCAGAAAAACAACGATACAATAAAAACAAGCCTCTATAGTCATGATAACCAAAGAGGGGTCTGCAATTTTTAATTCTGTTAATTCTGTCGTAGAAAATCACTACTCATCAATTTATTATTGTGTACTTACATGTACATATTTATCAACCTGTTTGATTGGTCACTTGAATTGAATATGTTTATTCCCAAACCAATAACTCAAGCAAAAGGCTTGTAAATAATGAAAACTTAAATCTAATGAGTTAGGTTTAAGTTCGATAATCCCCCCAGTTAAAGGGATCCCTGGCAACAAAAAGGTTGAGAACCCCTGTGGCTCACTTACTGTATATCTAGTTCAAGTTCAAGTTCAGTTTATTTGTATAGCGCTTTTAACAATGGACATTGTCCCAAAGCAGCTTTACAGAAGTATATAAATTCAGGACATAGATTTTAAATTTATGAATTTATCCCCAATGAGCAAGCCAGCAGCGACTGTGGCAAGGAAAAACTCCCTGAGACGATATGAGGAAGAAACCTTGAAAGGAACCAGACTCAAAAGGGAACCCATCCTCATCTGGGTAACACCGGATAGTGCGATTATAAATAAATATATTTATATATCTGCTGTTGTAACCAAAGAGGTCTGAAGCACAGTGAATGGGAAGATGTGTACATCGATTGTATAGCAAATAGTCTGATTGCTAATACTGTAATAATATGCCTTGACACTGTTATTTATAGTGTGCCCATTGCCCATTGTGTGTTGTGTTGTGCCACTTGGAAATCACTCGCTGTTGTTGAGGATGACCCCACATGGACAGCATAAAGGTCAATGAGATTACTGAGGATGGTACCACTTAAAAACCATCAAAAAGATAGCTTTGGACTGCAATTGATATGATAGCTTTAGGACTGCAATTGCCACGAACAGTTTAGCACTCAAGCCTCCATCAGTGAACAGTTGATAAGTTCAACAAAACAGACTTCATGTGAAAACTTTAATAAATTTCCTGGTTAAGCAATTACACTTTTTGACCATGTAGTACACAGTTATAGAAGTGAATTATTTATAATTTCTCTATCCAGTATCACCCAGATGAGGATATTTTCTCTTTTGAGTCTAGTTCCTCTCAAGGTTTCTTCGTCTCAGGGAGTTTTTCCCTGCTCATTAGGGACAAATTTATCGATTTAAAATTTATATCCTGGATTTATATATTTCTTTAAAGCTGCTTTGTGACAATGTCCATTATTAAAAGTGCTATACAAATAAAATTTAATTGAATTGAGTGTTGACAATAACTCCATCGACTGCCACCGTACAGTATATGATGAGTACACAAAAGGGGATGGTGCTGTGGAAAAGTCGAAGTCAACACAACAAGCATTATTATTTGAGCTTGTAATAACCAATACAAAACAAATGTGGGTGTGCATGACATTGTCTATGAATGCATTTTCAGTTACTGATAATTGCCATTACTTTAAAGGATAACAGTTTGCAATGGCATTTTTCTACCACAAAACCATTTCTTTGAAAGACAGTAAAACTATGTACAATTTATCCCCTATGTGTGTTTACAGATTCACTTACAGTGCACTTTTTTGCTTCCTTTCAGTTGATGAGATTCATAGCCACCCTGATGTGTTCTTGGATGGAGACCCTGCTCCAGGTGGTGCTGGAGCATTCTCCTCCTGTGTGGATGAAGCAGAGAAGGCAGTGAAGCAGGAGGTTGACGATGACAGCAAGCCCTCCGGCTGCAGGGAGAACAAGCTGAGTCTCACCATCGCCAAAAGTGAGTATGTAGGCAGGCGCACGCTATTAATCAATCTAAACTCCTCCATACCCATTCAGAACTGCTGTGTTTTATCATGCCAGGTATCCACTGTGAGATTTAAAACAGATTTGGTCATTAACGATCAATCTTCACAGTCAGGCTGAATTTGAGCTGCATCAGCTGTTGTTTGATGTGTAAGGGTGGGCTCGATTAATTGCCCAAACAGTCTTTTTATGTTAAAAATTATGATAAACATGAAAAATGTTTTAATTTTTCTCCCCAGTATGTTTTAGTTTTGCTCCCCAGTATGGTCATCTGTCAATTCCCACCCAGCTAGTTCTCCTATATCATACGACAGCTAGCTAGTTCTCCTATATCATACGACAACTACCAACTGGGAAGGCTAAAGGCTAACACATGCTTCCTCTGAGAATGTGAAGCCAGCCAACCGTATTTCACAGACACTGATAAACTGGCCATTGTCGCTTGAGCATGCCATCATCTCCCACCCAGAGAACATGGCCAATTTTGCTCTCTTGGCTCCTGTCCATGGATGGCTGTGGCATCGTTGGGATATAAGCTCGCAATCTCCCAACCATAAAGTGAATGCTTTTCTGTTGCGCCATTCAGGAGCTGCCCAGACAAGCTCTAACAGAGTTATCACACAAAGACACATTTGTGATTTGCCAGCATGGTGAACCAGCAGGTAGTGTTGGGTTCTCACAGTTCCAGGGTCTGGTGTTCAATACTGAGCTGACTCTCGACAGTATGTCCACATCATCTCCCAAACACATGCTGACTACCATAAAATAGCTCCTAGGTGTGAATGAGTGGTATTGGACAGGCTCCAGATCCTCCGCCACCCTGACAAGCATGAAGCATTTACTGCAGACGAAGGAATAAATTAATTTTTTGGTCAGCTGGTTGCAGCATGAGCAGTCTAAATGTTATGAACTGAAATTATTACATCTGCATGTGGCAGCAATAATAACAAATGTCACAGAATGGTGTAACGAGATCACATTGGCCAGGTTGATTGAGCTGCAGCAACAAGGCACTGCCATTCTCCTAACCTCGAGCTGAGTGGGAGTAACGGGTTCTCACAGATAAGCGGTGCTTACTATATGCACTCTGACAAATCCACAAAGGCTGAGAGATAACAATGTCTTTTCCGAACCAAAATTGTCAATATACAGACCTGTCTGCATTTTACATCATAACATGTCAGTCGATCCAGTTATTTTTGCACAGACTGTATAGGCTTTACAGACTGATTGATTAAAATGTGCAGTGTGAGCTGTCATCAAAGCACATGATTTTAAAAGGCATACACTGTGTGTCTGGCTTAAGTCATATTCTTTCATCTGTGTATTTAAGCCCATTGTACATTACCACTTAGCTGGCTTATTGCGCTGAAAAGTTTAATGTGACATTGATTCGCCTTAAGTAGAACAGCTTTAGTTCATTTATGGGTTATTTATGATTTAGACATTTATGGCTGCTATTTAGTGATATAATCAAATGCTTATTGTGCATAATTGTGTATTAACAATGATTGTTCGGTGTGAGGCAAGACCATAGTGTAGACCTATTGTGTGTGTGTGTGTGTTTCAGTCTCCAGTAGCTGGTGGGGCTCTAAAAGGCTGGACTATGCACTTTATTGTCCTGATATATTGACTGCATTCCCCACCGTGGCTCTGCCTCAGCTGTTCCATGCATCTTATTGGGAATCTGCTGATGTCGTGGCCTTTCTACTCAGACAGGTAATACATAAATCTAAGAGCTTTTTTTGAGTATTACAGAGGAAATATGCTTCTAACACAAATATACATCAGCTCACATTGGAAAGAGGCCAAGTCTCTCTCAAGCCAATTAAATGAGATCTAAGGATCTTTGTACAATGGTGAGGCAGTTTTTTTTTTAATTTCCTTATTATTTTTTATTTATTTTACATTGTTTATTGCAAATAAGTGTCACAAAATTATACCAGGTTTAAGGTAGTAATAGACTATTAAGAACAATGGGCAGTAGTACATTTTTACTTTTCCAACTACAAATGTAATATACTATTTCTCAAATTATTTATGTTGCACTATTAAGGTTTTCATTTGACTTACCCTTGAACATTACATACTTAGGATGTAGAATAATGGGAATAAAAGCTGCTCCAGTGTAGCAGTTCTAGCCTTCACACAGTGTGACATTATGTCTGCAAGTACTTTTATGATCTATCACATTGTGAATTGTTTCATTAAACCTAAAGTCTACATTCAGGCCTCAATACCTAGCATTCTTTTTTATATGGTTGACTTGTTATATATTTCTCATTTGGCACTATATAGGTTAGATTGATGTGATTATGACTATCATGTGAAAAAATAAGTACACCCCATGGACATTTGATCCTCTTTAAAACAGTGCCTATTAATAAAGTTAATACACTCTATCAAATGACACATAAAAGTTACATTTTGTAGTCATTTTCACAATTTAAATGAACAAAAAACAGATCAGTCACATGGAAGAAGTAAGTACACCCCTACATTTATCACATCTTCAAATCCATAAAATTAGAATCTGGTGTTCAAGATTGGGTGCCAGTGATTAGACTCTGCTTAGGGAGTGCAGGACTGGCCGTCCCAGGAAATTCAGCCCAAGAGCAAACTGTCTGGTGCAAAAACCCCAAAATCTCACACAATCTGCTAGTAAGTCTTGCAACTGTTGGTGTCAAAATACATGCTTCTACAATCAGAAAGAGATTGGGCAAATTTGACTTGTGTGTGAGGCATGCCAGGAAAAAGCCTTTGCTGTCTAAAAAGAACATTAAAGCAAGATTACAGTTTGCCAATGAGCATATAGGCAAAGACCAGGCCTTTTGGAATATTGTGCTCTGGACAGATGAATCAAAGATAGAGTTGTTTGGCCACAATAACAGCAGACATGTTTGGCGCAGACCAAAGACAGCTTTTCAGAAGAAGCACCTCATACCAACTGTGAAGCATGGTGGGGTTGCTTCACTGCCTTAGGGACTGGACAGCTTGTACTCGTTGATTTAACTATGAATTCTGCATCATATCAAAGAGTGCTTGAAGATAATGTGAGGCCATCTGTCCAAAAGTTGAAATTTAACCCGAAAGTGGACCTTTTAAAAGGATAATGATCCAAGCACACCAAGGAAGGGCTCAAAAAGAAGAAATGGAGGGTTATGGAATGGCCTAGTCAAAGCCCAGATTTCAATCCTATTGAAATGTTGTGGGGGGATTTGAAACCAGCAGTACATTGAAGAAAACCCTCAAACATCTTGCAACTGAAAGAATATTGCATGGAAGAGTGGTCAGAAATTTCAACAAGCCGATGTCAGAAACTGGTGGACAATAATGCAAAAGCTCACTAGAAGTTATTTCTGCTAAAGGGGGCAATACTAACTTTTGAAGCCAAGGGTGTACTTACTTTTTCCACTGAAGAATATCACATCTATTGACATGCCTGTTGAGTAAATGATTGAAATAGCTAATTTTCCGTGTGTTTTTTTTTTCAAGAATATCAACTTTATTAATAGGCATTGTGTCAAAGATGATCAAAAGTTTGCTTCTCCAAATATGTCAAAAAAGCCAACAATTTCCATGGGGTGTACTGATTTTTTCACATGATTGTAATCAGGCAAAGCTTTACATGCTGTATTATCCTGACTATGAAGTAATGAAGCAAGCCTCTATTTGTTGAATAGACTAGTAAAATAGTAAAACAGAGTTTGCTTTTGAGCCGAGTGATTTTGTCTGAAAATAGGAAACAGTTATTTTTGTGATGTTGTTTGAGACAGTCAAATAATAGGGCACTATTGCATTGCATTAAAAAAAAATAAAATAAATAAATTCCTGTAGAGCAGATGCTGAGAGAATAGATTCCCACCCTGTTAAGGAAGTGTGCTCATTGGTTGCCAGTGTGTGTTTGTGTGATTGACAGGTGATGCAGTGTGACTGTGTGAAGGCTCAGGAGGCAGACAGCTTAGATCCCACCTGCTTTTCCCCTTCCAGCCCCAGAGAGAAATGGCTACGAATACGCACACATGTTAAATTAAGGGTGAGTGATGCACAATACACACATACAGTACATGCATAGCACATAGTCATAGCACGTGCTCTTGTTATGCCTTACCAGTGTATTGCTAAAACAACTGTAACTGGAGACATTGTATAGTGTGTCTGTGTGTGTGTGTGTGTGTGTGTGTGTGTGTGTCTGTGTCTGTGTGTCTGTGTGTGTCTGCGCGCACCAAATTATGTTTTTACAGTCTCTGCTGATCATTAGTTATTGAGTGACTTAATTAATGCAATTCCCTGAAAGTCTGAAAATGTTTAACTGCCTCATTAAAAACAAATCTACTCAATCAGGCCCATTGAATCCTGAGAGCTAATGATTGATAGAGCAGCTAACATTCATGAGAACATGAATCCATTCAGTGCTGTCATGTTAACATTAATCTGGTTTACTTTGTCCGGGTATCTTCATTTAAGCTTCATTTTGCATGTAGGTAATTACTGAAGGTGCAGTGGAGTTCTTTTGTTTAATTCTCAAAGGTTAGTTATAAAAAAATGTATACATCGATTAATCTGGTAGGTCAAATAATATTTTAATATCATATAGTGGCAGTTCTAGACCATTTCAACAGGCAGGGTTCCTATGAAAAGGACTAACAGAAGTCATTCTGCATCAAAAAGCTGATGATGCTGCGCTTGTGGATGTACTGTACATAGCTTTTATGCCTGTGTCTTACACTCAGCTTCTACATCACCCTCAGCCTCACTCTCAGGATCTCCACCTGTCTCTTCCTGCTCTATTGTGCCCCTCACTCTCTAAACTCTCCACCAGACAATTCAACCCTTCTCTCGCTCTCTTCTGGATCATTGGCTCTCTCCCCACACGAATCGTCTGACTCTGTCTGATTTTCTGCATGATTGTCTTTTTTTGGAATAAGTACACAATATTCTTTTAAAATTCTTTTTAAATACAGCAGTGGGCAGAATTGATGAAGAGTGTCTACAGGATTGGTGGGATAGGTAAGAATTCCTTCAGGAGCAGACTGGAGTAGGATTAAAAAAAAAAAAAAAAACAGTCCTGTGCCCACCTCTAATTCAATCTACCATAGATTATATCTGCAGGAATGACTGAGACCAAACACAAAGCCTGATACTGTTACATATAAGCAATTGTAGTTATACCATTAACTACACACATTCTAGGTCTGCCTGCCTCAGCAAAGACTGTGGGATTAATGGTCTGCAGATCCACAGTGGTTCAGGTTCAGTGAAAATGAGATTTGAGGAGAGGACTATTAATATGGAATATGGAAGACTAAATGGAGACAACACCCACTTTTGGACTGCATATTCAAGCATCATTCCAATTGCATCTTGTTCTTCTGCACTATTGTAACAAATTTAATAGTTAAAAAAAAAAAAAAAGAACAATGAAACTATAAACAATGTTTTTGTTTCGTCAGAACATCACTGCCAACCACAGAGTGAATGATGTCATTGTGACTGAGGAACGGCCACAGACTCTGGTTGGTCGCTTTATGTACGGCCCTCTGGACGTGGTGACTCTGACAGGAGAAAAAGTAAGAGAGTGATGTTTATTAGCCCGAGGTCCTGAAATCACTTTTGAGGTTTGTGTATAGTTTTCTTCTGTTTAATATCTCTGTCTTTCTCTCCCTCAGGTGGATGTGTATGTGATGACTGAACCGCACTCAGGATGTTGGGTACACTTTGACACCAAAATCACCAATAGCAGTGGCAGAGTGTCTTACACTATCCCTGACACCAAAAAATTCCCTGTGGGAGTTTACCCTATTAAAATGGTTGTTAGGTATGTCAATTCCCAAGTACTCTGAAAATGATTTATGACATCAGTTTCTATGATTTCAATTTTTGATTTATGTTTATTCACTTATTCATTTATTCATGTTGTATCCTGTATCAAATTGGGAGCATTCCTTTAAGGCTGTCTGTGTAGACTTTTGTTTGAATAATTTAATTTCTAAACTCTTTACTTAAGGATGGGTGCAAAATAACTGTCCAATATATGGTACATTAGTTTTTAGGGCCCTTGACACAATGTGTACTAAACATCAATGACAGTTTTGCTGTCACATTTTCTTTCTTACCTCTATAACTTCTTGTACAGGGGAGACCAGACGAGTGCAGAAGCTTTCCTGACTGTGCTGCCACAGGGAATGGAGTGTGTAGTATTTAGCATTGATGGGTCTTTTGCTGCTAGCGTCTCTATCATGGGCAGCGACCCTAAAATGCGGGCAGGTGCTGTGGATGTGGTCAGGTGAGCAATTCATGTGGGAATGAGGTAGAAGAGCAAAAAGATAAATACACATCATTTGGTGCTTATGATTTCAGTACTGTGTAAATACAGATTATACTGATAATATAAATAAATATTAATGTAATGTGCACAAGGAGAGTGAATGTTGATGCTTTATGTTATACTGTATTTAGACACTGGCAGGACCTGGGATATCTGATCATCTACATCACTGGGCGTCCAGACATGCAGAAACAGAGGGTTGTGTCATGGCTTTCCCAGCACAACTTCCCACAGGGCATGATCTTTTTCTCCGAGGGGTTGGTGCATGACCCACTGCGCCAGAAAACCATCTTTCTTAGGAATCTCATTCAGGAGGTAGAACGCATCTTCTAGGCTCCAAAAATGGCTCAAATGTATTTTCTTCTATGCAACAAAAAATCTTTGTTGTTCTTTATATCTTTGTTGGTCTGTACGTACTTGATCTTCTTTCCACTCTCTCAGGAATTGAATTGGCCCCCTGGAGCCCCTTAAAAATGAGTTGAATTGGGGCCAATCAAATTGTGTTATTTATTCATATTGGATGTTCAATGTGTCATAGCCTTGATTTATGCCATCACACAAGAAACAAAGTTAGTGAATACAGCCAGCCATTTTAGCATGTGTCTAATAAAACAATTAAATGTACAACCCCAATTACAAAAAAGTTGGGACGCTGTGTAAAACGTAAATAAAAACAGAATGCAATGATTTGATCTCTTAAGATGATCTCTTAAACCCATATTTTATTCACAATAGACCATAGAAAACATATCAAATGTTTAAATTGAGGAAATGTACCATTTTAAGGAAAAAATAAGGTAATTTTGAATTTGATGGCAGCAACACGTTGGTACACCAAGTTGGTACAGGTCCATGTTTACCACTGTGTAGCATCCCCTCTTCTTTTAACAACAGTCTGAATACGTCAGACCAGTTGCTGGAGTTTTGGGAGAGGAATGTTGTCCCATTCGTATCTGATACAGGATTCTAGCTGTTCAACAATCCTGGGTCTTCTTTGTCATAATTTTTTGTTTCATGATGCGCCAAATGTTTTCAATTGTTGACAGGTCTGGACTGCAGGCAGGCCAGTTCAGCACCCTGACTCTTCTACTACGAAGCCATGCTGTTGTAATAGATGGAGTATGTGGTTTAGCATTGTCTTGCTGAAATATGCAAGGCCTTCGCTGAAAAAGATGTCGTCTGGATGGAAGCATATGTCGCTCTAAAACCTGTATATACCTTTCAGCATTGATGGTGCCTTTCCAGATGTGCAAGCTGCCCATTCCAAAGGCACTAATGCCCCCCCATACCATCAGAGATGCAGGCTTTTGAACTGAGCACTGATAACAAACCAGCTGGTCCCTCTCCTCTTTAGTCTAGAGAACGAGGCGTCCATGATTTCCAAAAAGAATTTTAAATTTCGATTCGTCTGACCACAGAACAGTTTTCCACTTTGTCTCAGTCCATTTTAAATGAATTTGGCCCAGAGAAGATGGCGGCGTTTTTGGATCATGTTTACATATGGCTTCTTCTTTGCATGACAGAATTTTAACCTGCATTTGTGGATGGCACGGCGAACTGTGTTCACAGACAGTGAGTTCTGGAGGTGTTTCTGAGCCCATGCAGTGATTTCCATTACAGAATCATGCCTGTTTTTAATGCAGTGCCGCCTGAGGGCTGAAGATCACGGGCATGCAATATTGATTTTCGCCCTTGTCCCTTGCGCACAGAGATTTCTCCAGATTCTCAGAATCTTTTGATGATATTATGTACTGTAGATGATGAGATATTCAAATTCTTCACAATTTTACGTTGAGGAACATTATTCTGAAATTGTTCCACAATTTGTAGACGCAGTTTTGATTGGTGAACCTCTGTCCTTCTTTACTTCTGAGAGAGAGACTCTTCCTCTCTAAGATACTCTTTTTATACCCAATCATGTTACTGACCTGTTGCCAATTAACCTCCAGCTGTTTCTTTTTAGTAACACTTACTTTTCCAGACTTTTGTTGCCCCCGTCCCAATTTTTTGAGACGTGTTGTGGCCATCAAATTCAAAATTACTTAATTTGTTTTCTTAAAACGGTACATTTCCTCAGTTTAAACATTTGATATTTTTTCTATGTTCTACTGTGAATAACATATGGGTTTTTGAGATTTGCAAATCATTTCATTCTGTTTTTATTTACTGTACATTTTACACAATGTCCCAACTTTTTTGGAATTGGGGTTGTATGAAAGTACTGCAATGGTAGAAGGAAGTCATCCATATTTGGTTGTACCTGATGCTATTTTGAGAAGGGATTTCAATGAAAGAATGGCCATTACTACCGATTACTTACTAATAATTATTTCCTGTCAGTGTTGCCATTAGAATCGAGCCATTGGTCAGTCTATGTATTTTTCTTAGTGGTTAATGATTTACCTTTGTTTTTAACTAGTCATATATTTAGTGGTGGATTCAGTGATTTTTGTTTTATATGTCAGAGCATTTTTGGCTGTCAATAAAATACTTTCTCAGAGAACTCTGCACTATTTGGCATTTGGATATTAACCAGACTTCCACTAACAATCAAACATTTTATTCTAGGAAGCATGTGTGCATGTGCTTCAGGGTAGTGGCCTTAGATGAAACAGGGGCTTTATTAATTTGATTTTGAGTTAAAATATTTTAGCAGCAGTTAATGCCTGCTGAAAACACTGGGTATACTTTTAACAATAGGAATCAGCCATCTGACTGACTTGTGATGCTTTTGGCTCAATTGTAATGGTCATGATGATGTTTTGTTTTTGTTTTTTTTTTTTTTTTTTTATTCATACACATTTAAAAGCTAATGTCCTCTTTGTATTATGTGAAGATTGCATGTTAAGGTTCTCTAATTGATCATGTGCAAACTATTTAAAATTGTTTTCTTAGTGGCATAGAATGCATTGAGGCCAAAGGCACAGCCCACCACTTCTTTGCCCTGCCCTTTTATTTTCTCACCAACTTACACAAATGCACTCACATTACATCACTTTATTAGAAACACCAGTACACCTGCTCATTCATGCAATTATCCAGTCGACAGCAGTGAAATGTAGTGAAATGCATAAATGAGCTTCAGGTAATGTTCACATCAGACATCAGAATGGGGAAAAATGTGATTTCAGTGACTTCGATCATGGAATTGCGGCTGTCAGACAAGCCGGTTTGGTTTTCCGAAACTGCTAATCTCCTGGGGTTTTCATGCACAACTGTCTCTAGAATTTACAAAGAATGGTGTGAAAAACAAAACACATCCAGTGTGCCACAGTTTTACTGATGAGAGTGATGATGAGGAGAATGGCCAGACTGGTTTGGGCTGACAAGAAGGCTGTAGTAGCTCAAATAACACGTCAAACATTGAGGCAGTGGGGCTACAACAGCAGAAGAGAGAAAGAATAACAGAAATCTGAGGCTACAGTGAGCACAGGCTCACTGAATATGGACAGTTGAAGAAAAGACCAAGCAGCATTTTTCCAATCATCAACCATACAGTTTCTGTCAAACTTGTGAAAAATCCCAGGAGATCAGCAGTTTCTGAAATATTTAAACTAACACCAACAACCACCATGGTCAAAGCCACTGAAATCACATTTATTCCCCATTCTGATGTTTGAGGTGAACATTAACTGAAGCTGGTGACCTGCATCTGCATGATTCAGTGCATTGTGCTGCTGCCACATGATTGATGTTCCTAAAGAGGCCGCTGAGTGCATATCACATAACTACCAAAACTTGCATTCTTCCAGTGCCTGATATTCTCTGATAGAAAATCACAGTCTACCTTTTTGTTGTTGTTGTTAGTGTCACGTTAATATCAGGTTGGCCTACGGCTCCATGAAGGACATCTCCGTCTATAGCATGTTGGGTCTCAGCCCCAACCAGATATATATAGTGGGCAGACCATCCAAGAAATACCAAAACCAATGCCAGGTGAGCTAACTATGATTTTTTTTTTGTGCTTTGCACATAAAAATGTATACCATATTTTCTAGGACATAAATGTACTCCCTACATTCTGGATGCTTAGAGGGAAAAAAATCAATGACATCTTATTGTCCTGAAAATGTGGTTAAGTTGCCATAGCAACTATTTTATCTAAAGGCATGATTATTATTGAAACACATGGTTTAATTAAATTTAATAAATAAATGAATACATTAATAAACCAGTAATTTCCATGGCTTCTTACTACATATCACAATATTTGCTATACAATATATTATTTCTATTTGTGTGTAAATAGTGTAAAAAATCATTTTAAATTGGATTATTGGAAATTCAGCCCACTGAATGTCATTCGATTTAAAAGTATAGTAATTTAAAAGTATAGTAATTGTCAGAAATAAGTACTGCTTGTAATGTATTAATAATACTTATAATGTACAAAAATGCATAATTGGTGCATTTGAAATATATTGCTATTGCACATACCCTGCTCTATTTTGTTTTATTTTTTTCTTCCTCATACTCACTGTACCCTCTGTTTCTACTCTCATGTGCAGTTCCTCAGTGAGGGTTATGCCATACACCTGTCCTCACTGCAGTTTGGCCACCAGGTCCGATCCCAGAAGACCGCATCAATGCGCATGATGCTGCGTAATAGCTCTTTTGGCCTTTTAGCAAAGCCAGACTTTCTTCCCAAGCGCACACTCTTGCGACGTACCATGTCTGTGCAGCAGGCTGAGCTACCCAAGATACTGATTCCTAAAGCAGAGCGCTCCCAAAGCCAGCCTGAGTCTGATAAAGACCACATGTTTGGAAGAGGAATAGGCCACAGTATGTTTGTTCTGGGGGACATGAGCCAGGGTAACACCACTCCCTGACCACAGAGAGAAAAAGAGAGAGAATGAGGGACAAGAGGAGAGAACAGTGTCCAGGTAAGCTCCTTCTCTGGTGTATAGGGAGTTATATTGCTGTCTAACAGTGAAAATAGTTTGTGGGCTGAATTGGGTCTTGCTTAAGATTTGTCTTCATTACAGTAGGAGAGAAAATGTTAAGAGATGCTAAGGTATCTTAATTGTAATGTTCATGTTTACTTTTCTAAACAAGAACACTAATGTACTGTAGAATAGTTATAATGCTTTATCTTGCACTGTAATTACCTCTTGCAATTTTGTTCCAACATTTGTCACCAGTGGAATCATTGGGTCATCTGTAAATATTGATTTGTCTGTCTTTCAGTCTCTGTAGAGCTTGTGTCCTTGTCACACATTTTAAATAATTGTGTTCTTTTCTTACTTCCATTGACAAATTCTTACTTTCATTGATAAATATTTTATATTTATTTTCAAGAGACTTAAAATTCAAATAGCAAATTAGTCATTTCTGAAAATTATTTAAGCATTACATACATACAGTAGCTTGGTTACAGTGAAGCATGCCACTTGTGAACAGGTTTATGTATCATCTGCAGCATGCTCACTATCCTGCATCATCAAAACATGCTAATTGTGGATTAGTTGTAAGTCTGGAAGCTATTTATTAGATACTATTTATTTTTCCAAATGCAGTTTTGAAAAAAACATATCCTAATTTTCAACAAAAAGACAAAAGGACCACCCTTGTCACAGTGTCATGGTGTATCTGTTTCACTGCTAACACATCACTGTGCAGTATTTAAGCCCAGTGTGAGGTTATTGTGAAATTATGTTTAAATATAGAATATGTTTAGCGCTTGAAGTATTACTATGTACTTTAGCATACTTTACACCACCTAGCATGCGCATTCACACACACACACTGATAAAGGCTTAGTGTTTTGTGCCATACATGATAATTTTTATGTGTATGTGGGCGGAAGTTTGAAGCTTCAAAAAATCAAATAGTAATTTTACCTGAGATGCCCATCCCTACACTGAATACACCGCGTTACACATGACAGGGTTTTGTTCAAGCATAACTATGGCTCATTAGAGCCTGTAGGGAAAGAGCTGACATCTCCCTGTTTTATTTTGTTCAGCAGAGCTTCTTTCCATCCAGAACAGCCTCATTGGTATTCACAGACAAACTCAGGGAGAGCTATTATTAGGAGCAGGTATTTTGTGGTCCGAGCTCACTGAGGTTCCTACTCTGTAAACAGAAATCTGAATGCAAATGTCCAGTTGAGCTGAATGCGGTGTCTGGTAATCTTAAAACAGATTGCTCAGGCAGTCTCCAAATCCAACAATTATTTAAAAGGAAATTATGTTTGCTTCATGGGGGGATCATGGATTGTATTCTTTTCTACAAAGTAGTGCTTATCTTTTTTTTTTTTTTTTACAAAACCAATACTTTGATGGGATTTTATGTGGATATGCCCTTTAGTGCCCTATTCCTCTTTTTCTGCAGCATGATAACCATGGGTGTGGGAAAGGCAGGGGTGCCAGAACTGCATGCAATCTATATTAGCAGAGACTACAGCTATTATTGCGCAGTTAGTGTTTGTTTATTCAGAACCTGTAATAACGGGTAGGGTAACTTTAATGGGTTTGTTGGTAACACTGCCACTGCGCAGTTAGTGTTTGATTAGGCTGTTTGTTTCAGTCCGTGTGTGTGCAGGTGAACTGAATATAATATGTTATTACCGTCAGCCTATACCTTACTACAGAACTACAGTGCCCTCCACTTGGTAAATATGAGCAAAGAAGGCTGTGAAAAATTGTCTTTATTGTTTAACCTTTTGATCTTTTGTTCAAAAAATTCACAAAAGTACTCTGCTCTCATGGATATCAAACAACAATTGCAAACAAAACACAGGTATAATTTATATTATAAAAATAATATCTTTGTTAAATATTGGTGTGCAACAATTATTGCCACCCTTTCAGTCAATACTTTGTGCCACCTCCCTTTGCCAAGATAACAGCTCTGAGTCTTCTCCTATAATGCCTGATGAGGTTGGAGAATACATGGCAAGGGATCTGAGACCATTCCTCCATACAGAATCTCTCCAGATCCTTCAAATTTTGAGGACCACGTTGGTGGACTCTCCTCTTCAGGTCATCCCACAGGTTTTCTAGTCAGGGGACTGGGATGGCCATGGCAGGACCTTGATTTTGTGGTCATTAAACCATTTTTGTGTTGATTTTGATGTATGTTTTGGATCATTGTCCTGCTGGAAGACCCAACCAAGGCCCATGTTAAGCTTTCTGGCAGAGGCAGTCGGTTTTCATTTAATATCTGTTGATATTTGATAGAGTCCATGATGCCATGTATCCTAACAAAATGTCTAGGTCCTCTGGCAAAAACCCTTCCAAACAACTTGTGGTGATGTAGGTGACTTCAGATTGTAGTTTTGGATACTTTCTGACCCCAAGATGCGGTTCACAGTGCGTTGAGACAATATAGACACACATCCTCTTCCAGGTTGATTCATAACACTTCCAGTTGACTTGAACTTCTTAATTATTGCCCTGATG
Organism: Cranoglanis bouderius; assembly: GCA_023630585.1. Lineage (NCBI taxonomy): Eukaryota > Metazoa > Chordata > Actinopteri > Siluriformes > Cranoglanididae > Cranoglanis > Cranoglanis bouderius. The sequence continues at coordinate 17,855,149 of CM042540.1, forward strand.
GTGGAAATGGGCATTTTCAATGCTTGTACTATATTCTTATAGCCACTTCCCATTTTGTGAAGCTCAACAACATTTTGCCACACATCACAGCTATATTCCTTGGTCTTACCCATTGTTATGAATGACTAAGGGAATTTGGCCTATGTGTTACCTCATATTTATACCCCTGTGAAGCAGGAAGTCATGGTTAAACAGTTTCCTGTTCCTAACTTGGCTACACTGCCAAGAGAGACATTTGCTGGAAATAACAGGAAATAATTCATCTGTTGTATACTATGGCTGTGTACCTTGATGTGGAACAATATGTCTAATGTTACATGTATACAAGCCATAGAGTCCAAATGCTATGCTATAAAATCAATTCCACCTTCCTGCATGCCTGACCATAACCTTCTCTTCACCCTAATACCCTGCCTCGCCTGTGCCTTAAGCTTGCTCTGGCTCCATCTTGGCTTGACCCATCATATACAGAGCTCATGATGCCTGAGCACTTTTTTTTGAGTTTGGTGAATTGGTAGTTATCAACCATGACATTTTCTTACGTGTCAGGATCATCTTCTTCTTATCAAAAGAGCTTAAACCAAACAGATTTTGGTTAGGGAGATCATGCACAGTATGCACAGATCATGCACAGAGTCTGCAGGTCTCTCATACATAACATTACATTCTAAAAGCAAAGAGCTAACACAACACACACACACACACACACACACACACACACACACACACACACACACACACACACAAAATCACAAAGCATAACAGAGCACCTGCTATAATACAGCATGTGTTGTATTATTTTCTGCTGAATGCAGGACATGCTGATTTCTTTCCAGAAATGAAAGCTTTTCAATATGTATTGTAAGTTATACAAGTTTGGTAATAGGTTTTAACCTGGTTTGCAACCAGGTATTTCTAAAGTTCGCATTTCCACTGCAGTGATCTGCTGCTATAAAATTCAGACTGGAATATGATGGCAATGAAATGGTCATGCTTGTTGAGCCCTTTTACTCCTATGTCCTGCATTAGATAGTAATTGTGTCTCTTGTGTGTTTTTCTTGTGAGCTCTCTGAATGGACAGATGTTTGTCTGTTAGGCCTGGATCAGCACTACATGTGCACTTTACTGAATGTGGGCTCCTTTGATCAGATTTGTCTGAAGGGAACATTTTCTTCGTTTTCTTTTTTCCAATAAAAATGACATGGAATGTCCATATAATCCTCTATTGATTGTCTATAAATTAATCCTGTCACTTTTTCTACATGTATCAGACATCTAGAGCTAGTATCAGCAACAATACCCATAACTGCACCTCTCCTTTTACTCAAAGAATTCATGTATCAGATATATATCAAAGCTAATCTAAGGTATTTAGTGCAACTAATATGTTTACTTGTTTAATTGATTACATCTACCCTCTCAAATTACAAGAGTTCAGAATATGAGCCTAAGCTCAGAATCATTTCTCAGTTAGTCGCTTGTGGCTGCAGCACAAATATAGATTCTCAATTGTTATCCCACTGACTGAGGACTCAATATTGTTGCTAGGCTGGAGACCAAGCCATAGCATGAAAGATTAGAGCAAGTGCCACTGCTCCAGTGTGACTGTAGTTGTGCACTTATAGGCATAGGTGCGCTATATATATATATATATATATATATATATATATATATATATATATATATATATATATATATATATATATATATATATATCTTTTTGATCCTTGAGGCTGCTTGAAAGAACGACAGACAGCAAATTGCATTTTTCTCACTGATACATTTTTGCCCTTTTTTCACATTTTATATCCAAAGCAGTTCAAAGTGAAACATTAGCCATAATGCTGACATAATCTTTTTTAAATGCTGTACTAACAGAATTTATGCAATTAAGCTTCCTTGTAATTATTTTCCATTGGGCCATGAAAGAAATGGTAGAATATTGTATCAGATCCACATCAGCTAGTGTGCTCAAGTTTTACAGTTCTACAGGAACAGGTGATTTGCCCAATATATGAAACAATTCTACCCAATTACCTTTCCAAGGACCTCCCTGTGGACTGACCTCTTTCATGACCTGATCTCCCACTGACTGCTCCGCAGGCTTCACATGTCACTCATAATACTGTATGATATATTGCTGTAATATGCAAACAGTGGTTGGAGTTTAAGACATTTTATGAAGGGATTGCTAAAACATTTGGAGTCTGGCTCCTTAGAAAATGTGTAGCTATTTGTTGAATCCATCATCCTGTCATAGGTTTAATGAGGGCTGAATCCTCTCCCTCTCTGTGTATTCTGGAGCTCGCAGAGCCATGACAGTCACAGGCAAAGGTTCCTCCCATCTGGCTATGATGGATCATTTTCAGGCATGTTTTAATGGGTTATTGCAGTCATTCCACAGTTCCTAAGGACCGCAGGTGGCTACATGTAGTCTCTGCTTTCCCTAAACCTCCAGAATTCACACTGGATGCATTGGATCAAGCTTCACTTAAAGATCTCAGTCAATCCAGACTGGACAGCTGCATTTACATATGTAAATGCAATACTGTCAGGAGAATGAGCAAAAGAGCCTTTTTTGGCAACTCCAGCATTCAATTATCAGTTATGAGTAGGTGAATTTACATTTCTGGCAATTTAGTTTTTTGTTTTGAGAGAGAGATTGTTTGACAGGAAATAATGAATGCAAATAGCTGAGTTTGAGAGTTGGATACCTAGTTTTTCCTTTTTAAATTTAGCTTGACAATTATTGGCCTCAAATATTAATGAACATTAATGTTGTAGAGGGTTGGCTTGAACTTGCTAGCTACTGAACACATTTATTCAGGCTTGAACTTGATGCTGTCAGGCGGCAATGCTATCTGTGAAACAAGCTTAGAACAGGGCTACATATTGTTTCTGGTTTGATGTGCCTTTGGTGCAGCCAGTGTGGATTGAAGTGCTATTTAAAATGGAAGCATAATTACAAGTGTGTAAAGATTCATCTGATAGTTGACATTTAATAAAATTTTTATTCCGACAAAAGGAGACATCATCTGCACATCAGCTGCTCCCACAGGATTTTTACTATAGCCTGTGTTGTGTTTGCATTTTGTAAAAGTGTTTACTAGGGCCAGTATGTATCTGTACCTCCTCAACAACTGTTGAACAGTTGTCTCCCTTCATTATGTATGTGATACACGACAAACAGTCAATTGTGCAATAAATGGTCCTTTAAGCACAGGTAGATCTTGTGCTCCCTCAGTGTCCCTGAGAGTTAAATTAAGTGTCTGTTTTCCCATCTTAGCATGTGATATATGGTGTACACCCTTCAGCAAAAACCATATAGGAGGGTTCTGTCCAATATTAACTTGTGGAAACAGTATATGTAATGAATTATGTTTAACTTGTTGAAACAGATATAATGCTTTAGTGACTAGTAAGATGTCAGTCACAGGAAACATTGAGTTTTTTCACTGATCGCATCACCCATACATCAGTTGCAATTTCACTTAATGTACCTGCAAGAAGACCACATACAGGATATTGTTTGTAGCTACAATTTCCAGCTTGAAAGAAGGCCATATGTGGTGTTTTTCAAAGCAGGAGCTTACTCCAAAATGTACTCAGTGTTAGGTCGCGCGAAAAGCGCGACTTCAATTACCAGAACCCTCACTCACACACTCCACACTACATTTCCCAGCAAGCTCGGCGGCCTACAAACATGGCCGCCAGGGACTACAACACCCAAAACACCCACACACTACCACGGTCACAATCACTTTCCTTTTAATCCCGCACACCTGTCCTCAATCTGACCAGCACTGTATTTAAGGACTTTTGTGTTACAGGTTGGGCGCGAAGTATTGTTTTGTTTTCCCAAATCTTACCTTACTGAGCGATTGAATTCTGGACTGATTCTCACGGCATTGACCTTTAAGCTAAGTACCTTGGTTTCCGACTTCCTCTACAGCCCTCTTTCTGTTTACACATCTCGGTGATAATTTTACGTGCACTTGTGTCTGATTTTCTGTTAGCGCTGTGTAGTTAACACACTTTACATAGTGACCACTATTTATTTTAAGGGTGTTTATTTCTGGATGCTGTTTTTCCGTTTTTCCTTTCTGTTGTTAAGTGTGTGTTTTTCTTACTGCTAGCGCTAACGATTTTGAGAGTGTGTATAAACTTTGCCACGATATCCCGCGAAGACTCCAAGCCTTCTAAAAGCTTTTTTGTTACCCTGTGTCCTTTCCACATGTGTGCTGAATAAAGTGACGAAGTTTTGACCACAACTGTGTCCAGCCTACTTCTGGTGACATAACAGAATACTTCGCCTCTAAATGGATGCAGCGGGGAAAGTAAGGGCACGCGCCATGCCACACCACGCCATGCCACGCCACGCCACATTTAAAATGCCTGCAAACAATTCAATTTTTTTCCCCCAATGGACGTTTGTTTATCCCCCCGATGAGTTTGATGGCTTTTCCACCTGGCCACAGTGCTTCTGTTTGCAGGCACAGATTTATTTCCTGAGTTTGGAGGACCCCAAGCCCGACGAGGAACAATGGGTGGGGTTCCTCCTCTCTCGTTTGGTCGGCTCTGCTCGCCAATGGGCAGAGCTTCACCTTGCCAGTGGATCCATGAAGTTCAAAACAGTTTTGGGCTTTGTGGATCTTCTGGTCCAGGTGTTTGGAAGCCCAGACTTCCAACCCGACCTCAGGACCTTTTTGGGGAAGGACCGTCTGGGCGACCGACCTAACCACTCATTCCTGGAATATTATGGGGGTAAGCGGGCTAACGTGGCGGCCTGCTCCTCACATCCCCAAAACCAGGAGTGTTCCACCGAGGGATGCACCCGCCCAGCCGTCCTGCAGTGCCCCACCTGCAGGAACCAGGGAGTAAGGAGCAGCTTCTTCTGCTCCCAAAACTGTTTCAAGGGCAGCTGGCGGGTGCATAAGCGGCTCCACCAGCGGGCACCCTCAGAGCTCCAGCAGGAGACCCAACAGGAGGTCTTCTCAGCGGAGCTGCAACTGGAGGTTAACCAGGCGACCTCCAGCCCTGAGCTCCAGCCGGAGACCCAGCAGGAAGTCTCCACAGCGGAGCTGCAACTGGAGGTTAACATGGCGACCTCCAGCTCCGAGCTCCAGCCGGAGACCCAGCAGGAAGTCTCCACAACGGAGCTGCAACTGGAGGTTAACATGGCGACCTCCACCCCCGAGCTCCAGCAGGAGACCCAGCAGGAGGTCTTCTCAGCGGAGCTGCAACTGGAGGTTAACATGGCGACCTCCAGCCCCGAGCTCCAGCCGGAGACCCAGCAGGAAGTCTCCACAGCGGAGCTGCAACTGGAGGTTAACATGGCGACCTCCAGCCCCGAGCTCCAGCAGGAGACCCAGCAGGAGGTCTTCTCAGCGGAGCTGCAACTGGAGGTTAACCAGGCGACCTCCAGCCCCGAGCTCCAGCCGGAGACCCAGCAGGAAGTCTCCATCGCGGAGCTGCAACTGGAGGTTAACATGGCGACCTCCAGCCCCGAGCTCCAGCCAGAGACCCAGCAGGAAGTCTCCACAGCGGAGCTGCAACTGGAGGTTAACATGGCGACCTCCAGCCCCGAGCTCCAGCCGGAGACCCAGCAGGAGGTCTCCACAGCGGAGCTGCAACTGGAGGTTAACATGGCGACCTCCAGCCCCGAGCTCCAGCAGGAGACCCAGCAGGAGGTCTTCTCAGCGGAGCTGCAACTGGAGGTTAACCAGGCGACCTCCAGCCCCGAGCTCCAGCCGGAGACCCAGCAGGAAGTCTCCACAGCGGAGCTGCAACTGGAGGTTAACATGGCGACCTCCAGCCCCGAGCTCCAGCCGGAGACCCAGCAGGAAGTCTCCACAGCGGAACTGCAACTGGAGGTTAACCAGGCGACCTCCAGCCCCAAGCAGCAGCCAGCGAATAAAGAGGAAACCTCTCCTGGCCTGCTCGTCTCAGAGGTTCTAGAAGAAACCTCCACTCCAAGCCCATGTCCAGATTTCACTCCTGCTCCCAATCCTGTTCTCAGTCCTGCTCCCAATCCAGTTCTCACCCTGGTTCCCAGTCCGGTTCATACTCCGGTTCTCAATCCTGTTCTCAGTCCTGCTTCCAATCCTGTTCTCAGTCCTGCTCCCAATCCAGTTCTCACCCTGGTTCCCAGTCCGGTTCCTACTCCGGTTCTCAGTCCTGCTCCCAATCCAATTCTCACCCTGGTTCCCAGTCCGGTTCCTACTCTGGTTCTCGATCCTGTTCCCAGTCCGGTTCCTACTCCGGTTCCCAATCCTGTTCTCAGTCCTGCTCCCCATCCAGTTCTCAGTCCTGCTCCCAATCCAGTTCTCGATCCTGTTCCCAGTCCGGTTCCTACTCCGGTTCTCAATCCTGCTCCCAATCCAGTTCTCGATCCTGTTCCCAGTCCGGTTCCTACTCCGGTTCCCAATCCTGCTCCCAGTCCGGTTCCCAATCCTGCTCCCAGTCCGGTTCCCAATCCTGTTCTCAGTCCGGTTCCCAATCCTGTTCTCAGTCCGGTTCCCAATCCTGTTCTCAGTCCGGCTCCCAGTCCGGCTCCCAGTCCGGCTCCCAGTCCTGTTCTCAATCCGGTTCCAAGCCCCATTACCAATCATTTCCCAAGTCCAGTTTCTGACTTTTATGAGGGCTACATGGGTTTAATTTCGGGATGGGTGTTAGCCCTCCTCCTCAGTGCAGAGGGTGTTTTCACTCCCAGCTCCACTCATAACCCAGCTCACTCCTCAGTCTCCAGCCCTGTCTCCTCCTCAGTCTCCAGCCCTGTCTCCTCCTCAGTCTCCAGCCCTGTCTCCTCCTCAGTCTCCAGCCCTGTCTCCTCCTCAGTCTCCAGCCCTGTCTCCTCCTCAGTCTCCAACCCAACTCACTCCACTATTTCCAACCCAACTCACTCCACTATCTCCTCCTCTGTTTCCAACCCTGTCTCCTCCTCTGTCTCCAACCCAACTCACTCCACTGTCTCTAATCCAGGAGCTGAAGCAGGTTCCAGGCAGAGCGCCAGGTCACGCGCGGCTCGGAGATCCGGGCCCAGCACCAGGTCACGCGCAGCTCGGAGTTCCAGGCCGAGCACCAGGTCACGCGCAGCTCGGAGTTCCAGGCCGAGCACCAGGTCACGCGCAGCTCGGAGACCCAGGCCGAGCACCAGGTCACGCGCAACCCCGAGATCCAGGCCGAGCACAAGTCCTCGTCCAAGTCCTCGTCCAAGTCCTCGTCCAAGTCCTCGTCCAAGTCCTCGTCACGACACGGTCGACTCTGGCTTCGGGACATTAAATTGCACCAGCCTCGGTTCCAGGGGAGCAGATGTGCTAATCTTGCCCAGGGGTCCGGGTCCGCCAGAACGGACAAAACTTGCGGCGCGTCGGGAGCCGCGCCTTTGGGGGGGGGCTCTGTTAGGTCGCGCGAAAAGCGCGACTTCAATTACCAGAACCCTCACTCACACACTCCACACTACATTTCCCAGCAAGCTCGGCAGCCTACGAACATGGCCGCCAGGGACTACAACACCCAAAACACCCACACACTACCACGGTCACAATCACTTTCCTTTTAATCCCGCACACCTGTCCTCAATCTGACCAGCACTGTATTTAAGGACTTTTGTGTTACAGGTGGGGCGCGAAGTATTGTTTTGTTTTCCCAAATCTTACCTTACTGAGCGATTGAATTCTGGACTGATTCTCACGGCATTGACCTTTAAGCTAAGTACCTTGGTTTCCGACTTCCTCTACAGCCCTCTTTCTGTTTACACATCTCGGTGATAATTTTACGTGCACTTGTGTCTGATTTTCTGTTAGCGCTGTGTAGTTAACACACTTTACGTAGTGACCACTATTTATGTTAAGGGTGTTTATTTCTGGATGCTGTTTTTCCGTTTTTCCTTTCTGTTGTTAAGTGTGTGTTTTTCTTACTGCTAGCGCTAACGATTTTGAGAGTGTGTATAAACTTTGCCACGATATCCCGCGAAGACTCGAAGCCTTCTAAAAGCTTTTTTGTTACCCTGTGTCCTTTCCACATGTGTGCTGAATAAAGTGACGAAGTTTTGACCGCAACTGTGTCCAGCCTACTTCTGGTGACATAACACTCAGAGCCTCTCTAAAGATAAACTCTTGCAAGTGTGCTCTCTTATCTTTGATGGCTTGGTTCCTGGTCAACATTATATAGAGTTCTCTATAGTTTTCAGTGAAATTGAACTTCAATGGTATGAACACAGATCCATTAGTGATAGGCAGATATTGGATTACTTACACTTTGTGAGAGTCAGATGCTCTTCCCCCGTGAATGTCAATTTCAACCCCTTTTGCATCACTAAGAGAAACAGTTCATCCAGCAGATGAAAATACTCCTCTACTGCAGAAGGAAGTCATCCACATAACAGAGTAAAACAGAGGAGGAGGAGTACAGGGACCATTCTGGTGGTGTTCCAGATGCACTGAATGTCCTCAAGTAAAAAGAGAAAGATTATATTTATAATGTCTCTGCAGATCAGCTGTGCCAACATGATGAACTGTGCATTTTTGCACAGTTATGTTTACTAAATCTCTTTATGCTTCTTAAGGAGATTGCAAAAGCGAGGAGGGAGACCAAATTATACTCCCTGCTGTTTTTAATACTGAAAACAGACTGAGCTTCTGAAATTGCCTCAATTGGACTGTGAGAAATTTCTTTTTGCCTCAACATATTGTTTGCATAATATATCAAATCACAATGTTTTCTCATGAAATATGAAATGAAATGTTCTCAGATGTTGCAAGAGAACCACCATGGATCATTGGAGCATTGCTGCTCACAGGTTTAAAACCACTGGTTTATATTATATCTTGTCTCTGGTGTTGATTGCCTGATTGTTAAAAAAACATACCTTTTTAGTATCACATGGACAAAAAATGCAGAAATTCTTTGCTTGCAGAGCCCCTTGTCTGAAATTAGTGCCACTTTTCTAAAATGCCAGCGTATGCTTGAAAGTCTTTAGGTGGCTATAAGTGCTGAAACTGCCACTGCTGCCCTGGTGAAGGCTCTAAATTGTTCTGTGTGGGTGTTTAAGCTTTTGTTGACTGATCTGGGCACAGTGTAACCCAAATTTACCCAGCAGGGCCCTAACCTTCATCTGCGCTCTTACTGACCAGAATGACTAACAGGCTGTCAGGATTCCCACAGAGTTCCCAGCATGCAGCTGCTCTTTGAAAAGGAATAATATTGAAATGTTATCCATTTTAATTGCAGTCATGGCACCAAGGTGATGATTTTATTATCAGTCTTTAGTAGTCATGCACACTGTATTGATTATGCAATTATTATAAATGGATGGGATGTTTCTTTCATGGTTACTAAAGTTTACTCTTAAGCATGAATGTAAATGTGGAAGTTGATAGATTTACAGTAACTGGTATCTTTTATCTGCATTTTCAGTGTAGTGACAGGATACTGCATGCTGGAAGAGGAAGCACCTGAGACTGTTCCCAGCTGTTTATCCACAGACACAGAGCTCAAAAGAAAGGGGGGTTCCGAGAATATACTGAAGTGCAGGGAGGACCACAATTACCTGCGTCTGGTGTCCTCACAAGGAAGTGATCAGCTTCAGATCCTGGACTGTAGGTCAGCTTCAGATCCCGGACTGAATGGTAAGACCTTGGCAAGTAGATCTATCAGTCAGTAAGACTTGAATTCTCAGTCACTTGATTCAGTAGTATTCTGTAGTCACCAAGAAAAATGCAAAACACCTGAAAACGCTTTAAAAAAAGTTAAAAATAAAAATTAAAAAAACAGCTAGCATGCTTCTTTTGTTTCAGTGGGGAGAAGCTGTAATTAGTGAAGGTGTTTATACTGAATGGGAGCAACAAATATAAACAAAAACATGACAGTTTTCAGAGTGCATGCAAGAAATTATGGTTATTATTCATAGGGAATGAGCTTTCAGTAACTGTAATGCTACAGCACACAAATACATCCTATACAATTGTGTGCTTCTAATTTCTTCAATAGTTTGGGGAAGACTCACTTTTGGGTCTGGTAGTCAGGTGTCCTTGGTCATATAGTGTGTGTAGTGGCCAATGTTGTAGAAATTTTGGGGAGAAATTTGTCCTGTCTAGGGTTCTCAATTCTAGTCATATATATTCACTGTCATGCTCTGAGCCTTTCAGTTTTTTATTAAAACAGATTACAATTTGCAATTCTGCACCCAAACAGCAAGATCGATACCCCAATTTCATTGACCATTTATTGTATTTTTTTTTATTGTATTTTAATTTGCCATGTGTTCACTGTTTGGCATGTGTCCGCTGGCTGAGATTGCTTTTGAAGTGTGTGCAAACTCCATCTATCTGGCACAGCACAAGCGTGCACGTGCACAGTGATGGAGCGTACTTACTGCCTCATTCTGCGGAGCACTTATAGATGGGAAATCTTATGATCGATGCATTCAAAGTGTGATCACTGCAGTAAACCCCAGTAAACAGCTACAGCAATTCAAGTCCTTCAGTACCGCCCTTCAGAAATGCTTCATTTGCTGCAGTTCATGTGCTGGTTATGTTCAGCTCTGTAACTTTTTTTTACATGCACACACACAAGACACATTCCCTCAGCCAGGGCCCCAGAGCAAAAATACCACCCTGGGCCCTGCCCACCACTTCAGATTGTGTTTCCTACAACCAGTATTTTACATTAGGCCTAAATGCACTTCAAACATTGGTGCCATTTTATATGTAAATATTAACACTACTGTATTTATCAGGGCTTTAAGGTCTCTAATACTCTATGCATTCTCTAGCACACCCACTGCATCATCATCACTGTAAACAGAATTGAGATGGTATAATGTGCAAGATCTTTGTCTTGGAGAGTCCTTGATGTTGTAAAGAAAAAAAAAGTGTTTGGAAAATGTTCTTTAACATTCCTAGGTGAGAGCTGAGGTCTGTCCACTCAGCATATGAAATATGCGATGTGGGAGGATTGCTTTAGACATGATTCTGAATTAAACACTGAAAGAGACAAGGTTGTTGAATGTCATCAGTAACACTCGTACTGTAAACATCTTAAATTTCCAAGGAACTGTGTTTACCATCAGAGGTTAAACTCCTTCACAGATGTGAAATTATTATTGATGGTTGGTTAAATGACAAATTATTATACTTGCAAAGGCAGTGAACTCTTCTGAGTGCTTGTCTATTCCATTTTGCCACTTCCATTCTGTGTGCATGGCACACATAGAGTGCAGTGAGTTTGAGTGTCTGGTTCAGCTCTTTCCTACAGAGTGGAAGAAAAGGCAGCCATGGGTCTTTACTTCAGCTTTTGGATTAACTGACAATTATTGATTAGTGAACTATTTTAAGATACTGTGATCTTTGGCAAACCAATAGGTGAGCTTGTGTTTTTGCTCTATTTATTCCATCTCCATGTAGCTGCAGAGCCGATGATGGAGGCAAGAGCTGATGTGAGAGCAGAGTGTCCAGTATATTTGTGAGGAAGATGCAGTGGCTGTCATTACGCCATCCTCACCATTAGTATGTAGAGGCCACTTTCATCATTTTGACCAGCCAATGTCCTTCTTCTGTGTCGCAGCACTGTGGTCAATAAGAACTCTTCATTTTTGGTACTTTTTCCCTTAGCCTAACAACAGTAATTTTTAAAAAATATTTCAATAAAATTTTAGTATGTATTTTTGTATACTTGCATTGCCATGTGCGTTTGTATTATTTGGAAATCTGTGATTAAAGATTATACTGCTGGTGTTGTTTTTTTGTCCTATTTAGATAACAAAGTGATAACATTTGAGTTTGTTACAGTGACAGAGTGAATGATCTGTTACTATATTTAATCGGTGGATATGTGTCTGCACATGTATCTTTGTTCAAAAGGGTTTTTTTTTAATATTATTTTTTAAGCCATGCCTTTTGACAGCTTTGTTATTTTGAAGGACCCTTTAAGGACAAAACTATAAATGTTTGAATGAATTATGTTTATTTCCACATAGAATAAACCTCATTTATGACAGTAGTAAACTAGAGAACCAAACTGATAGATTAAGCAGAGTATTTCAAAGTATAGTAGTACCACAAATCTTTCAATACCAAAATTGAAGTAAAGGGAGAATAAGTGTTAAACTGATTAAATTAGTTCCCACTCAATAATCATTCATTTATTCTTTCATTCATCTTCAGTAATTACTTCATCCTGGTCGTGGAGCATAGACGGCAATCCATCGCAGGCAATTGTAATCGATGTTATCTATCTGGCTGTCTTGTCTGGCCTTAGAAGATGCTTCTCTGTAGATGCTCTTACAAGGATCTCAGTGCAGAGACTACAGCATCAAGTGTTTTATCATTGGATGTCCTGCCTGATACCACAGTCCTTGTGGGTCCAAGGTTATTTGTAAAGCAGCATGAACAGTACACAGTGTAAGAAATTCAGCAATTGATGAGTTTCCAGAAACAACTGGTTCACAGTTCTTCATTGTTCAGGGCTCCCAATAATAAGACTGAACTGCACATCTTTGCATTTATCAATATTATTTTGGGTGCTAGTAAGAAATTTATAGTGAAATGTGTATTTAGGTCTGGTGGGATCTGGTCTACACCCCTGCTAACGCTTCATGTAATCAGCTTTTCTACAAAATCAAATCAAGTTCTGGAGCTGCATTAATTTTTTTTCATACAGTTTGGATTGGTGATATTTTAAACTGTGGTCTTATCTTTTGGTAAACACAAGATTTCATGGTTGTTCAAAAGATATACCATGTAAACCTGAAAATATTTGAGTGTCCTTATAATGAAATGCATGATGGTACAGTCATAAATCCACATTTACTGATTTGTAAACTGTGTGCCTCTTTGTACTGGTACAAAATATTGGTTATAAAAATTTTAGCATCTGAGCCTTACTTAACTACATATGTTAATGCTGATTTTTTAATGTAAAAACCATATAATGATGTTAATTATGGTAAAAACCTTGTAAAAAGGGTCGTGTTGCAGCTGCAATATAATTTTTGACAGGGTCACATTGTTTAAAATCCAATCCAACTTATATTTCTGTTATTTCTGATATGTTTTCATACAAAGTTTGTTAGCAATAGATTTTTAAAGCGTTGTTTGTGTTGTTACATATGTTTCTGCTTACTAAATACTTGACCAAAGTGCCTAATTTAAAAATGCTTAACTTTAAAATTTGTGAAAATGAAAATATTGGAAAACAAATGTGTTTAGCCCCGTTTTCATATTTGCTTGTGTCAATGTGTCAATGTCAATTTATTTCTGCATTCAATATCTTCAAAAATAATGCCAAAAACATAAATAAACATTACTTATTTATATTTTTTAAGGATATCTTTTAAAGTTCTAAAAGTGGTGTTCTTTTTTTTTTCTTTTCTGTTTTTTTTTTTTCTGTTTATGTTTTTTCTGGAATCTCTACGTCAAGCAATTTATTATACAATAAATAAAATATAGTATTTTAAACAAGTTTTGAAGCTTAAAGTTATCAACCAACTAAGAGAGCTCCCCACAGTATCATTCTGCGTGCTAGCATTACTATTTTCCTGGACTGCAAGCTAAGTTCTGGAATTACCTGCTGACAAAACCAATTACATGTCCATAGCATCTGCACGCCTTTACTAATAATGAGTCTCGTTTACAGTGATATATGTCATGGTACCCAACTGTTTTAAATGTGTGGCCTAGAATACATGTATGAATCTGCAGACTTCTTTTGTCTACAGAATAAAAGTATGAAGCCGCAGACTACTTCTGTAGATCAATGTCAGCAATGCAATAAGACTCCAGTGAATTTGTTTTGCTCTGAAATGTTTCTGAATCCAAAAGTGATTTTCAGACCTATTTCACTATGCAAAAATAAATACAAATAAATACAATTAAATAAAAATAAATATATTTAAATAAAAATAAATAAAATAAACACCATGTTAATAAGTATTAAATATTTAATTTAATTCATGCTCACCACTATTCAGCAGGATCTCAAATGCAGCAGGAACTTTAACCCAAACACAGAAAAGGCCCTGCAGTCTGTACTTTCTACCACAGCGAAAGAAATATAAACCGCCACAGAAACTGTAGATCCTATTCTACACAGCCAGCATGGAATCAATCGCAAATCTTCCATAACTGTCTAGTTTATCTCTGCAACGTCACGCTTCAAGCACATTGTGTGAAGTATAGAGAAAATCATTGGCTGCCAGAACCCCCAGCCCTCCCCCCAACACAGACCTATACCAGGGTGAAGAAGAGGACACATAAAATCATGGTCAGTGCCTCATATCCCAATCACCCTCAATTCCAGTGTTAAGCACCAGCTGACATCTGCACCGCTTCCTCCTAAACAAGGACCCTTCCAACATTCATCATCTCTAATAAGTTGCAAATGTGCACTTTACTGCATATGGCAATATCAGTCTCACTGTAGTTGTACACACTGAAACAGTTGCTGCTCTGATATTTAACAGTACATTTTTTCCCAATCATGCATATTTTTTAAAATAAGAAGTTACCGGTGTAGTTCATTAGCTATTTTCCAGGATGTGAAAAATGACTGGACTTGCTCTTGGGTGTCACTTCCTACTCCTCTAAGCCCTGGCTGTACTTCTAGTGTGCAAAAAAATGTCAAGACATTATCATGTTTGCTAAGCAAAGGCAGATTCACTAGGCCACACATAAAAACACATTCTGTCATCAACATATACTGTATGTGAAGATACAGTGGGTATTGAAAAGAATCACCCCCCTTTAAAATAATCAGATTTTGTTGCTTTTCATCCTGAAATGAAGATGGACACAGTTTTTGTTTTATCCAGCTGTATTTACTCAGTGCAACTTATAACATCCAAGTGAAAGACATAACACCAACATGTCAGAAAAAAAATTAAAAACCAGAACCACTGAGTTGGAAAAGGATCACCCCCTTGCTTTAATTTGCCTTTTTTTTAATTTTTATTACAGCCTTTATTCTTTGGTATATGTCTCTACTACCTTTGCACATCTAGATGTTGCAATATTTGCCCACTCTTCTTTGTAGAACTGCTCAAGTTCAGTTCAATTTGATGGTGACCGTTTGTGGACTGCAGTCTTCAAGTCATTCCACAGATTTTCAGTGGGGTTTAAGTCTGGGCTCTGACTAGGCCATGCAAGGACATTCACCTTTTTCTCCTTCAACTACTGTGTGGTCAGTTTTGCTGTGTGCTTTGGGTCATTGTCATGTTGGAAGGTAAACCTTCTTCCCATTGACAACTTTCTGGCAGAGGGCAACAGATTTTCCTCAAGAATTTGACGGTATTTTGCCCCATGCATTTTCCTTCTATCCTGTGTGCTATCCTGCTGCAGAGAAACACCCCCATAACAGGATATTACCACAGCCATGCTTTACTGTAGGAATGGTGTTATTTGGATAGTGAGCTGTATTGGATGTCTGCCAGACATATCGTTTGGTGTTGAGGCCAAATAATTAAATTTTTAGTTCATGTGGCCTTTCTTGAGGAATGACTTTTTTCTTGCAATCCTCCCATACAAGCCATTGTATGACATTTATGGAGAATTTGTGATATTGTTGTGACATGCACACAATGACCACTCTTTGTCATAAATTCCTGCAACTGCTTCAGAGTTGTTGTAGGCCTCTTGGTAGCCTCCCTGACCAGTTTCATCCTGGCTCTTTCATCCAGTTTGGAGTGACGTACTGATCCAGGGAGAGTCTGTGTTGTACAAAATACCTTCCACTTCTTAATAATAGACTTCACTGTGCTTCTAGGCATTGATAAACCCTTTGAATTTTTTTGTATCCATCTCCTGACTTGTGCCTGTCCACAACTTTATCCCAGAGATCTTTTGACAGTGCCTTGCCACCCATAGTTGATTGCTTCAGTTACACAACAAAATGCTCCAGGAAAGCTCTTTTCATGCTGAGCTAATCAAAATGACCACAGCTGATCACACTTGAAAGTCAAATGGCTTTGTGTGCCATTGAGAAGGTGATTAGCTACACCTTATTGAGTTTACAAGTCATTTTTAGGAGGGGGGTGATCCTTTTTCCAACTCAGTGATTCTGTTATTGTTTAAATTTCTTTCTGACATGTTGGTGTTATATCTTTCACTTGGATGTTATAAGTTGCACTGAGTAAATACAGCTGGATGAAACAAAAACTGTGTCCATCTTCATTTCAGGCTGAAAAGCAACAAAATGTGATTTATTTAAATGGGGGTATATGTATATTATCTGTTGACCAGTCATGCAGTACTAAACTCTAAGCATAGACTCCCTTCTGGAGCTTGGAGGGAGTTCCATGGAAAAGCAATACATGACCTACTTGTTTGAAAGATATGTAATTAAAATAGTCCTCTAATGATTCTCCATGAGAGGTAAACACAGCTCTACAACTTCTCTTGGGGTTCCAGAGAAATCTACTACACATTTTACTAAGTGCAAGGTTTTGCTTTTGATTACATACTTGTTAACTGTTGCATATTAGTTTATTGATTTCTGTACTTGATCTGTTAAATAATGTGTTCAGATGCATTCTATGCATGGTGTTTTACACTAGTTACCTGAAAAAAGAAGAAGATGGGGAACACTGTACTGAAAAAGTACTTAAAAAGAAAGTAACCACTTCACCATGGTCTGGGGAACAGTGGGGGTTAGTTGGGAATACACCTCGGAGAATACACAGAGTGAGCCCATGAGATCAAGCACTGAAACTCCACACAAACAGTTACCCAAGCTCAGGATTAAGCCAGGGAGCTGAAACGGTGAAGTGGCAATGCTACCTGATGTGTCACCATGCTGCCCACCTAGATAGTGTGTGGGTATTATTCTCTGGGCTCATGAACCTCCAGGACATTTATATCTTTCCCTATGATTGATACTAGCGCCTGCACTCCTAAAAAAAAAGCCCTGATAAAATATTATACTATCAAAAATCATTACCAGGGCACATACAATAAGTCTAGACCACAGGCTCTACTAATTCAAGGTCATGACAACATTGCACATACAACTGTGGCCAAAAGTTTTGAGAATGACACAAATATTAATTTTCACAAAGTCTGCTGCTTCAGTGTTTTTAGATCTTTTTGTCAGATGTTACTAACTGTTACTGAAGTATAATCACAAACATTTCATAAGTGTCAATGGCTTTTATTGACAATTACATAAAGTTTATGCAAAGAGTCAATATTTGCAGTGTTGACCCTTCTTTTTCAAGACCTCTGCAATTCGCCCTGGCATGCTGTCAATCAACTTCTGGGCCACATCCTGACTGATGGCAGCCCATTCTTGCATAATCAATGCTTGGGGTTTGTCAGAGTTTGTGGGTTTTTGTTTGTCCACCCGCCTCTTGAGGATTAACCACAAATTCTCAATGGGATTAAGGTCTGGGGAGTTTCCTGGCCATGGACCCAAAATGTCGATGTTTTGTTCCCCGAGCCACTTCGTTATCACTTTTGCCTTGTGGCAAGGTGCCCCATCATGCTGGAAAAGGCATTGTTCGTCACCAAACTGTTCTTGGATGGTTGGGAGAAGTTGCTCTCTGAGGATGTTTTTGTACCATTCTTTATTCATGGCTGTGTTCTTAGGCAAAATTATGAGTGAGCCCACTCCCTTGGCTGAGAAGCAACCCCACACATGAGTGGTCTCAGGATGCTTTACTGTTGGCATGACACAGGACTGATGGTAGCGCTCACCTTTTCTTCTCCAGACAAGCTTTTTTCCAGATGCCCCAAACAATTGGAAAGGGGATTCATCAGAGAAAATGACATTACCCCAGTCCTCAGTAGTCCAATCCCTGTACTTTTTGCAGAATAGCAGTCTGTCCCTGATGTTTTTTCCTGGAGAGAAGTGGCTTCTTTGCTGCCCTTCTTGACACCAGGCCATCCTCCAAAAGTCTTTGCCTTACTGTGCGTGCAGACGCACTCACACCTGCCTGCTGCCATTCCTGAGCAAGCTCTGCACTGGTGGTGCCCCGATCCCGCAGCTGAATCAACTTTAGGAGACGGTCCTGGCGCTTGCTGGACTTTCTTGGGCGCCCTGAAGCCTTCTTCACAACAGTTGAACCTCTCTCCTTGAAGGTCTTGATGATCCGATAAATGGTTGATTTAGGTGCAATCTTACTAGCAGTAATATCCTTGCCTGTGAATCCCTTTTTGTGCAAAGCAATGATGGCTGCATGTGTTTCCTTGCAGGTAACCAAAGTTAACAGAGGAAGAACAATAATTTCAAGCACCACCCTCCTTTAAAGCTTCCAGTCTCTTATTCTAACTCAGTCAGCATGACAGAGTGATCTCCAGCCTTGTCCTCATTAACATTCTCACCTGTGTTAACGAGAGAATCACTGACATGATGTCAGCTGGTCCTTTTGTGGAAGGGCTGAAATGCAGTGGACATGTTTTTTTGGGATTAAGTTCATTTTCATGGCAAAGAGGGACTTTGAAATTAATTGCAATTCATCTGATCACTCTTCATAACATTCTGGAGTATATGCAAATTGCCATCAGAAAAACTGAGGCAGCAGACTTTGTAAAAATTAATATTTGTGTCATTCTCAAAACTTTTGGCCACGGCTGTACACTACAGGCCCAGACCCTTAATACAGGCTCAGTAATCATATAAATCATATTTCATATAAATCTTATGTGTTGAACAGGGCTATGCAATATTACTTCCCAGTTTGACCAAAATAAAGCACCTCAGAAAATGAGACTGGTGCCATGTCCATAATAACAATATTGTGTGCACTTAACATGGTAATATATTCTATTAGGCTACTGAATATTGGTACAAGATTATTGTTTGGTGTGCTTGTGGTATGTCTCTGATCTGCTGATATTCTTTGTAATCTCTTTATAACAAGGAATGTTTGACCTTGGTGCACAAGGTGAGGTGCTAGTAAAATGTGTTGTGATACGCTGCTGCTCTATCTCTATCTAGGGTATTTTTTTTAAATAATTAAAACACTGACATCTGGTATAAGGCATGGTAGATGTTTGTGACTTCTGTGTTAAATAACTTTATGATATTCTCTGTAATCATTCTCTGTTCTCATGGATTAAGAGAATTTGTTATGTATTCATTGTTCAGTCACTGTTTTGGTGGGCTTCTCCTTCTTTACTTGGACAGTAAAGTAGGAGAAGCCCAGTGAGTGGTGGTTATTCATTGTAAGTGGTTTTGATTCTTGTTTTTTTCAAGGACACCCACTTTAACAAATCTGGGGTGAATTGCAAAACTCTAACTGATGCCTCCTTTTTAATTCCTTGGTCCTTATGTCCTTCAGAAATCAATAGAAACTGGCCATTTTTAGGATGCACCAATTCTTAAAATGCACTCAGAGTAATCAATGAATGAGGAAGAAAGGAGACTTCTAGACTTCTGATACACAAATGCCTCATATGCAGAACTGCTGTATTTGACGTAAGCCTATGATATACTGTAAATACTTATCACTTCCAAAAAACAAATTCTATTAAATGACACAACAATACAAAACTGCAAACACATAATTAATACATTTTAAATAAATACAAAATGTGTGCAAAACATATTTGAATATAAGTCAGTTAAAATATGGCCATAGGAGAAGTCAGGGGATGAGAAAAATCTTGTTTAGGCTAAAACATCAACATTTAAGTGTAATATATACATGCAATTATGTTTTCATTAAGGTTAATTTAGGGTGTAGGCCTAATCTGCATAGACAGATCTGTTATGTAGTTAATGCAGCTAAGCAGCATGTCGCAGTAACATACTGCATCAGTGAGCAAGTTTGGTAAATACATATGTTTGTCCTCAATTCCTCTTGTCCTCATTTCCATTCCTATCATCCTTTCCTCTGTTCCTTTGGGGAAGGAGGTGAGGAAGGGAAGCAAGGTAAGGAATCAAGGAGGTGCAGTGTAAGAAATGAGGCATACCCTTTGTATATAATGAAGATACCTTCAGGGACACATGTTGACAGACAAGGTTTTGAAGCACAAGTTATTTTGGTGAATCATCTGTTGCAAACTCTCAGTAAATACACTATGCGGAACAACATAATCAAAGTAGCAGTATGTAACTTTTTTTTTCAACCCTATATTTGATCTACATCAGAAGCAACTGCCACTGGGGTTTAGTTTTTTTTTTAAATGTGCTGAAAAAAAAAAAGACTGAATTTAAATTGGGCAGAAGGACACACATCCCAAGTTCTTGTACACTAATTCCAAGTGTGTTCAGGAGTGATAATTCTAATGTGTTTTTCATTGTTTTCATTTTTTGTGTTTCTGAACATTTTTTGTAGTATTACAGTCTTATTAGGCTCACTAGAAGGAGCCCTAGAATTCCCTATCTTCCTTTTTGTGTGCTTTAATTTTTAGAAGGATTTGCCCAGATCCCTTTGTAGGGGCAATGAAATTCTCTCTCTCTCTCTCTCTCTCTCTCTCTCTCTCTCTCTCTCTCTCACACACACACACACACGTGCACACACACACACACACACGTGCACACACACACACACACACACACACACACACACACACACACACACACACACACACACACACACACACACACACACACACACACACACACACACACACCTAAGCCTACTTAATGTTCTACCCTGCACTCAAACTGCTCCATTTTCCCCCCTTCTTTGGGGTTAATAAATCTCAGAGCTGGGTTTCTTGCCTCTTAATTCCTCTTTCTCTCTCTTTTATTTATTTATTTTCTAAGTAGACGGGCTCTGGATAAACTGAGAGAGCGAGTGGTAGACGTGGTGAGAGAGTGACACACTTGTTGCTCAAAAAAAAAAGCCATATGGTGAGTTGTTTACTCTGAAAGTTTTGCAATTTGGCAAACTGAATGACATGTTGCCCCTGACAAAGCTGCTAGAGACTGAGCTCTTTGTTCCTTTCGAGAGCTTCAGCTTGAAGACTGTTTTGTAGGCTCCATTTTTAAGGTGGTGTACATGCTTAAAAAGAATAAACTTTTTGTAATAACAGCATTTACTTGTACTTTTACTTTCAATACTTAAATACATTTAACATAAAAAAATACTTTTCATACTTAAGTACAATAATTATCAGATACTTTAAGACTTTTACTCAAGTAATATTCAAAAAGGTAACTTTAACTTCTACTGAAGTCATTTTCTGGTAAGATATTTGTACTTTTACTCAAGTGTGGCTTTCAGGTACTTCATCCACCACTGCTCAGTAGTTATAACATTTGGCTTGTATATCCATCCATTTTCTGTACTGCTTATCATACACAGGGGTTGTATCTTAAAAGTCCATCCAGCCACAGGAGCTGTGGTTACACAAGCATTTACCATTTGGTCAGTGTGTTCTTGGAGCTGTTGTAAGCAGTTTTAGAGTTTAGTGATAGCTTTGTTACATGGATTGATGATTAGCCCAGTGGACTCAGCATTACAAAGTAAATTTATATTTACTTCAGTGGGAACAGTTATCCACTCTCATGACTTCTTTGCTTTATCTGTGCTTATCTCCATGACTCAACTACTGCTACACTATGTGCATTGCACTATGAGGTAGATTCTAATAAATTAAGCAGAATGTCATCAGGGAAGCAAACTTTGTGGCTTGATAATAAAGATAACATTTTACTTAACTGCTGTATATATGCCATGTTGTTATGAGTTTCCAATTAGAAGATGCCAAGTAAACAGGTCATTTATTTTCATTTTACCACCTAGAAACCAAGAGGGATGCGCAACAGCAGAGGCAGAGTGAACACTTTAGCAAAGTAATGAGTAATATATATATATATATATATATATATATATATATATATATATATATATATATATATATATATATATATATATATATATATACAGTATCTCACAAAATGAGTACACCCCTCACATTTTTGTAAATATTTTATTATATCTTTTCATGGGACAACACTGACGAAATGACACTTTGCTACAATGTAAAGTAGTGAGTATACAGCTTGTATAACAGTGTAAATTTGCTGTCCCCTCAAAATAACTCAACACACAGCCATTAATGTCTAAACCGCTGGCAACAAAAGTGAGTACACCGGGGAGGGAAAATGGCTAATTGGGCCCAATTTGGACATTTTCACTTAGGGGTGTACTCACTTTTGTTGCCAGCGGTTTAGACATTAATGGCTGTGTGTTGTTATTTTGAGGGGACAGCAAATTTACAATGTTATACAAGCTGTACACTCACTATTTTACATTGTAGCAAAGTGTCATTTCTTCAGTGTTGTCTCATGAAAAGATATAATAAAATATTTACAAAAATGTGAGGGGTGTACTCACTTTTGTGAGATACTGTATATTATATTACTCATTACCTTTGGTTGCACGAGAGGAGGTAAATGGTAATTATTTGAGAAAAGTATTGGTTCTGAGTGTGACCTCAGTGTGATGTTTAGTCTTACTTTAGTATTCATTAGTTCGAGAAGAAGCCTCACTCCTGTATGAACTCATTTATACAGTACAGGAAAAAAGGCTGCACCATAAGGCAGGTCATTAAGCAGGACATTTGTTGCTTCATGCTGGTAAAAAGTTCATAGATGAATGCCTGAGGATAATTAATATTTTCAAGGTTAAGTGTTATTGTTATGTAAGCCTGCATTGTGAATTTAATTGGGAAGAATCCAGAAATCCTAATCACGGTTCAGAAACAGGAGTCAAAACACAGGGAGGCAAAGCAGTATAAGCAACTCCATGATCAAAACCTCAAAAATAACAGGTCTGAGTTAAATCTGGTAAAATTTAAACACAAAACAAGGAACTGCAACACAGAAAATCAGTGCTTAGGCTTACATAAGCATAACTTTGCCAAGCTAAATTCTGAGACAGACAATATCATGCATTGCATCATGCTGCATCAGAGTACATGACCAAATGAGCTGATTATAATGATTATTTTTAAAGGTTATGGTGCTATTGTTACAGTGAGGGAAAAAGTATTTGATCCCCTGCTGATTTTGTATGTTTTCCCACTGACAAAGAAATGATCAGTCTATAATTTTAATGGTAGGTGTATTTTAACAGTGAGAGACAGAATAACAACAAAAAAATCCAGAAAAACGCATTTAAAAAAAGTTATAAATTGATTTGCATTTTAATGAGTGAAATAAGTATTTGATACTCTATCAATCAGCAAGATTTCTGGCTCCCAGGTGTCTTTTACACATATAATGAGCTGAGATTAGAAGCACTCTCTTAAAGGGAGTGCTCCTAATCTCAGCTTGTTACCTGTATAAAAGACACCTGTCCACAGAAGCAATCAATCAATCAGATTCCAAACTCTCCACCATGGCCAAGACCAAAGAGCTGTCCAAGGATGTCAGGGACAAGATTGTAGACCTACACAAGGCTGGAATGGGCTACAAGACCATCGCCAAGCAGCTTGGTGAGAAGGTGACAACAGTTGGTGCGATTATTCGCAAATGGAAGAAACACAAAATAACTGTCCTCAGTCTGGGGCTCCATGCAAGATCTCACCTTGTGGAGTTTCAATGATCATGAGAACGGTGAGGAATCAGCCCAGAACTACACGGGAGGATCTTGTTAATGATCTCAAGGCAGCTGGGACCATAGTCACCAAGAAAACAACTGGTAACACACTACGTCATGAAGGACTGCAGCGGGCAAACGTGCGGGCAAACGTTCTTTGTCAGTGGGCAAACGTACAAAATCAGCAGGGGATCAAATACTTTTTTCCCCCACCATATGTGAGACTGAGTAGGGCAAAGTTGGAGGCTTATCAATTCACCTGTTATCAATTCACTAACAACCCTTATGGAAGGAGGAGGTCTTATTAATGGATAAACAAACAATAAGAAGAAAGTACACACTTTACACATTACTATTAGATCTTTATTTTGGCCATTTTACCAATGTTTTCAAATCTTAGCTCATTGTACCCCTGCTTACTTTGTACAGTGGATTTTTGCCCATAAAAGTGTGTCATGGATTTAATTTCCTCTTGCCTTAACTTGACCGTGTTGTGACCTGGCAACCATTGCCTGTGGGGCAAAGAGGCAGAGAGCTCAGGGTACTGTATGTGTAAAGCTTTGAAGCTTTGTTTTGTCTTTCAAAGCACAGAGACCATAAATCTCTTGGCATAATTCATTTAACATAGTGTTAATTAGGGCAAGGAATTGAGAAGTGATCCTCTGTATATTTATGTGAATGTGAAAGAAGAGAACAGGGAAAATCATTTCAACAGTATCATTTTTCTCTATATTTCTGTCACAATTTTCACAGTGCTCTCAATTTCCGAGCTTTAGTGGGGGAAACTGAGATGACTGTGTTGATGTCATGATGTTTTTTTCCAGTAAGCCAATAATAAGCTAGTCTTGTGTTCTCAATATGCCATACCAAAATCTAGTCTAATTTATCAAAATTAGTCAGTGTTCTATCCATAGTTCAGACATGTCACTGTTATCCACAGTTGTTGCTTTCCAAAAGTAGTGAAGGGCAGCAGGTTTCAAGCAGAGATGAGCAACTCTGAAATCTGGAGCACACATTCAGTAGATGAATAGGTGTCATTCAAGCTCCCTCTTCATCTTAATGAAATCAATCTCAAGCGAGTTACTCTGTCACTTCTCCTGCCAATCTTATAATTTCATCTCCTCCAGGAAAGTAAAACAGTGCCAGGGAGCCATGGTACTTGCAAGATCAGCTGTTGCATAATCTATGGAGCATTAGACAGGAACCCAGGGCGCCATCTGTGTTTGGAGGGGAAGAGAAAGGACAGTAAAAGAAATAGAGAGCATAACAGAAAGTGAAAGCATGAGACATGCCCTGTCACATTGATGCCCAGGGAAAAAGTAATAGATTTTCTGAACCATAGTCATCCTACTAGCATTAGTGTTTTTATTTCCCCTTTGAATTCCTGTTAGAAATGTGATAGATGTGTCTACATAAAAAGGAAGTGCTGGTTACATCATGCATGAGACATCAACTAATTAGAGCAGAGACACCCGATGGTTGCATCTGGGCTTATTTATTTAAGGGAAAGTATATATCAAGGTGTTTAGAGAGTTCACACTTTACAGCACTGGTGCTCTGGTCTTGACACTACTGCTAACCCCATGTCAGGGAGCCATCATGTCACTAATTTCTGTGTCTGACTGAAGGTTTTGGAGCTGGCACAGCTGTTCAAGGAGACATCATTTGGGCATATATATATATATATATATATATATATATATATATATATAACATTTTTTTTCTGACATGTTGGTGTTATATCTTTCACTTGGATGTTATAAATTGGACTAAGTAAATATAGCTGGATAAAATAAAAACTGTGTCCATCTTCATTTCAGGCTGAAAAGCAACAAAATGTGATTCTTTTAAAGGGGGGTGATTCTTTTCTATACCCACTGAAGCCCTAACCCTAACCCTAATCTTAACCTCAGTAACCAAAGTGATTTATTTTTTAAATAACAAAAAAGCAGGGACATTTGGTCCCCATTACAATATGAAAACATGAGGCATTGTCATCTTTCGGCTTATCTTCTGCTTCTTTATTACTTCTTAGTCATAGCGCTAAATCTGACGAACATATACAACCACAATTCCAAAAACGCTGGGATGTTGTGTAAAATATAAATAAAAACAGAATGCAATGATTTGCAAATCTCATAAACCCATATTTTAGTGAAAGTGAAATAGTGAAAGTGACATGTGAAGGCCAATGTATGGTAACCCATACTTGGAATTTGTCCTCTGCGTTTAACCCATCCAAATTAGTGCACACACATTAGGAGTTGTGAGTATTCACAATAGAACATAGAAAACATGTCAAATGTTTAAACTGAGGAAATGTACAATTGTAAGAAAAAAATAAGGTAATTTTGAATTTGATGGCAGCAACACATCTCAAAAAAGTTGAGACAGGGGCAACAAAAGGCTGGAAAAGTAAGTATTACTGAAAAAACAGCTGGAGGAACATTTTGCAACTAATTAGGCATGATTGGGCCATGATTGGGTATAAAAAGAGTATCTTAGTGAGTCTCTCAGAAGTAAAGATGGGCAGAGGTTCACCAATTTGCGAAAAAACTGTCTACAATTTGTGGAACAATTTCAGAATAATGTTGCTCAATGTATAATTGTGAAGACTTTGAATATCTCATCATCTACAGTACATAATATCATCAAAAGATCCCAAGCATCTGGAGAAATCTCTGTGTGCAAGGGACAAGAGCAAAAATCAATATTGCTTGCCCGTGATCTTCGGGGAAGCAATCTTCACTACATTAAAAACAGGCATGATTCTGTAAGGGAAATCACTGCATGGGCTCAGAAACACCTCCAGAACTCATTGTCTGTGAACACAGTTCACCGTGCCATCCACAAATGCTGGGTAAGGCTCTATCATGCAAAGAAGAAGCCATATGTGAACATGATCCAGAAACATCGCTGTCTTCTCTGGGCCAAAGCTCATTTACATTTATGGCATTTGGCAGACGCCCTTATCCAGAGCAACTTACATTTATTTCATTTATACACCTGAGCAATTGAGGGTTAAGGGCCTTGCTCAAGGGCCCAACAGTGGCAGCTTGGCAGTGCTGGGATTTAAACTCACAACCTTCCAATCAGTAGCCCAACGTCTTATCCACTGAGCTACCTCTGCCCCATTTAAAATGGACTGAGGCAAAGTGGAAAACTGTTCTGTGGTCAGACGAATCCTCTGGACTAAAGAGGAGGGGGATAATCTGGCTTGTTATCAGCACTCAGTTCAAAAGCCTGCATCTCTGATGGTATGGGGGTGCATTAGTGCCTATGGAATGGGCAGCTTGCACATCTGGAAAGAGAGCATCAATGCTGAAAAGGTATATACAGATTTTAGAGCAACATATGCTTCCATCCAGATGACATCTTTTTCAGGGAAGGCCTTGCATATTTCAGCAAGACAATGCTAAACCACATACTGCATCTATTACAACAACATGGCTTCGTAATAGAAGAGTCCGGGTGCTGAACTGGCCTGCCTGCAGTCCAGACCTTTCACCAATTGAAAACATTTGCCGCATATGAAACAAAAAAGAAGACCCAGGACTGTTGAGCAGCTAAAATCCTGTATCAGACACGAATGGGACAACATTCCTCTCCCAAAACTCCAGCAACTGGTCTCCTCAGTTCCCAGACGTATACGGACTGTTGTTAAAAGAAGAGGGGATGGTACACAGTGGTAAACATGGCCCTGTCCCAACTTTTTTGAAACGTGTTGCTGACATCAAATTCAAAATTACCTTTTTTTTTGTTGTTCTATTGTGAATAACATATGGGTTTATGAGATTTGCAAATAATTGCATTCTGTTTTTATTTACATTTTACATAGTATCCCAACTTTTTTGGAATTGGGGTTGTACATACAGTTTTAGAGAACCTTGTTAATGTCTGCAATATGGCACATGTTAACAAGAACAGCACAGAAAAGTGACAACAATGCAAATTGTTGAACATTTTAAATCAAGAGATACACAGTATCACTGTCAGCCACAAAGCTGCAACCCTTATTTAGATTTAGAATATCTACAGTGGGGAAAAAAGTATTTGATCCCCTGCTGATTTTGTACGTTTGTCCACTGACAAAGAAATGATCAGTCTATAATTTTAATGGTAGGTGTATTTTAACAGTGAGAGACAGAATAACAACAAAAAAATCCAGAAAAACGCATTTCAAAAAAGTTATAAATTGATTTACATTTTAATGAGGGAAATAAGTATTTGACCCCTTCGACTTAGTACTTGGTGGCAAAACCCTTGTTGGCAATAACAGAGGTCAGATGTGTCATAGTTGGCCACCAGGTTTGCACACATCTCAGGAGGGATTTTGTCCCACTCCTCTTTACAGATCCTCTCCAAGTCATTAAGGTCATTTTCAATGCCCTGGCTGAGGGAAGGAGGTTCTCACCCAAGATTTGACAGTACATGGCCCCGTCCATCGTCCCTTTGATGCGGTGCAGTTGTCCTGTCCCCTTAGCAGAAAAACACCCCCAAAGCATAATGTTCCCACCTCCATGTTTGATGGTGGGGATGGTGTTATGACTTTGGGTCATAGGCAGCATTCCTCCTCCTCCAAATGTGGCGAGTTGAGTTGATGCCAAAGTGATCTGACCACATCTGACCACAACTTTCACCCAGTTCTCCTCTGAATCATTCAACTTCAGATGGGCCTGTACATGTGCTTTCTTGAGCAGGGGGACCTTGCGGGCGCTGCAGGATTTCAGTCCTTCACGGCATAGTGTGTTACCAATTGTTTTCTTGGTGACTATGGTCCCAGCTGCCTTGAGATCATTAACAAGATCCTCCCGTGTAGTTCTGGGCTGATTCCTCACCATTCTAATGATCATTGAAACTCCACGAGGTGAGATCTTGCATGGAGCTCCAGACCGAGGGAGACTGACATTTTCTTCCATTTGCGAATAATCACACCAACTGTTGTCACTTTCTCGCCAAGCTGCTTGGCGATGGTCTCGTAGCCCATTCCAGCCTTGTATAGGTCTACAATCTTGTCCCTGACATCCTTGGACAGCTCTTTGGTCTTGGCCATGGTGGAGAGTTTGGAATCTGATTGATTGACTGCTTCTGTGGACAGGTGTCTTTTTACAGGTAACAAACTGAGATTAGGAGCACTCCCTTTAAGAGAGTGCTCCTAATCTCAGCTCATTACCTGTGTAAAAGACACCTGGGAGCCAGAAATCTTGCTGATTGATAGGGGATCAAATACTTATTTCCCCTCATTAAAATGCAAATCAATTTATAACTTTTTTGAAATGCATTTTTCTGGATTTTTTTGTTGTTATTCTGTCTCTCGCTGTTAAAATACACCTACCATTAAAATTATAGACTGATCATTTCTTGTCAGTGGGCAAACGTACAAAATCAGCAGGGGATCAAATACTTTTTTCCCCCACTGTACATCTTATTATGACTGGGATATAGCAGTGTATTTACTTCTTGAATTAACTTCTTGCAATACATAGAGTTTCTGATTTGTAGGATGTCTGTTGATTTTTTTTTCATTGTGTGTATGACATGAAGTACAGTTATTATGAGAGCTGTGTATCAAGCAGAGTGGACCACCTGCCACTGGCAGCATTCCCCCTTACTTGCTATTACTTCTTACTAGCAGTGTGCAGCTGTGATTGTCATTTCCCAAGCCAATTAGGTCTTCCACAGCTTTCTGCAGTGCCCCTATGGACAAGGCTTCAGTGACCTGGTTGCTCTGGTAACTTTGGACAACTGTAGAGTAATGAAAATGTTTGTAACAGGTGTCCTACACTGCTGATGAGATTAGTATTACCATTTATCTCAAAATTCTAGGCTCATCTGAAAACAAAATTCAGCTTTTACCAGAGCATTGATGGGTATCATACCAGTACCTGTCTGATTGAATGCACTCTTGTCAATTTATGATGCACAGGAGAAACTAAGAAAGTGGTCTCTGATTATAACCTTGAGCGGACCAGCACATAGGTAAGGCAGCACGACATACATATTAAACATATTAACCATCTTATCATGAAGATGCTGATATGATGATTCGAATTTGCTCATCGAATGTGTTTGTCTCATGCTAATATGTGTGGCAAATGGGATGCGAAATGTGAAAACAAAGCTTTGGGTAATATTCATCCAAACAATTAAGAAATCATAGCATAACCATAGCTTTTCTGCTGTAATTTAGAAATTTTGCGAAAGGCATATAGAGCAGTATATTGAGCCACCATTCCAGATCTCCCACTATTAAGCTTAGACTGGCAGCATTGACTACTTTCAGGAGGTTGCTTTGACACAGGAACAGATACAACAGTATGTAGATGTATTGATTCATCACTAAAACCCACTCCAAAATCATCTCGCTTCTCGCTTATCTATCTTTTGATTCCATATTTGATATTTTTCACTTTCAGGTACCAGTCCTGGCAAGTACCCTATCCTTATATTTCAGACTCTATCAGTTGTTGTGTTTAAGTGCTCACCAGATATCTCTCACTTCAGAAAATGACCGTGATATTTATTTATTTGTTTGTTTGTTTGTTTATTTTACAGCTCTATGTAATGGTAATTTGTTTGACCAAGTCATGTCTCTGGCTCATATCATAAGTAGCATAACACTATGCTAACACTTTGAGGGAAGCCATTTCTGACCCAGCACCAGCAACACTGAACTATTCTATCAGTCTTCATTCTTGCTGCCTTTATCAATATTTTATAAAACACAATGTTACCCACTCTGTCTCCTGCAGTCTTCTATAAATAGTCTGTGCCAGTATGTGAATGCAGAAGAAGAAGAAGAAGAAGAAGAAGAAGAAGAAGAAGAAGAAAATTTCTCCTTCTCTGTTGTTTTGAAACTCTATGGCCAAAGGTTTGTGGACACCTGAAAATCACAGCCATATTGCAGAATAAAGTACTTTATATTTATAGTAAATAACTGTAAAACATATTTACAGTAATATACTGTCAATTTTGCAAGTAAAGTACTTGTAAATATAATTATAGTATAAAATCAAACATAAACATGTAGATTTGCTCATTTGGCTGATGCAGGATACAACTGAGATGAAGGTTAAGGGTCTTGCTCAAGGATCCAACCATGGCAGTAGAGGGATTTGAACACACAACCTCATACTCTTTAACTCAGAATCTCAACCACTGAGCCAAAATTTACTGTAAATTTACAGCAATTTTTTACAGTGTGTTTTTTGAACATCCCATTCCAGATTTAGTTCCCCTTTGCTGTTATAATAACTTCCACTCTTCTGGGAAGGGCTCTGTGCAGGTCACTCGAGTTCTTTCCCTCCAACCTTGGCAAACCATGTCTTCATGGACTTCACTTGCACAGGGGCTTTGTCATGTTGTAATATGTTTGTCTGAATTAGTTCAAGTGAATGGAAATTGTAATGCCACTGCATACAAAGACATCCTATTTGATTGGGTGCTTCCAAGTTTGTGGCAACAGTTTGAGGAAGACCTACATATGGGTGTGATGGTCAGGTGTCCACAAACCTTTGGCCATATAATGTGTTTTTGTGAACTGTTCCTCCACATTTTTAGGCTCATGTGGGTCTGAGCACAACAGAAACAGGCAGAGGGGTGGTGGTAGCTCAGTGGTTAAGAAGTTGGGCTACTGATCGGAAGGTCGTGAGTTTAAATCCCAGCACCACCAAGCTGCCACTGTTGGGCACTTGAGCAAGGCCCTTAACCCTCAACTGCTCCCTGGGCGCTGCAGCAAAAATGGCTGCCCACTGCTCCGGGTGTATTCACGGTTTGTAGTGTGTGTGCACTAACTTGGATGGGTTAAATGCAGAGGACAAATTCCAAGTATGGGTTACCATACATTGGCCTTCACATGTCACTTTCAGAAGAAAAGGTAGACCAAAACTTTACAAGAACACATTGTGGTCCGCGGTATATACCAATCGATGGGATACTGGTCCATCACAGGGCACCACTCACACCTACAACCACATACATGAAAGTTTTTGGGAGATGGGAAGAAACCGGAGACCTGGATGAAACCCATGCAGACACTGGGAGAACATGCAAAACTCTGTACAAACAGTAACCTCAGCTCAGGATTGAATCTGGCACTCTGGAGCTGTGAGTCAACACTACTTGTTGTGCCACCCTGCTGCCAAATCGTTGTCTAACTTACTAATATAGAGAACATGGTGTGCAGTCAAAGACATCAAAAAAGTGACAAGAGAATGAAGGAAAAAGATGTTACAACTGTGCACACTTCAGCAGCATTTGTTCACCAAACAATGCAGATTCTGGCAAGGAAGCAGAGTAGAAGAAGCCATTTTGCAGGGCTTCTGCTACATACACTTTCCTCGGTGAGTCATATTTATTGACTCACCAGGTCACAACTGCTTTCAGCTGTAGACAAGCAAAGAAAATGCTAGTCCTCTCACAAATGACATATGCTGCTCCAGTGAGTAATTTTTTTGCTCACAGATTGAAGCATTGTTTTTTGAAGTGACCCACTGCACCACAATACAAACACCTTCCTATTGCATGCTCTTCCCCTCTATATACAACAGGTGATATTTTCCCAGCTGCAAGGGCGCCTGCTTGTGTAAGGCTGGAGCATGATGAGTGGCAATGTAGACCTTTTGTTGGAGGTCATGGAAAAGGCTTTCCCATGTCACAGTCATCGAAACTTTTATAGGGATCACATGGTTCAATGGCACTACACCACCCTAGAAGCAGGTTAGCAACTAAGGAAGGGAAGGAAAAAGTATTGGAACAAAGCAGGACTTTTTTGCATTGGTAAGGTCCAACTTTTTCCTCATCAGTCCTTACTATGTGTGTAAGGCAACAATGCAGACACAAGATATTCATGTAACAACTCTCTCTGAGAAAAACCTCTTTTTTGTTAAATTTGATCGCCCAGATATTTGGCCTTTAATGAAACTTTTATAAATGGACATTCTGATACCTGCCACATTACAATGTGCCAGCATCCTGTTTGGAGATGAAAAGATCAGAGATCTCATTTTAACAGATATGTTTGCCAAGATTGCTGATTAAGGCTATTCAGCATTATTGATGAGTGGATGTCTGGGATTTGCTGGCTAGCACAAAATAAAGGTTAATATTGTAACTCTGATTAATGAGCTTATCTAATGCAGCCAAGCTTAATGAACCTACTCAACTGCATGGCAATGCACTTTTCTGTAACTCTATACTGTAAAGTCCACAAATAAGCATATATTAATATATTACTGAAGATGAATGAATAAAAATGTTTAATTAATACATGCAATAATCCTCAGCACACCAAGAAATAAAGTGTATATGTTAACAGCCAACTTAGTTATACATCATTTGATATGGTTGAGAATCAGTTGAGAGGCTGGTTTATGACAGTCTATAGATGGTTTATAAATGGTCTAAAACAGACTATCCAAATGAATTGTTACTGATTATTCTATACAACTGGAAAATATAAAGAGTAATTAGCAATGTGGTGGATTACTATCTAGGAATAGGTTTAGGAAGAAATCTATGTAAGGAATAAATTTGTGCAAGATAAGCTACATTGCAGTTTTCCAATTTTGAAATCCAAACACAGAATTAAGCAGTTGTAATCTTTGGGCCACTGTAGTTGAACACATCTTCTTCCCCACTCTCTGTATTCCCAGCATACCTCTGAGAACAGCCCAGTCGATTAGATTTAGAGAGTTCCTTGACGCATTTGCTGTAGCAGTGTATTTGAGTGGCAGCGTTCGTTGCAGCCTGGTTCATGTGCCCCAATCCCCCTGCTCAGCAAAGCGTCCAGAGAAATTCCTATTTTTATGTGTGTAAAAAGAATAGTGTCTTTTGAGTGTTATTCTGCTTTTAAAAAATGCCTTTTGATTAACTCAGTCCTTGTATTCACAGTTTTTTAGTAAGAAGGCTTTATATATGGTATGGTCAAATTATTAATCCAGCCCTTTATGTGGTTTAAAATCACATCTGGCTTGGAGGTTTAAGAAAAAAAAAAAAAAAAAAAAAAAAAAAAAAAAAAAAAAAAAAGAAAAAAAGAGTGAGAGGTTGCAAGGATTTACATTAATTCAGGGAGAGCTCCTTTATCAAGTGATCTGGGATTATGGATATGTGGAATATCAAATTATTATTTTATAGTAACTACATATATGATCATTGACACATATGTGTTTTATTATGATGCACTTTTGTATGTGGGATTATACATTAACTGTATAAATCTCTCTTTCTTTACTTTATTTATCTCTTTCTTTACTTCACTCACAAATGCGCCTCGTTCTACAAACATATGCAAAAAGGTTCCCTTTCTGGCTCTATGAGATTAGGAGATGCTAAAAGAAAGACTGTCAAAACCCAGCATGCCAGCCACACTTTTGCCAGACACACACTGTGACTGTGTGTACATATTCCATGCTGTTTCCACTTGAGCAGCCACAGAGAAAGTAGCTATTTCTCTAAAACCTGTATTTTTAATGTAATTACAGTTCACTCCTTTTGTCTTCCTGTGTCCCCTTTTCTTCCTCAGGATCCTCCAAGCACCTGCAGCTCCTTATATAGTTTTGAAAGAATTGACTGGTTAACAACCCGAAGGCTAAGTGTTTCAAAAACTGCCTCTGAGGCAGCTTAATATAGCACTATTCAAGAGCTGAAACTTGTGTTTCTGTGTCTCATCAAAAGAATATTTTACTACCAGTTAGATAGCCACAAAGTTATCAACTTGAGCTAAGTAGCTTTCTGAACAGTTTTCTACTTTAACTTTACTAATATAATTTTTTCAATAAAACACTATTTTATAGTGCTTAAACCTGTTGTACTCAATAATACAAGAAAACACTGACTTTCTGTGATTTTGGCATAACTCCATTTACCATAGATGAAAGATGTCAAAATATTTGTTCTTGAGATACACTATATGGCCAAAGGTATGTGGACACCTAACCATCAAACCCATATTGTTATGGATCTGGAAGGAGGGAAGCAGGATGCACTCCCATGGGAAAGTTATCAGTTTATTAGGAACATTCAAAATAAAAAGAACATTCACAAGAAATGGGACAGTCTAACAAAAATCCAAAAATAAACAAGACAATATTCCCAAAAAACGATAGGGCAGTATTCCAAACAGGCTAGTTAATAATCCAAACACTTACAGGGCAAAAATCCAGGAAGTTATGAGACAATAATCCAATGTCGAGGAAAAGGGAGGAAAAACAAAGACATGGAGGAATATTCCGAGAAGTCACAAGGCATTAATCCAAAAACCAGGGAACGCCTGGTAAACAAAAACATAGGAAGATCTACGATTCTTTATCTTTGTCACTACTTATCAATATCATCATTACTTTCAGTTATTCTTAAACAATACTCCACGACGAAGTGGACACAAACCGGGGCTTAAGTAACATGGTTAATCCAAAGCAAACCTGGAATGCGCTCAGTGGAATGCGGAAGTGCGCTGCTCCACTAGCGGCGCAGCGAGAGGGAGATGCTAACACGTGCTTGTTACATTCCATTCGAAAGTTGGTTCCCCCTTTGCCTCTAAAACAGCCTCAACACTTTTGACAAGGCTTCCACTAGATTTTGGAATGTGGCTGTTTGAATGTCTGCTTATTCAGCCACATGAGCATTAGCGAGGTTAGGCACTGATGTAAGGTGAGAAGGCTTGGTGCTCAGTTGACATCCCAAAGGTGTTCAGTGGGGTTGAGGAACACTTTTGGGCTAGGTCCCTTAATTCCAGTGAAGGGAAATTTTAAAGATACAGTTTACAAAGACATTCTAGACAATTATGTACTTTCAACTTTTTAGCATCAGTTTGGGGAAGGTCCACATATGGGTGCCATGGTCAGGTGTCTACATAGTTTTGACCATGTACTATATTAGTATGTTTCACAAATTTCTGTGCAAACGAAGTTTGTGTGGAGGTTTCTGTGGACCTGTTCAACTGTTTATGGTATTTGCAATATACATTATCTACATTTAACTGAGGTCTAAAAAACAGATTACAGTTTGTAATAATAATCTTATTTCAATCTAAATAAAACACATTAAGCACCTAAATTGTAATAGAGGTACAAGAATAAGCAAACTGAGGTCAATCCCAATGTAAAAGTGTTGGTGGACACATTATATTAACCATTAAATGTAAACTTTCTGAAGCTGCTAACAGTGGGTTCTTAGCATGTGTGCATGTTCTGTGCATATGACTATGTATCAAGATACCAACAGCATTTGTAACTGGTTCTGTGAGGAAACAACATTAATGCAAATCTTTCAAAAGATTTAAAAAGGATTGAGAATTTTGATCTGGTGTGGGATGTGCATAGGGACAGAAAATGGGTAAAATGTTGAAATTATTAACTAAACTCTGTCTCAAAGCCTATTGTTGTTAAGGTAACATTGAAAATAAAACCTCTCATGTGCAAATTTAATATTCAAATTTATATGCAACATGCATGTAAGTGGAAATCTTCAACTCTACAATCCGTTGAAGATTTCCATATACATACATTTGTAGTCATCCACTACCACAACATGTTGTCTGATCTCAGAAATTAATTAATTTAGACAATTTTTTGCATGTAAATGTAACCATCAAAAAGGCTAGATATATGGATTACAGCATGAACTTGGAAACCATGGTTAACTGATTAGTAGTGTAGATGCATTCTTTCTGTACTCTTTTTGCGAACATTTCTAGCCCTACTTTTGTTAAATAACAGGATTGAAGGGACTCTGAGCTTATGTCCTGCCTGTCAGATAGAGCTCT
Source organism: Cranoglanis bouderius (assembly GCA_023630585.1). Taxonomy (NCBI): domain Eukaryota; kingdom Metazoa; phylum Chordata; class Actinopteri; order Siluriformes; family Cranoglanididae; genus Cranoglanis; species Cranoglanis bouderius. The sequence continues at coordinate 17,891,400 of CM042540.1, forward strand.
AGCAGGCTGCATTCAACTGTGTTTTGGGAAATCTGTATTCATGTCTGCAAACAGAACCTCTCAAGGTCTGATACTCCTCTAAGTAGACCATGCATGAGTAGATACAGTGTCTTTATGCCATACTGTACAGTTGCAATCAAAATTATTCAACCCCCATTGCAAATCAGGTTTACTGTCAAAATTTACAGACTTTCAGCTGTTTGCAATGAACAAATCAATCAAAAGCCATTGAAATAGTTCAACACAACGAATGCTTCAAGTAGTATCCCCAAATTCAACTGAAAAGGCAACTTATAAGGACTTCTCCAGTTTCAAAATTATTCAACCACCTGAATAGAATCCCTCACAACAGCACAAATATGAAAATACATGAAATACCTGGACAGGGCAGAAAAAGGAAGCTATCAATGACTGCAACCAGATTTCTGAGAAGGCAGGTTGTGGAAAACCCTCAAGTGACTGCAAAAGACCTGCAGCAAGACTTGGTGGCAACAGAAACTGAGGTTTCAGTGAGCACAGTATGGCGTGTACTAAACGCAGAAGGTTTCCATGCCAGAACTCCAAGACGTACACCTCTACTAATCCAAAAGCACAAGAAAGTTGGCTCCAATATTCTCAAAATGATATAAATAAGCCACAAAAGTTTTGGGATTCTGTTCTGTGGAGCAATGAAACAAAACGAACTTTTCGGCATGATGGATCAGCGGTATGTCTGCAGAAAGAAGAATGGAGAAAGAACACTCTGTCCACAGTCAAGCATGGTGGTGGCTCGATGATGCTCTGGGGCTGCTTTGCATCCTCTGGCACTGGAAACCCGCAGCATGTGGAAGGCAAGATGGATTCACTGAAGTATCAGGAAATCCTAGGAGAAAATGATATGCCGTCTGTGAAGAAGCTAAATCTTGGGCATCATTGGACCTTCCAACAGGACAATGATCTCAAAAATACCTCAAATTCCACCAAGGCTTGGTTGCAGAAGAAGTCCTGGAAGATTCTACAGGGCCATCACAGTCACCTGCCTTGGGATTTGAAGAAGGTGGTTACAGCATGCAAACCCAAGAATATTACTGAACTGGAGGCCATTGCTCATGAGGAATGGGCTAAGATTCCTCAGGAATGCTGCCAGAAGCTGGTGTCTGGCTATGCATCTTGTTTGCAGCAGGTCATAAAGCAAAAATACTAAAGACGCTTGCCATGAATGGGTTGAACAATTTTGAAACTGGAGAAGTCATTATAAGTTGCATTTTCAGTTGAATTTGGGGAAACCACTTGAAGCATTCGTTGTGTTGAACTATTTCAATTGCTTTTGCTTGATTTGTTCATTGCAAACAGCTGAAAGTCTGTAAATCTTGACAATAAACCTAATTTGCAGTGGGGGTTGAATAATTTTGATTGCAACTGTATCTGACACGTCATTTTGTTCTTATAAGCTCTGAGGTTTGTTTACTGAGTTGAGTTATTTATTGAACAGAAACAATCTGTTTTTCTCTTTTCTCACTTCTCTCTCCTGTGTTATAAGAGAGGACAGCTGGTCCTGTCTCCCTTACAGCTGGCTAGCAGTGTTCCTCTGCCACAATCTGTCTGTCTTTCCTTTTCTCTCCCCTGTCCTCTCTTCTTCTTTTTATGTCTGTTAATATATTACCTTGTTTCACAGATAGTGTCTAAAGACATGCACAAAACAATTTTTTTATTATTTAATTTTGCCCACTGTATTTTCCTTTTGCATTTATTGGTGTTGGATATTAGACCCTGGTGATTCCTCATCACACACCTGCAAGATGCTTCAGTGCATTTGTATTCTGCTGCTGACTTCAGTATCTGTAATAACGTGAGAAATTAGATAGGCCAGAATAATAGGTCACGCTCAGACAGCAGAGAGATTTCCCCAGCAAAATCAACACAACGAGGAAAATGTTTTGCAGATTTAAGCCATAGAGTGGCTCTACAGATTCAACTAGATCAAGTCTGCTCAAGCTCTTTCCCACTGTTCAGACATAACACTGGTGAACAGAACAGAAGAAAGGTATACTTTGGGCATATGAAGTCACTCAAATTAGTAGTTGAATGGGTCAGTGCTCACAAGAACACGCAAGCTGTGCCTCAACCTGTTATGTAGCCTTGCCTAATGTTATGTTTTCACACAGGTACCTGGTATAAGGAGAATGGTTTAGGAGGGCAGAGTGCTTGACTTATATTTGGAAGCATTTAGCCACTGACACAGCAAGATACCACAATCGTATTGGGAATAAGTGGAAGGCAATCTTGGTCTAACAATATCCTAAGTGGTAATAAAGCCTTAAACCATTGCATCTTGAGCCTTATAGCTAATGCATTCTCTTTCTGAGTCAGCCACTGATTAAAGGCTTCAGTAACACAGCATCCCTACAACCCAGATGAGTAAGCAGATGAATAAGTGGCTACACAGAAAAGCAGTTCATTTGAATGATTCATTTAATTGCTATAGACCCTGTGCTATAAGGCACAACTATCATATATACAATCATTTTGGGATTAATGATAAGTTGTGTGCATGTGTGTGCATTTCAGTTTCTGTTATCTGGACTATGCACTGTATTGTGCTGTACTCATGAATTGACTGCATCCCCCCTGTGGCTCTCCTTTATCAATTTCATGCCTCCTGCTGGGAATCTAGTAGCATGTGGCATTTCTGCTCAGTCAGATAACACACAAGATCTTTTCTCGGGTATTATGGTAAGTAAGTAAGCAAGCAAGCAAATATTTATTTATATGGCACTTTTCTAGATTCAATCACAGAGTGCTTTACAAGGCAATGAAATATAACACAATAGTTTGACACTGTTATAAAATCAAATAAATCTAATTAAATAAAATGAAATACGAAATAAAAAATAAAATAAAGGCAGCACAGTGGGTCTTTACACCATGACGTGTCTGCAAATGTATGTGTAGACTACTTGTCATTTAATGCCATAAACCTTTATTTTAATGTGAAACTATAAATAAAACAAGCCAAACCAGAGATGGTAAGCAGGGTGGATCCTTATCAAACATTTATATCATTAAGAAACACTGTACATGCTGTATGAGAAAGTAAACCACAGAAGTGTGTCTTGCCTCTGTTTGTGGTGTAGATGAGTTTTTGAGGCCAATGGTTTTGTTGGATTGCTGAAAACAAATACAAAATTTCAAACAAATGAAAAAAAACCCTCTCATTTATTTTTGTCGGATTGTTCAGAGACAATCTACAAGTGAGGGACTCACTTGGGGAAGTGTGAAGGTAGGTTGCCCATATGTGTTTGTGTGATTAACAGGTGATGCAAAGGCTCAGGAGGCAGACCGCTCAAACTCCTTTCTTTTCTCTTTCAAGCCCTGGAGAAATGTGGCTATTAGGATGCCTATCCTAACAATGACAAGCTAATGGTGCACTGTATACCTAGGTATATACATATACTAATGTTTTACACACACACAAACACACACACACACACACCTAAATCTAACCCTACCTCTTTCTTCTCTTCTCCCCTCACTCATCCATTCTTCCACAGGAATACATCATCTGATCCAGTAGCATCAACTCCAGTAGCATAGTATAATTACATTTCAATTTCTCACCCCAGTCTGGGTGCTGTATTGAGAGGGTTTGCCTACCCATCTAATAATAATGTGCATGATAAACTCCCAGGTTAATTATTAACACTTTGTGGCAGATCTGCCGTGTAATGATCTTATTTAGTTCTCAGTTTGAGGCAAGAAAGAGCAGCCCGGTGTTAAACTGCCTTCACACACACACACACCACTCAAGTGACAGCTCAGGCAGCAGTAGAGCCTTGACATGGAGGAAGAAGGGCTAAAAATACACTTGGTGATACCAAGGCTTTATGCTCGTCAAGTATTAGCTTTCTGCTCTTAAGCAGATATTTTCTACTCAATAAAATAAACCTAAGGCTGCCTGACCATCACACATAGAATTCAACCATCACAATTCCACTGAAACCTGACAATACACAGTCCTTCAGTTATATAAGGGTTGTCTTTCAGAAAACTGCCATTCATCTATTTTTAGATTTTCATGTGGGTGAAATAAAGATGGCAGGAATATTTTGCTGCTCTCAACACACCTCTTGATACAGTAAGACATTTAGGTCAAAATGGCTTTATTAAAAAAAAAACAAAAAAAAACCTAAAAGCTCTAAAATGGTTACTGAGTTTAGGGTTAGAGCTAGATGTAGGCATAGCATTATTTAGCTATAGTATCAAAAGTCAATGGAAATACCACACAAAGACAGAATTACAAACGTTTATCTGTGTGGGTGCATCTCTGTATGTATTAATTGATGTCTGGTGAGAATGTATTACTGAGCAGCTCAGTTAATATGCAAATCCCTTAAAAATCGGAAACTGTTTAACTGCCTCATTAAAGACAAATCTCCTCAATTGAGCTCATTAGGCACTTTAGGTTAATGACTAAGCACTTTAATCCATGTAGTGCTGTCATTTTAACAATAATCTCCCATAAATCACTCTGGTTAATGTGGTCAGTTTTGTGTAACTAAAACACTGCAATCCTTTATTAATTATTTCCACTATCTGCTGTCACATACTGTACATGTCAGTTTTCTGGATAGCTACCTCAGTAAAGAAGATTTAAATCCTGCAAATTACACAGTGGTGTACATTCTCTCATTGAAGGTCACATATTTAAATTTTTCTTTACATATTAAGAATTTCGTGGAGCAAAGATCGGTTTCATAAATCCACATTTATTTTCTTTGATCTAACCCTGGATTTATTTATTCGACAAATCATTTTTTTTACCTTGGTACATCACCATGGTAACATGCTGCACACCAACCTGCTCTGGGGCAGGATCATTTCAGCTCTTGAACTAATCGACTGTTAGAAAAGTGGCACTCTTTGACTACGTAAATCCAGCTTTGCGAGAAGCAGTGGTACCATTATTCCTTGAAAATCCCTTGGATTTAGAAGCATAAACCTTGGGAAGGTCAGTTCATGGTTCAAGGCGATTTTGGAGCTAGTAAAAATCCCATGACTTTCAGATATACATATATATATATATATATATATATATATATATATATATATATATATATATATATATATATATACACACACACACACACACACACACACACACACACACACACACATATATATATATATATATATATATATATATATATATATATATATTTTTTTTTTGAGATATAAATCTATTTGCAATATTATTTTTTGCTAGGAGCATCATATTGCAAATGCCTAGGCTATGATAAGATATGCATATCACATCACAGAGAATATACAATTAGTCCACTCTGAATATAGCCTCAGTGTTCAGGCAATACGCATGCCTTTTTCTTTGTCACTGATCTGACAGACCTGTACATCAAATTACAGATTCACTTACACATGACCTGTATCAGGGGGGCATGGTGGCTCAGTGGTTAACTTGTTTGCCTCGCACCTCGCTTGCCTTAGACTGTGTTTTGGGGACAGGGTACTCTGTTTTCCTCCCAAGTCCAAAGACATGCACTATAGGCTAATTGGCATTTCCAAATTGACCATCACGTGTGAATGGGTGTTTGAGTGTGTGTGTGATTGTGCCCTGCAATGAGTTGGCTCCCCATCCAGTGTCCCCCGCCTTGTGCCTTGAGTCCCCTGCAATAGGCTCCAGGCTCCCCGCACCCCTGTGTAGGATAAGTGGTACAGAAAATGGATGGATGGATGATGACCTGTATCAAAGAAGTGTGATTAGAGCTGGTAAAGACAGGGTCAGAGCACACTTCATTGGACCCCACCAAGAGTGCCACCACTCATTACTAACCACTCTACTGGAGTATATGCTGACATAGGTGGAGCCCAATGGCTATTTTTATATGTACATACAATGATAGATTTAAATAATTCACATGCACTTTTATGGCAGACGCATAATCTAAGACTCATAATAAAAACAGTCAATCGGTTTGACCCTGACTTTTTAAATTGAAATCTTAGGCACTGGTCTTTGTCTAATTTTTAGCCTTTCCTCTTAAGTATGAGTATCAAACATATGGCTTTTCTAAAATCAGGTCAAGATTAGCAATGTCTGCCATTTCATGCCAAAAACCAGCTACACTGTAGCTGAAGAAGGAACAAAGCTTATAAACAACAAATTTCAGAAATGAATTTAAATAATCAATCAGAACTTTATACTTACAGTTTATTTACAATATTTACAAATGACACCACTACTGCTGGCTCTGAGCCATTCTGATGATGCCGATATGTTTAAGTCTGAGATGTCAGTCATGTTCCTTACCATTTCAGTGACTGGCAGTTGATTATGAAATTCCACCCTTTTGTGAGTTCTACCAATAATCATGGGGAGAAGACATGTTTCCAGGTTACACAAATGAAGAGGACACTGTTCAATAATGGTTGAGATGTATTTTTCTGTGCAAAATACACCCAGGGGACTCAAAATGATGTGTTAAAAGCCTGTTGTCCACTAAGCATTAATCTTTCGTCTTTCGTGCCGGGGCTTCAAAGGAGATTTTAATGCAGGCTGTGCTGTCTGCTGAAAACAGTTTGAGTTAAATGAACGAATTCACCAAAAAATATAGAATTCCACCAAGATTGATAAAAATATAGACTCTTTACCATTGCCACATTTTAATGACATTTTAGGGGAAGCCGAGTTTCCCATGTAGTCTTAAAGCAACTGCCTGTGGTGGAGCCTAGTCATCAGCTCATGTCATGTCACTAAAAGAAGAATGCCATATTTTATATTTAGTCTCATGCATCCCAAAACTCGTTCATGAGACATACCCCAGATTCCCCATTTCCAATTTATCGAATCAGAAGACACAATAATTTTATCCTCTGCTTGATCTGCTTTTTCAGACGTAGCCACTTTAGTGCATAAAGGAGGACAGTGGAATCTATTCTCAGTAAGATGTGCTAGTTATATTCTTGAGCCTGTGGTAGGGCTCTGAAAATCGTAATACAGAATATACTGTATAGTAATTTGGGAAGGGGAGTGGATTGTCTTCAGAAAGGGTAAGAGTGCTTGATCTTATGTGACTGTAGCTTATACAAAGTGGTAGAAACTCACTATTCTGTCTTTGTGTTTGATTTTAAGATTGTCCTTTTGTCTATATTTTTTCTAGAATATTGCTCTTGCACGATCTCTTGGACTCCCTGTAGTCTCTCACACACTGTGCTCTCAGTGAAAGTAGGCTATAAATTTGCTCCTGTCCATGGCTCTCAAAAAGAACAGAACCTTCCCAGTTCTTTCACGTGAGTCTTTTTCCAATATACCCTCACTACAAAATCTTGTTACAACCCATCAGTTTGATGAAAATCAGAAAGTGCCCCAGTGTGTCATATCTTGTGGTAAGCAGACCCCTTTGTTATTCATGTTCATCCTGCTTGCGTGAGATTGATCTACACTCCTGCTGCATGCCTGTTGGCTCTTAAATCCTCTGTAGCATAGTAGATTCACATGCCCAGTAATGGCTGCAGGAGCTTGTTTGGAAAAGAAAGAGAGAAATAGAAGAAGGGAAAAAGTTATTTTCGGCTCTAGGCTCTATTCTGTCAATGGCATTTAGGTCACCTGTGTAAGGCTCTGCTAAGGCATGTCAGTATGTGTGTTTTCATGGTTTTGTATATATTCTTTTGTGGTGAATTTGCAGTGTTAGTTGTATGTTAGTGTAAGATGCATGTTAATGGTAGTGGGGTATTTGCAATGTTGTTGTGAGAACAAAACTTTGGTCAGCTTTGGCCAATTCAATGTATTTTAAATGAACATCTTTAGCCCAAATTCTGGCTGCCTTTAAGTCTGAAAAACAGCACAGGACCACTTTAAGCACATACCTACCACACCAAGTCACTTCTAGACTTAAAATTAAGAAAGAACCATAGTGAGGGGTAGTAAGGGGCACAACTCAGTGCTGATCACCCTATCCTTGACCAAGTGGTTTTTTTTTTTTTTTTTTTGCGATTGTGCAAAGAGCCTGATCTGTTTTGAGTCAATCAGTGCTTTCAGATCAGGTCATGTCGAGTGCATGCCTCCACCACACTGCTCAGGTGTGCAAGTGACCCATGTGCTAATAACCCTTTGGTCCCCTTCCAACATGCTGATAAAGCTAAAAAAAAAAAAAGTCTCAATTGGACTGTCATAAACAAAAATGACCAATGCATGAAAATGGATTATGAGTAAAAGATCTGTGAATATTAGAGGTAAACATGGCCTGCAATCAAACATTGGTGAACTCAGCACCTTTTTTTCAAGAAGAGAAACCATCTGTTGTGATTGCTGGATGCTATCATTCCAGATGGAGCTGACTGTATCTCAATTCCTGGTTACAACCTATGCTGTCAATGAGACCGTGAGGATATATCTGGTGGAGGTATGGCTGTTTACTGCTTGGATGGAATAGCTATTTACCATGACCCAAGGAGGGACCCAGAGGATTTTGACCTGATGTGGTTTATCGCTGCCCTAAAATCAGGCAAGCTTCTGATTGCTGCTGTTTCTCGACCACCAAGTTGCAACTCTAGCATAATAAGTTACCTTGACTCATACACCCACTTCAACATGAAAGAGTATGGGGTCAACTACATCTTGCTAGTCGGTGACTTTAATGTCCACCACAAAGAGTGGCTTGTCCAACTGTCTTGGCCTTCAACAGGTCATCACAGAGCCAACCAGAACAGAGCAGATACTTGATCTAGCTCTTACAGACCTTCCTGCAAAAGCTACAGTCTCTGCCAGCCTGGGTACATGTGATGATAATCCAGTGATGATAACCCTACACACTCCAGTTCATCATGACATAAAACACCACAAGAAATTTTGGCACTATGACAGGGCTGATTTCTGGGGTCTAAAACTTAGACATCAACCTTACCAACAAAAAGTGGTGGCAAAAAGGTGGTGTATTAGCTCAGTTTAGGAGGAAAGGAGTGGTGCACGCTCTAGTACACCCATCACATCATCAGCATTGTGAACAGAATCTGATGCAATAGACAAAACCATTGTCTTGGCAGTCCACTGAGAGTAACTGAGTTTGATTAAATTTAAACACACTTTCCCAATTTGTAAAAACAATCCCACAGATCAGCTTGAAGCAATCCCAGAGGAGAATTTGTCCATGCTTCCTGTACACTCTGTGTGTGAGGAGAATTAGAAAATAGTCTTGACTGTGTCTAGATTTTCTACTTTCACTGCTTTGGCTGCAGGACAAATACACAGATTATTTTTGAAACAACAAACACACACACACACACACACACACACACACACACACACACACACACACACACACACACACACACACACACACACACACACAGACACACACACACACACTTCAATATACATTACCATGTGCTCAGCTGATGCCCTGCCATCTCTCTGTTACAACCACATTCTTAAGATATACAGGACTGTGCAAAAGTTTTAGGCACATGCAAAGAAATGCTGTAGAGCAAAGATGCCTTCAAAATAGTGAAATTAAATGTTTCTACATAAAAACAAATACCATAAAGAACAGTAGTAAATGAAACAAAGTCAATATTTGATGTGACAAAAAAATAAAAATAAAAATAGTAGTCTAGTAGGAAATGAGCTGGTAAGTTTTATTGAGCATCTTGCAGAACCAGCCACAGTTCTTCTGGAGACTTTGACTTTGACACTTGCTTCTTATTCTTGCAACAAAACCCAGCAGCCTTCATTGTGTTTTTTGTCTGAAAAGTGTCTCTTACGTAATATGCTGCTTTCTTTAATGACATACAACCATTTTCCTGTAACATTAAATTTTGTGATAGAAAATTAATGTTTGGGAATGTAAAATGTTGTTTGTACTGACTTGATAATGTAGAAGTCATAAAATAAAAAATAATATAACAAAGTTTGTACTAAAAACAACAGGGTGCCTAAAACTTTTGCACAGTACTGTATATATATATATATATATATATATATATATATATATATATATATATATATATATATATATATATATATATATATATATATATATATATTGTCTCAGATGTTGACTTGCAGTCATTATTCTAGCTTAGAGGTTTGCAAACTTTTTGCAGCCAGGGATCCCATAGGTAATAACTATAAGAACTTGATAACAAATATAATTACATTTAACTGTGGTTTGTCGCTGAACCCCTGGCCACCGTTATAGAGAGATGAATATTCTAGGATGCAGACAAAAAAAGAGGCAAAGCTATTCATTCATGTTACAAGGCTTTTGCACAGTACTGTGTATGCGAAAATGTATGTATATAAGAATGTCTTGCTCTGCTACCAAAATTTTCCACTTTTTTCTTTGCTGCAACCCAAATTGATTTCATTTTTAAGAATCCATTAACAAGAGTCTTTGGGCTTCTTAGATCACTTAATGTACTGTCTGTTAACTTGAAACTTTGACAATAAAAGTTTTTTTTTTTTTTTCTATTATTATTATTATTATTATTATTATTATTATTATTATTATTTTACATTTTATATAATTCTAAATAGAAAACATTTGATAAAATTCTTTTTAATTGATTCAGGATGTTTGGTGGACTGCCATCCCATTCAGGGTGAATCCCTGCCTCTTGTCCAGTGTTCACTGGATAGGTTCAGCATCCTCTGCAACCCTAAGCAGGATAAAGCTGTTACTAGAGATGAATAAATGAAAAATGATTATTTATTACTATTTAATGCAAATTTCTTGGTAACACAATGGCAATGGACAGTGATGGTTGAAAGGGAGCCATGCATTTTTTACCTGGAGTTTCCAGAAAGATCCCAGCAGGAGGATTTTGGCAAAGCACAGATACTGTTCCATTACAGCACCAGCATACAAGTCACCAGACTGTTGTCTGTACCAGCATACAAGCCAGTGTGATATTTGGTGTGCCAGAGTTATGTAAAGCATGAGGGCATGGCACAGCAGTGTGTAGGCTATAATTGTCTCTCCAAATATTCCCAAACTTGTGTTACCAACTTGAATCCAGGTAAAAGCAGCAGGAATCATTCATTCATCATTCAACTTCAGTAAAAGCTTTGTTCTGAGCAGGGTCACGATGGATCTGGAAACGATCATGGCAACACTGGACACAAGGTGGGAGAATACACTCCAGATGGGAAGACACACAATCATACACTCGTTCACACAAAGGGGCAATCTGGCACAGCCTATCTACATGTTTTTGGACAGCAGAGACAGTAACCGAAACTCAGGATCGAACCCAGGACCCTGGAGCGGCAATGCTACCCACTTGATGCCACCTGCAGCAGAAATCAATAGCATGCATTTCCTTCTTATCCATGCTCTTTGACCTTAAATGTCTAGGCTATAACCACCTCTCCAATAGTACCAAACTAGCTTTTTCAACTTGAATTCAGGTAAAAGCAGCAGAAAACCATAACATACATTTCCTGCTTGTACATGCTCTATGATTTCTGCTGGAGAAAACAGGAATGCCCTATAGGGATGCCACAGTCTTGATTCTTCTCGCTGTCCAGACACTGCAAGTTAAATTATTATATTGCCCGCCCACCAAGTGCATGGACTGTGCATGAAACGGATCATGAAATCCTTTATCATGTATCAAGAAATCATGAAATATGCCCCCAGAGAAGGAGGATTGTGTTTTGACCTGATGAAATTTGAATTTTCGAAGCCTCACGGCGTGAAAAACGAGGAGCAGTCGCCTGCGCCGCTGGAGGCAGTCGAACATAAGGTGCTACACACGCACGTACACACACACACACACACACACAAACACGCGCGCGCGCTGGAGAGGGTCGGCGCAAAAGACTGCACAAGTACAGACCCCAGCGCGCGCGCGCGTGTTCAGCAGAAGCCGTGTTTTACCTTTCATGACTCGGGACTCTCTACAGGCTGAATGCACTGACATCCTGAAGCAGAAATTAGTGTGTGGAGGTTTGAGGTGGCGCGTGTCTCTGCCAGCTGCTTCCCCGCTGCACTGAGACGTGCGCCCCGTCCAAACTAACTGACACTCTTCTGTCTTCTGGACGGCGGGGAAACACACACACACATGCGAAATGGCTAAGGAGACAAAAGGCAAAGGTGAGTTACAGATGCGTTTTTCCCAACATGCACAGCCTCGGTGTTTTCATCCTGTCATGCTGTATTTCATTACTAGACAGAAACAGTCACCGCACCTCACGCGGTACTTTGCTCGCGGTTGTGCAGGAATGCGTGGTGTATGCGCTCGGAATAGCGGGCGGTCAATATTAATCACGTGCTCAATGGCACAACGAGCATTTATATCAGTATATCCTGTTTACAAACTTATATTTCGTGCATACTAGAACGGCTCGAATCAATGCATTATTTTGGTCCACAGAATAAAAGTACCGCAGGTTAAACCGCACAGGTTATTCTTAATTTCGAGAACTGGGAATTAGAAATTAAGCACAACTGCACATATTCGTGGAGTCATTGACTCCCAGGTGGTTTTGACAGTGTTCTCATTTTGCTTAAAGCATTTCTCTCATTTCTCTTTTTGCCACAACAATAAAAAAAAAACAATTATATTAGTGACTATTGCAAAGAAAAATATCAAGCAGGTATTAGTTTGAAGGTGAGATTCAGTTTCCAAAAGAACAGACCTTATTTTGGAGTTCAGACTGCTCTTGTTTTATTACGTGTACTTATAAAAGCAATGTACAAAAGGATATGCAAGATACACAAGAGACATTATGACTATTAACAGTACTTTCCAGTTAGTACAGGGTTGTCATTGCTTTACATGTCCTGTCTATACTATCAGAGCAGATGGACAGTGTTGTTTTAATAGTTTATGGCAGCTGGTAGTTGGTAGCAATGGCTGTTGTGTACAATATGATGTAGCAGCATCCGCACTACAGCCAGTGTAATGTTTCATAGCATTATTTTAGTCCCAAAAGTCAAGAGCACTTTAGTGTAAGGATTTATTCAGCTTTCACACATATTTACAAAATTGTAAGCTTTCTCAGAAGTTTAGTGTAAGGATTTATTCAGATTTCTTCTTTTGCCTGTGTATATTTTTAATCTCTCATTCTGAGATTTTCTTGTCCTGTGCCAAGTTTTAGTACAACATCCTTGCCAAAAGCTATCAAACAATCTGAACGTCGACCAAATAAAATTTTACCACTCCCCTACATTCTCACAGAATGTAGGGCTGAGGGGCCAGAAATACAGTATTGAAAAAAAGCATACCTTTGCCAAGTGCATGTAAAATCACAGAAATCACCTAAGCACAGAGAATGTAGAGTCAGCATGAAATAAATGTTTAGTCAACTACATACAGTAAATAACTAGTTTAAAATGTTTTGTCACATTCAGTGTTTAACTCTGGTTTCCTTCCCCAGTCCAAAAACATGCTTTGTAGGCTGATTGGCATTCCCAAATTGTCTGTAATGGGTGTGTGAATGTGTGTGCGATTGTGCCCTGTGATGGGTTGGCATGCCGTTCAGGTTGTTCCATGCCTTGTGCTCTGAGATCCCTAGGATAGGCTCCTGTGACCCTGTGTAGGATAAACAGTTTGGAGAATGGATGGATGGATGGATGGACATTCAGTGTTTATAATCTCTTTTTGTTTGTTGGTCTAAATATCCTACTATTACTCTGTGCTTTGGCTCATTTAGCACCTTGCAGGTCTGTTCAGCAGGTAACATCTGCCCATCTGTCCATGAGGTTGGCAGGTTGTATGAGACCAGCATAATTCTTAGCGTATGCATACAATTTTGAGTGTTACCAAGATAAATCTTTGCCTGAGTAGGATAATTTTCAGTGTGCACAAGTATTTTTGTATGAAAGCAAAGTAAGGTGTGTAAGAGCAGATGGAATCCTGCTCATAAAAGCCTGACCAAGATATCAAGACATGGAATTTAATGCTTCTCACATCCCACATCCTCAGTCCATTTCATTACAGTAGCCCATACCCACCCCCCACACACACACAGACTGATGTGGTATATTTAAACTGAAGGAGATGTAGTGAGATAATGGTGGGGAGACTGGTTTGTTTTTCCATTTACAAAGGCAGTAACTGGATTTCCAACACTAAAATAGAGGCCTTCGTTTCTCTGCCAGTCATTCTTTATTGGATCTGTTGTAATGAAGTCACATATCAAACACACATCAAAGAACACAATTAATTGGACACATGGGTGAGTGCACATCCATGGTGTTTAGAAATGATGTTTTCTTACTGAACATATGAATGAACATTTTTGTGTAAAACATCCAAGCAGAAGATGTGACAGATAAAAGCCTGGTAATATTCGGTTCAGGCTTATAAAAACAACCGTAGCTGCATATCATACTCTATAAATTTGTTTACTGCCAATGCTTGACTCTTGTAGTGAAATACTCTGTACCCATGAAAATGTGGAATAATCAGCAGGTGTCCAACATCCTTAATGGCTTTAAAAGAAACAGTACATTTTCAGTTCTCTCTGAAATATTTGTGCTCTGCCTAATTTGCACAACCATTTGGATGAAGTACTGAGCTAAAAATAGTCTTCTATGAGACGCAATAACAGACAGCAGGTCCATGCTCACTGCTACCCTGCAGTCTTCTGTGAGCAGGAGAAGGAGGGTAAACAAGAAAGACAGTGAGCAAGCAATCACACTTCAGTCACTGCTGTTGGGATATATGTAACAATGAGAGCTAGTTCCTTATGTAACTATGGTTCTGTAAATAACTGGATAACTGCCAAGGGTGTTGAAGATCACCTGGTGCGTCTCATAGAGTGGCATGTCATGGGGGATGGGTATCCAATTTGTCTGTAGGCCATGGTGATGACCAACCAATGGGACATGGGAGCCCTTTAGGTTTTTGCTCTGTGGTCTGAGGTGCTATGTGTTATGTGAAAAAAAACACAGTTGGTGTTGTGGGTTGCCTAGCACCATCTAATCTAACTTGGGCACTTCCATTTTAAGAGTAGCTGGCAAGGCTAATTCAGAGCCTGTCAGCAGTGCCTGAGAGCTAGCAGAGACTAATTCAGATGCATATTCAGACATCGGTGAGTCATTGTCCACTTGAAATCTCCCAATGAGATTAATTAGTTTTAATTAATTAATGAGTTTGGAGTGAGATGCTGCATCTTTTAGATGGTCAATGCTGAGGCAGTGAGCATAGCTGCTGCCCATTTTCGGCTTCATACTTGTTTTTGTGTGCAAAAATATGAATAGCGCCACTCAGTTTCTAGTGGGTGAATTTTTGCCCATTCTTACTTGATAGAAGACTTCAGCTGCTCAACAGTCCTTGGTTGCCATTGTCTGATTCTGCTTTTCATGATGCACCATAGGAGACAGATCTGGACTTCTGGCAGGCCAGTCAAGCACATGCACTCTGTGTCTACAAAGCCACGCTGTTGTAGCATGTGCAGAATGAGGCCTGGTATTGTCCTGCTGAAATAACCATGGACTTCCTGGGAAAATACGTTGCCTTGATTGCAGCATATGTCTCTCTAAAATCCCAATATATGCTTTCGCGTCAATGGTACCTTCACACGCAAGTCACCCATGCCATGGGCAATGATGCACCCCCATACCATCACAGATGCTGGCTTTTGCACCTTTCACATATAGCAGTCTGGTTGGTCTGAAACGTGGACTCATCTGACCACAGCACATGTTTCCACTGCCTTTCAGTCCATCTGAGATAAGCTCGGGCCCAGAGAATCTGCATATAGTTGATGTGTGGCTTCCTCCTTGCGTAATAGAGTTTCAGGTTGCATTTCTGGATGCAGCGGCGGACTGTGTTAATTGACAACGGTTTTCCAAAGTACTCCCATGTGGTTATATTTATCACAGTAGCATGATGATTTCTCAGGCAATGCCGCCTGAGGGCTCGAAGGTCACACACATTCAGCAGTGCTTTCCAGCCTTGCCCTTTACGCAATGAGATTTCTGCGGATTCCATGAATCTTTTCACAATATTATGCACTGTAGATGGTGAAAGACCTAAATTCTTTGCAATCTTGCATTGAGCAATGTTCTTTTTGAAGTGACTGACAATTCTTTCACAAAGTTTGGCACAAAGTGGTGAGCCACGGCCCATCCTTGATTGCAAAGACTGAGCTTTTGGTGGATGCTCCTTTTATGCCCAATCCTGATACCAATTAACCTGATCCTCCAAAATGGTGTTACTTGAATATTCTATAAACTTTTCAGTCTTATGTAAACACTTTGCTTGCCTGATTAGTGGGAGGCAGTACTATGTATTGACCAAGTTTCATATCTCTATGATTTAGGGTTTGGTATGCATGATCAATTTTAAGGCAGAAAAAAAGAAGAAGAAGAAAAAGAAGAAGAAGAAAGAAAGAAAGAAAA
The DNA here is from genome assembly GCA_023630585.1 of Cranoglanis bouderius. Taxonomy (NCBI): domain Eukaryota; kingdom Metazoa; phylum Chordata; class Actinopteri; order Siluriformes; family Cranoglanididae; genus Cranoglanis; species Cranoglanis bouderius. The sequence goes on from CM042540.1 coordinate 17,907,746, forward strand.
ATCCTAACAATTACAATATGGTTCTGTCATGTAATCAGGGTGGAGAAGGATGCAAGTTCAGTTAACGGAAACCAGGAAACGAGGACAATGAACAAAAGGCTCAGCAGGTCCTGGTGGCAAAACACAGAAACAATACTTTGCCCCGAACAAAGACACACGAGGGGTTTAAATACTCAATGTAATCAAAGGGGATAACACAGAACAGCTGAGACAAATTAGGAAACATCTAATAACATTACAGGGGCGGAGACAGGGCAGAAACCAAAACAAACATGCGTGAAACAGTAAACAAAGCTGCTCGCTCCAGCACTCGGCACGAGGGGAAATCTCTGACAGGTTCCAGCACCTTCAGTGCTTGAACCCCTAATAAGGAAAAATTATAAAATTTGTAACAAACAATAGGATTCAAGCACCTTCGGTGCCTGGGCCCCTAATTAGAGGTAAGTGCCACTTATCAAGTAGAGAGAAAAACTACGTATGTGAGTAGAGAACACAGCGAACAGCACAGTGAGTGATAGCTAGCTTTTAGAAAGCCATCTGAAAGCAAATGGGTGCCTGGAGTTCTGTAGTGTTCCACTAGGAATGTATAAAAATTACATTCACTGAGGCAGAAGAGAAAAGAAGAGGTTAACCTCAGCTTTGGAGGATAGGAAACCTGTATTTCTGATTGTATTCAAAGCTGACATGCACAAAAATGTATCCAGATGATTCTTACCACCCATGGTGGTTAGGAAGGGTGTAATAGTACTTGTATTTACTTGAACAATTGTATAATTAGAAGAATTCAAGCAGCCAATCTATTGTACAATCTACTCTATACAGTAGCATATACTATGAGCTACTGAAACATAAAGAGAGGGAAACCTCTCAGACAGATCATCTCACTCAGTATAGAAAACAGTTGAATGAGGATCACACATACTGTATGTGTAACTGTTTCAAAGCGGTAACAGAGCAACCGTAACAGTATATTAATTCTGTTAGAACTGTAAAATTAATATTTTTATATTTCAAATTGGGTGGTCACAGCTGTATGGTGAGTAGATGAAAGGGGTTAAGGTTGGATTTTTCACGGCCCACGTCATAGGATAATGTGGTGAGAAAATCATTTCAGACAGTTTCTGGAACATTGTGCATTGCCCTTAAATGGCCTTAAGTCGCAAATAGGAAGAAACAGTAATTGACAAGCAGACTTTGATGGATACTCTTCCAAAAAGCAGGCTTCAGTCTGTGGTCTCAGACGCAGCCAGTTTCTTCATAGCATTGGTTCTCAAACCAGTCCTCACGGCCCCCAGAGGGTCTATAATTGTGCTTTATCTCAACTCACACAATACAAGGATAGAGCCCTGAGGACTGGGGTCATGCTTTTTTTTTTTCTAGCTTGAGCAAAAACAGTGCGACAGTATTTGTGGTTTACTGTTACATGGCCAAACCCATTTAAAGCAGCTCAGTTTGAATTCATGCTGTGACCATGTAATCAAATTCATAGTTGTTGTTTTTACTTCCTAGCTTGGCTGCTGTCTGTATACCGTTGTTGCTCAAACCGCACCAACCTTAATGCAATTTATTCTGCTTGCTGCCTATGTATGGTAGTTTATATAGATTGTACTAGTTCCTTTGCATGCTTTTCCAGAAATAGTAACTAACTAAAGAATGCAGTTCAGCAATGTTTTTTTCTTTATATGGTAAGTGCACTTGAACATTTTATTAGCACATCAGTGTTTTCAGGGTTAGAGGGCCATATGCAGTGTTTCACAATGGAGAGTGCCACTTCAGGCGGAGAGCTACCAGATGGGAGTGTTTACCAGCCGCACTGCACATATGCTGTGGGGAAACACAATCATAATGGTGACATATTTGAAGGTGTGTGTGTGTGTGTGTGTGTGTGTGTGTGTGTGTGTGTGTGTGTGTAGTCTGGGTCTTGTAGAGACACTGGTAGTTTAGCAGAATAGCTGTTTGTCATCTCTGATGGTCCTCACTTCTAGAAGCTCAGACCTCTGGATATGAGTGAAATTCAAAGACTCAAATGGATCTATCTCATTATCTAAATGGTACTAAATCAGGAGCCTGCACTTACATGTTCCCTTACCATTTAAAGCTGTCTAAACTTAACAGCCCTCATTAATCTGTTAAGCTAGTATTTAACATATTTTACTGTTTTCAGAGAACTGATGCAAATTTATATACTTAACCATCCATTCATTATCGATGTGTATCTATAAAAGGTGTCTCCACTTTTCTGTGTTACCCTTGAACTTTTTTGAGTGGAAAAACTTTATCCAGCTTTAACAATTTATGTATTACTATTGTTTTCTCATTTTGCCATCATGCAAAGTTCAGTCTGTGTGATATATGCTATGTCTTTTATGGTGCAAGACATGTTCAGTGGTACAGAGCTCCAAAGGGATGTGTGGGCAGTCAGAAATGAAGATCATGGAGCAAAGAGAAAAAGCACACAGCCAGTGTGACCACTATTTTATAATAGCATTCTCTCATTTTAGTCATTTATTCCAGAGAGAAGCGCCCCTTTTGTTTTCTATTGCCCTTGCATTCAAGGGTTCAACTGAAGTTCAACTAAACTCAGCGTGAACTCCTTTTTCCTGTGTTCGGTCTGACCTCTTGACTTGCTATAATGTGAGCAACCTTTATATTGCATGTGAAATCAGGCATTTTGTTTCTTGTGTTCATTAAAAAGAAAACAAAAACTGCCGTAACACGATTTAATTAAGCTTTCTTTATATTTGTGAGTTAGACCGAATGAAAACAGTCATGCAAACAGAGCTATATATGGTTAAAAGAAACAGCACTTCCACTGCCTATCTAGATATAGAGCTGATATAGGTTTTCAGTGCCTTTTTCCTGCATCTCTGCAAGCTTTTAGTAAGCTTGTGGTGCCCTTTAAAAGTTAGTGAATCTGAAGGTTGTTGTCATATACAACTATGAATGTGAGTCAGATGAAAACCTTAAAACTGCAACATAAATTAGAGAAACATTACATTACGTTTGTAGTTAGAAAAGTAAAAATGTACCATTGTTTGATACACATTTGTGAAACTTATTTGCAATAAACAATGCAAAAATAAACCCCTCGTATAATCAACACATACTTCATTGATATTACGGATGGTTTAAAATATCACTACTTCCCCTTTATTTTGAGGAGAGGGTGTAGTACCAGTGTTTTTGTGCATCGTTTTTGTGAAAGTCCAATTTGCAGAGAAACGTGAGGATAGCTGTCTTTTAAAATTCTTGTTCCTTTTAAATGGACATGGAGTGGTAAAATCTGAAATTTGCCTTAATTTTTTAATTGCAGCCTTTAGTCTGTTTGGATATGTCTCTACTAACTTTGCACATCTAGACTTTGCAATATTTGCCCACTGTTCTTTGCAGAACTGCTCAAGTTCAGTTAAATCTGATGGTGACCGTTTGTGGACTGCAGTCTTCAAGTCATTCCACAGATTTTCAGTGGGGTTTAAGTCTGCGCTCTGACTAAGCCATGCAAGGACATTCACCTTTTTCTCCTTCAACCACTGTGTGGTCAGTTTTGCTGTGTGCTTTGGATCATTGTCATGTTGGAAGGTAAATCTTCTTCCCATTGACAACTTTCTGGCAGAGGGCAGCATATTTTCCTCAAGAATTTGATGGTATTTTGCCCCATCCATTTTCCTTCTATCCAGACAAGTGCTCCAGTCTCTGCTGCAGAGAAACACCCCCATAACACGATATTACCACCTCTATGCTTTACTGTAGGAATGGTGTTATTTGGATGGTGAGCTGTATTGGATTTCCCCCAGACATATTGTTTGGTGTTGAGGCCGAATAATTCAATTTTAGTCTCATCTGACCATAACACCTTTTTCCATGTTTCCTCAGAATCTTCGAGGTGCGTTTTGGCAAAGCTCAGTCGTGGGTGGCTTTTTTCTTGCAACACTCCCATACAAGCCACATTTGTGGAGAATTTGTGATATTGTTGTCACATGCACACAATGACCACTCTTTGTCATAAATTCCTGCAACTGCTTCAGAGTTGCTGTAGGCCTCTTGGTAGTCTCTCTGACCAGTTTCTGACAGTGTCTGTCCACAACTTTATCCCGGAGATCTTTTGACAGTGCCTTGCCACCCATAGTTGATTGTTTGCTTCAGTTGCCCTACAAAATGCTCCAGAAAAGCTCTTTTCATGCTGAGCTAATCAAAATGACCAGAGCTGATCACAGTTGAAAGTCAAATGGCTTTGTGTGCCACTGAGAAGGTGATTAGCTACACCTTATTTTTAGGATGGGGGTGATCCTTTTTCCAACTCAGTGATTCTGGTATTTTATTTATTTATTATTTTTTTCTGACATGTTGGTGTTATATCTTTCACTTGGATGTTATAAGTTGCACTGAGTAAATCAAGCTGGATAAAACAAAAACTGTGTCCGTCTTCATTTCAGGCTGAAAAGCAACAAAGTATGATTATTTTACAGGGGGATGATTCTTTTCTATACTCTTTTTTTTTATTTTATTTTTTTTTATAAACCATTAAAATGCTCCAAACAATGCTGTTATATGAAAATAATGCACTTCAGGGGGATCGGGCCACATCACACCTCCTGCATTATTTTCATATAAGAGCATGGGCTGTCATGTTTTATTCCTTACTTAATAAACTCAAAACATTCTCCATTTATCAAAACATTTGACAGAAAATGAGGCTGCATAAGTTTGTGGGAAAGGGCTTTTAGGAGGAGATTTTAAAATACCTGCACAAATCATTTCAGATGGCTTAGCTCCCTTTTTATTGGGGAGAAAAAGACTGCTCTAGCATACTCTGATGTTAAATTTAGTAGTGCCTACAGAAAATGCGTAAAGGTTGGCAGGTCTGATAGTATAATATAATCGGAAATGTCATTGTTTATCGTGAAAGTGTCATATCGTGTAGAGACAATTGAACCATTGTATCGCACAAGACTAGTAGTGATACCATGGCTAGTAAACATTTATAATTTTTTTCCTTTTGTCTTTATTTGCTATAAATTTGAAGTCACTTCAAACATGCATATGCCAGAATGTGTTTTTCTATTTTCTAATATAATGAACTGCTTGACATGGTGGTGCACAAAAAGAAAAAGAAATGCCATTAGACAACAGTGTTTACACAACATTTTCAAGTCAGTTTTGTCATTGTGTCCGTGCTACGAGTGGGTCCAAAACGGTGATGACACAACTACATTTACAGACCAGACCAGGTTGTAAAACACCACAGTGCTGGCAGATTTTGAATGTCACACCCCCTGTTGTGCTGTTCCACCCACACCAGTGTAGGCACTTTTATTTCTGAAAAATGGAAATAGCAACCGAGCTCAAATGGCAAAAAAAAGGCTTCTGACCAAGCAAATTAACAAAACACCAGCATTACATGAGCAAATTAAACTTACATCTGCATGAAAATTGAGCCCATTTTTATTGTTTTAATTAACACTATTGCCATTTTCTGTCATTAAATTAAAAGGCTATTAACACTGATTTGAATGGATCAGAACACCAGGGACCGTTCATGTATGCCCTGACCCTAATTTTCTGAAGCCATTAAAAAAAATAATAATTTGGTGTCCTATAGACTGTATGCCCAATGAATTCATATGATGTACAATTCTGTTAATACTTTTTACATTTTAATTAGATATTTTTACTTTCTGTTGAATGCACTATTTTAGTCTACATTATCATGCTAGTCATATTGTGCTGTATGTTAACAATACAATCTTCCTAGTTATTTTCTTGGGCACTTAATCACTTCTCTGTTTTCTTCCCTGTAGTGACTTTACGCAAACACAGCACTTCCCACTGGTGTATACGCAACATCGCCCAAGAATCCATGGACAGCTCTGATGATGAGTTTTTTGATGCCCGAGGTTAGTTTCATGTTCCTCCAATGGTGTACTTACTTCGGTTTTCCTTTCTGCTTTTCTGTCTTTGTCTCTCTGTCTTTCTCTTGCCTTTTCTTTTTCACTCGCAGTTTCATTTCTTGAATTGCATTACATTTGGTTTTGCTGAAGATGTTTAAGGATAAACTGAGCAAAACATACAGTAAAATGTGTGGGTGTGTGGGTATGATTTCCCTGGGCCAAAGACAATGAATCTTTAAAAGGTTTATTTATTTCCCTCTGAAAAATGCAGTTCACCAGGCTTTAAATAGCCGCTGGAACCAAGCCAAGAGAAAAGTCTTATGTCATCACAGAGCATTGCATGCAAAATGCAGAAGAAATAAGCTTGTATTATCTACACTTCATCCACAGAGAAGCTGCCTCTACATTGACCTGTTTGATAGTTATGTTCTCAGTGGAGCTGATAAATTGGATAATTGGACATTTTCACAGTAGTGAAGTACCATGAAGCACTCAGTGGTGATATTAAGGAGTTTATATTATGAGCTAGGCATACCTTGGTAAATTAGTTGTTCAAATGACAGAAAGGCTGTAAATCCCAAAACAATTAACTGGATTGACCAGTAAAGTTGATGTCAGCAGATGCATGAAAGATGCACAGCTGGGACACAATTTCCATAGTTTCAGCCACTGCCAGTCTCTCAGAAGATGAATGCGGTTTAACCAAATAATGTTGTTTTTCACCTTACTTTGCACAAAGCCTAATTTTGTGTGAATGGTATAATGACATGTGGGGGTCTACAATTAAGGCCACAAGTTTACACCTACACCTGCACTATAGATGTTCAATATCTGTTTTTCACAACTCCACACATATCATATTACCATACATTTATTTTGGCAATTCAATTAGTGTACCTACTTTATTCGCATCAGAGGTAATTTTAAAACAATTGGGCCAGTGCCTTTTGCCCTTGATACCATGGAAACAATCCAAACAAAGCAAATTTCAAACAAATGAAGGTGTCACAAGTATCTTTGCAAACTACAAATGCCAATATAAAAATCTAGGGACCACACAGACACTACATCGTTCAGAAAAGAGGCACAAATTAATTCAAAGACAAAGACAAATAACAAAGACAATACCAAAGGAACTGGTGAAGGAGTTGGAGGCATCAGATACCAAAGTATGGACTGCCACAATTAAAGAGTCCTACATCACCATGGCCTGAAAGGCTGCCATGCAAGAAAGAAGTTCCTATTCTAAGACCATCTAAAAAAAAAAAGCCAGACTTAAGTTTTCAGGTGACTAGCCTTTTGGAGGAGTGTTCTCTGGTCAGATGAAACAAAAATTGAACTGTTGTTCATAATGATCAGTGCTATGGATGAAGCTTGTGAGTGGCAGCATCATATGGAGGTTTTTTTGCAGGATAAGGGACTGGTGCACTTCAGAATATAGATGGCATCATGAAGGAGGATTATCTAGAAATACTGAAGCAAACCTCAAGATAGCAGAGATAAGTTAAAACTTGGTTGCATCTGGGTCTTCCAGAAGTACAGTGATCCTAAGCATACTTAAAAAGTTGTAACAAAATCGCTTAAAGACAACAAAGTTAAAGTTTTGGAGTGGCCGTCACAAAGCCATGAACTGAATCCCATAGAAAATTTGTGGACTGAATTGAAAAAGTGTGGCTGAGCAAGTGTGCCCACAAACCTGACTGATTTACACCAGTTCTGTCGAGAGGAATGGGCAAATATTCTGGCAAAGTATTGGGAGAAGTTTTTCGAAAAATACCCCTAGCATTTGATTCATGATCAAGCACCTAAAAGGCAGTGCCACCAAATACTAACAGAATGTATGTAAACTTCTGACCTACTGAAAATCTGATATAATACATAAAAGCTGATGTACAGGTGCATCTCAATAAATTAGAATGTCATGGAAAAGTTCGTTTATTTCAGTAATTCAACTCAAATTGTGAAACTCGTGTATTAAATAAATTCAATGCCACAGACTGAAGTAGTTTAAGTCTTTGGTTCTTTTAAGTGTGATGATTTTGGCTCACATTTAACAAAAACCCACCAATTCACTATCTCAACAAATTAGAATATGGTGACATGCCAATCAGCTAATCAACTCAAAACACTTGCAAAGGTTTCCTGAGCCTTCAAAATGGTCTCTCAGTTTGGTTCACTAGGTAAGCCACAAACATTCATTGCCAAAGAAGCTGGCTGTTCACAGAGTGCTGTATCCAAGCATGTTAACAGAAAGTTGAGTGGAAGGAAAAAGTGTGGAAGAAAAAGATGCACAACCAACCGAGAGAACCGCAGCCTTATGAGGATTGTCAAGCAAAATCGATTCAAGAATTTGAGTGAACTTCACAAGAAATGGACTGAGGCTGGGGTCAAGGCATCAAGAGCCACCACACACAGACGTGCCAAGGAATTTGGCTACAGTTGTCGTATTCCTCTTGTTAAGCCACTCCTGAACCACAGACAACGTCAGAGGCGTCTTACCTGGGCTAACGAGAAGAAGAACTGGACTGTTGACCAGTGGTCCAATATCCTCTTTTCAGATGGGAGCAAGTTTTGTATTTCATTTGGAAACCAAGGTCCTAGAGTCTGGAGGAAGGGTGGAGAAGCTCATAGCCCAAGTTGCTTGAAGTCCAGAGTTCAGTTTCCACAGTCTGTGATGATTTGGGGTGCAATGTCATCTGCTGGTGTTGGTCCATTGTGTTTTTTGAAAACCAAAGTCACTGCACCCGTTTACCAAGAAATTTTGGAGCACTTCATGCTTCCTTCAGCTGACCAGCATTTTGTAGATGCTGATTTCATTTTCCAGCAGGATTTGGCACCTGCCCACTCTGCCAAAAGCACCAAAAGTTGGTTAAATGACCATGGTGTTGGTGTGCTTGACTGGCCAGCAAACTCACCACACCTGAACCCCATAGAGAATCTATGGGGTATTGTCAAGAGGAAAATGAGAAACAAGACCAAAAAATGCAGATGAGCTGAAGGCCACTGTCAAAGAAACCTGGGCTTCCATACCACCTCAGCAGTGCCACAAACTGATCACCTCCATGCCACGCCGAATTGAGGCAGCAATTAAAGCAAAAGGAGCCCCTACCAAGTATTGAGTACATGTACAGTAAATGAACATACTTTCTAGAAGGCCAACAATTCACTAAAAATGTTTTTTTTATTGGTCTTATGAAGTATTCTTATTTGTTGAGATAGTGAATTGGTGGGTTTTTGTTAAACGTGAGCCAAAATCATCACAATTAAAAGAACCAAAGACTTAAACTACTTCAGTCTGTGTGCATTGAATTTGTTTAATACACGAGTTTCACAATTTGAGTTGAATTACTGAAATAAATGAACTTTTCCACGACATTCTAATTTATTGAGATGCACCTGTAAATATGACTCCTATCTATTATTTTGAAATGATCTCTTATGGAAATAAATTAGATACCCTAATTCATTTAACACAGGAAATGTATGGTAGAATGAAAGTGTTTGAATGTCCTAGGTGTATGTAAACGTGTGGCCTCAACTGGCCTCAAGTATGTGTATAATCTCTGTTCCTCAATGTGCAATGAGAGGTGAAGAGACTCATCACATATCACTTCCAAACTGCCATCATGTGTATAGCACCTCAATTCAACCATATGTGTAGCTTTTCACAGGTCCCTTATCGCTGCAGTGGTGCTATGGAGCAGAATGTGTAAAAGGCTTCACGTGGTAATAATAATTAATAATGATTATTAATAATTAACATTTTCTCTCTTTTTCAGGATGATATTGATATAGATATTGATGAGTTATGTCAATTCTTGATTTGCAAGGAAAAGGACATTATTATTGGTATTTTAAAGATCAAAGTTAAACTTGCTTCTATTTGTGTTTTAGGAACTAAGTATATGAATAGATCACGCTGTTTTTGATGTGTCTTCTCAGAACACCTAAAATGGGGTCTGTAAAAACTCTCTAAATTCATATACCTACTAATGTATGTACCTAGTGTATGTTTTCCCCTGAATCATAATCCCATCAGTCTCTCATCCACACTTTCCAATGATACCGATGGATTTAATCCTTTTCCACAGTCTTTTTAAGTTTATTACTGTGGGTTCCACATTGCATGAACTTACACTGGACTCATGGCCCACAGAAATATTTTGGTAAACCATTTAATGGTTTTCCTCACCAGAGCAGAAGCATAGCTCAATTAAAAATCAATATTCCATGTCAACTCTGTTTTCAGTGCTTTTATTTATATCTTGACAAATGTCCATTGTGAGTAATCTGTTATAAAGAACACACTCACTTGAGTAATGAAAAGAAGTTAGAAGTCAGCATAGCCCTAAGCATGGCATTTGCAGTGGATTCCTCTATTTGTTACTACAGCCATTTGTTATGCTATCATTATGAATTCATTAACATAAAATTATACATAGCAACATTGAAATGTATTTATGTATTTTTTTTCTTATCGATTATGTGGCAGCTCCTGCAGCTCACTGATCGACTGCTAGTTGTGTTTTTTTTTTGTTTGTTTGTTTGTTTTTTAATGTCTCTATAAACTATGATCTATAAATCATTAGTCCACTTAGAAGGGCATAGGTGATTCCTGTCAGATTAAAAGGATTGTCTAATGCCTTCACCTTTCTTTTATAGTGTAAGTGGCATTGTGTCCCCATGTAACCTTGCGTGGGGTAATAGAGCGTTTCAGTTTTGTTCAGCATCAGTGTGTTTGGTTTAGATCATCAAATGTATGACTATGATAGGCAGGTGACAGCTGATCCCCTGGCACTCAGATTCTCTAAGCAAACAGATGGACTAATCACGATCTCTGAATGTGTTTACAGAACAGAGTGTGAACAGTCACGTTGTAATTTAGTTGCAAAAGTCTAATAAAAAATATATATTGTCAGACTCTATAAATGCCTGTTATCCAGAATGTGACCAGATCAATGATCAATGGACCCTAAAAGTCATATATCTTATTTTATTCTGGAATTGTGTGTTATTGGAGCGTCTATATAACACATCTCAAGACAAATTTATTCTTAAAATACCTATATATTTTTAATGAATTTCTGCAGAGTGCTCTTTTCAGTCTCTCCAACCCAAAGTCTCTTATTACTGAGACCGCCAACTAGTTATGAATATTTATAAGCACATCTCAAGTATTCATTAATATTCATTATTTGGCCCATATTAGTCCTAAAATACAGTATAGCTCGACTGAATGACGCAGAGACGGGTAGCAAAATATTCAACAATGAGGGCGACAAGAAGATTAAGAGTGGTGACTTTATTAAATTTTATCAGCAGCAGTCCACTTAGTTATAGGAGTCAGCAAGGTAACTTTGCTGTTTAGTTTACTCCAGTCAAATGAGCTAGCTAATGACATGGCCAACAAAGGGAGATGCATTTTGCATGTCAATATAAGCAATCTTTAAAACAGCAACCTGCTGCTGGCTTGTGTTTTTAATGTTGTCTTGGTAAAAGTTCTACTCTACATTAGAGTATAAGAGTAAAAGTGCAGTTTTACTGGTTATAGAGCATTAGATATAAGGCATTTCTTTGCTGCTTTACTACAGGAATGGTGCATTTCTCCAGACTCTTTCTATTCATTATATGTATGGTTGACTTTGAGGGTTGGCTAGCTAACATTAGCCACTAGAAAGCTGTCGGTATTTCCCAGACCACATATTATTTTAGTACTTAGTACACCAGAATTTGTTACTTATATAGTGGATGACTGGTTAATATAACTGCATAATTGTCACATCGCCAACTGCCAGAAACTCAAACTGGATTCAAATAACTGTTTTTTACAAAATGAGTCTAATGAAGCTAAAATTTGTTGTACTGCATTGTTGTGCTAATCAGTGAGTGGATTTCTACTATTGAATAGGTTACATCTGCCATCAGCCAATCACATCACAGCACACACTTCACAGATTTAGTATTTTGCTACCATTAAACAAATTTCATAGTTCATTTGTGGTTGCTTTAGTCTTCTGTGCAACAACTATGTTCTATGTAAGTAAGTGCTTGGCCCCCGCAGATCACCGCTTGTGGCTATATTTATTATTATTATTATTATTATTATTATTATTTGCTAAAATGTGATGGTCACCCCATAAGTCATAGAAGTGTTTACCTTTGGTCTTATATCTCAAGAACCGTAAGTTCTACACTCTAAATTCTGTTGTCCTTTTATTCCTTGTCTTCTGTAATTCATGTTTGTCTTTGTGATCTGGAGCTATTGGTCACTACACGAGTGTAGATGATTCCCAGTAATGGCGCAGTGTTAGAGATCCCCTTGCACTCGGAGTCGCTCGCGAGGCGACTCACTTCCGCATTCCATTCTCCGCGCCGCCATTGAGGACAGCCGGCAGCTTACTTCCGCATTCATGGACTCACGTTTGTTTACATCGCCATGTGCTTTTGTTTTTGTTTGACGTCATGTCCCTGCCTCGGTATGTTCATTGGTTTTCTGTTCTCTGGTTTACGTCATGTCTCTGCCCCCGTTCATTCATAGGTTTTCTGTTTATTGCCATTATTAATAGCAGGTGTGTTTAATTTCGGCCAATTTCCATTCTGCCTATTTAAACCGCTTCCCGGTTCCGCTTACTCGTGGAGTATTAGAGTTTGTCCTAGCATGTGCTGTACGCCTGCTACCTTCTCGCTTTCTCTCACCCTTAGACCATAGCTCATAGCTCTTAGCTCATAGTTCATAGTTTATAGACCATAGCCTAGTTTTGTGCGTTTGCTTCAGTTTTTTGTTTTCTTCTCATGTTCTGTGCATTTTTGGAATTACTGCCTTGTGGATTATCACTTTACTCTTTTGGATTATTGCTTTGCCTTTTTGTGGATTATGGTTTGTTTCCTTTTTTTGTGTTTGGTTACTTTTGAATCCTACTGTTCCTAATAAACTGACTTTTCCCCTGCGCATGCATCCTGCCTCCCTCCGTTTATCGTAACACGCAGGCTCTCCATGAAAGAATGTGACCAGCATGCTCGCTATATATTTTAATTCTATGGGTTGTGTACATTGGGACCTCTGGTGTTCAAACAGTGTAATGTAATTAATAGAATGCATAATTAATAGAATGCTGATTTCCACAATGTGAATGACATATTTCCACAATGTACATCATCACATTTTTGCATTGCGATGCACCGTGTCACGATACATCATTACACCATTAGTTCTAGAGTTTTTGGCCCCTCTGAACTGAAGAAACCAAACTAGGTATGGATTTTGCATTCTCACTGTTGCAGTAATCTAAAAACTACCAACATAAGGAAGAAACTAATTCTTAACAGATTAATCCTAGTTTGGTATTGACTCTTCATGTACTCTTTCATCTTTGTATACCCTAGAAAAAGTATTCTTCAGTGGTTCGTTATGGGTTCATTGGATAATTAAGGGTCCCTAACTTTTACTTGGAACCCTTTCTGAAACACTCTATTATAGAGTTCTACATAGTTCTACATAGAGTGTGTCATTATAATTGTTTAACATTCTATGGCAGTTTACAATTTTAAGACAATATTGTATCATGGATGTTTTGTTATTAATATACCTCAGTCAGAGCAGTCCGACTGATAGTTCAACTTCCATGTTTCTCAAAACTTTCATGTAAGTCTTGAAGGTGAGCAGGATACAGTGCTGCTTTTAATTGCTATTCAAGGTATCTTTTTTCTTTTAAATATTGACTAGCTTTGGTTGCCTTTAATTTATTTCGATGTGCATGCTTTGCCCTGAGTAAACTATATTATTTCATATCCTGTTGTTCAGGATGAGAAACTGACAGCTGGTGTAAATGAGGTACAGCAGGTGTTTATTTCTTGTGACTGTTAGATAACTGTATGATATCCTGCATAATATCACCCCCCCCCTAAACAATCATCATATTTGTTCTGGGTGTCATGTTGACTAGTTTTGAAAGATCGGCTGTTTATGTATTCATGTCCTCTCTGGTGTTTTATCTGTTGCAATCTAAAAGCACAGCTAAATACTGTGGGGAGTGAAAGGAAAATCCATCTTAAAAGGCACACGATTGCATATTTTGTACTGCTTAACTATTACAGATAAATTAGACAATACAAAGAATGTAATGCAAAATAATTGGTCAAATAATGTGAATAAAGCAAGCATACCAAATGCCTGAGAAATCTCTCTGGCTCTCTTTGATTGTGTTTACATTTCAGTCTTATAATAGACAATTCCTCAAGGGCCCTTTACTTCCTCCTTTAGAGGTTAGAGGTTTAGAGTTTCCAGATACATTTAAATCCAGATGCATTATGTCAAATGAAATACATATTGAAAGAAATATTGCAACTGATTTTGGAAGAAAAAACAATTGAATGCAAAGTGGATAAGTTGTATGCTGTATAGATGTATATCTTGTGTACATCTGACAAGAAATGGTAACTGGTTATCTCGTCTGCCTTTTATGTAAGGAATGATTAGATTTAATTAGCTGGCCAAATAAAGCAATGATTTTGTACATGGCAGGACTAAAGCAGCTCCATGATGGCAGTTAAGCAGCTCTATGATCGCATTAAAGTAGCTCCACAGCAGGACTAAAGTATCTCAATGGTGGCACTAAAGTAGCTCCAGGGCAGAGCTACATAAAGCTACATAAAGCAGCTCCATGAAAGGATTAAAGCCGAATTATGGTAGACTATGGGGACTATGGTAGCTCCATGGTGGCACTAAAGTAGCTCAATGGCAGGTGTAAAGCAGCTCCATGGCAGGACTAAAGCAGCTAACTGGTGGGACTAATGTAGCTCCATAACAGGACTAAAACAGCTCCATTAAAGACTTAAAGCAGCTCTATGGCTGGATTAAAGCAGCTCCATGCCAGTTGTGAAGCAGCTCCATAGCAAATGTAAAGCAGCAATATGATGGGACTAAAGTAGCTCCATGGCAGGTCTAAAGTTGCTCCATGGTGGGACTAAAATACACTATATGGGCAAATGTTTGTGGACATCTGACCATCACACCCATATGTGGGCCCCCCTTCCTTCCTTCCTTCCTTCCTTCCTTCTTTCCTTCCTTCCTTCCTTCCTATTTCCTACAGTGGGTATAGAAAAGAATCACCCCCCTTTTAATCTAATCACATTTAGTTGCTTTTCAGCCTGAAATGAAGACAGACACAGTTTTTGTTTTATCCAGCTGTATATACTCAGTGCAACTTATAACATCCAAGTGAAAGATCATGTCAGAAATTTAAAAAAAAAAAAGAAAAAACAGAACCACTGAGTTGGAAAAAGGATCACCCCCTTGCTTTAATTTGCCTTATTTTTTTTTAAATTACAGCCTTTAGTCTCAACTAACTTTGCACATCTAGACTTTGCAATATTTGCCCACTCTTCTTTGTAGAACTGCTCAAGTTCAGTTAAATTTGATGGTGACCGTTTGTGGACTACAGTCTTCAAGTCATTCCACAGATTTTCAATGACACCAACATGTCAGAAAAAAAATAAAAAACCAGAATCACTGAGTTGGAAAAAGGATCACCCCCCCTCCTAAAAATGACTTGTAAACTCAATCAGGTGTAGCTAATCACTTTTTCAATGGCACATAAAACCATTTGATTTTCAACTGTGATCAGCTGAGTTCATTTTGATTAGCTCAGCATGAAAAGAGCTTTCCTGGAGCATTTCAGTCCTTGGTAGTGCAACTGAAGCAAACAATCAACTATGGGTGGCAAGGCACTGTCAAAAGATGTCCGGGATAAAGTTGTGGACAGGCACAAGTCAGGAGATGGATACAAAAAAAATTCAAAGGCTTTAGCAATGCCTAGAAGCACAGTGAAGTCTATTATTAAGAAGTGGAAGGTATTTGGTACAACAAAAACCCTCCCTGGATCAGAACTTCGCTCCAAACTGGATGAAAGAGCCAGGAGGAGACTGGTCAGAGAAGCTACTAAGAGGTCTACAGCAACTCTAAAGCAGTTGCAGGAATTTATGACAAAGAGTGGTCATTGTGTGCGTGACAACAATATCACAAATTCTCCACAAATGTGGCTTGTATGGGAGGGTTGCAAGAAAAAAGCCACTCCTCAACAAAGGCCACATGAATGCACCTTGAAGATTCTGAGGCCACATGGAAAAATGTGTTTTGGTCAGATGAGGCTAAAATTGAATTATTTGGCCTCAACACCAAATGATATGTCTGGTGGAAATCCAATACAGCTCACAATCCAAATAACACCATTCCTACAGTAAATCATGGAGGTGGTAATATCCTGTTATGGGGGTGTTTCTCTGTAGCAGGGACTGGAGCACTTGTTACGATAGAAGGAAAAATGGATGGGGCAAAATACCATCAAATTCTTGAGGAAAATCTGCTGCCCTCTGCCAGAAAGTTGTCAATGGGAAGAAGGTTTACCTTCCAACATGACAATGACCCAAAGCACACAGCAAAACTGACCACACAGTGGTTGAAGGAGAAAAAGGTGAATGTCCTTGCATGGCCTAGTCAGAGCCCAGACTTAAACCCCACTGAAAATCTGTGGAGTGACTTGATGACTGTAGTCCACAAACGGTCACCATCAAATTGAACTGAACTTGAGCAGTTCTGCAAAGAAGAGTGGGCAAATATTGCAAAGTCTACATGTGCAAAGTTAGTAGAGACTAAAGGCTGTAATTAAAAAATTAAGGCAAATTAAAGCAAGGGGCTGGTCCTTTTTCCAACTCAGTGATTCTGTTTTTTAATTTTTAAAAAAAAATTTCTGACATGTTGGTGGATCTTTCACGTGGATGTTATAATTTGCACTGAGTAAATACAGCTGGATAAAACAAAAACGGTGTCTGTCTTCATTTCAGGCTGAAAAGCAACAAAATGTGATTATTTTAAAGGGGGTGATTCTTTTCTATACCCACTGTATTTTTGTTTCTGATTTTGACTTTACTTTGATGAATTTGTAGGAGCAATTTAAAGCTTTCCTTAAAGTGGATCCTTCTAGTCGCTTTTCATTTAAGACATACTTTTCAAACATCAGAAGAACTCAATTTCCCTTTTCTTTCTCTATATCCCTTAATGTTTCTTCTTTTTCTCTCTCTCATATAGCTCTCACTATTTCATTAGCTCTACTGATCCGGTCCATTACTTGCTAAATGACAATAAGATCATGGCCATTACAACTGTCATTTCTGTGAGTGTGAGTGTATGTCCAAACTTAACTGTACAGTCTTCTGAAAGCATTGAAGTGACAGGATGATGGAGAGGGAGTGTGCGGAGTGGCCCAATGGCTGCAGAGCTTGATGGAGGCAAGCAGATCTGACAGAGGCCTGTCACAGCCACCCCTCCACATTCTGCACTTGAGGAGAAAAGACTGAACATGTTGCTGTCAAACAATGCATACTGATCTATCAACTGTTCCATCCTGTCTTGCATAGAAGCGGTCTGTGGTTGTCTCCCAAAAACAGTGGCTTGTCATTAGGTAGTCCCACTGACAGAATAGTTGGTGAACATTAATGGCCTTTAATCTACATTTGATGTGTACAATTCATTTAGACTTTCAGAGCTTAGTACAGCACAAAAGACAATAATACAGGAATGGATCAACCAGAAAGAAATCATTTGTATGCCATTTGTCTGAGAATCTCCCTACATGAACTGTTGGTATTTTGTGTCTGTATGTTGTTTCCTACAGAGGTACTAGAGGGGAAGACTGCTATGCTGTTGGGAATGAGTCAGTGGAACTCCAATGACCTGGTAGAACAGATTGAGACTTTGGGGCAGATTGACCAGACACAAGGTAAGAGCAAAGGGACCTTATATCAAATTCTGCAGTCACTAAAGCAACTTCCCAAATGAGGCACTGCTGGCAGTATTATTATAACACATAACTTAAAAATGATTAAGAACAAAACTGTAAGAACAAATATGGGTACAGAACAAATGTAAGTGTTTCTCAAGTTTGTAAATAGACTTTTCTCAATCATGAAGCAGTTTCTCATTGCAGAAACGTCTCGGCAATATAAAGGCTTTAAACATACACCTTAGATAGTGCTAATGATTTACACTGGGTATAGAAAAGAATCACCCCCCTTTAAAATAATCACATTTTGTTGCATTTTTTGCTTTTGATCCTTTTTCCAACTCAGTGATTCTGTTTAAAAAAAAAAAAATTCTGACATGTCGGTGTTATATCTTTCACTTGGATGTTATAAGTTGCACTGAGCAAATACGGCTGGATAAAACAAAAACGGTGTCCGTCTTCATTTCAGGCTGAAAAGCAACAAAATGTGATTATTTTAAAGGGGGGTGATTCTTTTCTATACCCACTGTACATTTAAATTTCCTCTCAATGTGAAAACCTGGTTATATTTATATTCTCTTTAGGCTGTTGACACACATATTAACAGTGAATTTGCAGCATTTGAACAAGCAATTTGAACATTTTTCTCAACACAACATGGAAGGAAAAACACTATTTTGCACTTATTCTCACTGAATTCATAATGAACCTTTGGTGTTTTGGAGTTGAACATTTTCCAGATTACTCATTACAGTTATGTGGTGTTTGCTTGTAACTGGAATTCTTGTTAACTTGCCAAATTCATCGTCACATATTACTCCCAATGTGTTCTCATTGTGTGGTTGTGCCCTATGTATAACTGAGATACCAACATGGAAAATAATTTGCCTTTGCTTAAGCAATCATATCTGTCCTTAAATTGCATGTTAATGTAAGATGAGATTTCCTGAAAGCAGGGCCAAATTAACCAGAGGTTGAATTCCCACATTATTGCTTCTCACCTCTCTCTCTGCTCTTTGGCAGATGATTTCCTATACTTTAGAAAGCATTAGAGCACCAAACTATATTTACATGGTTGGTAATACAGTTCATATTTATTACTCCACATGCAATGTGGTTTCTGTTGTTTTGTCTTTGTGTTCCTGCATATTGGATTTGAAATGAAAGAAAGTAGAGAGAACAAACTTAAATTCCCTGTTTCTAACTGGACTAAGCATTGAAAGGAGTAGGTATTCAGTGGGCGATAGATTAATTAGTCTGTCACAGCCTGGTGTGCTAAAGGCAGACATTAATTAGGAAATGCTGCTGAAAAGTCACTGAAAATGCCACTGGTGGGTGTTTCAGTACTAGCAGACACAAGCTTTTAAACATTCTAAGCTGGGCTCCAAGGTGTGGATTTCAGTGCTCTTAGGTGTATTCTTTTACACAGTGTCTGGTGTTTCATTTTGCAATCCACTTCTGTCCTGCTGAATTTACTAGACTTTTATGCTTTCAGACGTTTAGACAGTACTGTTTTTCAGTAATGCTCTGTGTGAAAGCAGGTAGTTTTATTAGTGGTTGGTACATCAGCCAACCGATATATTGGGCCAGTGTTGGGCATCCAGTACAGGAATTTGTGTGCATGTTAAAGAGCTAGACCAAAGTATAAATATAATATCTGTACATCTATAAAGTGAATAATGTAACAAAGCTGTTGGTGGAACAGGACACAAATGCAAGTGCAGATACTCTTTTCTCAGCAACTAAGGAGGGAAGCAGCAGAACTTACAGCACATAGGGTAACGAATTAGGGGAACACAAAACTGGTGAGAACAAACACAGGAAGTAATTGCAGACAACAGAAGAAGACATGTAAGTGAGTCCCAGGGTGCCCTCTGGTGGCTGGGGGAGGGGTGGGGGCGATTGTCAATGATGGATGTACAGATAAATAATAATGTTTTTGTTTCGTCCATCTTCCATAAACCTATAATGGCAAATAATGTCAAATGTATGAGAAAATATTATACATAGATGAGAAAATGAAGGATGCTCTAAAGAGAAACAAGGTCATTTTTTCGGCCACACCAACTGCTAATAGGTGCTTAAAATCAAACACATAGCCATGCAATCTCCATAGACAAACATTAGCAGTAGAATGGGTCATACTGAAGAGCTCAGTGACTTTAAACATAGCACTGTCATTGGATGCCTCAGTCAGTTTGTGAAATTTCTGCCCCGCTAGATCTGCCCCAGTCAACTGTAAGTGCTTTTATTATGAAATGGATTTATCTAGGAGCAACAACAGCTCAGCCACAAAGTGGTAGACCAAGCAAACTCACAGAGCAGGGTCGCTGAGTGCTGAAGCACATAGTGCGTAAAAACAACTTATCATCTGTTGCATCACTCGCTACAGATTTCCAAGCTGCCTCTGAAAGCAACATCAGCACAAGAACTGTTTATCAAGAGCTTTGTGAAATGGGCCATGGCCAAGCAGCTGAACACAAGCCTAAGATCACTATGTGCAATGCTAATTCCTGTTCCACCCGTTCCAATATGACTGTGCCCCTGTGCACAAAACAGGGTCCATAACGACATAGTTTGACAAGTTGTGGAGGAACTTCTGTGGCCTGCACAGAGCCCTGACCTCAACTGGGAGGAATTGGAACTTTGATTGTGAGCCAGACATTCTCATCCAACATCAGTGCTTGACCTCACTAATGCTCTTGTTGCTGAGTGGGCACAAATCCTTAAAGCTATGCTCCAAAATCTAGTGAAAAGCCTTCCCAGAAAAGTGGAGGCTGTTATAGTCTCAAAGGGGGGTAACTTCATAGTAATGCCCTTGGTTTTGGACTGGGATGTCCAACAAGCTCATATAGGTGTAATGTTCAGGTGTCCACATACTTCTATTCATATAGCATATTTAGCCCTGTGAACAAACAGAGTGTAAAATGTTACCCTGTATTTACTAAATAAACACTGGCTGTTTGTTCTGGTTCACCATGTTGGTGAATGTTTGTGAAAGTGCGAGTGTGACATGTGAGTTGAGTTCTTCACAGAGTTGCTGTGGATTGAAACATTAAATTGGTAAATTGGAAGCATATCTGATTTGTGAGATGTGTGTGAGACAGTGAATATACTGTATGCTGCAGGATAGAGGTGTTCATTTGACTGTTTATAATCTCACTTCTGCTCCCAAAGCAATTCTGAAAATAAAAGAATAGGTTAATGGATGGATGTGTGGGTAGGTGGGTGGATTAATGGATGAATGGATGGATGGATGGATGGATGGAAAACACTATATCCTATGGTCTCCCATTTTAATCAAGGTGGCATTTTGTACATAGTTGCTGCTGGTTCTAAAATCGGCCTAATATGCAAACTTGAGATATCTGATTTGTGTCCATTCTAGTTTAAGGCTTTTATACTAAAAAAAAAAAAAAAAAAGAACTGTATTGAACATTACTGAAAATATGTGAGCTTCGTATGTGTCTGCCCGCTCAAGCCTATGTGAAAGTATAAAACCTGACCACTTCCACATCTTTTTGTTGGGCCCCATAGTGTTACGCAACACAGACGTGTAGGACGGAAGAGGGAGTCAGGATGCATGCGCTGGGGAGACGTCAGTAAATATAGAAGAGTTTATTCCAAATAGAAGAATCCATACTATGAACAAAACAAACTATAATCTAGCCTGTAGTAAACAAGAGTAGTGATCTGGGAATCACCGGAACAAAGCGCACGATTAAACACATCTAAATTCTAACAAACTAAACTATGATTAACTATGATTACCTATGATTAACTAAACAAACGCTAAACTAATACTCCGCGCCGAAGCAGAAACGGAGCGGGGTATTTAAACAAACATCAATCAAATAAATCACATGTCCAAATCACTTACACCTGAAACTCGTCAATTACACATAAACATAAACCAGTGAGAGTTACGGAGGCGGAGACATGACATAGACCAAAACATAAGCACATGGGGAAACACAGGAGGCGGAGACATGACGTGAACGAAAACAAAAAGCACATGGCAGAGGTAAACAAAACGAGAGTCTTTATGAATGAAATGTCCATCGGAGAGTTTTTGAATAGCGCTGGAAAGCGCGCAGTGGAATGCGGAAGTGTTCGAGTCCACCGCTCGCCTAGCGAGCGACTCGGAGAACGAGGAGAAACTCTAACAGAGCCCCCCCCCCCAAAGGCACTTCTCCCGAAGCGCCGAAAGTTCTGACCATTCTGGCGGACCCGGGCCCCTGGGCAGGATCATAACATCTGCTCCCCAGGACCCGAGGCTGGCGATGTCCAGTGTCCTGAGGCCAGAGCAGATCGTGTCGGGCTGGCTCTTCGGCCTTGGTCGAGAACTTGGTCGAGAACTGGGTTGAGAACTGGGTGTGATGCTTGACCTGGTGCTTGACTTGGAGCTCGGAGTGATGCTTGACCTGGTGCTTGACTTGGAGCTCGGAGTGATGCTTGACCTGGTGCTTGACTTGGAGCTCGGAGTGATGCTTGACCTGGTACTGGGCCTGGATCTCGGAGCTGCGCGTGACCTGGTGCTTGGCCTGGAGCTTGACCTGGAGCTTGACCTGAAGCTTGACCTGGAAGCAGGATCGGAGTCAGCTCTGGAACCAGGATCGGAATCAGCTCTCGCACCTGAATCGGAATCAGCTTTGGCACCTGGATCAGAGACAGACTTGGAAACAGACTTTGAGAGAGACTTGAAAACAGACTTCGAGAGAGACTTGGAAACAGATTTCGAGACAGACTTTGAGACAGAACAGAGAACTCGGTTAGACCGAAAACCATAGACAAAATCAAAAACTTGGTTGGAAACAGCATTTGAAATTAAATTGGAGACAGGGCTGGCGACAGAGGAGGAGACAGGGCTGGCGACAGAGGAGGAGACAGGGCTGGAGACAGAGGAGGAGACAGGGCTGGAGACAGAGGAGGAGACAGAGGAGTGAGCTGGGTTAGAAGCGGAGCTGGGAGTTAAATCAGCCTCTGAACTGAGAAGGAGAGCAAACACAAAACCTATGTAGCTGGCAACGAAATCAGGAACTGGACTTGGAACTGAACTAGGAACTGGACGAGGAACTAGACTGGAACTGGGAATGGGAGCAGGACTGGGAGCAGGACTGGGAGCAGGCTCAGAGATTGGCCTTGGAATAGGGCAAAACTCTGGACATAGACTTGGACATGGACTAGGATTAGGGCAGGAACCTGGACATGGACTTGGACATGGACTGGGATTAGAGCAGGAACCTGGACATGGACTTGGACATGGACTAGCTTGAGAAGAGGTCATTCCATGGACCTCAGACATGGACAGGGCAGGAGTGGAGGTTTCTTCTCGAACCTCTGACGAGAACACGGCTTGGGCGGAGGTTTCCTCGTGGACCTCCGGTGTAAGCAGGCCAGGAGAGGAGGTTTCCTCTTGAATCTCTGGCTGCTGCTTGGGGCTGGAGGTCGCCTTGTTAACCTCCCTGAGCAGCTCCGGTGTGGAGACCTTCTGCTGGGTCTCTGGCTGGAGCTCGGGGCTGGAGGTTGCCACGTTAACCTCCTTGAGCAGCTCCGCTGTGGAGACTTCCTGCTGGGCCTCCAGCTGGAGCTCGGGGCTGGAGGTCGCCACGTTAACCTCCAGGGGCAGCTCCGCTGTGGAGACCTCCTGCTGGGCCTCCGGCTGGAGCTCGGGGCTGGAGGTCGCCACGCTAACCTCCAGGGGCAGCTCCGCTGTGGAGACCTCCTGCTGGGCCTCCGGCTGGAGCTCGGGGCTGGAGGTCGCCACGTTAACCTCCATGGGCAGCTCCGCTGTGGAGACCTGCTGGGCCTCCGGCTGGAGCTCTGGGGTTGCCTGCCTGTGGAGCCGTTTGTGTGCTCACCAGCTGCCCTTAAAACAGGTTTGTGAGCAGAAGTAGCTGCTCCTTCCTTCCTGTTTCCTGCAGGTGGGGCACTGGAGAATGGCTGGTCGGGTGCAGCCCTCGGTTGCACACTCCTGAATCTGGGGCTGAGAGGTGCAGGCCGCCACATTTGCCTGCTTCCTCTCATAGTATTCCAGAAACGACTGGCCAGGCTGATCGGGCAGGTGAACTTTGTTCAGAAATACGTTGAGGTCCGGCTCAAATTCCGCGCTCCCATATTCACAGATCAGGAAATCCACGAAACCCGAAACTGTATACAGTTCTTGGTACCCATTGGCGAGGTGGATCACCGCCAACCAGCGGGCTGAGCCGACTAAACGTGATAGGAGGAACCACGCCCATTGTTCCTCACTGGGTTTGGGGTCCTTTACACTACAGAAATATGTCTGGGCCTGCCAAAGGAAATGCTGGGGTTTAGTAGAAAAAACATTATAAGCAGAGGGTGGATAAATGGAGGCCCACTGGGAGAAAGAGATTGAGTCCAGGGGAGGAACAAAAACTGTGGCGCGGCATGTCCCAAATTTCCCCGCTGCATCCATTTTTGGCGGAGTATTCTGTTACGTAACACAGACGTGTAGGACGGAAGAGGGAGTCAGGATGCATGCGCTGGGGAGACATCAGTAAATATAGAAGAGTTTATTCCAAACAGAAGAATCCATACTATGAACAAAACAAACTATAATCTAGGCTGTAGTAAACAAGAGTAGTGATCTGGGAATCACCGGAACAAAGCGCACGATTAAACACATCTAAATTCTAACAAACTAAACTATGATTAACTATGATTACCTATGATTAACTAAACAAACGCTAAACTAATACTCCACGCCGAAGCAGAAACGGAGCGGGGTATTTAAACAAACATCAATCAAATAAATCACATGTCCAAATCACTTACACCTGAAACTCGTCAATTACACATAAACATAAACCAATGAGAGTTACGGAGGCGGAGACATGACATAGACCAAAACATAAGCACATGGGGAAACACAGGAGACGGAGACATAACGTGAACGAAAACAAAAAGCACATGGCAGAGGTAAACAAAACGAGAGTCTTTATGAATGAAATGTCCATCAGAGAGTTTTTGAATAGCGCTGGAAAGCGCGCAGTGGAATGCGGAAGTGTTCGAGTCCACCGCTTGCCTAGCGAGCAACTCGGAGAACGAGGAGAAACTCTAACACATAGACTCTAATGCAAGAGCCCTTTTGGTGTAAATTTACCTTTATGATGCTGACAGCCAGATCAACAGTGTCTCAGTAGCCTTGTGAATAATTCTGCTTCATTTTCGATGCTTATCTCCCAGATATAATGATTCAATTGCTTTTCATGTTCTGTTTTTGCTTCATCATATAGATTACACATAGTATAGTGTGTGTTAAAATCTGTGCCCATTAACTATTACATTGGTGCTGCAGCTTCACAGTATTGCTGGCTGAGCTGTGTGTAAGAAACGTTCCTTTTCCTCTTTAGTTTCACTGCACTGGTCCAGTTCCTACTGGCAAGAGCCTGTCTCTGCTTCTACTGTGAAGGATCTAACAGAAGCCAGTGAACAGGCAGCCTGTTATTTAGTCTCTTTTAGTTTCTCTCATTCTCTATCTACAATTTCCATACCATGTTTAATCAGTCCTTTATGTTAATGTATTGTTCGTAACATAATCAAACTTCTAAGGTACGTAGCTTTTTTGCACATGAGTGTTATAATATGTTAGGAGTTCCAGAGAAATCTGGAGCTTCTAATTAAGAAAACAAGCCCAGTCAGTAGCACTATAGAAAAAGAAAACCCATTACGTTTCCAGCAGGTCAGGGTCGTATTAGAGCACATGCTGGGGATCAATAAATTAGAACAGAAAACTAATTCATCCAGAAGGCTTTTGTAGAAAGTAAAATGTCCTTCCTCTGGTTCCAGACACTATCAAAGACTTTATCCAGTCTGGCCATCAAAGGCTCTGGCCACAGACAGACAGACAGACACACACACATACACACATGCACTGCTCATTTGAATTTGTATTAATACTAGCTTCCACAAGTCATTTTTATTATAAGCTGACAAAGCTACAATGCAACAAAGAAAATGTGGGGGGCATGGGGTGGGGCATGTAAGAATTCTAGTAAGGCTTTGCTTTTTTTGGAGGCATGTGTGGTCATTTGGTCATTGATTTTCCACTACTCCAGAAGCAGTGCTGCATTTTTTCACTCCTGAGTAGACTGTGATGTAATGGAAAGAAAATAGACACAGATAAGCTCATTAAACCTAAACACAAAGTCTAAATAAAGAAAAAGCTGAGTTCGCTAACGTGTACTGTATGAAAGTGCTAGAGTTGGAAATAGAAATAAATGTATCTGCTCAGTGTTATGTTGTATGGAACAATGAACGCAGCTGTGTTCTCTCTTTCTTCCACCTAAGTATCATATCATATCATACATTAACACATTTATATGAAACACAACAATACATATCTCATATAGGTTTGCTGTTTAGCAAATGTCTTGTACTTACTTGTATACTCCAGTTTATCAGAGGTACATAGCCATGGTACATTTACTCTGTTACATGTAAGTTATTGAATAAATTGAACTTGTAAAATAAAATACTGCTACTCACCTATAAAGCCCAAACGGCCAAGCCCCTTTGTATTTAACCAATCTTCTATCACGTTACAATCCATCACGCTCTTTAAGGTCGCAAAACTCTAGATTTCTGATAATACCGAAGATATCAAAGTCTACTAAAGGGGGTAGAGCTTTTTCACATTTAGCTCCTAAACTCTGTAATAGCCTTTCTGATAATGTTCGGGGTTCAGACACACTCTCTCAGTTTAAATCCAGATTAAAGACACATTTCTTTGGCCTAGCATTCACCTAACCGCATCTCATGATCTTGTACTTCTGTCATCATGATAACAAATGCACATGGTCATTTTGCCTGACATACAATGAACAGCAACCACGCTAATCCTTTTCCATCTGCTTCCCATTCCTACCTCGGGATGCCCATCCCGAGGTAATCAGTGAACGTGCCAGCTCCAGTTCAGAACCAGCCTCTAAGAAGATTCCAGATGACGCCAACGCCTGTGAAGATTTTGGACAATACCAACATCAAATCGTCACATCACAAGTTCTACGCGTGTTGCTCCTGGGGTGGCAATGGGCCCGACACGTTCTGCTCTCTGAGCCGGCCTGGTCCATCCTGGTGCCCTGCTTCTGGGGTTCTCATTGCTGGGGGTCGCTCGCTGTTGGTGAGGATGGGCCCATATGGACAGCCTCCACAAACAATTCACAAACAGACTTTGCGCTCGGGTCTCCATCAGTGGACTATTCATGATTTCAGCAAAATAGACTTCATGTTGAGACTGTGTTGAATCTCCTGACTACACAGTTGCACTTTATATCATGTATCATACAGTTATAGAAGGGATTTACTGATATCCAGTGTCACCCAGATGAGGATGGGTTCCCTTTTGAGTCTGGTTCCTCTCAAGGTTTCTTTCTCATGTCGTCTCAGGAAGTTTTTCCTTGCCACCGTCGCCACTGGCTTGCTCATTGGGGATACATTTATTGATTTAAAATTTAGATCCAGAATTTATGTATCTCTGTAAAGCTGCTTTGTGACGATGTCTATTGTTAAAAGTGCTATACAAATAAAATTGAATTGAATTGAACTAGTAAGAGTAGATTTAATTAGGGCTGCAAGTAACAATTATTTTGATAATCGATTAATCTGTTGATTATTTCTTCGATTAATCGATTAGTTGGATTAAAAAGGCCAATTTTTATTTTCTGTATTTTTCTCGAAAAACGTTATTTCACATTCTGCTCAATGTTGTCCTTTAAACACTGTGAAAATGAAAGGCTATGAAAATGGTATTAAATGTATTTTAAAATATTATTATGTTTTGAAAACAAAAAAACAACTGATTGTCCACAAGCTTTAAAGCAGAAGTTAAATCAGAAAAAGAAAAACAAAAGCACAAACTAAGTGTTAACTGGTAAGAGGTTGAATGTTCACACATTCACTCATTTGAACACAGTTACGTTATTCTGCAAATGTAAGACACTTCTTACATTTATATACAATTACATGTTATAACCCCATTATAGTTACTGCTCTCATAAAATACACAATTACTTGTGTATTGTTTCTAAATATTGCTAAATATAGCATCAAACAACATATTTGAACAAAAGTTTCTATTGCGCGCTGTTTGATTGACGCGCATACGCGGACTCGCGCGCATTCAGTGAAGTTTAACGTCTGAAATCGTGTACTACCCTACTACACAGTAGGTGAAAAGCAGTACGCCAGAGGGATAGTATGTCCGAATTCTCAGTAGGCGAAATACCCGGATGACGTACTGCTTCCGGCGAGATTTTGCAGTGTGCATCTGATGGACACTACGCTAGTAAAAAAAAATCCCATAATGCAACAGGACTGGTGCGGACGAGCTCAGAAAAAAAATCGCGGACTACAGAGCGTCGGCTCTTTTCAAGTATTAAACTTTGGTTAAACGGGACTTGTTTAACAATACCCGAATAAATTGTTAACTTGTTGAAGGTTTAAACAAGAAAACAATTGTCACAGCGTTTGAAACCTTTTTTGTGATCTCCATCATGCCTTAGCCGGCCAAGCTAACGGCAACGAATTTACCTCAGCCTGTTAACACTGTTAACCCCGCCCACATTAAACTGCTAATTCAGTTAACTTTCCTGATGTACATTTTGTGCATTTTTAATGCAGTTGCTTTAATCTGGTGGTCCCTTTTAAGGTTTATGTGTTTATGTTGACGTCGAAGGTCACATGACAATACCGACATGGCGGATGTAGTACAGGTGCATCTCAATAAATTTGAATGTCGTGGAAAAGTTCATTTATTTCAGTACTTCAACTCAAATTGTGAAACTCGTGTGTTAAATAAATGCAATGCACACAGACTGAAGTAGTTTAAGTCTTTGGCTCTTTTAATTGTGATGATTTTGGCTCACATTTAACAAAAACCCACCAATTCACTATCTCAACAAATTAGAATACTTCATAAGACCAATAAAAAAAAACATTTTTAGTGAATTGTTGGCCTTCTGGAAAGTATGATCATTTACTGTACATGTACTCAATACTTGGTAGGGGCTCCTTTTGCTTTAATTACTGCCTCAATTCGGCGTGGCATGGAGGTGATCAGTTTGTGGCACTGCTGAGGTGGTATGGAAGCCCAGGTTTCTTTGACAGTGGCCTTCAGCTCATCTGCATTTTTTGGTCTCTTGTTTCTCATTTTCCTCTTGACAATACCCCATAGATTCTCTATGGGGTTCAGGTATGGTGAGTTTGCTGGCCAGTCAAGCACACCAACACCATGGTCATTTAACCAACTTTTGGTGCTTTTGGCAGTGTGGGCAGGTGCCAATTCCTGCTGGAAAATGAAATCAGCATCTTCAAAAAGCTGGTCAGCAGAAGGAAGCATGAAGTGCTCCAAAATTTCTTGGTAAACGGGTGCAGTGACTTTGGTTTTCAAAAAAGACAATGGACCAACACCAACAGATGACATTGCACCCCAAATCATCACAGACTGTGGAAACTTAACACTGGACTTCAAGAAACTTGGGCTATGAGCTTCTCCACCCTTCCTCCAGACTCTAGGACCTTGGTTTCCAAATGAAATACAAAACTTGCTCTCATCTGAAAAGAGGACTTTGAACCACTGGGCAACAGTCCAGTTCTTCTTCTCCTTAGCCCAGGTAAGACGCCTCTGACATTGTCTGTGGTTCAGCAGTGGCTTAACAAGAGGAATACAACAACTGTAGCCAAATTCCTTGACACGTCTGTGTGTGGTGGCTCTTGATGCCTTGACCCCAGCCTCAGTCCATTCCTTGTGAAGTTCACTCAAATTCTTGAATCGATTTTGCTTGACAATCCTCATAAGACTGCGGTTCTCTCGGTTGGTTGTGCATCTTTTTCTTCCATACTTTTTCCTTCCACTCAACTTTCTGTTAACATGCTTGGATACAGCACTCTGTGAACAGCCAGCTTCTTTGGCAATGAATGTTTGTGGCTTACCCTCCTTGTGAAGGGTGTTAATGATTGTCTTCTGGACAACTGTCAGATCAGCAGTCTTCCCCATGATTGTGTAGCCTAGTGAACCAAACTGAGAGACCATTTTGAAGGCTCAGGAAACCTTTGCAGGTGTTTTGAGTTGATTAGCTGATTGGCATGTCACCATATTCTAATTTGTTGAGATAGTGAATTGGTGGGTTTTTGTTAAATGTGAGCCAAAATCATCAAAATTAAAAGAACCAAAGACTTAAACTACTTCAGTCTGTGTGCATTGAATTTATTTAATACACGAATTTCACAATTTGAGTTGAATTACTGAAATAAATGAACTTTTCCACGACATTCTAATTTATTGAGATGCACCTGTATGTCCGGGATTGTATTCATACTACACACACATACTGATTAGTACGTACTGTTTCAACGGCCATGCAGTAGGTACTGCATCAAATGAAGTATGTACTATAACAGTACGCGATTTCGGACACAGCAGGAGACTCACTTGCTCTCAGGATGAGCCTTTATGTAAAATGGAAATACTGGCGTGAATTTCTAACATTTACAGATAAGGATATTAACGTAAAAAATGTAATTTCTGCGCTGAAGAAAACATGTCTGGAACACATTAAACAGCACATGCATCTGGCGCAGCATCTGACACGACAAGCCACGTTAATACACTTACGCGTTTGTTTGAAGCGCTTAATATAAAACATTCTCATGTTTTGGACAATGGGATCGTGCACTTTTCCCGCAGCAGCTCACTCTGTGACCACCGCTGTTTTTCAGATGCGTTTTATTAATAGAAATGCGTTTTTCACCATTGTGAAGTGACGTCACTGACGGGAGTTATCCACAGTGACGTCACAGACCTAAATAATCGATAATGAAATTCGTTGTGGATTTATTGATTATCGATTATTATCAATTTTATTGATTAGTTGTTGCAGCCCTAGTTTTAATGCATTTTTCCTCAGCTAAATACAAAATATATTTTAGGAGTGCATGTCAGTTTCTTTCATGAGTCAAGAGGGGTTAATTTTTGCAACAAGTTATATTTGTTCCACTCAGCTGAACAACAAAAATGTATCAGACACAGCCAATTTACAATGGCTGGAATAAGGAACACTTGACCACTTGCCACTTTTTGACTGATTTGTTTTGGCACATCTTACCCTTGTTTTTTGGTTCAATTAGTGGTTAATTATCTTTGGTCAGACAGATTGCGTCAGATCAGATCAGATTATGTCAGATCAGTACAACATGTAATCACTATGAATACTCTGGGTTATTTAAGGTGAAATCTCACCTGTGTTCATCTCTTTAGAATGCTGTTATTCTGCTGAATGTTGATGGTTTCAGGGGATTGAGATGTAACTGTCAGAGATAAGGTGCTTACAGTGAACATCAAAACTGATTGTTTAGCAGGACTAGTTTGAATTTAGATTGAATTGAGAACACCCAATTTGAGTGCAAACAGACATGTTTGTTCATTCAATGTTGTGTTAAGAGAAGTGGGGAAAAGTAACACTCTGTAGTTCATTGCCCCAGTGCAAAGAGTGGTGGGTGGAACTGGCCTACAGTGGTCAGGCGACCATCTTCAACTGTCCAGTTTCAGTGAGCCTGCACCCACTGTAGCCTCTGTTTCCTGTTCTTGGCTGACAGGAGTGGAACCTGATGTGGTCTGCTGTTGTAGCCCATCTGCCTCAAGGTTCAGTGTGTTATGATTTCTGAGATGCTTTTGAGTTACCATTGTGAGTTCTGTGGTGATCTGAGTTATCATAGCCTTCCTGTCAGCTCGAACAAGTCTGGTCATTCTCCTTTGACCTCTCATCAACAAGTTTTGGATGTTTTTGGTTTTTCACACCATTCTGTGTAAACTCTACAGATTGTTGTGTGTGAAAATTCCAGGACATTCTGAAATACTCAGCCCAGCCTGTCTGGCAGCAACATGCATGCTATGGTCAGATCACATTCTGATGTTTAATGCCACATTAACTGAAGCTCTTGACTTATATCTGCAAGATTGGATAATTGCATGAATGTGCAGGTGTACATGTGTTCTTAATAGATGGTCAGTGAGTGTACATCCAGTTGAATTGGCTGAGCTAGCATTCACAGCACCTTGCTGTGGATATAGAAAAACAACAACAACAACATTTCAGAAAGTTTGGTGCTAGTCTGGAGGATCATTACTGACTGTGAAGTCTGCCTTGCTCAAAAAAATAGGCCATCCCCAGAAGGCATCCCAGTTTTCAATACGATCCACGTCTTTGGTGGCACACAATCTTTTTAGCCAGCTATTGAGGACAGAGAGGGGGTTGAAGGACTATTGCATTTTAGATTTGTTGATCTGAGATAAAAAAGTACCTCAGTACTGTTTATTTTTAATGACATTTGGGCCAACATGAATGTCAATACTATTAATAAGTGACTTGTAATGAGCCTGTCTACTTGCCGTAACTTTAGCCCCAGGAAAGCATTGAATGTCAAAATGACATTCAATTCAACTTCCAAAAAGTAGTCTCCGATAGAGTCATGGGTGTTCAGTGGCTGTGGTGAGGGTGATGATGAGACAGGAGAGCTTAGAGCCTCAAGCTTGTTTGTTAGTGTGCGCTCTGGAAGTGGTTGTGGAGGAGAACGAGGCTTGTTATGGTGGTGATGGCATTTCAAGTTGGCTAATTAGGTGAAATTAACTGTGGCCAGCATTTATTTAGGGTACAGTTGTATTCCAAAGCCATGCTCTGCATCATGGCCTCATGGTAACACTGTTTTGTGGCCTCAGTCCTTAGACCCCAGCTGGAGCCCAGAGGATAGGCTGTGCAAGCCAAGTGGGACCTGCAGAGCCACTTCAAGGTCAGTCCTCCTCGAGCTGAGCTGCGCCTGCTGCTCCAGAAACTCCACAATATTTTGCTCCACACTTCAAAGTTTGTATCTGATTGAGGTCAGCTCATTGTCAGCGTTTCTCTCACTGCTGTGTTTCATATGGCTTGTTTTTAATGCACTCCATACTTTTTTACTAATTTCTTACTAAATTATTATTAAACACTCAGAATGACAGTGTTGGGGTATCCTCCCACTTTCCAACAAGTCTGTCTCGGATGAGTTACGAGAGATGGCAGGGTCAAGGTGCGGTCACATCCTTGAACAAAACAAGACTCATGATTGTAAGCTACCTATTGCACTAGTAAACTGAGAAATGGCACATGATCTATCCTACATTTTTTTTTTCAAGGCTTCTTTGGACAATTGTCCAAAGTGAGTAGACTGTCCAAAGTGAGTTATGAGACAGTTATGAGACTGCCCAAAGTGAGTTATGAGACAGTAGTAGACAGTGTGGAAATTTCAGATGAACAAATACAGGACAAGAGAGTGAATTGTAATGGTTTTGGCTCAGTCACTGACAGTACACTAGATGGAGAACCAAACTGTGCACTCATTCAGCCTGTACACTCATCCTGCAAACTTATACCTCCAAAGAAAATTGCAAAGCATTTTCTTTGCAATGTTCTTTTTTATTGAAAAATTACTGAATGAATGTCATTATTTTTTTTGTTTGAATCTTTTTAGTACAAGACTGTCCTCTCCATCTTTGCAGATACACTGCCATTTGTGAGATAATAAACAACAACAACAACAAAAAGTCTACCATCAGTTTCCTTCATGCATGCACCCTTCTTCATTGAATTTCCTATTGTGATAAGAATGGATTTAAAATCATTGGTCAGTTGGTCAGAAGTTAAAATCATTGCTCAGTTAACAAATCAATTTGCCTCCACACGTGTGCCATGCAATAACCCTGAATTAGCCAGAGGAAGAGCTATGGGCACTGAGAACATGAGATGGACGGTGTGTGTCATTAGACAGTAGTAGACTGTGTAGAAATGTCAGGTGAACAGATACAGAACAAGAGGGAGAATTATAATGGTTTCGGCTCAGAGGCACTGACAGCACACTAGATGGAGAAACAAATTGTGCACTCTCTCATCCTGTGCACTCATCCTGTAAACTTACACCTCCTGTACACATACCTGAGATGTTTTTATTCCTGTGTCAAAATTTATTTACAGATTGTCTCGTTTCTATCTCGGAGAGGTTTCACTGTACTGGATCTATGCTTTTGTGCATCTTCCTACTGATTTCAGTGTTTCCTGTGCATCTTTGTGCAGTGACCTGTAATGGCTCTTTTATTCTCTCTCTCTCTCTCTCTCTCTCTCTCTCTCTCTCTCTCTCTCTCTCTCTCTCTCTCTCTCTCTCTCTCCGTCTGGCATGCTGTTCAGAGAACCTGTGCCATGGCCAGCCTAGGTGCATCCACCAGAGAAGCAATGATGGACTAGATAGCCTTGAGGTAAAACCCCCAATAGCATCAGAAATGCTGTTTATACAAATTATTTCTGTATTTATTTTGCTGTTGTGACTCCATACTGTACATCAGTATGTGTTGTACATTGCAAGCCAAATATTTGGAAGCAGCAATAATGTTGTGAACATACAGTAAACATGAACGTAAATATGGACAGACATAATGGTCAGAAATATAAACAAAAAGTTTGACCAAAATGTCTACAGCAATGATGTACATCTGTTTATTCTTATTATCTGATTTTTTTTTTTGTTTTTGAATTTAAAAAATATATAGATGCATACACATCTACACACACACACACACACTTTTTATGTTGTATTGTGTTGGCAAATTTATATACCTGCAATATAACTTTGAAACTTTAAAAAAAAAAAAAACTTGCTTGCTTCCATACTTTTGGCCTGTAGTATATGTTGAATGTTAATCTGCACAAGCTAAAACGCCTTTTGCTATACTGTATATCTTTACCTCATGGTATCTGCATTATGACAATAATGTTTATTGGGATTGAACTTAATTAAATTAATTTGTATCGGATGCTATTATAAATTCTATAAACTCCAGAATTAAATAGAAACTCCATTCTATTGACCACCAGACCTCCTGCATACCACTTGCATTTTCCACCACTCTTTTTCTTTAGTTTGCTTTAAGAGAGGTGAACACTCCTCTACAGCCGTGGCCAAAAGTTTTGAGAATGACACAAATATTAATTTTTACAAAGTCTGCTGCCTCAGTTTTTATGATGGCAATTTGCATATACTCCAGAATGTTATGAAGAGTGATCAGATGAATTGCAATTAATTTCAAAGTCCCTCTTTGCCATGAAAATGAACTTAATCCCAAAAAAACATGTCCACTGCATTTCAGCCCTTCCACAAAAGGACCAGCTGACATCATGTCAGTGATTCTCTCGTTAACACAGGTGAGAGTGTTAACGAGGTCAAGGCTGGAGATCACTCTGTCATGCTGATTGAGTTAGAATAACAGACTGGAAGCTTTAAAAGGAGGGTGGTGCTTGAAATTATTGTTCTTCCTCTGTTAACTTTGGTTACCTGCAAGGAAACACGTGCAGCCATCATTGCTTTGCACAAAAAGGGATTCACAGGCAAGGATATTGCTGCTAGTAAGATTGCACCTAAATCAACCATTTATCGGATCATCAAGACCTTCAAGGAGAGAGGTTCAACTGTTGTGAAGAAGGCTTCAGGGCGCCCAAGAAAGTCCAGCAAGCGCCAGGACCGTCTCCTAAAGTTGATTCAGCTGTGGGATCGGGGCACCACCAGTGCAGAGTTTGCTCAGGAATGGCAGCAGGTAGGTGTGAGTGCGTCTGCACACACAGTAAGGCGAAGACTTTTGGAGGATGGCCTGGTGTCAAGAAGGGCAGCAAAGAAACCACTTCTCTCCAGGAAAAACATCAGGGACAGACTGCTATTCTGTAAAAAGTACAGGGATTGGACTGCTGAGGACTGGGGTAATGTCATTTTCTCTGATGAATCTCCTTTCCGATTGTTTGGGGCATCTGGGAAAAAAGCTTGTCCGGAGAAGAAAAGGTGAGCGCTACCATCAGTCCTGTGTCATGCCAACAGTAAAGCATCCTGAGACCACTCATGTGTGGGGTTGCTTCTCAGCCAAGGGAGTGGGCTCACTCACAATTTTGCCTAAGAACACAGCCATGAATAAAGAATGGTACAAAAACATCCTCAGAGAGCAACTTCTCCCAACTGTCCAAGAACAGTTTGGTGACAAACAATGCCTTTTCCAGCATGATGGGGCACCTTGTCACAAGGCAAAAGTGATAACGAAGTGGCTCGGGGAACAAAACATCGACATTTTGGGTCCATGGCCAGGAAACTCCCCAGACCTTAATCCCATTGAGAATTTGTGGTCAATCCTCAAGAGGCAGGTGGACAAACAAAAACCCACAAACTCCAAGCATTGATTATGCAAGAATGGGCTGCCATCAGTCAGGATGTGGCCCAGAAGTTGATTGACAGCATGCCATAGTGAATTGCAGAGGTCTTGAAAAAGAAGGGTCAACACTGCAAATATTGACTCTTTGCATAAACTTCATGTAATTGTCAATAAAAGCCATTGACACTTATGAAATGCTTGTGATTATACTTCAGTAACAGTTAGTAACATCTGACAAAAAGATCTAAAAACACTGAAGCAGTAGACTTTGTGAAAATTAATATTTGTGTCATTCTCAAAACTTTTGGCCACGGCTGTAGTACTCTGTTATGAACCAAACTACTAAACCCTCATCCACCTAAATTTGGAGGTCTCTGCCCTTGTCCAATTAAACTGTGGTTCAATATGTTGTTGGTGAAAGCACACTTTTATGATAGTCCACGCTCAAATGAAGCGAAAAGGACTTTCCAATTGTATCACTAGTGTAAAGTACAAGCACTCCGTGAAATTCAGCATGACTATTTGTGTTAACACTAAAAAATAAAGACCACTTCTCCCTGCACAAAATGTATTTACATAGCACATTTAGATCAATGTACACAGATTTGTTTTCCCTTAAAGGGCAGTAGTAGCTCAGTGGTTAAGATGTTGGCCTACTAATTGGAAGGTTGTGAGTTCACATCTAAACACTGCCAGGCTACCAATGCAGGGTCCTTGAGCAGGGCCCTTAACTCTCAACTGCTCAGTTGTACTGTATAAATTAGTTAAATGTACTGTAAATTACTCTGTATTAGGGTGTTTGCCAAATGCTGTTAATCAAATATCCCCACAACCATACTTTTTTTTATAGCTCTTAAAAAATTCAGGCCTGTTGTCTCTTTTATTTGTTGATCTAAGCGCACTCTCTTGTCTCATTTGCTCCCAGATGAGATGTAAGACCCAGGTGCTTGTATTGGTGGTGCACGGGGGGAACATTCTGGACCTGGCCAGTGGTGACCTGGGAGCAAAGGCTGCAGACGTGGCCACTCTGTCTTCAGTGCTGGAGAAAGTGGCACAGGTGCACTTTGAGGCTGCCACACACCACATACTACTCAAGCTGGTACCCTGTCCTGCTGTATGTGCAGAGGCCTTTTCCCTGGTTTCCAAGTGAGTCACTGAGATTGATGTAGAGTCATGCAAAATGATTTAATATTAAATAGTTAAAATAGTTTTATGGTACATTGTTATAGTATTTAGCTGGTTTAAGTAAATCTTTCATGGCATTCTATATACATTTTTAATGTCACCCAATGGAAGATTCTATACAAATCTACCTTGAAATATGTAATCCACTGGTTGATAGAGGAAACTTTCTCATTCTCTCTGACAATCATGATATGCTTATTGGCAGAAATAATAATGATAATAATAATAATAATAATAATAATAATAATAATAATAATAATAATAATAGATGTGTAAATAAAACTGATTGGGAGAAGTTTACATTTGCTCATTTGGCTGACTGATTCATGCCATACAGATGATTGGAAATTGATGGGAAACACTTCATTGAACAATACACTGATAGGTTGTACTCTATTCCTAATAAAAATTACATAGAGAATGGTTTGTACTTTTGATATTAACATAAACATTAAACTATACATGAAAAACATGAGGGGAGCACAGTGGCTTAGTTGTTAGCATGTTTGGCTTGCACCTCCGGAGTTGGGGGTTTGAATCCCTTTCTTGTTCTCCCCGTGCTTCTGGGGTTTCTTCCGGGTTGTAGGCTGATTGGCATTTCCAAATTGTCCATAGTGTGTGAATGTGCCCTGTGATGGGTGCCAATGGAAAATGGATGGATGAAAAGCAATGAGTGTATTTCATTCATGAAGTTTGTGAAATTACATAAAAGTGTGATCCACTATTGTTTTGGAAGTTTAATGAGTAATGATCCAGAACAGGACAGGACAAAATAGAGGTAATGATCCTGGAAAAGTCAGGATAGTATTAAAGGCAGTGACGAAAAAACAGTCCTTATTATGGCTCTGACTTCATCCAGATGTAAGGAGGCTCTATATAGATCAGAGTATAGTCCACCAATAGGTATGCATGGTAGGTAAACTGGCAAGATGGCAGAATAGAACTAATTTCTTTCCAACCTGTTTGTACCAGTGATGGTCTTCATTTTACTTCACACCTCCTTCACATTGTTCTACTGTTCTTGTCTGTATAATTGTCGTTCCCCCTGCAGATTTTCTTCTTTATTACCAACCTCGTCCATCTGATCCTTTTCTCCTGACCGCAAGGCCCCTATTTTCATCTTCAGCATGTTTTTCTTTTAGGTCTTTTATGTGACTCAGCAAGCTATTCTGCAGGCCTTCTTCAGCCTCCTCCAAATTTGTCACAGGACTAGTAGTAACAGAAATCTCCAGAAATAACCATGAATGAATAGGGAATGTAATGTTGTGAGTTTGCTAACCAAAGAATTTGCTTTGCTATGACTGTGGAGTCAGCAGAGAGTAGGGCATACACAACCAGAACAATGGCATGTGAAAAACTCCTGTGGCATATAAATGGCTGCAGTCCAACAGTTAATGCTTGATATTTGTTAGTTAAGACAGCTCACCATGTGCAGTGGGTAGAGAAAAGAATCACCCCCCTTTAAAATAATCACATTTTGTTGTTTTCAGCCTGAAATGAAGACAGACACAGTTTTTGTTTTATCCAGCTGTATTTACTCAGTGCAACTTATAACATCCAAGTGAAAGATATAACACCAACATGTCAGAAATAAAATAACAATCACTAAAAAACAGAATCACTGAGTTGGAAAAAGGATCACCCCCCCCTCCTAAAAATGACTTTTAAACTCAATCAGGTGTAGCTAATCACCTTCTCAATGGCACACAAAGCCATTTGACTTTCAACTGTGATCAGCTCTGGTCATTTTGATTAGCTCAGCATGAAAAGAGCTTTCCTTCAGCATTTCAGTCCTTGGTAGTGCAACTGAAGCAAACAATCAACTATGGGTGGCAAGGCACTGTCAAAAGATCTCCGGGATAAAGTTGTGGACAGGCACAAGTCAGGAGATGGATACAAAAAATTTTCAAAGGCTTTATCAATGCCTAGAAGCACAGTGAATTCTATTATTAAGAAGTGGAAGGTATTTAGTACAACACAGACCCTCCCTGGATCAGTACGTCACTCCAAACTGGATGAAAGAGACAGGAGGAAACTGGTCAGAGAGGCTACCGAGAGGCCTACAGCAACTCTGAAGCAGTTGCAGGAATTTATGACAAAGAGTGGTCATTGTGACAACAATATCACAAATTCTCCACAAATGTGTCTTGTATGGGAGGGTTGCAAGAAAAAAGCCACCCATGACTGAGCTTTGCCAAAACGCACCTTGAAGATTCTGAAGCCACATGGAAAAAGGTGTTATGGTCAGATGAGGCTAAAATTGAATAATTTGGCCTCAACACCAGACGATATGTCTGGCAGACATCCAATACAGCTTACCATCCAAATATCACCATTCCTACAGTAAAGCATGGAGGTGGTAATATCCTGTTATGGGTTTCTGTGTAGCAGGGACTGGAGCACTTGTCAGGATAGAAGGAAAATGGATGGGGCAAAATACCGTCAAATTCTTGAGGAAAATCTGCTGCCCTCTGCCAGAAAGTTGTCAATGGGAAGAAGGTTTACCTTCCAAAATGACAATGACCCAAAGCACACAGCAAAACTGACCACACAGTGGTTGAAGGAATAAAAGGTGAATGTCCTTGCATGGCCTAGTCAGAGCCCATTGAAAATCTGTGGATTAACTGAACTTGAGCAGTTCTGCAAAGAAGAGTGGGCAAATATTGCAAAGTCTAGATGTGTAAAGTTAGGAGAGACATATCCCAACAGATTAAAGGCTGTAATTAAAAAGGTGGTTCAACAAAATACTGTCACAAGGGGGTGATCCTTTTTCCAACTCAGTGATTCTGTTTTTTTTAATTTTTTAATTTTTTCTGACATTTTGGTGTTATATCTTTCACTTGGAAGTTGTACTGAGTAAATACAGCTGGATAAAACAAAAACTGTGTCCGTCTTCATTATTATTTTAAGGGTGGGGGGGTGTGATTCTTTTGTATACCCACTGTATTTATTTGTTTATTTATTTATTTATTTATTTATTTACCTTTGTATAAAGATAAAAAGGAAAGTTTAAAGATGAACCATCATGTTTTCAAGAAATATTCAGTAAAAAACCATGCACAAGGGCACAAAGGCATTAATCAGTCATTCAATAGAGATAATATAACTGCTAATGAATTATTTTTAATCTCTGCATACTGTATAACCTTGAGGCCATAACCAATGTTCACAGAAAGCTATGAACACAATTTTTCATTAGGCAGAGATTAAAGAAAATTCTTCACTCGTATTTTACTACTGCCTGGCATTTTGTGCGTCTTTATGAAAAAAAAAAAGATTTTAAGTATGCTTATAAATTAGTTCTATGAGCCATATGATGAGCTCATTGTAACATCATTCATCACCCTCCTTGGATTTATTTATACCTCAAAGCAAAGCCAACTAATGATAATACTAAGGAAGAAATTGTCCCACTAATAAACAGTCTCTTTTTTGTTTTTAAATAATATGATCACTCTTGTTGTGTTTTTTCTCCTTCTGGCTTATGACTGTCATTATTTATCCTTGGGAGGACTGAGGGAGAAGACTGAATAGATGCAGCCTTTTAATGCATGCATCTATGAAATACCGAAAATAAGGTTCTCCATACCTTCAAAAATTTACATACAAGGTCAACAAACATAGATAAACATGCGTACAAATGTGCAATTCTTCCCATGTCAACTTCTGTGTCATTGTCATTGGGCTGTGGATGAATGAAGCATGCATAGGTCAGGGTACTTTATTGGAATAGAAAATACAAGCTTCCTTCTAGCAGGCTAATTTAATGTCCCACTTAACTCTGTTTCTGCTGGAGACTATTAGCAGAGGGTGAGAAGCCACAGAAGTCTTCAGAGCACAATGTACAGTACGCATGTCTGCTGTGTTGTTATGCAGGCATAGGAAGGATATACAAATTCATAACTGGGTAGAACAATTAAACACTTTTGGTTTGTTATTGCCAGTTTTTAATTCATGTTTCTGCCTAAGATAATTATGGTCTTTCTAAGTGCCAACTTTAGCAGTCTTTTTTTAAAGAGCATCTTTGTATTCTGTGGTGCCGTTTTGCAGTTTTTTAACTCTATTCCTTTTCCCACCTCATTAATTGTACTTCCATATTTCCATTTGTTGTAGTTTGAGATGTTAAAGGAGTCATATGATGCCTATGGGCGGCATTATGCTGATATTTCAAATTGTGACGTAGACGTCACAATTAATATCTGGACTTCATTCGAGGCGTTTTAGGCAGGTCTGGAGCAGTGCTAGATAGAATAAATCCCTCTGTGGGAGACTATGAGCTTTGTAACTTTGCAGATCGTATACATGCACAAATAGAAACATTACACACTAAAGGTAAAGGAAAACATTTAAAAGCATCATATGACCCCTTTAATGGTCGAATCCCGACGAGAAGTTTCAGTGTATTGTAAGGAAGCATTATGTCTTTTGAAAAGGAAAGTAATGAAACATTTATTATGGCTTGTTCTTTGCTCTGTGATGAACTGACAGCCTTGAGCCCATTGTTCCCAGGATAAGCGTCCATTACTGAACATATGAAAAATGTAAGAAATTAAGCTTATGAATAGGCACAATGAATGACTTAAATGTGCCATAATAGAAGGCACTAGACATGGCAATTTTAGCAGTATTTTGGGGCTTTTAATGCACAATCACTTGAAGGTTGTCATTACCATGAATAGTTCAAAGAACAGAAAACTACCAGTGGTTTGTGATCTGAATGACAAAAACAGCTTGTGAACAAAGGTGAATGGCAAGAATCATGCACATAAACAGACAGGTCACATCTAGGCAATCATATCTGAATTCAACATTAGTGTGAATGTTCATTCATGTACACTCAAGTGCGTTATTCTGATCAGGATCTCTGTGGACATTGTTGTGCCAAGCGTTGCTGTGCCAAATTGGAGTGTTATCCCAGAATGCACTACCTTTAATGGATTGCAGCAACTGATGATCAGTTTAGGTGATGTCAGCAAAAAACAAGGCAAGTTTCCAGGGGGCACAGTGGTCTGAATCCAGGTTCCTGGATTCCTGGCAGTGTGATCATGTGCAGAATGCTTTCTTAATACACATTAGTACAGTTGATATCCATTGGAGAAAGTTTGAAAAACACAGGCGAGGTGAAGCTCCGCCCATTGGCAAGCCGAGCCGACCAAACGGGAGAGGAGGAACCCCAACCACTGTTCCTCATCGGGCTTGGGGTCCTCCAAACTCAGGAAATACACTTGGGCCTGCAACAAAAAGCATTGGGGCCAAGTGGAAAAGCCAGGAAG
This sequence comes from Cranoglanis bouderius, assembly GCA_023630585.1. Classification (NCBI taxonomy): domain Eukaryota; kingdom Metazoa; phylum Chordata; class Actinopteri; order Siluriformes; family Cranoglanididae; genus Cranoglanis; species Cranoglanis bouderius. The sequence continues at coordinate 17,950,101 of CM042540.1, forward strand.
TCACGAGACAATAATCCAAAGTCGAGGAATAGCGAGGAAAACAAAGACATGGAGGAATCTCCCAAGAAGTCACGAGGCAAAAATCCAAAGACTCCCATATAATTACTTCTTTTACATTTGAGAATCACTTTTAGTTACATTTAATCTTCAAGAATCACTTCTAATACTCCGTGAGGAAGTGGACACAAACAGGGGCTTAAGTAACACGAGTAATTAAATGCAAACAAGATAAACTACACAACACCTGGAAACAATAATCAAACTATAACCGGAAAACCAATGACAGAACATGGGAGGAAACATGACGTGAACCAAAACCAATGGACCAATAAGGAAGCGGGGGCAGAGACATGACGTAAACCAAAAACAAAAGAGCACATGGCAAAGTAAACAAAACTAGAGTTCATGAAACAGTCCGGAGATTTTTATGAATCGCGCTCGTGCCACTCCTCCTCGTAGCACAAAGCGTGGAATGAGGAAGTGCGCTACTCCGCTAGCCTCTGCTAGCGGTGCAGCAAGAGGGAGACCCTAACAGATGTACAGTATGCATGGTGAACATTGTTGCTAACCAAGTTCATACCTTCATTGGTGCTGTTTATTTATATTAACATGGATCACCAGGATTATAATCTACCATGTCTCCAAGCTTGTATATATCATTCAATGGTTGCAGAGACATGACAGTTTTTCTTGACTCATTGTCCTTCATAGTTACCAGATCTGAACCTGACTGACCATGAGGTGAAAAATGGCCGGTGGCTCTTTGCAGTCATAGCGTGCAGATGTATAATTGAAAGTTCTGCAAAATGCAGTCATTTCAACATGGTACAACATTGCTGCTAAAAGCATCAAGCATCTTTTAGAATACATGCTAACGCAAATACATGCTGTTTTGAAAGGTATAACGCAGGGGTCTCAAACTCAAATTGGCTGGGGGCCATTGCTGTGATTGACACCTCATAGGAGGGCTATTTTAACATTCAAGCACAACAAGTAGAAATTTCTGAAAATTTACTTAACATTATTTCTAATTTACTTCAAATTCCATTGCTAAAATATTTTTGTCAAACTTAACAAAAAAATGTAAACAGCAGTGTCTCTATCGTTGTCATAACAGTATATATTAGTTTTTAACAGGTAATGCAAATATTTTTTCCTTACTTTATTTTAACTTAAATAACTCAAAACCTTGCACTCAACTAACAACATTGCACTGAATAAATGCAAACCCTGAATACATTTGTACACTATTCTATTTCTTGCCAGACACCTGGCAGCGCTTCTGCTCACACAACTGAGCCACGTTTGCCCTGATGGAGGTCACAGTTGAAACTCTGAGTACAGCTTCAAGATGGGCATCACTAAGCCTGGACCTGTACTTGCATTTATTGAAGTTCATAGTTGAGAAAAGTTTCTCACACAGATATGTGCTTCCAAAAAGGCACATTACTCTACTGAACACTTTGGACAGCTCTGGGAAGCATGGAGGTAATTCTCTCAGAAACTGTCCAGTCTTGTCTGCATATCCCTGTGCCTCTCTGAATTTAGTTTTTAGCTCACTGTTGCACTGCAAGTCAATAATTTCCTTTTTCAACAAACTTAGGACACTCTCCACATCAGCTGAGAAGAGGTCTGCAAACAGCTGGAAAGTGTCACAATGTAACATATGTGCGCTATCTGGAGTGGTTATTTGGGAACATTGCCGTTTCTGAGTGTGTTCTATGGTTAGTGGATTAAGGTTTAATGTCACTGTTGTTTGCTATCCATTAATGAGATGGAAAACCAGGTAAACCTAATAAGCCTCCAAAAGGTTTTGGGCCATCTTAAAGGGTGTTATTGATTGTCTTGCTCAACCCCAACTAAACTTGGCTATTTTGAGAACTGACAAATATCACCTGTAGAGCATCCAAGAAGGGAGCTCAGCATGCTTCATTTCTAAAGCTTTGAAGGTTTTGCCTTTCAAAGCACAGAGGATACAAAATGCATCTCTCCAGGACTGACCATTATATGACTCTGGTGTTAATGAGGGCACATACTGTAGAAGGAGTCAATGTAGGAGTGTAAAAAAGAAAATCAATTTAAGCTCAATACCTTGTTTTCCTGATTAGTCTACATTTATTCTATATGTGTGTGTGTGTGTGTGTGTGTGTGTGTGTGTGTGTGTGTGTGTGTGTGTGTATATATTCTATATACATTTAGTCTATTTTTCTCCTTTATGGTTTTTCACTTCTTTCCAATTCAGCTGCCTTTGCAGGTGGCAGACATGCAGTCATAGGACAATGATGTCCTTTAGGGAAAAAGTCACTGCTGTAAATAATTTGGGCAACCGTGTGGAAAACAGCTTATTGCACTTGTGTCATTATGATACAATGTTCCAGTATGCACATATTCCCTATGTCAATAACAGAGTAGTCATGTATATTTCTTCCAGCACCATCAACAACCCCATTTCCATAAAAGTTGTTTTTTTTTTTTTATGCAATAAAAACAAAACATCTGTGATTTGTCAAGTCTCTTGAAACTTTAATTGGAATTGATGGTGAAATACCTCAATTCTTTGTAATCTTTCATCAAGCAATATTCTTTTTGAAGTGGCTGACAATTCTCTCACGAAGTTTGGCACAAAGTGGTGAGCCACGACCCATCCTTGCTTGCAAAGACTGAACTTTTAACGGATGCTCCTTTTATGCCCAATCCTGATACCCTTCCCTGTTGCCAATTAACCTGATCCTCCAAAATGGTGTTACCTGAATATTCTATAAACTTTTCAGTCTTATTTTGCCTCTGTCCCAACTTTTTTTGTGTTGAAGGCATGAAATTATAAATTTGTTTATATTTACAAAATACAATTAAGTTGGTCAGTGAAAACATTGAATATCTTTTCTTTGTAATTTTGTCAGTTAATTAAAGTTTCAAGAGACTTGACAAATCACAGATTTTTGTTTTTATTGCATTTTAGAAAAATCCCAACTTTTATGGAAATAGGGTTGTAAAACAGTGCCAGGGTGCTACAGTACCTCTAACACTAGCCGTTTGCCTGTAGTAATTACTTAATTGTGTGTGTTGAACAAGTTCTACATTTGTGCATAAGAACCACAAGAAAATTGATACTTATCACACGTGCATACGCACAGTTGTACATAATGGATGTTGATAAATTCCACACATTCTGAATTGTTGTGCTTGTGCACGGCCATACTCATTTGCTTTATATGGTAAACAACTTCCCTTTAAAAAGCCCAGTAGCCTGCTGGAGGAGCCAGTTGTCAGTACTTCCATGATTTTGCAATTGCAGAAACTTAACACGAAATCAAGGGAACTCAAGGAGCTTGCAATTTTTCAAAATTACTGCAAATTTTCCATAGATTTGGGCCAAGACGCGTCATGTGACGTCATCACAAAGCACATTCAGCCAAAGCCTCTTCGATTCATGTGCGTCGAACATGAGTACAGCTAAAAGGTCTCAATTTACCAACAAATGAAAGACCATGCAAAACTATTTCGTGCAATTGCAGTTTCGCCAAATTCAAGTTGTTTTCCGCAAAAAGCACAAAAAACAAAAATTGCGTAGCAAATTTAGAAAAAAGCTGCAGTAAAATCAAGCATTTTTGGCTGCAGTAATCACAAAAAAACTCAAAAAAAAAAGAGAAATCCTGTATGGACTGGCTTGTTACAAACAACATGGAGCATGTCAAAAGGTCTTAAAAGATCAACTTCACTGACAATGAAGTAGAGATACTGTTGCACAGTGTAGAGCAAAACAGAAAATTTTTATTTGACACTTTTTCAAATAGTTGTCTAATAAATGAATAAGATTTTTTCAAAAAGATCACACAGATCACACATGTTACATCAGTACGTGTGCATTTTATTGCCCCAATTACATTTACAAACTCCGGGATGGCATGTAAATTCAGCATTTTCTGCTGCCAGGTTTGAAAATGTAATGTATTACATTGTGAGCAACATGAATGCAGATGTGTCATTATTCAACTCATAGTTGGTTGGGAAATGCCACCCGTCTCTCTTTGAAAAGTACCCATGGCTAAAAGTGCCAGAATAGAGACCAACTGAAATTGTACTGGACAAACAAAATTGACTGATGAGCCACTCGTTACTCTCAGCATGGTCTCTAAAAACATGTTCCTCCCTCAGCAAAGCTGCAAGAGCCAAATCTTCAAACAAGGCATCATCCCAATCGATCTTTAGATGTGCCTTTTATATGATTTTACTTTACATTCCATCTGTGTGACGTGTCTGCAGCTTGATGTGAGCACCAAAAATCATATAATTACTCGATTAATTATGGTGATATGATTGACAGTAAGTGGGATAAAAGCGTATACCCCATACTCAGTTTAACCACTAGTTGACCTGCATACAGTATGCATGGTCAGGAGTGTGCAGAAATTTATGCACATTCTCATGCACAAGCAAAGCTTGATAAACCACATTCTATGCATAGAAACATGGGTATGCATTGTTTAAACTCAAAACTATGCAAACACAAAGTTAATAAATGAGAGCCCTTTTTCTTGTACAGATAGTAAATCAATCAGACTTTGTTATGGCAATGGACGCAACCAAACTATGACAGCAACAAGTGTCCACAAGGCACAAATGCTGCTGAAAGATATAAAACTTCTGGAGGAAGCCAGCAGTGACTGTCACGACAAACGACTTGATAAGCCTTGAGAAGCCTTGCTTCATAAGCAAGGCTTCAGTGGTGTCTAGAATTGTACATGTCTATAGAGCATTGAGGCTGTTATATTATTAACAACACGGGTCTTTCCTCTGTAAGATAGCTGTGGGAGTATCCACTTCCATCTCTGTAGCTTATAACATGGTCTGCTTAGTCTTCTTAGTTCTTCTTCATGTATTCATCAAAAGGATTCAAGAGGACTGACAATTCTAAAAACATCCTTGGTCCAGTTACATTGTTATGGGAGCTGATAAGGTCCTGTTTTTGCCAGTCCCCAAAAAGTAAAGATTAGCCTCATTAATGTGGATAGATGTAGCTTTTTGATAGTTTGGATAAATTTATTACGCTGCTAGTTTAACTGGAGCCACCTCTGCAAACCTGTGAAAGCGTTTCCCAAGTGAGGCTATAAGGCTCAAAGGTGATGGCATACAATTGATCAAAAATAGTTAATTTAGGGTTTACAAGTCTGGTCTTCATGTATTATTGTTGATATGTAGGTTGACACTTTAGATAATATTTTAAAATCAATACAGATACAGGATGCCAAAAAAAAAAAAGAAGCTATGGTCTCCTGAGTCTTTTGATCAATATTCTCAGACAAGACATCATACAGGACAGGGCCAATTAAGTTCCAGAAACTTTTGCAGAATTGTGATGAAAGGCATCCAGCCCAGGTGACTTACCATTGTTCTGTATTCGCACAGCTCTTGTTATCTCACTGAAAGTCAGTGAGCTTTATAAATCCCATCTGTCCTCCTCTGAGAGGAGCCCAGCAGCTACAGAGTTATCACAAGCCTCTGACTGATAGTTTCTCATAAAATGAAATTGCAAATGAATGCATTTTTTGTGGGTCCATTGTTTCTTTGTCATTTTGGTGTCTTAGCTGATAGAGGTGCTTCGTCTCTCTTGCCTTATTTTCTAGTCTTAAAAAGAGCACTAGGGGAATCCATGTTGTAAAGCTGGGAATAACTGACTCATATGAGAGCACACTTGCCTCATTCATCTAACAAATTCTTTAAAGCTTACTTGAGTGGTGTCAGTGAAATTTGATCCATCTCTGTTGTTGTGGCTGCTTTCCTTGAGGATTTCTTGTTTGAGGGCCATCATTTTTCACTTTTAAGGCTCTGGTGCTACAGTGGGGGGAAAAAGTATTTGATCCCCTGCTGATTTTGTACGTTTGCCCACAGACAAAGAAATGATCAGTCTATAATTTTAATGGTAGGTGTATTTTAACAGTGAGAGACAGAATAACAACAAAAAAATCCAGAAAAACGCATTTCAAAAAAGTTATAAATTGATTTGCATTTTAATGAGTGAAATAAGTATTTGACCCCTTCGACTTAGTACTTGGTGGCAAAACCCTTGTTGGCAATCACAGAGGTCAGACGTTTCTTGTAGTTGGCCACCAGGTTTGCACACATCTCAGGAGGGATTTTGTCCCACTCCTCTTTGCAGATCCTCTCCAAGTCATTAAGGTCATTTTCAGTGCCCTGGCTGAGGGAAGGAGGTTCTCACCCAAGATTTGATGGGGTACATGGCCCCGTCCATCATCCCTTTGATGTGGTGCAGTTGTCCTGTCCCCTTAGCAGAAAAGCACCCCCAAAGCATAATGTTCCCAACTCCATGTTTGACGGTGGGGATGGAGTTATGACTTGAGGTCATAGGCAGCATTCCTCCTCCTCCAAACACGACGAGTTGAGTTGATGCCAAAGAGATCTGACCACACCTGACCACAACACTTTCACCCAGTTCTCTGAATCATTCAGGCAAACTTCAGACGGGCCTGTACATGTGCTTTCTTGAGCAGGGAGACCTTGCGGACGCTGCAGGATTTCAGTCCTTCACAGCGTAGTGTGACCAATTGTTTTCTTGGTGACTATGGTCCCAGCTGCCTTGAGATCATTAACAAGATCCTTCCGTGTAGTTCTGGGCTGATTCCTCACCGTTCTCATGATCATTGAAACTCTACGAGGTGAGATCTTGCATGGAGCCCCAGACCGAGGGAGACTGACAGTTTCTTCCATTTGCGAATAATCGCACCAACTGTTGTCACCTTCTCACCAAGCTGCTTGGCGATGGTCTTGTAGCCCATTCCAGCCTTGTGTAGGTCTACAATCTGGTCCCTGACATCCTTGGACAGCTCTTTGGTCTTGGCCATGGTGGAGAGTTTGATTGATTGGAATCTGATTGATTGATTGCTTCTGTGGACAGGTGTCTTTTTACAGGTAACAAGCTAAGATTAGGAGCACTACCTTTAAGAGAGTGCTCCTAATCTCAGCTCATTACCTGTGTAAAAGACACCTGGGAGCCAGAAATCTTGCTGATTGATAGGGGATCAAATACTTATTTCCCTCATTAAAATGCAAATCAATTTATAACTTTTTTGAAATGTGTTTTTCTGGATTTTTTTGTTGTTATTCTGTCTCTCACTGTTAAAATACACCTACTATTAAAATTATAGACTGATAATTTCTTTGTCAGTGGGCAAATGTACAAAATCAGCAGGGGATCAAATACTTTTTTCCCCCACTGTATGTTTAATTTACTGTTTGCAGAATATCATTATCTGTCCCACTACTGACTTAATGTCGGGAAAACTAATCATTCCTCTCACCAAGATTTTTAATGAGTGACCGATAAAATAGCACTGCTGAAAAATGAACCTTTATTGGCCACCTACAAGATCGAGCCTTGCTCCAGACACAATTTTCCTCCAATTTTTTCTCCCCAATACAACAACTTCCAACTGGGGTAGGTGAAGGATACATGTGCTTCCTCTGAGAAATATGAAGCCAGCCAAATGCATCTCAGTTGCTACTCATGCTGTGTCACTGTGTTCCACATGCATGATGCCTGAAGACACCTGCGATTGACTAGTGTTGCTGTGATAGACAGGGGAGAGAGAGTATTCCATCCCTCCCACCCTGAGAGCTCGGCCAATTTTGATACTTGGCTCCCAGCCATGGATGGTTCTGGCATCCTCAGGATTCAGTCTTGTGATCCACTTGCTTAGAGAGATGATACCAAAGAGTAAATGTGAGAGTTTGCTGTCTGATGTCTTTTGGAAATGTTTAAGGAGTAGCACTTTGAAGGCTGTATTGTGAAAGGTAAAAATTAATGAAGAACACTGAGTGAAGGCTGATCTTCAGCTATTTAATTTATATCAGAAAGGTGACCCTGCTTACACATTATTTCAGCTGCACGCCTCCTTCAAAGCTAGTGCTGATGAATAGACTTAGACTGTTTCTGCAGTCCTTCATTCCACTGAGCCATACAGCTACATAAAGAGCTCAGCTGCAGCTGGCATTTAAGAGAGAGCAAAATGTGTGTATCACATTTTGATATTTATTAATCACTGAGCCAAGAAGCCTAATTCTCCTGGGATATAAAACATACAACATCAAAACCGTATAGGAATGCAATACTAAAATGTAAAACTTGGAAGCAACAATCGGGACTGTTAGGGACTGGGACTTGAGTCATACTTGAGTTGCAAGTTGCCCCGACTTGACTCAAACAAGGGAGGCTTGTGAAATTTCAGCCTTAATAAAAATGACCAAAAACTAAGTTAGGATTGACAGTCTTAATGTGCTTTTTCTGCTAATTTTGTGATGGTCATGCTCAGTAATTCATTGCACTGCTAGTTGCATTGTAAGCAGTGATCGAAGCAGAGCTGTTTTCATGGTGTGGCTAAAGTTTACATTTATCCAGGACTCAAGATTTTTTTTTGCCACAAAGCTTTATACTTGGGCAGTAATTTTATGTAATAATAATTATATGTAGTGACAATGCTTCCATATTTTTAACCACTAATAAGAAGCATCACAGAGAACACATACTTCATATCTCATACCTGTACATCCCTTCCGTGAGATATGCTAGGAGGAACATCAAGCTGCATTATTGCATGATCTTGGATGAATGTTCTTTAATTTAGAAGGAAAATTGAGAGAGAGAGAGAGAGAGAGAGAGAGAGAGAGAGAGAGAGAGAGAATGAGCTTCCTGCTACATGGGCCTGGGCTTGGAGGAGACCCAGTCTCTGGCTCTGACATTGTCTCTAACTTCTTATCTTCATCTTTCCTACCAGATTGAGTTTGGATAAGAAGGCAAAATAATGTTATCTGTGTTAGTCTAAGTCTGGCATATCATGATCATGGTTGCATTTGCAAGATTTGTAACAATTTGCTTTGTTTTGTCTACTGTGCATGACCTGTATCTGTTTCCGTTACAGCCTCAACCCTTACAGTTATGATGAGAGCTGTGTGTCGAGCAGTGTGGATCACCTTCCACTGGCAGCACTTCCCCTCCTCGCTATTGCAGCACCACACTACCAGGATGCTGTGGCAATAGTTATCGCCCAAGCCAATAAGGTCTACCACAGCTTCCTGCAGTCCCCTGAAGGACAAGGCTTCACTGGCCAGGTTGGTCTACTGTGGATCAGAATTAGATCAGACTTTTAAAAAAAAAAACTATTTTATTTTATTAGCTTTGATTATATGTCTCATAATAGCCCAGTTAGAGCTTTGGTACTGAGAAGCTGTTCTAAGCTGGTCTTAGTACAGCATTAAAAGGCAACCTTCATCACAGTAGTAATGGGGAGAATTTGATGGGGGAGTGTGAGTCATCACTGATGAGTCATTCCACAGTAGGAGAGGACTCTCTCTGCCCATTTTCCTGGTTCCTTAGCCCACATGATAATTTCAGCAATACATGATTGTTAATTTACAATGCACAAGTGATTTCTAGAGGAAGTGTCCTTTGTTTATATTTATATTCAGTGTGCTTCACCTGAGTGGACCAAAACTTTGGGATACTGCATGACTAACAAATTAACCTCCTGATTAAAGAAAAAAAAAAAACATATGCATCTGAGATTAGTCTCTGAATTTGCCAATGTGTTTGTCATAGACTTTTCCCAAATTCAAATGCAAACCAAGCACAGATACTGCATGACAAATAAGTAATTAGCCACAACAGTTGTTTTGTTGCTGTAATTAAGGTTATTGACAGTCCTATTGAGCTGTGGCCACCACTAAGATCTCTTACTGTGGAGCTTTGTTTTATAGCACACTGCTTTTGCTGTAGGTTCTGATTTGTTTGTTTGTGTGCGTGCACGTGTGTGTGTGTGTGTGTGTGTGTGTGTGTGTGTGTGTGTGTGTGTGTGTGTGTGTGCTGTTGACCAGGTGTGTCTGTTGGGTGACTGTGTGGGTGGCGTGCTATGTTTTGATGCACTCTGTTTCAGCAGCAGCCCACAGCATGACACTCCTAGTCACAGAGGGAGACACAACAGTATGGAGAGCCTAAGGGTATGTATTTCACGCTAAAACTACTGCGTAACTTGAGGCTGGATTCTGGCTGTACTTTTTACTTAGATCCACTCCAAAGTTGTCTCACCCCCATCTTGTCTGCCCATTACCTCACGTGATTGGTTATTGTTTTCTGGTTTCAATATAAGTTCCCTTTTAATCCAGTTATGATTTTGGTCCTCAGAAGCACCTTATATGACTCTTTTAGTAACTGTATTACAGTGCTTTTGAAATACATTTCACTATTTAAAAAAAAAAATTGGATTTTTTTTGTACTTAGGTAAAAGTGTTATGTATAATGGTGATTCTTTTGTCCCGGCTGTATTGTATGCTCCCATCCAACACAGAATAACCCAGGGCTTCTAGAAGAGGCCAACTTGGGTCTACGCTCCAGTAAGCGCCTCAGCAAAAGCAACACTGACATCTCAGCCCCCGATGGGAGTCGTGTGAGGAGGAAACGGCTCACTCGCAAACAGAGTGACTCGTGTGCGATTGACTCATCCAAGAGCCAGCAACATCCAGTTCTCAGCAGGTAAGCTTCACAAACACAACAAATTCTCATGTTTTCATCAGAATTATGGCCCATTCTTGTCACAGCTAAGGTAATACTTGCTTGTATGTTACATTTTCTCAGAATTTCATACAAGCATTTAAATCAACTGCATACATCAATTTAGCCTGATAAGCCTGAGCATATGTGTGTAGCTGTTCCAGTATAAACATGCAGTATGTGCATTTACTTTTGAAATTTCTCACAGTTGCCTGAGATTCTCTGTGACGTAGACTAATGCAGCTCTTGGGGATTCCTTGCAGTAGCTAGGCACATGGCAGTGAGCGCCAGAAGTGTGACACCAGCCCTTCCTATGTGTCTGACTCTCTGTAACCCAGGGCAATTTGGATGCTCATTGTAGAATTCACAAATGAGAGCCGAATCCAGCCTTTGCTTCTAGTTTCCTTGATGCTGCTAAGAAGCAATGGCTCATCTCTTGGCCACTTGAGCGCTTTCCCGTGCCCTCTTGTACCTTGCCATCACTGCCTCAGGAGAGGGCTGTCCAAAATGCCCAAACTGTGCTTCACAAGACTGGATACTTACAGAAGCACTGATGAGTTGATTATCTGCCCAAATAAGAATCCACTTCTACATAATGGGATAGTACAGCAAAACATATTGCAGAATGTGGAGGCGTGGGCTTGGACAAGCATTGTGGCGCTGAGGATGTGATCGACCTGGTGGTGCTGGACCAGTTCGTCGTCCGACTTCTGGAAGGGACGGCAGAGTGGGTCCAGTTCCATCGTCCCGAGTCGCTCAACAAGGCAGTCCAGCTGGCAGAGGACCACCTGCCGGTGTATCCGGGGGCAGGCGAACCCCTCCCTTCTTCCACTCTCTCACTCTCTTTCTATCTCTCTCTCTCTCTCTCTCTCTCTCTCTCTCTCTCTCTCTCTCTCTCTCTCCCTTTTATCCTCGCCTCGTCTCACTGCAACAGAGAACATTCATTAAAAGAATTCCTCACAGGTGTGCGTTCCTTACCACTCGCCTTCTCCGGCTCCGCCCTCCACACAGAAACATTTACAGACTCTGTTGATTCTCTCAATCTGCCCTTTTGCCCTTGGGATATGAATCCCATGGACTGGAGACCATAGACTGGAGATTACAGACCTGGTGTTGGTCATAGTAAATAAAGGGAAATCATAAAGTCATCATCATTCAACCTCCTCCAGGATTTCTGACCAGGATTTGAGTTGATTCTCTGGCTGACTCTCTGCCTCTGATATATCAGTTTTCCAGGGCACTTGTCTTTGCATTTTTGGAGCCCGGTTGGTAGGCGAAGACAAAATCAAGTTTAAGAAAGTTAAGGAAAAAACCCATCTAGCTTTCTTTATTAAAATGTCAAATCAGTGATGTCACGCCTCTAAGGCGAATATTTCCTGCTCCTGTGTAAAATAAGCATAAGATTGGGCTAGCCGATTTTTGAAACCATCTCCAAAATCATATATGGAGCTTCACGGGGTTTGGATATTGAAAGACGTAACATCTCATTACAATAATTTCTGTTATATCCAATTTTTAATATAAATTCTAGAAATGGACCTGTTGATACATGGCACCTCCATCTCACAGCCCATTGTTGGGAGAGCTGAAGTCAGAGATCCTATTTCCACAGATTTTTGTCAGGGATTGTCAAGACTGAGGCTGCTTGATATGACTGATGATATAGACTAAAGGATTTGCCAGGATTTTGTTCAGGTTTAATGCCTGTTCCAGACACCGATCCTATTATTGTTTTCATTAGAGCCTTCAGTGTATGTGATGATTTTTGTAGGCAAATCTTATTTATTATGTTATCATCAAACTATTAATCTGTGTTGCTTATCGTTGGTAAATATACACTAGCCATAAACACATATTTTTTAGATAGAGCTGATTTATATGTGCATTAATATTGTGTTCGTGTGTGTGTGTGTGTGTGTGTGTGTGTGTGTGTACAGTCTGGTTCAGGATGGAATAGACCTAAGCACTGGAGGAAGCAGTCCATTGTTGAATCCAGGCCATTTTGACTTCGAGGTGTCTGAATGTTTCCTGCTAGGCTGTCCACTTGGACTAGTGTTAGCCATGAGACGCACTGTTCTTCCTTCGGTCGAAGGTGAGTGTGTCATACTAAAGCACCACACAGCCCGTGGCACACTGTCGTCTCCATGCACTGTTAGCTTACACCTGGCAGACAGTCTAGCTCTTCAAGAAGAGTGAATTGCAGTGCTGTCACCACATTACAGTGGCTAGCCTTCAGTTTCACTCCATTGTTCTAGAATAGAAACAATGGAGAATCTACAACTGTTCTATAGAAAACAACCTGTTTATTAAAAAAATAATAATTATATGCAATTTTTTCCATACCTCTTTGTTGTAGTGACTCAGCTGCAGCCTGCCTGCTCTCAGATCTTCAACCTGTTCTACCCCTCTGACCCGTCAGCCTCCAGACTGGAGCCCCTTCTGCATTCTCTCTTTCACCGGCTGCCTCCATTCTCTGTTCCACGATACCAGCGCTACCCACAAGGCGATGGTCGCTCTACCCTCATTGGTGAGACAAATAGACTAAGCTTTGATACTCTATGTTGGGCCACTACTGACCACCCAGCAGTTTTCATGCAAGTGCCAACTACTAATACTACAGGATCTAAGGATCCCCTCCTGTTTAAACAGTCTTTGAGAGGATGTTTTGTTTGCTAGCTTGCAAGCTGTAATTTGCTGTCCCAGCTAACAGCAAATAAATATAAATATAATAGAAGTATAAATTTGCAAAAGTCATTTGCAACCTTTGAGTAGTGTATGTCCACAACAATGGAGAGATTGTCAGTTATGAACCTTCCAGAAAAAATATATCATCCTTACAGGAAAGTCATTGACACATATATTTTTGGGACCAAGTTTTGGTGAAAATGTGTTATTTATTATATGTTCCATAAATAATTTTATGTGACCAACTTTCAGTTTCAGTTTCACTTTATTGTCATTCCTCTAAGTATTTACATACATCAAGAAACAAAATACTGTTCCTCACCAGCTTATTGCAGTGCGTTAAAATAAATAAATAAATAGCATTTACAAACACACAGTATCTTAGCAATAGAAGAGTACATTAAAGTCCTTATAACTAAAGGCATGTATATGAAAACTGAGATCATTAATTGTTATAATTAATTTCATTGTGATTGGAGGGGTGTGTATGACTTACAGCTTCCAAGAAAATAAATTACTGACTTACAGTTATGTGACTTAATTAACACCCCACTGACCATAAGGAAAAAACAATTATGTGTTGAGGATAGATATCAGTAAACATGCTCACACACATTCTGGTTTAGTGCAGTAATTAATTACTGTAGCCACATGGTGTGGGTCTGGAGCCGCCCCATGGGTAAGGTAGTTTGATCATTACAGTCATCACAGATCCGCTCTGCAGGTCTGTAAATGTGATTAATGTGTGTAATATCCAGGAATAGATGGCCTGTTTGTTTGTTAATGGTTTTCTGGACATGCACCTTTGTGGGTTAGTTCCAAATGCAAATTATTTATTCTACATTTATAAACTATAACATGAAGATGAAAAGTAAGTATTCTCAGACCAGTGCATTACTTAAGTCTCTCAGTATTCTGTCTCTCAGCGTTCCCTGTCTTCTAATTGTCAGAGCTCTACTTAATTGCCTTTACTGTGCAAATGCATCAGTAGTCTGGATATGACTGTATTTCACCTGATCTGGATTATTTCATAAGCATAAACAATCAGGTTTTTTTGTTGTTGTTGTTGTTGTTCTGATCTCTAAGATCTCTCTTCAGTGTTCAGAGAGTGGAGACCCAGGTCCTTTGTTTGACTCCTTTCAGCTGACTAGCTTTTTCTCTCCAACACAATCCGTCTGTCTTTCTATTCTCTCCCATGCTCTCTTTGTCTCTCGCATTATCCTTCATCTGTTAGTCTCTTACATTCTTTCACGGTGTTTAGACACAGGCAGAAAACAAAAGACAAAATAGATAAGTGTGCAGACAAGAAAAGTGTATGTTAGACACTAGTGTCTATGGCCGTGTCACAAGTGGAAGGCAGAGATGAATAGCTGTTCACACCTGCTATTTTCATGTGTCTTGAAGACATTTGCAGTGACCACTTGTGATCGCATTTCTTCAGTAGCAGGATTACAATATCTTCCAATGTTACTTCAAAACCAGACCGAAAACTAGCTAACACCAAAGAAAAATTCAAGTGAAGTGTTTGTATTTAGATGGCATTCTCAAATTAAATCATTTGGAACTCTGGTGGTAGATAAACGCTAGATTCATACTGTCATCGGGATGCAAGGCATTGTATGCAGGTTGATCAAATAATCACATTTCAACAATCACATAAGCTAAAAGAGAGGGAAGTTAAAACCCAAAAGAAAACATGAGTTACACAATCAATTTACACTCTGGGTTTAAAACAATCAACCTCAGTTGTTCTGCAGGATTATTACAATAATCTGTCTCTGGAGTTCTATTTTGGTAATGAAATAAGAAACCCAGGTGCTGGGTAAATATAATAACCCAGCAGTTGCTTCACACCGCCAGCCTAGATGCTGGGTAATGTTGATGTAGAAACATAGAAATGAACCCAGCAAAATCACTCAACGGACTCAAGCAAGCATTTGTGTAGAAAAATGACCCAGCATTTTTAGTCACTGTGTAGTGAGAGCATTGTAGCTCTACTGAACTTGACTACAATGCACAGGTGCTCAGTGTGCCTGTATTATAGTTAGCCTATATATAGCCTGCATTATAGTTAGACAGGAGTTTCAAGCTTATGTCTGGAGATTTAATTGGGTACTTTCTGACAGTTGAGCACACTTGATATACTAATATAACAGTCTTGTCTCAAAATCTCAAAATCTGCCCCTTCCAAACACAATACGCTATTTTAAAGTCAAACATGAAGACACTTATTGCAAAATATATGCCTTTTGATGTTGCCAGGGACACATTGCTTGGGACACTACAAATGTACTATGGCCATATGCATTCCAGACCACCTCTGCAAGAGGCCTGAGTGATCAGATCACTAGAAGCATTTGACCCTGTTCAGACAGGTTTAGCAATATCCACTTATGATTTGATCACCTGAGACAGATATTAACACCAAGTGTGAACAGGGCCTTAGTCTTTGTTTACTTATTTTTCTGTTTTCAGGAATATTGGATATCAGTCCAACCCTGGTCCTGGGGTACCCCCTAATTTGTAAATTTTACTATTTCCCTGCTAGCTAATCATCTAATTAACAACCCTGCCTGAGTTGAACTGAGTGTGTTAGAGCAGAGAAAACAAAAAATGTGCAGGACAGGGGATAGGGTTGGGAACCTGTGACGTATAAAGAGTGCACCACTGCATCTGTATTCTTCTGCTGACTCCAGGCTCTGTAATGAGGCAAGATGTCCCTAATATCTCCTGTGCTGAGCAAAAACATCTGTGGAAAAAGTCAGGCTTAGAAAGCAGTGATTTTCTCAGCAGAACTCTATGCAATAAGCAAAATGGCCCTGATAAAAGATTAATATAGTATGTCAGCAGTGGCACCCTATTAGCATTTCTTCTGACCAAATCTGTCCCAGCTGATGACCTCAAAGACTAAACTACCTTCGCTGCCTTCTGTATCCCTTGGGGGAGTGGTTCAGCTTCTAGTTTCCGTGATACAGGGGCTACAGTCTTAAAGAGGGTTATATGGAAGGTAGGATTTACTTTCATTTTCACAAATGCGATGCAACAACAAACAGGCATAACATAATGAGGTTTTACAGTATGGTGAGAAGTTTTAATAACTCTTTTTGTTTGTTTGTTTGTTTTTTGCTGTTACATTTTCCGAGTCACTGTTGACTTTTTGGTTGTTAATGTCTTTTGCAATACGGGCCACTGTATTAAGCACCTCTACAGTATGCCTATTACAAGGGGTAATTCAGAGACTGAGTATTGTTACACGGTCCCAAATCAGAACACAGGAAGTCACAAGCAAACAGGCCAGAGAGTAATGGCTTACACTTACTAGAATGTATTATGACTTTGCAGCAAGCACCAAGTAAATTAGCATATATAGACACAGCGCAAATGTGAGCTGCATGTGAGAGTGATGAGGAATCATGACAATGGCTGAATTTGGAAATTGAGAGTCTCAAGCTGGTGTATAGGATGGGTATTGCAGTGTGTGTTAATTTGACATACACATTAAAGTGCCATTTATCTGTGCATGTATTCCACTTTTGGGAGATAATACCAGGGCTGGAAAACAATGCAAACTTACAAGCCTGTATCAAATTGGTCCACTTAGAATTTACACATACAGCAACCTGCGTTCTACATCACCTCTGTCTCACTAGGCTTGCTAATAAGAAGAGCTGTTTGTTTGGCTCTGTGATGAATAACAGGCTGTGTGGTGGAGGAAGGCAGGTACGGGGACACGTTAATTCAGAAAAATCAGCGAAGCGTAAAAGCTGAGTGCTTACATTAGAAAGCCTGTTTAAGGGTTCAACATCTCTTTTTCTCAACAGTCACAGAAGTAGAAGTAGGGCAAGTTGATACCTGGGAAATCAGGTCAATTGAATAAGGTCATTGTTTCTATTTACAGAAAGTGGTTAAGTGGTTGACTGTTTACTGGGTTTTTTTTCCCCACTTGGTCATTAATGTGCGTCAATGAAAAACATCCAATCTGCATATAAAATGAGAAAGAACCCTAATCCAGATTATGCTGAGAACTACTAGAAAGTTATTAATTATCCAAGCCTGTTGGAAAGATTTGCCAGTGTGTTGTGAATAAGCAGCAAAGCATGAAATTGTAGCTACACAATGTGGAGCACTGATCAATTTTAACTGAAACATTGCTCACCATGTTGCCTTTTCACATCTCTCCCCTTCTAGCTGATGACATCCATGGCCACCCTGATGTGTTCCTGGATGAAGAAACTGTGCTCCCATTCTCTCCGAGGGTAAGTGACGCAGAGGGAACAGTGAAGCAGGTGGTTGGCAGAGGCCGCAGGGCAAGTCTGACCAGCACAGACAGTCAGGCATCCGGCTGCTGGGAGAGCAAGCTCAGCTGCATCACTGCCAACAGTGAGTGTGTAGGCACAGTCTGTTATACAAGCTAAACTCACCCACACCCACTCAGAACTGCTATTTGATCAGTCATACTCTAGGTTAAGCTACAAATGAAATACATTTACATTTACAGTTAATAATTTATTATGTATGCATGTGTCTGTGTGTGGGTTTCAGTCTCCAGTATCTGGTGGGGCTCTAAACGGCTGGACTATGCACTTTATTGTCCGGATGTATTGACTACATTCCCTACTGTGGCTCTGCCTCACCTGTTCCATGCCTCCTACTGGGAATCTACTGATGTGGTGGCCTTTCTGCTCAGACAAGTAATACATAAATCTAAGATCATCCTCTCTGTATTATGGCACAAACATGCCTCTATTTTGTTTTCTAATATTTCATCATTTCATTGTTTTGAACTGTTGTCCACTTCATGAGAATGAAGATTTACAGTTGAGGTCATAATTTTACATACGTCTTGTATAATCTGCAAAATGTTAATAGTTAAAAAAAAAAAAAAAAGATGGATCATAAAAATTGCATGTTTTTAATTTAGTACTGCCCTGAATAAACTATTACAAAAGGTGCAAACATTCACTAATGCTCAAGAAGGCAACACACTACATTAAGAGCCAGAGGAATGTAAACTTTTGAAAAGGATGATCTATATATATATATATATATATATATATATATATATATATATATATATATATATATATATATATATATATATATATATATATGATGTATATATTATTATTTTGTTTAAAAGTTTTTTTATTTTTATTTTTACTTTTTTTTACATTTAGTACTGCCCTTCAGAAGCTACATAAGATATTTACATGTTTCCCAGAAGACAAAAAAAATAACAATTTACACCGATCATCACCTTGTAATACGTAGTTGTGTACGAGTCCCTCAGTCGTCGTCAGTGTGAAAAGATGGACCTTAAAATCATGTAACCACTGTTGGAAAGGGATCAAATATGCAGATGCTGGAAAAGCAAAGAATGTGCAGGACCTGGAGGATTTTTCTGAAGAACGGTGGCCAGTTTAACTGCGCAGGACAAACAAGGGGCTCATGAACAACTATCACAGAACATAAAAACAGTCATTGGTCATCCAGGTAACAACACACAGTATTAAGAACCAAGCGTTTGTAAACTTTTGAACTGGTTCATTTGTGCAAATTTAGTTATTATTGTGTCTTGTGGACTATATGTACACATCTGTTATGTGAAATAGCTTATTCAGGGCAGTACTAAATAAAAAAAACTAAATGCAATTTTTATGATCCGATTTTATGTTTGTTTGTTGGTTTGTTTTTTAATTATTAACATTTTGCAGATTCTGCAAGGCATGTGTAAACTTATGACCTGAATCGTATGTAATTGCTATGTATGTTAGCCTGCCAGTTGTACTTGTTTAATGGCGTTATGCTTACTGTTTGAATATACCTAAAGCAAGTAAAACTGCATTGCACTGTATTATTGGGTTATAGTAGGCTGGATCTAGAAAGAATGATGAATAATGGTGTTAGGACACGTGGTGTGGGAGAGAAGCAGGATGCACTTGCAGGGGAAAGTGGTCAGTTTATTAGGAACAGGTCAAACATAAATGAACATAAAAAACTCCATCAAACATAAATCCACGAACAAAAGAGTAACAATAATCCAAAAATAATAATGTAGTTAGCCGAGGAGGCAGTAATCCAAAAAAGAAACAGTAATCCACAACGGGTAGTAAATCCAGAAAACACAGGGAAATAAACGCAAGGCTAGGAGGTGGTCTGGAAACCACTAACTACGAGCTAAGGAATAAGTACGCGAGGCTAGAAAGGTGGTCTGGAAACCACGAATTACGAGCTACGGAAATAAACGCGCAAGGCTAGGAGGTGGTCTGGAAACCACGGAAAAAGAGCTAAGGGAAAAACACGCAAGGTTAAACACATCTAAACTAAACTGATACTCCGCCCCGAAGCGGAAACGGAGCGGCGTATTTAAACACATAAATCACATGTCCCAATCCACAACACCTGACATCAATAAACATGGACCAATGAGAAATGAGGAGGCGGAGACATGACACGAACGAAAACATAAACGCACATGGGGAAACACAGGAGGCAGAGAGACATGACGTGAACAAAAACATGGGAACACATGGCAGAGGTAAACAAAACGTGAGTTCATGAATGAAACGTCCATCGGAGAGTTTTTGAATAGCGCTGGAATGCGCGCTGTGGAATGCGGAAGTACGCCACTCGCTACTCCTTGCAGCGTAGCGAGAGCTGGAGGAGATGAAACCTAACAAATGGAAAGAGGATTTTAACATTGTTAACTTCTTTCTTAGTCAAGTATTAGAGAAAACCATCACAGTTTAATTGCTTTATTAATGTTTTCTAATTTATGGTCTCGGGACTTAATTCCTTTGGTGCTGTGTAGATTAATATTATTTAAAAATCTAACTGCAGGATGAGAGAAGGTAAACAGGATAGATCCTCTTCAAACATTCATATCATTATGCAAAACTGGCAACACACTGACTCTTGTATTTTCAAAGAGATTAGTTTATTATTGGGATAGATAGCTTACTGTTTTCTTTTTAGTCTGGGATTTCATCAGATGTCTGAAAACAGGCATGGTATTTATATAATATAATAGATTATATTAAAAATGGAGAAATACATTGATCATTGGTTGCCCATGTGTTTTTGTGTGATTGACAGGTGATGAATTGTGACTGTGTGAAGGCTCAGGAGGCAGATAGCTCAGACTGTACGTCCTTTTCCCCTTCCAGCCCCAGAGAGAAATGGCTACGGAGACGCACACATGTTAAGCTTAGGGTGAGTGGTACACCAGTGTCTCTGACTAAACCCAGAAGTGAATACATAATGTTTCTAAGGAAATAAAGTCTTAAACCAGGATTTTTTCCAGTTCATAATGAATTACAACTAATATATTTCACCAGTTGCCTCAGTTCTATTGAACATAAAGAAGATATCATGCTCATGTTTATCTTGAATACGGCTATATGTTCATGGTATTTTTTTTTTTTTTTTACCCCATTTTTTCCTGATTTGATGATCTGCCCATCCTCACCCAGTAACTAGCTCTCCACTATCATGTGGCAACTACAGACTGGGGAAGGTGAAAGCTAGTATGTGCTTCTTTCACAAGATGTAAAGCCAGCCACTGCATCTTTTCAAATGATTGCTCCCGTTGTGTCACAGAGCAGCTGTGCATAGATATATAAAACCTAGATGCTGCTTTGGGCTTGACATATTTTTATTGTTGCCCTCTCAGTGGGGATTTTATGGAAATCATATTATCCATGAAGATTTTTATGTAAATGCCAGCACACTGGGCAGCATTTTGATATACGACTCTGTACATTAAACAGGTGACTAATCAGCTAATGTTTTTAATATTTGAAAGTTCATGTGTGGTTTGGTAATTTGTAGTAGTAGATTTCAGATTTGGATTTGTGATTCAGTGCATTGACTTAGTTTGTCAGCTAGGCTATGTTTATCATGATTTAATTAAGCTAGTCTGCGACATCGACCACGTTGTCTTTAGCTTACATTGTTACTTGATCAATTTATATCAATGTTGTAAAGTTATTTTTAGATTAATCTTATGCCTGTGATTTTGTACAATTTTGATATTGCTGATTTCTTTTATATGAATTTAAAAAAAAAAAACACTCTTCTCGGGTCTGATTTATTATTAGGATTTAGGTTTTTATTAACTGTGTAGTACTTTTAAACATATCAATTTCAGTAAAATTGAAGATAGTTTAAGTCAGGCAGGCCTTGGTTTATGATCGGTTCTGTTCCACCATACATTTGCAGTAGGCTACATTGCACTGCTTTGCTCAAGTTGTTTGCTGCAGTTGTTTCCAGTATGACCCTGTGGAGGCGGGGACAGGGTTGAGCGCTGGTTTGTGAATGGAGGGTGGAGCCGGACCTACACCCATGGGGGATTTTTGTTAGTGAGTGTTCTGTGTTTCAGTGAGCAGGGATAAATGGAGGAGAGACAAGTGGGCAAGAATAAAAGGTGGAGAAACAAGAGCCATGAGAGAGAGAGAGAGAGAGCTGAGCAGCACAGAGCCGTGTGCGTGTGTGTGCGTGTATGCGTGCGTGTGTGTGTGCACATGTGCCATGTGAAATAAAATCACTGAAAAGCGAAGG
Source organism: Cranoglanis bouderius (assembly GCA_023630585.1). Taxonomy (NCBI): domain Eukaryota; kingdom Metazoa; phylum Chordata; class Actinopteri; order Siluriformes; family Cranoglanididae; genus Cranoglanis; species Cranoglanis bouderius. The sequence goes on from CM042540.1 coordinate 17,971,903, forward strand.
AAAAGAAAAAAAAACTCTTTTGAGTTGTCCCAGGCCTATGCCCTGTCTCCTCATTTTCAGGCAAACCCATAAGCATGCCTCAGACCTCTGTAAAACAAACTTTATTGGAGTAGATCGGCATCTCTCCATAGACTTGCACTGGCTTCTGAGTGATGCACTAATGTGGTGGGTTGTTGACGTATGAAAGTAGTTAGTAACAGCTGCATTTAGATTTCCTATATCTATGGCAGTTGAACTCGGAGGAAAGCAACAGTTTTTATATCAGTGCCTCACTAGTTGCTACTGTGAGGTAAAAGATCTACTTGACTGTAAGCAGAGAATTTAAATGTTAGTATTCTGGTTGCTTTATGCTTGCAGTCTGGCTGCCTCAGTTGTTCGCCCAGTTGCTCAGTTTCACTGAAAAATTAGCTTTATTGTTGGAGAGTGGCATTAATGAAAAAAGATGGAGAGATGACACTCTTTTGGAAGAACCCTGCACTGCATGAACATGCCTTTTTGAGACATCATAATATATTCCACTGAATAAATGAAGAAAAGATGAAATGTGTAAGCTATGTTTCTCTTTCACAGAATGTCACTGCCAATCACAGAGTGAATGATGTCATTGCGACTGAGGAAGGGCCGCAGACTCTGGTTGGTCGCTTTATGTACGGCCCTCTGGACATGGTGACTCTGACAGGAGAGAAGGTATGAGAGCATGTTTCATTAGCCTCATTAGTCAGAAACACTTGTGAGGTCTGTGTATAGTTATACTTAGTCTAATATTTCTGTCTCTTTTTTTTTTCTACCTCTTATCTCTGTAGGTGGACATATATTTAATGACACAGCCTCAGTCAGGGCGCTGGGTGCACTTTGACACTGAGGTCACCAACAGCAATGGCAGAGTGTCCTACACTATCCCTGACAGCAAAAAGCTGCCTGTGGGAGTTTATCCTATTAAAATGATTGTGAAGTAAGTTTATGCAACGTGCCTATTTTCTGAAGTACCCTAAAGATTATATTTGTTTCTGTGTTTAATAGTTGATGGCTGTTTTATTCACATAATTGGCATAATTTGCCAAATTGAGACTGTTTATTTAAGGCTGTCCATGTAGGCTTTGCTTTGAATGAGCAAATTTCTAAAATGCTTGGTTCAGGGTGGATGCAGAGTAACTCTTCAGTAGGTGGTGCACTTGTTTTCATGGCCATTTATCCTGTTCACCCTCTTTCCTTTTTTCTGTTTCTGTTTAATCCTCTCTTATTTCTCTTGACTAATCTCTCTGCTTTGACCTTCAGGGGAGACCAGACAAATGCAGAAGCTTTCCTGACTGTGCTGCCACGGGGAATGGAGTGTGTGGTGTTTAGCATAGATGGATCCTTTGCTGCTAGCGTCTCGATTATGGGCAGCGACCCTAAAGTACGGGCTGGTGCTGTGGATGTGGTCAGGTGAGTATTAGCGAAAGAGAGAAAAATAAACAGTTACTGAAAAATAAGATGCAGCACAGGTGAGAGAGAAAGTAGACTGATGGAGTGGATTACAGTAAAAATAAGATATTTGAATATTTACCTAATTAAACATCAGCTAGCATATCACTGTTAGCAACTGACAGTTTCATGGAGGTCTTCTAGAAACATAAAATTAATTAAATTCATACAATTTTAAAAGTCTATGATCTACAACTAGAAAGACATACTTTGCACAATGGGCTGTACCAAGGGTTGGCAACATAAGTCAGCCACTACAGTTCTAGGATAGTTTAACAGTGTTGCTGGCACACCACTCAGAGAAATCCAACACCAAACACCATTCAGTTAATTGTTCGCATGGTCTATTTTGTCTGGAAAATGAAAAAAAAAAAAAAAAGCTCCATTAAGAATGGTGTCATATAAGAAAAAATGCTGCGTTGCATAGTATTTTTTACAAAATGTGGTTTGAGTGCCATCTACTGTGCAGTTTGAACGCTGCAATAAGCACCGTCTTAGCCAACCACATACAGTATTATTTTTATTTTGGACTGCTCTAGTTGCTTTAGTTATCTGCTCCAACACTTCATTTATCTGTACAGTTCATCAGTTCAGTGCGTTTACTTTTATATTTGTTTTATGACAAATCAGTTAAACCGGGTTCTTTGTTTTAGGACTAAAAAAAGAAACCAGGTCATTTTACTTTGAACCATTCTTTTCAAATGTATCTCAGTCATAATTGAGAAAATCTCAGAAATCTCAGAATTACTACAATAGTGAAATCGCTGTTTAAAAACCTATTAAAAGAATAGACGGATTTGTTATTGTTGTAACAAGAATGTTAATTAAGTTAACATATTAACGTATAGCAGAGCCTAATAATAATAAAGAAGTAGATTTCCATCAGGTAGTACTATTTGGTACAAATAGCACCAGAAATCTTAGAGGGGTGAAAAGTTCAAAGATTATTGTTCAAAAAATACCAATTTGCACAATTTCTGTATTAACTCCTTACACATGCCTAATTCTTCTCTGAATACAACTCTATTTTTATAATCAATTCAGTGTGACTGTGAGGAATGGATGTTGTGTTTTGTGTTAAGACACTGGCAGGACTTGGGTTATCTCATTATCTACATCACTGGGCGTCCAGACATGCAGAAACAGAGAGTGGTGTCATGGCTTTCCCAGCACAACTTCCCCCAGGGCATGATCTTTTTCTCCGAGGGGTTGGTGCATGACCCACTACGCCAGAAAACCATTTTCCTTAGAAACTTGATTCAGGAGGTAAGATGCTCTTTGTTTGGTGTTCTGATCTATCCTCACTATCAAATTGTGCACACGCATCCTTTTGCAGCACAAGTTTCACAAGAACGTGAAAGCCACTTTTTCCATGCCGTTAGTGTCACATTAAGATCAACTCGGCCTACGGCTCCATGAAGGACATCTCTGTCTACAGCATGCTGGGTCTCAGCCCTAACCAGATATATATAGTGGGCAGACCATCCAAGAAATACCAAAACCAATGCCAGGTGATCCATCTTTTCATTCATCCTTATGTATACCAGGAATCTTTTATTGCTGGTGTATCTTATTGGTGCTCTGTTTTGCTTCCCCTTCTACTCTTTCTCTGCATCCTGACCTGACCCTGGTTTTACTATACTGTGCAGTTCCTCAGCGAGGGCTATGCTGTGCACCTTTCTTCACTGCAGTTTGGCCACCGGGCCCGGGTCAAGAAGACCTCATCAATGCGCATGGTGCTGCGTAAGAGCTCTTTTGGTCTGACGTCAAAGCCGGACTTCCTCTCCAAGCGCACACACCTGCGACGTACCATGTCTGTGCAGCAGGCTGAACCTCCCATGACCTTGAATCCCAAACCGGAGCGTGCCCAGAGCCAGCCTGAGTCCAATAAAGAGACTGGGGGTAGTGAAGGAGGTGGCCATGTGATGTGGGTGCGGGCAGGCATGCACCGGGGTAACACCACTCCCTGATCACATAGAAAGCGAGAAGGATGAGAAAAGAGAAGACATGGTTTCTCAGTACAGTGTTTTGGTAAGTCTCTTCTCTGTTGACAGTTATGTATACTGAAAATAATGGAGTAGTTAGTATTGAGTGTTGATTATGATTTGTCTCCACTTTTGTCAAGATGAGACAGAATTTTACTAGTTTGGAACATAAGGAATGCCCTTTGCCCTAGATACTGTCCATCGTTCATTGCACAGTATATCCCTCTTGTAATTTCTATTCAACATTTTGTCCATAGTGGAGTACTGGGTCTTCCCTATAAACAGTGATTCTTTTTCACGTTTCCAATGTGTGAATCTTGTGTCCTACAACACTTAGAGTGCGTTGCCTTTCCCCCCAACAGGATACACTTCAGCATTGATTTTAATGCTTTAACTGTAAAATAAATTACACAGTACAGACTTATCTGTACTCTCCAACTAATCCAACTATTCAAGTACTAGACTCTTTATGTAAATGTGTTCAATAATATTCTGGCTATTTATTGAACAGCTTTTTAATCCTGTGGTCCAATTTAATTAGGTCCAAATCGACATTATTTATAGGGCTACATGTTTTTGAGTTAGTGATGTTTGGTTTAAACCCATTCAAATCAAGTGACCAGACAAATGGGCTAATAACGCGTAGAAGTCAATCATAAATGTAATATGTTTGATAATGTTAGGATGTGATTTCCATCAATGTAACAAAATAAAAATAAAAAAAAGAAATCATGGACCACTGGGTATACTTCATGGGCTCCACTTTGAGAACCACTGTTAGAGTATGACATACTTGCTTTTAACCTGGAAAGCATGAAAGTCATTGATCTCTTGATCATTATGAACAACAGCTCATTATGAACAGTGGCATTCATGAATTCACTGCATTTCCCTACTAGACTATTTCAAACTTAAATATGGAGGGAAATCTTCTTTTGATTTAATCTATTAAGCAAGTTTTCCTTTTTTCACCAGAGCCTTATTGATATTCATAACCAAACCCTAGGTAGAGCTATTATTAGGAGCAGCTCTCTGCATCTCCTACTCTGTCATTGCTCTCAACACTGCTGAACTCTGAATGCACATGTCCATTTTAGCTGTCTGTGGTCTCTTCTCTAAAGACAGATTGCTCAGACTTTCTCCAATTCAGTTTTTACTTATTATGTTTACTGCAATATTATGTTTGCTTCATAAGATGTGTGGGTTGACTGATTATGGTCTGGTTAAATAGCAGTTCTGTTTATCTTTTGAATGAATCTAGGTATTCAGATGGACTTTCATTTGAGGATTTGCACTCTTTGTCCATCCTTCAGTGCTCTATTTCGCTTCTGCATTATCTTCACATCTAAAGCTTTGAGTGAGGCACTACAAATCACATCTCTGCTTCGAACTTCACTATATACAGCTTGCTTCATCTGCCTGTGGATTTGACACATCATATGTAATGCAAGTGCTGCCTATTTCTCAAATCTCCTGTTTGACTCAAGACGATAACAGAGATTCAGCAGAGTTGAAAGCATCAGTAAGTAGTAATTAATTAGTGATTAAGTATCAGAATCCAAGTACAAGACTATTTTTGAGTCTCAGTTTTTAAGGAGCCAGCAACACAGAGGGTTTTTTTTTTTTTTTTTTTTTGCTTGGTCTTGTGAGAATTTGGCTTGCTCTTTTCTTGAGCTTGGCCTCCAGGCATCCTATTTCAAGGTATTCTGTCAGTCCGGTGCCAGGCAAGAGGAAATTTATTTCCATCCAGCCAAAACGTCAGGATGTCTAAAGCCCAAGGAAATATGCACAGTTGAAGAGAAGAGCCCATAACATGCTTCTTGGACAGGTCTTGATGCTGGCTCCTGCAATAATCTTTTTGTGTAAATATTGCAGACTCAACACTGCTCTCTGGGCAGCTGTCCATGAGCTGGCTGCAGAAATGGGGCTAGGCTGCCGTACGCTAACACCATGCCAAAGTGCCAATTTGACCCAAACCCGCTGTTTCATGGCGCAGCTGCACAGCCAGAACAGTGCATATGACAGCATGGAACCTTTGCTAGGAGAACTGCTGAACTTCCCCCTACCTCTGTGCGAGGTGACGCCTCATGTCCCATCTATCAGTAGCTGTGGATTGACTGCCAGACGAGAGGATTATCAAACATCAGTGGTTTCTGTTGTGGCCAATATTCTCATTGAACTAAGAATATGTAATGCTCATATGTGTTTTTTTTTTGTTGTTTTTTTATCTATAAGTGACATCTGTCCAGAAAACACAACTTTCAGAGATTTAAAATGGAGGGCAGCTTAAGTGTATTACATGTATTCTGTACATTGTGATGTTCCTCAAGTTCTCACTTAGGTGACTATTGTAACTTGCACTAAATCAAATTGATTATGGTATTATAGTTGTAATTGGTTATGGCTGAATACAGCAATGTTTACCATTCAAATAATGGTTTTGTATTTATATTGTAATAGTGGTTGTTGTTGTTCACACGGTTGTGACTGTACTGCACTAATATTACACAGTAATAAGGTAATTGTTTAATCTGATATTGATATTGTTTACAAATAAAAGACTCAAGCATAGACTGCACACTACAGGCCAATGATTTGAATGTAACATTACTTTGAAAAAAAAAAAAAAAAGAAAGAAAGAAATCGTTACATAACATGCTGGTCAGTGTGAAAATAAAAGTACCCCCAAAAATGGTTCTTTAGAGCTATGCCACCGCAGAACCATCAATCAGTATGTTTTTACCCCTTTAGAAATTGAATAATCACAAGAAAGATTGGGGGGATTGTTTTTAGCTTGTTTTAGTTTGGCAAGATTCATCAATCAAAAGGGTCTTTAGGAAACCATAAAATAGTTATTCCATGGCACTCTCAAGAACCATTTCAGGCACCTTTATTTTTAAGAGTGTAATGGAGTGTAATCAACAAAGACCCTGAGGGCTGTTTGTCTGTAATACATCAGAATAAGAGTATCACTCTTAGGTTAAACTAGATAGTTGGCTGTTAATGGAATGACTAAATTTTACCATATTTTGAAACTTGAAACATTCATTGCTTGTTTTCATACCGTTGGTCTACATAATCTATATAAATTGAGATCAATATGACATATGAGATAGTTGCTTTTATTAATGAAAAATGTTTCTTCACTGAAGGAACTGAAAACTGCAAAGTTTCTTAATTTGCTTAACCAAAGTAAGTGACACATGTATAATGGACACTGTCCTTTATATAGACCACTTAGTGTGTGTGTGTGTGTGTGTGTGTGTGTGTGTGCATACTACTATACATACATGCAAATCTCACATCTGTGTTGATTTGAACTGTTTTGTATTTACTGTAAATGTTTGAAATGAAGAGCAGTCATGGTGTATTTCCTTTTCTTTTCTGTCCTTACCCAGAGGTCATGTGATTGATAAATCCAATCTTAAACTGAGCCTGCAGCTTGAGCCTATGTGACAAAGAAATTTTAAGACAGCTTTTGTGAAGTGTGAACATTGTCACTTTCTGAATTAGTATACTCAGTATATGAATGTATTTTCAGCCTTATAGATATGTGTATAACCTTTCGATGATATAGACTTATCTGTATATTCAGAGAATATATTTGTAATTTATTCAAGTTATTTATTTTAAGATACAGCTATATTGTTTATGACAGGACTGAGGTGATATAACTCACTGTGGTAGTTGCAGCCAATAAAATTGCTTTTGGCTCAGTGTGTGACAAAATTCTGTACCTTTCCTCTGTGTTATACCATCACTGCATCTTTACAATTCACAAGCAGTTAACGTTTCTTGTAACCAGTTATGCATTTAATGTACATACACTGAAAAAAAAATGATGTGTTGGATTTACTTAAAATATATATGCTCCATGAAGTAATTTTAAGTAAAATTAACAAGAAAACCTTTGTGTACATAAATGAGTTTACTCAACATTCTTAACTTAAAAAAAAGTAACACCAATAGTATCTACCAAGTATTTGCAAGTTGATTCAATTTAACATTTAAGCTTTTTATGTAGCTCATTTACATTAACACAATTAATTGAGATGAACCTAAGTATTGAATAAAACTGATCTGCTTACTGCACTGCTCTCGAACATTCAATAATAATATGTTAAAATAAACAACACAGACACAAAATAAAGCATTTTTTACTTTATTTTTGGATAGAGGTTGCAATACTATGGTTAAAAAAACAATGAATTGAGTACAGCTCAATAAGAAAAATGTATGACTTCATTCAACAAAAGTTTACAAAAAGTTTTCAGATCATCTGATCAATTGGGCTAATGCTCAGCCATATAATTAGAACCATTTTTAGAACCTAAATATATCTTTATACATAAATAGGGTTCTAACTGTGTGTCTAATAGTGTGCTCTTGTCCATAGACATCTGCTCTCAGTTTTTCCAGCACATTAGTGGAATTAGATGAAAGATAAGTACTATAAGGATCAGAATACTCCCTCTGTCTTTGCCACCAAAACACAGCATTTTACATAAGCATGTTACATAAGCACTGGACTGAACTGCAGGTTTGACCCAGCAGGCTCATGGGGATTAGTTTCCCACTGACTGCTCATACTGGGAAAGTCTTACTCCGCCCTGATCACTGCACTATTAGTTATCGAAATGACATAAAAAGAAATGTTTGCTTCCCCTGACTACCTCTACAGTTAAATAGAGATCATGTAAATGTGTTAATGTGCACTCACATACATTGACTATTTTTTTGAATAAGAACTAAAATAGTTACTCATGCAGATAGTTTATGAACGTCCTTAAAATCAGGAATCATAATCAACAGTTTATCTCAGTAGGTTCAGGTTTTGTTTGTGACTTTCGTTCAAAGGCTTTTCTCTTGTGTAATCCATGTCATTATGAGAGTTATCTGCCTTTGAACCCAAACATCAATATTTAACTGAGTGTAATGGATTTATGGTCTTGGCAAAGTATTCGGACACCTGACCACCACATCTTTGTATGCTGTAGCATTAAAAATTTCCCTTCACTTGAGCTAAGGGGTTAAGATCAAACCTGTTCCAGCATGACAAAGCCCCTGTGCACAAAGTGAGCTCCATGAAGACATGGTTGCCAAGGTTGGAGTAGAAGAACTTGAGTGTCTTGCACAGAGCCCTGACCTCAACCCCACTGAACACCTTTGGGATGAACTGGAACGCTGACTGCATCCCAGGCCTCCTCACCCAACATCACTGCCTGACCTCACTAATGCTCTTGTGGCTGAATGGACAAATCCTCACAACCACACTCCAATATCTAGTGCAAAGCCTTCCCAGGAGAGTGGAGCTTATTATAACAGCAAAGGGGACTAAATCTGTAATAGGATGTTCAAAAAGCACATATGGTCAGGTGTCCACATACTTTTGGGCATATAGTGTACATCACATATACCTTTCTTGTGAGAACAGAAGATGAATCATCTTCTTCTATTGGGGACTGGATCAATTGAATTTTTGCACTTTTTCTAGTGATATATTAATATCACTTAACCTATGGAGGATTTTGGACCAATATATTAGACAGTGTTCTGTACCATTATCATAAAAACTCCGACTGAAATAATTTTTTTGAAAAATGGTGTTTTATCCCCCCAGCACAGTTCCAGAAACCTGTAGAATATATGGCAAGGCACATTGGCACAAACAAGTTGTTTCGGCAGCTCATGCTGGGCTGACACATTACTAACATACTTTATGTTGGTTTTTCCTTTAATTTGCCATTCTTCAGTGTATGTGTACTATGGGGGATGAAACATTTCTATCCCGATGGGCATGGTCTCTGCCAGGATGACAGCATCTCCTTCCACAGGGTACAACGGCTTACTAAATGATTAGATGAGTATGAAAATGATTTAATTCATTGATATGCTATGGCCTTCACAATCACCAGATATCAACCCAATTGAACATTTTTGGGAGATTTTGGAGCAGCTTTTTAGACACCACTCTCCATCACTATAAACAACAATAGATAAAGTATCTTTTGGAGGAATTGTGTTCATCCCTCCATTAGAGATCCAGAGACAGTAGAATCTTGGTTTGGAAAGTTCAGTTTCATTAAATCATCATTATCTAAATGTTTCATTATTTATGGAATCTTCCAAACCTTGTTAATAACTAAGAGTGCAAACCTTTGTTCCTGTGTTCTTTCATATACTATTATGTATTTCTCTTGTGGCATCTACTAAAGTTTATGGTATTGTAAACCATTGTGTATTGTTTATAGGCATACAATTTTCATTCAGAAGAAAATATGCATTCTTTTCTCTTCTAATGAGCTCAGAAATCTCAGAGTTTTCCTTTCAAATCCTCAGTAGAGGTTACATGGATCTAATTGGTAAAACCTTTAGGAATGTTCAAATAATACTTTGGCATCGTGACCTGTGACTGCACAGCTGTGTCAGAAAGACTGTCTCCTACAGTGAGTGTGGATTTAGTGAAAAACACAACAGTGTCTTTTTTTGTTTGTTTGTTTGTTTTTGTTTTGTTTTGTTTTTTTAAAATTGAGTCCAGTTCAAAGATGTTGTTTAGACACCTCTATCATGTCAACTGCAAGACTACTCTGCAGTCCGTACTTTGTACTCTGCAGGACCACTGGTGCAAAACGAGCCTAGCATGATTATCCTTCTGTCTGTCTACTCTCATATACAGTACATAGAGAAAGATCTTTTCAATCTCCTGATGTGACTGTTTATTCACTCTTGCTTCAGATGTATTTGTCTCACAAAATAATATTAGACATGATTACAATTGGTGCTATTCTTACAAAAATAAATCATTACCCAATGGCAACCCCATGCTCAATGCATCCAGTTTGTTATTCTATATCGTGTCTCTCATCCTAAATATTTGCTTATATTTGTCATAACAATGTTAAATATTATAACGTCACAAAAATGTTACTGATGCTAAATGGAAGGTTACTGACTGTACAGTCTAATGGATAATGGGCACAGAGAGCCTATTGCTAACATTAACAGATGGAATTATGGTTAGTGTCCAAACACTTATAACACAAATAAACCTAAATAAACCTAATCAATTCAAAATTGTCTCTTATGCATTCTTATAATTGGGTTGCAACTGATAGCACAAAAGTTATCAGTAGTGGTTTCTAAGTGGGTATGCCTATCTGTTGCTAAACCAGAGGTTACAGTCCCTGAAAATCCCAATGTGCAACATCCTCCAGCTGCATTCAATGCATTCCACTTTCCATGCCGCGACTGCACGTTTCACACCGGAATGCAGGGCGTGGAGTATTCAGTTCTATGCTTTCTTGCACTGATTTAGTACATATACACATATCTGCACTGATGGCTAGATTCTTACAAAAATGCATTTTATATGATCATAAAGGCTGGTATGATGATAGACATAGTTTTATGGTCATTTTATAAACTGGTGGTAACCGGAATTTAACATGCTATAACTTTATGTCTGATTAAGATACATGCAAAAGAAAAACATATTTCAGTTCAGGAACTATATATATTGTTGAAAGTTTCAACATGTGAAGGGTATTTGCAATGTATTTGTAATTTATAATGTAAAAACTGTAGTGATATATTGTTTTGAAAAGAGATATTGAAGACAATGTTTAATCTAAATTTGATGCCAAAATCATACATAATAATACACTGGACATTGCAGTGGTTTTAAGCTGTTTTACTTAGTTGACTTGTTCTGAATAGTTCTAAATTGTTTGGAGTGTGTTTAATAATTCATACAACCATTTGTATAACACAATAATATATGTCACATCAGTTAAAGAAAATCAAAATTTATGGATAGGATTTTTATTTGATTTGAGAAATCCCCCTGTAAGCTCACATCACTTGTTTGTATCACCATCATGACAGTATGAAGCCTTTTATCTCTGCTCTCTTTGTTTCCCAAGCTCATGCATCAGTTCCTGAGTTTCCTCCTTTTCTTTGAGGTTCACTGTTGGTCTGGGTAACCCAGTTCACTCATTTTCAACATGAAAAGTCAAAATGAAATGTTTGACTGAACAATACTGCACATTGCGTTATGGTGGTGCTTTCCTTTCTACAAAGCCGCCTTTGTCCGACTTTTGGGTGATACGCATGCTGCGGGGAAAAGTGTTCATGCTGTGAGTACACTCCTAAAACATTCCATAAGGGTAAATACTGAAACATGTTTTGTATTTTTTGCATTTATAACGTGGATATTTAACAAATTGTCTGGAAGGTGTGATGTGAACTGTAGTGGTTGTAAAATCTCAAGAGGATAATGACAAAATCAGATTCTTCATTAATAAAGCAGTAAGTGTGCAGCTTAAGTGTGATGGACTAGACGTTGAATAATGCAGCTATCTATTTGAGATTTCTAATGTAAAGATGATTTTAATAGACATATTGGAAATTACCTAATATTATATAAATCTAAAAAGATATAATATTATTTAGTAATAATAATAATATTTTTTTTTCTAAAGGCAAATCTAGTCATATTAATGCTTTATGCAAGTTTCATTGGAGCTAATTTAACAATATTATATGTTATAGCAATTGATGATTGGGTATCATTTCAATAAAATATATTTTAAAAGCATAGTTTTTTGACAAAGTTTTTTGAATTTAAAATACAAGTGAAGCTCTAGCCACTACTATAAGCGTTCATTCCCCATTAGTGATTTACTCAAAGCTCTCACTGTCTGTGTCTCACTTAATCAGTGAGCTTTTAAGGGTTGTGAAACCTTGTCCTAGAAGTCAGAGGAATGCACAGCTGCAGCTGAGGCACTGTTGCTTTTGGTGAGCTTGGGTTTAGTGAGGACATCTGCGTAGATCATGGATGGATCTAACCCCAGAGCTGAAGCTCCTTCAATGGAGCCCAGTGCCAGGCTATTCTGCTGTCGCTGTGTGAGGCGCTGCCTCCCTCTGGCTTACCGAGAGGAGCTCTACCACATCCTGAGGATGACTGGGCCCCTGGTGAGTGACTGCTTTCTCACGCATATGCAAGAGAAAGTGTTATCATTCTTGCACAAGCTTGTTCTCTCGTTGATTCACAGCATAGAAGGTTTGTTTGGAGATGTAAAATGTGATGTAGAATGATATTTTGGTATCAAAAATTGTTCCTAGCCTTTTGTTGGATACATTATTTTGTACATTTTACTATGGTTTGCCTAAATACAGAGAATCTATCTTTGACGCATTCAGATTCACTCTACTATTCTATTTTGTAAAATTTACATGACTGCAAACATAGGTAGTACTATATAATTCAGATTTTTTTAAGTGACCATAGCTCAGTATAACATAAATATAATGGAATCATAGGGGGGGTCAAGCACAATACTGTGTTATTATTACACATTGTTAAATTTTCTTTTAAACTCTGGACAGTTGTTTGTTGTTCTATCAGCTCTGTTGAGTCTTTCATCTCTATTGGTTATGTTTGTTTCTCCAGCTTGTGTGCCGGTTCTTGAATTTCCTTCTTTTCTTTGTGGTCACAATGTTCTGTGGTCGCCTGGGGAACACTGTACTGGCAGGCTATGGCATGGCTTCAGCTGTGAGTCGGCCACTCTATCCCACTTTGAGTCAATATTTTTTGCAGAAGTTGTCAGAATTCATTATTAAAATACTCTTCCTTCCTATCATGTACATTCGTGATAAGTAAAAATCCATTTATTGTGTTTTCAGACAATAAATGTAACTTCTGCAGCAACTGGATTAGGGCTAACTTTGGCTTGTGATACACTGGTTTCACAGGTAGGTAAAATAAAATTGGCTCGTTCATTGTCAGTAACTAAACTCATGGAACTCTTATTTATATTCAGTATTTGAATAGTATTGTACTTTACTACTTTAGAATGACTAAAGGCTGCTATGCATTAGGCATGGAGAAATGATAGCAGTAAAATCCGGACTCTTTCAATGGCAAAGTATAGCAGCCATACAGGCAAGTAAGAGCTTCACAATTATTTTTCTTCTCATCAGTAATTACGCTTCTGTTTCAACATGCTCTTGTACACAGACATTTGGCAGTAAGAACTTACTACATGTAGGAGTAATCCTGCAAAGGAGCATTCTGATCTTGCTGCTCTTCTGTCTTCCCTGCTGGGGTATTCTTATTAACACCCAGTCCCTCCTGCTCCTGGTGGGACAAGACCCCAACATAGCCAGGTCAGGCATAATTTGTATTTGGTTATAGGTTATAGGTTTTATACACCTCATAGGGGAAGCACAACTTTTTATTATAATGTGTGTCTCACTAAGCACTTTATTAGGAACACCTGTACACCTACTCATTCATGCAATTATCTAATCAGCCAATCAATGTGGCAGCAGCGCAGTGCATAAAACCATGCAAATATGGGCCACAGATAATGTTCACATCAACCATCGGAATGAGTATTTCTATACCTGCTGATCTCCTGGGTTTTTTATGTACAGCACTTTCAAGAGTTTACTCAAAATGGTGCAGTAAAGAAAAAAACATCCAGTGAGTGTAATTTCTGTGGACAGAAACAACTTGTTGATGAGAGAGGTCAATGGAGAATGGACAGACTGACAGAAGTGACAGACTGTGCACCTGTAGTGAATTGGAATCTAAGACTAATAATAAACAGTTAATCAATTTTACCATACAAAGACAGGCTTTTCATTTCTCCCTGACTTTTGAATTAAAATCTTGGGCGGTCAGTCTGCCTTATTGTTTAATTTTCATTCTCTCCTGATATAAGTATGAGAATCAAAAGACTTTGTTAATATCGGGTCAACATTAGCAGTGTCTGTCATGTCGTCCTAAAAAGCTGCTAGCTGAAGAAGGAAGTGACTAACTAGACTTATAAACAACAAATTTCAGAAATGAATGCAAATAATCAAACAGAACTTTATACTTACAGTTTATTTGCAATATTTACAAATTATACCCCTACTGCAGGCTCTGAGCGATTCCAACTGTGGCGTATACAGTATGTTTAAATTTGAGATGTCTGTCATGTGCTTTCACAATTTATTGATTGTCAGGTGGTTACAAGTTTCTGCCCCTTTGAGAGGTCTACGATTCATCATAAGGAGAAGACATGTGTCCATGCAGGACAAACAAAGAGCGTACTGTCCAATAAACATTGAAATGTTTTTTTTTTCCCTGTGCAAAATGCACTTGCCTGCATTCAATTCACTCCTAGTGAATCCATGCAAAGCCTTTAAATCAAGGCTTATATGTCTGCTATCTGACCCCCCTATAGTGATGTTATAAACATTTTAACTTCTCAAAGTTTAATTATCTCTTCTCTACAAAACAAATTATTATATAGTTATTATATAGCATTATTTTCTGTCATGTTGCTGTGCTAATTTTGATCATAGTGACTGCTGAGGCATTAATAATTGTTCCGTAATATAACTGACTCCACTGTTGTTTTTTAGGGTAGCCCAGATTTATGTTGAGGCATACCTTCCTGCTCTTCCAGTAAGGCAAAATTTACTTTAAGTATTTTCATTCTGTAAACATTATAAAACACATACAGTACATGTGTAGGTCTATCCTCATGTTGGCTTTATGTTTCATGTTTACAGGCTTTATTTCTGTACCAGCTGCAGGTGTCTTACCTCCAAAACCAGGTTTGTTGGATGGAGTGAATTGCTCTATAAACAGTCAAAATACACAGGATCTAAAAGTATCTGTGTCTCATATCTGTAGTAATGCCTTGAATATATCTTTGTCCAGGGTGTGATTGTACCTCAAATGTATGCATCTGTGGTGGCCAATGTTGTGAATGTGCTGATCCATTACATTTTGCTATATTGGTGGGATCTTGGAGTACAGTGAGTACTTTTCATTCATTCATTCATTCATGCATTCATCCAAAGTTTCAGTCCACTCCTGAAAAAACAGTGGCTTTTCTAATTTTTGTGCGTGTGTATTTTTGGATTGTTTTTCAGTGGATCTGCAGCAGCCAATTGTTTAGCACAGATCTTTTCCTGTTTCTGTTTGTTTGCTTACATTCGTTTAAAGAAACTCCATGTTAAGACATGGGGAGGTGAGCATGCTCCTTTGCACATTACAGTTCATTTTACCAGTTAATGCTGAGGTTAATGTGCCCTAGCTCATTCCTACAGTCATGTAATAAGTACAGCCCATGGAAATTGTTGTTGTTGCTGTTTTTATTTGTGATATATTTGGACAAGCAAACATTTGATCCTCTTTGAAATAGTGCCTATTAATAAAGTTGATACACTCTATTAAATGACACATAAAATTGACATTTTGTAGTAATTTTCACAATTTAAATGAAAAACAAAAAAAACAGATCAGTCACATGGAAAAGGTAAGTACACCCCTACATTTATCACACCTACAAAACCATAAAATTATAATCAGGTGTTGAATATTGGGTGCCAGTGATTAGAACCTGCTTAGGGAGTGCAGGACTAGCCGTCCCAGCAAATTTAGCCCAAGAGTAGATCATCTGATGCAAAGAGAAATCTCCAAGAACCCCAAAATTTAATCACAGGACCTGCTAGTAAGTCTTGCAACTGTTGGAGTCAAAGTGCATGCTTCTACAATCAGAAAGAGACTGCACAAATTTGACCTGCATGGGAGGCATGCCAGGAAAAAGCCTTTGCTTACAGTTTGCCAATGAGCATATAGGCAAAGACCAGGCCTTTTGGAATAATGCGCTCAGGACAGACAAATCAAAGATAGAGTTGTTTGGCCACAGTAACAGCAGACATGTTTGGCACAGACCAAAGACTTTTCAGGAGAAGCATCTCATACCAACTGTGAAGCATGGTGGTGGAAATGTCTCAGGACTGGACAGCTTGAATTCATTGATTCAACTATGGATTCTGCAACATATCAAAGAGTGCTTGAAGATAATATGAGGCCATCTGTCTGAAAGTTGAAGTTGATCCAAAAGTGGACCTTTCAACAGGATAATGATCCTAAGTACACTAGCAAATCCACCAGGGAATGGCTCAAAAAGAAGAAATGGAGGGTTATGGAATGGCCTAGTCAAAGCCCAGATTTGAATCCCATTGAAATGTTGTGGGGGGGATTTGAAACGGGCAGTACATGCAAGAAAACCCTCAAACATCTTGCAACTATAAGAATATAGCATGGAACAGTGGTCAGAAATTCTAACAAGCCGATGTCAGAGACTGGTGGACAACTATGCAAAATGCCTACAAGACGTTATTTCTGCTAAAGCGGCCAATACTAGCTTCTGAGACCAAGGGTGTACTCATATTTTTCACAGAAGAATATCACATCTATTGATATTTCTGTTGAATAAATGATTGAAAAAGCTATTTTTCCTTGTGGTTTTGTTCAAGTATATGGACTTTATTAATAGGCACCGTTTCAAAAATGATCAAATGTTTGCTTGTCCAAATATGTCCAAAAAGCCAACCATTTCCATGGGGTGTACTTATTTTTTATACATGACTGTATATCTGTGTTCACTTAGACAGTATTGATACTCTAAAGTGCCGTTATACAGCTGATTATTTCTCTTGCTTTTAAATTCAGGCTGGTCCTCAGAGTCACTGCAGGAGTGGGGCAACTACATGAAGTTGGCTATTCCTAGTACACTAATGTTATGCTTTGAATGGTGGATCTACGAAATTGGAGGATTCTTAGCAGGTAACCTCTCTGTACAATTTTTATTAATTAGAGTGTTACTATAGAACCATAACTTACTTTGCTCTTTCTCACAGGAATGCTGGGAGAAGTCGACTTGGCTGCTCAACATGTGGTTATAATGCTGGCTTATATAAACTACATGGTAATATAATCTCTGTTTACATTCAACATTATGTTTTGTAAAACATTAATGAGGATGATTCATTATAAACCACTTCATGCAGTTGTGTACCATAATCAGACATGGAAAATAATGTGCCACTATACATATATGTTAGGTATTTAGAGGGCACGGTGGCTTAGTGGTTAGCACGTTTGCCTCACACCTCCAGTGTTGGGGGTTCGAATCTCTCCTCTGCCCCGTGTGCGTGGACCATGCAGGTTCTCCCAATGCTTCAGGGGTTTCCTCTGGGTACTCCAGTTTCCTCCCCCAGTCCAAAGACAATGCTGATTAGCATTTCCAAATGGCTGGGGGTGCGACTGTGTGATGGGTTGGCACCCCATCCAGGGTGTCCCAGTTCCCCGAGTTCCCCGGGATACGCTCCAGGCTTCCCCGTGACCCTGTTTAGGATAAGTGGCATAGAAAATGGATGGATGTTAGGTATTTATATTTAGTATTCAATAACTGAGTATTATTGAAATAAAATACTTGTAGTTTTACTAACTTACATTTCCAAGAAAAAAAAAAAAATTACTCCTTACATTTCTCATTTTATTATATAGACCTTCAAAGTACTCATTATAAATCACTAAGGTCTCGTCTTCTCTCATCCAGCAAATGACTGTACGCTATACATATCAATCAGTGTGTTCAGCTTAGCATCCAATCGTTTCAGTTTCACATTCAGTCAAGTTCATCAATGTAGAAAAAAACTAATGATTATGAATTGTGCGAGTTCATGTAGCTATCCATGTGCATTTGTAGATGGATAAGTGTCGAACTTGAGGATGATCACCCTTGGCCCTACCCCAGTAAAGGGTTTCTGTATGCTATACTATGCAAAGACTTCTATTTTTTATATCCATCTAATTTGAAAAAAAGATGTTTTGCTATATAATCTAATATAACTTAGATTATATTTATCTAAGTTAGTCTGTTTTCTTTGCTGATGCCAGGTTAGACTAGCATCGATTCCAGTAGCTAACATAATTTATAAGCCAACAAGTCAAATTCTAGTTAATGGTAAATACTAGTTATTTACATGCTATTTTCATGTCTTTTGTCTAGAGCAGAACTGTAGATTAAAAGAATGTACAGCATGCATGTTTTGTGCACATATTGTGTGTGATATACATGTAGATCCCAGCTGGTTTACAAGGTGCAGCTTGTGTGCGTGTGGGTAATGCGCTAGGAGCTGGAGATACAGCTGGAGCCATCCTCACTAGCAAAGTTTCTCTCATCTGTGCAGGTAACAACACTATACAATACATAACTTATTTCATATACGCAGCTTATATATTTCATATACAGTATCTCACAAAAGTGAGTACACGCCTCATATTTTTGTAAATATTTTATTATATCTTTTCATGGGACAACACTGACGAAATGACACTTTGCTACAATGTAAAGTAGTGAGTGTACAGCTTGTATAACAGTGTAAATTTGCTGTCCCCTCAAAATAACTCAACACACAGCCATTAATGTCTAAACCGCTGGCAACAAAAGTGAGTACACCCCTTAGTGAAAATGTCCAAATTGGGCCCAATTAGCCATTTTCCCTCCCCAGTGTCATGTGACTCGTTAGTGTTACAAGGTCTCAGGTGTGAATGGGGAGCAGGTGTGTTAAGTTTGGTGTTATCGCTCTCACACTCTCTCATACTGGTCACTGGAAGTTCAACATGGCACCTCATGGCAAAGAACTCTCTGAGGATCTGAAAAAAAGAATTGTTGCTCTACATAAAGATGGACTAGGCTATAAGAAGATTGCCAACACCCTGAAACTGAGCTGCAGCACGGTGGCCAAGACCATACAGCGGTTTAACAGGACAGGTTCCATTCAGAACAGGCCTCGCCATGGTCGACCAAAGAAGTTGAGTGCACATGCTCAGCATCATATCCAGAGGTTGGCTTTGCAGAATAGACGTACGAGTGCTGCCAGCATTGCTGCAGAGGTTGAAGGGGTGGGGGGTCAGCCTGTCAGTGCTCAGACCATACGCCGCACACTGCATCAAATTGGTCTGCATGGCTGTCGTCCCAGAAGGAAGCCTTTTCTAAAGATGATGCACAAGAAAGCCTGCAAACAGTTTGCTGAAGACAAGCAGACTAAGGACATGGATTACTGGAACCATGTCCTGTGGTCTGATGAGACCAAGATAAACTTATTTGGTTCAGATGGTGTCAGGTGTGTGTGGTGGCAACCAGGTGAGGAGTACAAAGACAAGTGTGTCTTGCCTACAGTCAAGCATGGTGGTGGGAGTGTCATGGTCTGTGGCTGCATGAGTGCTGCCGGCACTGGGGAGCTACAGTTCATTGAGGGAACCATGAATGCCAACATGTACTGTGACATACTAAAGCAGAGCATGATCCCCTCCCTTCGGAAACTGGGCTGCAGGGCAGTATTCCAACATGATAACGACCCCAAACACACCTCCAAGACGACCACTACCTTGCTAAAGAAGCTGAGGGCATGTCTCCAGACCTAAACCCTATTGAGCATCTGTGGGGCATCCTCAAACGGAAGGTGGAGGAGCGCAAGGTCTCTAACATCCACCAGATCTGTGATGTCGTCATGGAGGAGTGGAAGAGGACTCCAGTGGCAACCTGTGAAGCTCTGGTGAACTCCATGCCCAACAGGGTTAAGGCAGTGGTGGAAAATAATGGTGGCCACACAAAATATTGACACTTTGGGCCCAATTTGGACATTTTCATTTAGGGGTGTGCTCACTTTTGTTGCCAGCGGTTTAGACATTAATGGCTGTGTTGAGTTATTTTGAGGGGACAGCAAATTTACACTGTTATACAAGCTGTTACGACCCGTAGGGTGAAGGTGATAAGCAGGATGCACTTGCAGGGGAAAGTGGTCAGTTTATTAGGAACATAAGAGAAACAAAACCTTCAAATGAAATGGGACAGTCCATCAAAAAGCCTCAAATAACCAAGGCAAAATTCCCAAACAGGTTAGACACGTCTTAGAACACTTACAGTGCAAAAGTCCAGGATATTCTGAAGCCGGAATCCAAAAACCCGGGAACGCCGGGCAAACAAAAACACACAAAAAACCAGAGGAACCAGGAAACGCCTGGTTAACAAAAACATCGGAAACAACTTTGCTTCGTCGCTATCTTTCACACGAAACATCAGATTCCTCAGATTCATCACATTCAAAATCAATACATTCAAACATCAGAGTTAAACTATACTAATACTCAGCTAGAAAGGTGATCTGGAAATCACGAGAAAAGAGCTAAAGGAAAAAAATAAGGCGCACGGTTAAACTCTACTATACTAATACTATTACTATACTAATACTCCGCACCGAATCAGAAACGGAGTGGAGTATTTAAACACAAAGAAATCACATGTCCAAATCAATAACAGCTGAACCCACTACATGAACAAATGAGGAGGCGGAGACATGACACGAACCAAAACAAACGCACATGGGGAAACACAGGAGGCGGAGACATGACGTAGACCAAAACATGAGCACATGGGGGCGCATAGGAGGCGGAGTCATGACGTGAGCGAAAACATGAGCACATGGCAAAAGTAAACAAAACCTGAGTCCATGAATGAAACGTCCATCGGAGAGTTTTTGAATGGCGCTGGAATGCGTGCAATGGAATGCGGAAGTATGCCACTCGCTCCTCCTTGTTGAGTAGCGAGCGCTAGAGAAGGGAAAACCTAACACAAGCTGTACACTCACTACTTTACACTGTAGCAAAGTGTCATTTCTTCAGTGTTGTCCCATGAAAAGATATAATATTTACAAAAATGTGAGGGGTGTACTCACTTTTGTGAGATACTGTATAAGCAGTACTCATAATCTCTCTTTTAAAACATTTTAGCTTGACTAAATGCACTTAATTGTTTTGATTCCATTTTTAGCTGTACTGGCAATCATTCAGGGTGTGGTGCTTGGTGCAACAAAAACAGTCATTGGATTTTTGTTCACTTCAGATGAGTAAGTACTCATGGGCTGGTTATCATTTGAATATTTTATTATTTGAGTAGGTTGTTTTTTTTGTCAACATTAAACAAAGGATGAATGTTATTCATAAAACATATACATTGCATTTTGACTCTTGGCCTTCACTTTCAGGGCCATAACAGAGTTAGTTTCTGAACTCATGAGTATCTACTGCCCCCTTCAATTCTTTAATGGACTGTTGGTGAGTTTCTGCTGTTCTGCTCTGCGATGTTCTGTGATGCTCTGCTCTATGATACTACACTCTACTATACTGGGTGTCCCAAAAGTCTCCATGCAATTAACACCTTTTAGCTAAATGTAATTTTATTTACAAAACATCCTCTACATGATCGCCATTTCTTTGTAAACACACAAGGAGTCGTCTCTCCCAACTTTGGCTCCCAGTTTGGCAACAGTGTCGTGTGTGACATGCTTGTCATGTTAAAGTCCATCTCAACCTTGCGACAGCTTCCCGATCCAGCCATGAGAATGATTTCAATACGTTCTTCTTTTGTCAAAGGCATTCTATATCTATAATCTATAAGACATTTAGCTAAAAAGTGTTCATTTCCCCTACGTACAGAGACTTTTGAGACACCCTGTATTATACAATACTATACCAGGAATCATGGACCCCCCCATGCTTCATCCTTATGCTTCATGGACCCCTGGGGCTCTCCAGACCCAACTATGAAATCCACTGTACTGTATTGTACTGTACTAAGCTATACTATACCATACTATACTATACTATACAAGATTCCTTCCTTCTCTTGACACATTACAGTGCAAATAATACTATAATAATAATAATGTAACTGTCTCTTAACTGCTTGTTTAAACGGTTCTCACATTTTGGCATAGCATGATGATATTTCAGTGTCTGTATCAGCCTTGGTTGTGTGTTTACTGAATGTGAGATTATGACTGTTATTTCCTCAGTGTGTTGGCATGGGCATAGTCCTGGGCACTGGGCAGCAGAGGATTGCAGCTATCGCTAATCTAATTGGATATTATTGTATTGGTCTTCCACTAAGTATCGCTCTGACCTTCCCAGCCAAGTTGCAAGTTGCTGGTTTGTACTTTTCAAATCAATTGTATATGAATAATCCTTGTATGAGCAGAATTGTTCTGCATTTGTAGCCAAAAATATTATAGAAAGACAATCTTTTTTCTTTGTTAACAGGCTTTTGGTGGGGTCTTTTTATTGCTGTCTTCTTGCTATCAATCTTTTTCATTGTCATCATCTTTAAATTAAACTGGAAGAAGATAACAGAAGAGGTATGTCATGTCAAGTGTTTATCTCACATGAACTTGTGTTTATGGTCACAGTGAGACATATTTAATGATTTAATGCTAAGCACCTATGCTTCTTTAAGGCTATTGAGCGTGCTGGAAAAGGGAAGAGCAGAAGTGTAATTCACACAGAGTTTAGATCCAGCCAGGTGAGTTTCTCTTTCCTCAAATTCAAGGTGTTTTTTTTTTTTTTTTTTGACCATTTCTGGTTAAATACCGGCAAGCACAACAAATAATATATTAATCACTGTAAATCAGCTTCAGAATCAGAATGGCTATACAGCCGTGAACTCTCAAGATGTGGATGAGGAAAGAAGCACTTCAGTGGCTCAGGAGAGATTGAGAGAGACTCAGGAAGGAGGAATGAGAAACGAAAATCAACACTCCACCTCACAGAAGAGATTGAGCGTAACTCAGGAAAGAGGAATGAGCAAAGAAAATCAACTCTCCACCTCTCAGCTCATCATCAGGAGAGGACTGACTGCTCTGACTGCTGTCCTTATCCTCAGTGTAGGGATGACTGCACATTTCATCCTGCCTCTGCCTGAGGTTGCTTCCATCACCAATAGCACTTTGGACTTAGAAAACTCCACTTTATCTTCTTCCATTGCCACACAAACGTTGTCTTTTTGAGACTGGTGGATCATTTCTGGATGATATTCAAAGTGTTTTCATTTGGTATTGATCTTATACTGTAGACTGTATTACGATTATAGTGTATTGACCTTAGTGCCATTTAAATTACCAGGATACGGAATGGTATATAGACACTGCTGAAATGTGAGAATGTTATCAATACATGAGGTAGAAATACAATCTTACACAATCGTAATACAATAGTGAATCATAAGTAATACAGCAAAATGTTATTATCTCTCTATCTAAAAAAATAACATAGGAATATTGTTAGGTTGAGACATAGGCTAATTAATATTTGTTTTAATTACACATCTATATGAATAATGGAATGAACTGCATAGATAATGAACTAATGTTGTCACTTAAAAAAAATTTATTAAAATATGCATTTCTGTAATTCCTGAAACATATAATAAGAGATTGTAAACCTACTGTATGTACAGGTGCATCTCAATAAATTAGAATGTCGCGGAAAAGTTCGTTTATTTCAGTAATTCAACTCAAATTGTGAAACTCGTGTATTAAATAAATTCAATGCCACAGACTGAAGTAGTTTAAGTCTTTGGTTCTTTTAATTGTGATGATTTTGGCTCACATTTAACAAAACCCACCAATTCACTATCTCAACAAATTAGAATACTTCATAAGACCAATAAAAAAAACATTTTTAGTGAATTGTTGGCCTTCTGGAAAGTATGTTCATTTACTGTACATGTACTCAATACTTGGTAGGGGCTCATTTTGCTTTAATTACTGCCTCAATTCGGCGTGGCATGGAGGTGATCAGTTTGTGGCACTGCTGAGGTGGTATGGAAGCCCAGGTTTCTTTGACAGTGGCCTTCAGCTCATCTGCATTTTTTGGTCTCTTGTTTCTCATTTTCCTCTTGACAATACCCCATAGATTCTCTATGGGGTTCAGGTCTGGTGAGTTTGCTGACCAGTCAAGCACACCAACACCATGGTCATTTAACCAACTTTTGGTGCTTTTGGCAGAGTGGGCAGGTGCCAAATCCTGCTGGAAAATGAAATCAGCATCTTCAAAATGCTGGTCAGCTGAAGGAAGCATGAAGTGCTCCAAAATTTCTTGGTAAACGGGTGCAGTGACTTTGGTTTTCAAAAAACACAATGGACCAACACCAGCAGATGACATTGCACCCCAAATCATCACAGACTGTGGAAACTTAACACTGGACTTCAAGCAACTTGGGCTATGAGCTTCTCCACCCTTCCTCCAGACTCTAGGACCTTGGTTTCCAAATGAAATACAAAACTTGCTCCCATCTGAAAAGAGGATATTGGACCACTGGTCAACAGTCCAGTTCTTCTTCTCGTTAGCCCATGTAAGACGCCTCTGACGTTGTCTGTGGTTCAGGAGTGGCTTAACAAGAGGAATACGACAACTGTAGCCAAATTCCTTGGCACGTCTGTGTGTGGTGGCTCTTGATGCCTTGACCCCAGCCTCAGTCCATTCCTTGTGAAGTTCACTCAAATTCTTGAATCGATTTTGCTTGACAATCCTCATAAGGCTGCGGTTCTCTCGGTTGGTTGTGCATCTTTTTCTTCCACACTTTTTCCTTCCACTCAACTTTCTGTTGACATGCTTGGATACAGCACTCTGTGAACAGCCAGCTTCTTTGGCAATGAATGTTTGTGGCTTACCTAGTGAACCAAACTGAGAGACCATTTTGAAGGCTCAGGAAACCTTTGCAAGTGTTTTGAGTTGATTAGCTGATTGGCATGTCACCATATTCTAATTTGTTGAGATAGTGAATTGGTGGGTTTTTGTTAAATGTGAGCCAAAATCATCACAATTAAAAGAACCAAAGACTTAAACTACTTCAGTCTGTGGCATTGAATTTATTTAATACACGAGTTTCACAATTTGAGTTGAATTACTGAAATAAACGAACTTTTCCACGACATTCTAATTTATTGAGATGCACCTGTATGTAGCATTATACCTTCATGTAGCTGTTTGCCTGAAGGCTAAGACAGAGTGAATGCCCATACAGTAAATTCCCTGTGACTATTAACTTTCTAACATGGCTTTAGGCCAACTGATCACGTTGCTACCTCTTCACAAGTACACGTAAAGCAATCCCTACAGCCAGAATAATGAACATAGCCAATAGAGTCAGGCCTCTTCGGACCACCAAGACCCCTAAAGGTAGTGCGTTTATTGTTGTAGTCAAGTTGGGCAGATTCTCTGTCAGCATCTCGGTGTCAGTGTGAGCGGCTCCATCACTCAGATGCACACTGTTAGCCTGCTGTACTGTATCTGCCAATAAAAAGATTCTGTTAATGTGATAAAACTCTGCCCATTTCTTATTATAGTTACTTTAGGTTTACTAAACTAAAATGTGATTTTAGTATGAAATATCAGACAGATTCTTACCATCCTCTGCACAGTCTGACTGTATTCCAGCTCTTATCTGTGCCTGTGATCAGAGCAAGGTGTTAATGTCACTGATGTAGTAGGGGTATAATGAGTCAAATTATTATTTTTTTTCTGGTGCTCTCACCTCCTCTGTGGCTTTCACCCAGTTTAGCTTTATTAGGAGTACTATGAAGAAAACTGACTGCAGGAACACACAAATTAAAAGGCCAATCCAAAGACCTATTTGAGACAAGAGAAGCATGACTGAATGTGAAGAACTTGTATAAGAAAAGAGAGTGGGAGAAAAAGTTATATTCCTACCAAATATGCCCATTTTAGCAGCAAACATCAGAGACACTCCAACAGGAAAGCCTATGCCATAATATCCAACCAGGTTCCCAGCCGCCCCAAACATCTGCTTTCCTAGGGCTCTGACAATACTCCCACCAGCTGCCTGATTTGTGAAGAAATACAGAGTCTTTCTGGCCAACACATTCTCTATGTATAGCTTTGACCAATTTCACTATGCAAAAATGTTCCAATGTTACAATAATAACCAATCTCTGTTAAGTGTACATTGGAGTATAAAATGGTGTTTAAACTTTAACCAGTTGGCTCAGTACTCACTGCTGTTGCGTCAAGTATATGGAAAGGGGCATAGAGCACCATTACTTTACTGACTCTCTGTACAATCTGTCTGTGAGAAGAGAGAGACATTTTGTCAACTCACAGTTCAATTATTTCTCACCCTACGCTGTCACATAACAACATAAACACTAATAGGTCATGTATTAGATGGACAAAGTTCAGGAAGGAGTTGAGTAACTGTAAGAAAACTATGAGTCATGCCAGTAAAACTCTATAGCTTACAGTGAAAGTAAATGATAGCACAATTTTGAGATCATATATGAATGATTAGTACAAACAGTGCCCTCCACGAATATTGGCACCCTTGATAAGTATGAGCAAAGGTAGCAAAAAAGTATTTTTTAACCTTTTGATATTTTGTTCAAATTCACAAAAATACTCTGCTCTCATGGATGTCAAACAATTGCAAGCAAAAAAATATTATCTTTGTTAAATATAGGTGTGCAACAATTATTGGCACCCTTTTAGTCAATACTTTGTGCTACCTCCCGTTGCCAAGATAACAGAGTCTTCTCCTATAATGCCTGATGAGGTTGGAAAATACATGGCAAGGGATCCGAGACCATTCCTCCATACAGAATCTCTCCAGATCCTTCAAATTTCGAGGTCCACGCTGGTGGACTCTCCTCTTCAGTTCACCCCACAGGTTTTCTAGTCAGGGGAGTGAGATGGCCATGGCAGGACCTTGATTTTGTGGTCAGTAAACCATTTTTGTGTTGATTTTGATGTATGTTTTGGATCACTGTCCTACTGGAAGATCCAACCACAGCCCATTTTAAGCTTTCTGGCAGAGGCAATCAGGTTTTCATTTAATATCTGTTGATATTTGATAGCGTCCATGATTGGTCTCAGATCCCTTGGCATGTATTCTCCAACTTCATCAGGCATTATAGAAGACTCAGAGCTGTTATCTTGACAAAGGGAGGTAGCACAAAGTATTGACTAAAAGGGTGCCAATAATTGTTGTACACCTATATTTAACAAAGTTTTTTTTTTTTATAAACCTGTGTTGTGTTTGGAATTCTTTGAGATCAAAGAACTGAGAATCACATCCATGAGAGTATTTTTGTGATTTTTTTTTTTTTTAACAAAAGATCAAAAGGTCAAACAATAAAGACAAATTTTCACAGTGTATTTACCAAGGGTGCCAATATTAGTGGAGGACACTGTATCTCATTGATGGTTTGAGATCATCTCTAAAAATACTCCAAAATAAAAAGTGGGTAAAATGACAATACTAAAAGCATTTACTTTATAATGCTTAGTAAATTAATAATAAATTAAGTGTGGTGCACTCACTGATCATTTGAGAAGATGTAAGAAATGACATTTTTGCTACTGCCAACGATAACTGCCGAGCACACTGAGACGGAGACTGTTTCAAAAACACAGTATAATTAACATAGAGCATGTCAATGAACAGTGGGATTGATATAAGTGTGCCAGACACACAAAGGTCAGTCATACGTTTACAGCCTTAAGAAATCTGCTGTGCAATTACACATGCCACAATATTGAAATTTTGTCTGACTAACTGTCACACCCATTATTGTGATTAATGATTTAATTCTTTTCTGTTGTCTTTTTGCCACTATAATGTAAACATGGGTGTATTTTCAGATAATGATGAATATTAGTGAATAACAAAAAACTTAATTAAGGATATACAGTACTGTGCAAAGGTTTCAGGTACCCTATTTTTTTTAGTACAAACTTTATAGATTTTTTTATTTTATGACTTCTACATTATCAAGTCAGTACAAAAAAACATTTTAGATTCCCAAACATTAGTTTTCTAGCACAAAATTAAATGTTACAGAAAAATGTTTGTATGTCATTAAAGAAAGCAGCATATTACATAAGAGAACAATTTTTAAGACAAATAAAAAAAATAAAAAAAAACACAATGAAGGCTGCTGGGTTTTGCTGCAAAAATAAGAAGCAAGTGCAAAAGTCAAAGTCTCCAGAAGAACTGTGGCTGGTTCTGCAAGATGCTCAATAAAACTTACCAGCTCATTTCCTTATAAAACTGCACAAACTGTACAGGAGACTACTATTTTTATTTTTTTGTCACACCAAATATTGACTTTGTTTCATTTACTACTGTTTACTGCTCTTTACAGTAAACATTAGTATTTTTTTAAATGTAGAAACATTTAATTATTTTGCCATTAGAAGGCATCTTTGCTCTACAGCATTTCTTTGCATGTGCCTAAAACTATTGCACAGTACTGTATGTTGCATACAAGCTTGTTTTGTGAATGTATCCCAAATGCCTACAGTAAAAGAAATTAGATGAACAAGTTCCAAGTCCTTCTTTGTTGACTTCACCTCAGCCCTAGCAAAAAGCTGCAAGTTATCAAACAGTAAATTCACCATCCAGAAGTAAATTCTATAGATGGATAAGCAACTGAGACAGTATAAATAGATGCCCATAGACAGGGTTTATAAATGGTGGCTGGAAGACAACAGCATAATCAACAATTTACGACAGAAATTACTTTTGCTTGGAAGAGAGAGCACAGGATATATTATCTTCTAAATAGCAGGTAAAAAAAGAAAAGAAAAAGGTGAATGACATTGCACAGAGACTGTGTCCGCAGGTCACACAAGGAATAATTTCAACAAAGCACTGCCATCTACAGTGGGTATAGAAAAGAATCACCCCCCTTTAAAATAATCACATAATAACAAAAAAATTTTTGTTGCTTTTCAGCCTGAAATGAAGACGGACACAGTTTTTGCTTTATCCAGCTGTATTTACTCAGTGAAACTTATAACATCCAAGTGAAAGATATAACACCAACATGTCAGAAAAAAATTAACAAAATTAAAAACCAGAATCACTGAGTTGGAAAAAGGGTCACCCCCCTCCTAAAAATGACTTGTAAACTCAATCAATTGTAGCTAATCACCTTCTCAATGGTACACAAAGCCATTTGACGTTCAACTGTGATCAGCTGTGGTTGATTTTGATTAGCTCAGCATGAAAAGAGCTTTCCTGGAGCATTTTTCAGTCCTTGGTAGTGCAACTGAAGCAAACAATCAACTATGGGTGGCAAGGCACTGTCAAAAGATCTCTGAGATAAATTTGTGGACAGGCACAGGTCAGGGGATGGATACATAAAAATTTCATAGGCTTTATCAATGCCTAGAAGCACAGTGAAGTCTATTATTAAGAAGTGGAAGGTATTTGGTACAACACAGACCCTCCCTGGATCAGGACGTCGCTCCAAACTGGATGAAAGAACCAGGAGGAAACTGGTCAGAGAGGCTACCAAGAGGCCTACAGCAACTCTGAAGCAGTTGCAGGAATTTATGACAAAGAGTGGTCACTGTGTGCATGTGACAACAATATCACAAATTCTCAACAAATGTGGCTTGTATGGGAGGGTTGCAAGAAAAAAGCCACCACGACTGAGCTTTGCCAAAATGCACCTTGAAGATTCTGAGGCCACATGGAAAAAGGTGTTATGGTCAGATGAATTATTTGGCGTCAACACCTAACGATATGTCTAACGGAAATCCAATACAGCTCACCATCCAAATAACAGCATTCCTACAGTAAATCATGGAGGTGGTAATATCCTGTTATGGGGGTGTTTCTCTGTAGCAGAGACCGGAGCACTTGTCAGGATAGAAGGAAAATGGATGGGGCAAAATACCATGAAATTCTTGAGGAAAATCTGCTGCCCTCTGCCAGAAAGTTGTCAATGGGAAGAAGATTTACCGTCCAACATGACAATGACCCAAAGCACACAGCAAAACTGACCACACAGTGGTTGAAGGAGAAAAAGGTGAAGGTCCTTGCATGGCTTAGTCAGAGCGCAGACTTAAACCCCACTGAAAATCTGTGGAATGACTTGAAGACTGCAGTCCACAAACAGTCACCATCAGATTTAACTGAACTTGAGCAGTTCTGCAAAGAACAGTGGGCAAATATTGCAAAGTCTAGATGTGCAAAGTTAGTAGAGACATATCCCAACAGACTAAAGGCTGAAATTATAGCAAAAGGTGGTTTAACAAAATACTGACACAAGGGGGTGATCCTTTTTACAGCTTTTTGATTCTGTTTTTTAATTTTTTTAAAATGTTTTTCTGACATGTTGGTGGTATATCTTTCAGTTGGATGTTATAAGTTGCACTGAGTAAATACAGCTGGATAAAACAAAAACTGTGTCCGTCTTTATTTCAGGCTGAAAAGCAACAAAATGTGATTTTTTTAAAGGGGGCTTTTCTATACCCACTGTAGGTGATTAATTATCTAGGAAAATTAATATATTTACTTTTAAATCAAAACAAGAATCTCTTAGAGGCACAACATGAAAGGCCTTTACTATCGGTACCAACTAGACTATACTGTATAGCCAAAAGTCTGCAGACACCTGACCATCATATGGTGGTTCAGGGGGGGTTCTTCCACTGAGGGGGTACTTATTGTGGTGTTTCACCTGCTGTTCTAAATAATTCTAAATAAAGTTTTCTCTGGGATTGAGGTCTGGTGATTTTGAAGACCAGACAAAATCAAACCAGTCACACACCCATTTGGCCCTGTGCACTACAAGTCATCATGGAGGAGTGTCAGTGTCAAGAATCTGGCCAACAACTAGCAATCTGTTTTAATAATCCAGATGTGCAATCTATTGGTGTTCTATAATATGGTGCTGCTATTGTTGGATGTGACAAAAATATTTGTCCAGGAAGCTTATAATAAACACTTTGACAGTCATGCTGTTGCATCAAGCAGTACCTGCGCAGGCTATAGAGAGCTTGGCAGACAGCTTGGCCTGTTCAGGGTTTCCAGCCCCCAGAGCATTTCCCACTCTCACACTGCCTGCCACACTGAAGCCTATAGGACACTGTCCAAAAAAACAAAACAAAAAATAAAACTGTTTACACATTGTTCAATGTCAATGTGGTCAAGAACAATATTTAGATTTAAATACATTACTAACATAAATGAATTACTTCATCAGAATATCCTTGAAGTATTTACCATATATGCAATATTTGCCAGTTCATAAGTAACTGATTGGGCTCCCAGCTCTACTTCACTTATCAAACCTGCCATACAAGAGACAGGCAGCAAACAATAATCAACACTGCAGGATAAATTATATATTTAAATAATAAATATATATATGTCCTTGGCACTTTTACAAGGCTCAACATTATCATTCCCTTCAAAACACTATAAATAATTTGCCAAAATATCTTTTGCATATATTTTACCTGCCAAAAATGCACCCAGCTCATAGCTCCACCACTCTGCACCCAACATTAACATGCCTGGAATGCCCAGCCACATAAAATCACCCCACTCCTGTAGACAATCCATGGACAAGCCTGCACAGTGGAGAGACATGGGATGTACACATCATTAACTTATGAGTTACCAGAGTGATCCCATCTGTAAATAAGGTCATATCTGTATTTACGTGTAGTTGGGCATACGTGTGCTTTAAAAACAAAAGTTTGTACGAGTTGAGGTTTGTGTGAGATCACCTCTTTTGACAATACTGAGGCTTTTGTAAAGGTAAATATATAGCATTTATTCTTGTGTGTATGCAAATCAGTTATATTGCATACATCCTGCATCCTGTCCTGACTGAAGATGCTATCTGATGTTTGTAACAACAATAGTAAATTGTTTCTTATATATTAAGCTGCACAATTATCCTGAATCTGTGTTGTAAAATTGTAAATTCATATACAGTTCCCTCTGAAACTATTGGAACGGCAAGGCCAATTCATTTGTTTGTTTTCTACACCAAAGATATTTGAGTTTGAGATCAAAAGATGGATATGAGACAAGAGTTTAGGATTTCAGCTTTTATTTCCTGGTATTTACAGTATCTCACAAAAGTGAGTACACCCCTCACATTTTTGTAAATATTTTATTATATCTTTTCATGGGGCAACGCTGAAGAAATGACACTTTGCTACAATGTAAAGTAGTAAGTGTACAGCTTGTATAACAGTGTAAATTTGCTGTCCCCTCAAAATAACTCAACACACAGCCA
This sequence comes from Cranoglanis bouderius, assembly GCA_023630585.1. NCBI lineage: Eukaryota > Metazoa > Chordata > Actinopteri > Siluriformes > Cranoglanididae > Cranoglanis > Cranoglanis bouderius. Next base: position 18,004,101 of record CM042540.1, read on the forward strand.
TTAATGTCTAAACCGCTGGCAAATAAAGTGAGTACACCCCTAAATGAAAATGTCCAAATTGGGCCCAAAGTGTCAATATTTTGTGTGGCCACCATTATTTTCCAGCACTGCCTTAACCCTGTTGGGCATGGAGTTCACCAGAGCTTCACAGGTTGCCACTGGAGTCCTCTTCCACTCCTCCATGACGACATCACAGAGCTGATGGATGTTAGAAACCTTGCGCTCCTCCACCTTCCGTTTGAGGATGCCCTACAGATGCTCAATAGGGTTTAGGTCTGGAGACATTCTTGGCCAGTCCATCACCTTTACCCTCAGCTTCTTTAGCAAGGCAGTGGTCGTCTTGGAGGTGTGTTTGGGGTCGTTATCATGTTGGAATACTGTCCTGCGGCCCAGTTTCCAAAGGGAGGGGATCATGCTCTGCTTCAGTATGTCACAGTACATGTCACAGTACACTCCACAGGGCCAGCAGCACTCATGCAGCCCCAGACCATGACACTCCCACCACCATGCTTGACTGTAGGCAAGACACACTTGCCTTTGTACTCCTCACCTGGTTGCTGCCACACATGCTTGACACCATCTGAACCAAATAAGTTTATCTTGGTCTCATCAGACCACAGGACATGGTTCCAGTAATCCATGTCCTTAGTCTGCTTGTCTTCAGCAAACTGTTTGCAGGCTTTCTTGTGCATCATCTTTAGAAGAGGCTTCCTTCTGGGACGACAGCCATGCAGACCAATTTGATGCAGTGTGCGGCTGACCCCCCCACCCCTTCAACCTCTGCAGCAATGCTGGCAGCACTCATACATCTATTCTGCAAAGCCAACCTTTGTATATGATGCTGAGCACGTGCACTCAACTTCTTTGGTCGACCATGGCGAGGCCTGTTCTGAGTGGAACCTGTCCTGTTAAACCACTGTATGGTCTTGGCCACCATGCTGCAGCTTAGTTTCAGGGTGTTGGCAAACTTCTTATAGCCTAGGCCAGCTTTATGTAGAGCAACAATTCTTTTTTTCAGATCCTCAGAGAGTTCTTTGCTATGAGATGCCATGGCATGAGGTGCAATAAACAAACATTTATTGTTTAACCATTTTATCTTTTGTTCAAAAGATTCACAAAAATACTCTGCTCTCATGAATATCAAACAATTGCAAACAAAACACAGGTTTATCCAAAAAAATATCTTTGTTGAATATATGTGTACAACAATTATTGGCACCCTTTTAGTCAATACTTTGTGCTACCTCCTTTTGCCACGATAACAGCTCTGAGTCTTCTCCTATAATGCCTGATGAGGTTGGAGAATACATGGCAAGGGATCTGAGACCATTCCTCCATACAGAACCTCTCCAGATCCTTCAGATTTCAAGGTCCACACTGGTGGACTCTCCTCTTCAGTTCACCCCACAGGTTTTCTTTGGGTTTCAAGTCAGGGGACTGGGATGGCCATGGCAGGACCTTTATTTTGTGGTCAGTAAACCATTTTTGTGTTGTTTGGATGTATGCTTTGGATCATTGTCCTGCTGGAAGATCCAACCTATTTTAAGTTTTCTGGCAGAGGCAGAAAGCTTAATGAAACTGCTTTCTGGCAGTTTCATTTAATATCTGTTGATATTTGATAGAGTCCATGATGCCATGTATCCTAAGAAAATGTCCAGGTCCTCTGGCAGAAAAACAGCCCCAAAGCATTAAAGAGCCACCACCATATTTAACCGTGAGCATGGGGTACTTTTCCATATGGCTACCTCTCTGTGTGCGCCAAAACCACCTCTGGTGTTTATTCCCAAAAAAGCTCTATTTTGGTTTCATCTGACCATAGAATCCAATCCCATTTGAAGTTCCAGTAGTCTGGCAAACTGAAGACACTTGAGTTTGTTTTTGGATGAGAGTAGAGGCTTTTTTCTTGAAACCCTTCCAAACAACTTGTGGTGATGTAGGTGGCTTCGGATTGTAGTTTTGGAGATTTTCTGAACCCAAGATGCAACTAACTTCTGTCATTCTCCACTATAGACACATGTCCAATTCCAGGTTGATTCATAACATTTCCAGTTGACTGGAACTTCTTAATTATTGCCCTGATGGTGGAAATGGGCATTTTCAATCTATTTTTTCAATGCTATTTTCTTATAGCCACTTCCCATTTTGTGAAGCTCAACAACCTTTTGCCGTACATCACAGCTATATTCCTTGGTCTTACCCATTGTTATGAATGACTAAGGGAATTTGGCCTGCGTGTTATCTCATATTTATACCCCTGTGAAACAGGAAATCATGGTTGAACAATTTCCTGTTCCGAGTGTCCCGGGTGTACTAAAAAAAAAAAAGAAGGAAACTATCAATGGGAATATACTTCAAATATATTTTTCTCATATGAATTCATAGGGGTGCCAATAATTGTTGCACACCTATATTTAACAAAAAGGACAATTACATAAGGATGCTGTTCATAGACTTCAGTTCAGCATTCAACACAATCATTCCAACTGACGACAAAGCTGAGCCTGCTGGGTTTAAACACCTCCCTCTGCAACTGGATCCTGGACTTTCTGACCGGGAGACCCCAGTCCGTCAGGATTGGCAGCTCCACGTCCAGCACCACCACACTGAACACCGGCGCCCCCCAGGGCTGGTTGCTCAGTCCACTGCTGTTCACCCTGCTGACTCACGACTGTGCTGCTAAGTTCAGTTCTAATCACATCATCAAGTTTGCTGATGACACTACAGTTGTGGGCCTCATCAGCAACAATGATAAGTCAGCATACAGGGAGGAGGTGAACCAGCTTGCAGAATGGTGTAGAGAACAATCTATCTCTTAATGTTGATAAGACTAAAGAGATGATTGTCGACTTCAGGAGAACCCAAGTGGACCACTCACCACTGCACATCAATGGGACAACTGTGGAGAGAGTCAAAAGCTCCAAGTTTCTTGGTGTGCACATGACTGAGGACCTCTCCTGGACTCTCAACATCACCTGCCTAGTCAAGAAGGCCCAGCAGCGCGTCCACTTCCTGCGGAGGCTGAAGAGAGCCAAACTCTCCCCCCCCCCCCCCAATCCTCACGTCCTTCTACAGAGGAATGATAGAGAGCATCCTGACCAGCTGTCTCACTGTGTGGTACGGGAACTGCACAACCTCCGTCCGCAAGACCCTACAGCGAATTGTGAGGACAGCTGAAAAGATCATCGGGGTCTCTCTACCCACCGTCGCCACCTCCTTCAACAACCGCTGCATCCGCAAAGCCACCAGTATGACAATAAAAAACCTCCTTGAACTTGAACAATTTTTTTTTTTTTGATAAACCTGTGTTGTGTTGTGTTTTACAGTATTTTTGTGAATTTTTTTAACAAAATATCAAAAGGTTAAACAATAAAGACAATTTTTCACACCCTTCTTTGCTCATATTTATCACGGGTACCAATGTTAGTGGAGGGCACTGTACATATAAATACCAGAAAATAAAAGCTGAAATTCAAAACTTTCTTCTCATATTCATCTTTTGAGCTCAAACCCAAATGTCTTCAGTCTACAGCAAAAACAATTTAATTGATTTTAAAGGTTAAAAACCTTGCCATTATAATAGTTTCAGAGGGGACTGTATATACTTACCGGAAGAACAACCATGTAAATCTTCACATATATAAACTACTTTTTATATACACATCATTATTGTGAGAAATTTCAAAATGCTCATTTATCTTAAAAAATAAAATAGAAATAAAAAAACCTCTATTATATAAACTCACCATGCCAAGTCTCCTTATGAAGACCTTTATACAGGATATAGACAAACAGCATAATAGCCATGACATATTGTGAGGCAACATTGGCTGCTGCCGATCCACTGTAGATTAAACAGTCACATTAATAGTGATTTTTTTTGTTAAATTATATTCCATCATTATCTATTTACACATATTATGGTCAGGCATTCCTATAGTTGGATAATGTATATTTGAACCATCACTGATTTTCTCCACTCACGCAATGCCAAGATCCAAAACAAAAAGGAAAATGTAGTTGCACAAGGCATTGATCACATTGCCTACAGCTCCAGAGATGACCAACGGCCACATGATTCCCTAGAAGGAGAGGCTTAATTGAATTAAAATTTTACACCATACTAACTTGTTTTCTCATTTACTTACTTGATTTTGCAGATATGATGCCTCAGCTATGAATGTAAATAAGCCCTATAAGGAAAAAAACAAAAACAAAAGGACTGTATATGATTCTTCTTTGTAAACTGGGTTCCCAGTGGCAGTGAATACTGAATTTTATATACCTAATTTTAGTGTTGTCAATATACAGTATATATACTTACTGGAAGAGCAGCCATGTAAATATTCACGTATAACTGAGATACTCTGAAACAGACAAACATAGGTGACTGGAAACTCAAGTATTTAGGCTAAAAAAAAAAAAACTCCAGACATTTAACTGAAATAAAAAATACAATAAATTATATACAGTATTTAGCAATAATAAACCAACCTAGCAACCTCAGGGTTCTGTTTAACAGCAATCAGTAATGACTCTGTGTTTATTAAAATGGCCCAGCAAGGGAAGCAGGCCAACATTAAGATGAGAAACGTCCTCTGCACAATCACACCAACTCGCTTAAGGTTCCCACTCCCAAACGTCTGTCAGTATCATTTAACAGAAACAGTACAGGTTTATTAATAGGAACCAAACATATTGGGGTGTGATGTTAAAACACATCATACACAGTATACCCTGTAACTAAGGCCTCCCTATAAATGTGCTGATTATTCTTTGAATCTAACAACAGTTACACAACAAATTTCTCCATTGGCCCTTATCTATCATGGCCCCCTAATAATCTCCATCCCTGAATTAGCTACATCTCTCTCCTCTCCTCTCCACCAATAGCTGGTGTGTGGTGGGCGTTCTGGCGCACTATGGCTGCCGTCGCATCATACAGGTGGATGCTACACATTGGTGGTGGTTTGAGGAGATTTCCCCCCATACAGTGTAAAGCGATTTGAGTGTCTAGAAAAGTGCTATATAAATCTAAGAAATTATTATTATTAAAAAACTTGTAAGGGCATGTCTCTCTAAACTGTACAGTAAATCTTTTTAATAGGGTTTTAGCTTTTTGGCTTAACAGGAAACATGGCAAGCACATCACACACGACACTGTTGCCAAATTTATTAACAAATTCAAAAAGACTGGAAGTGTTGCGGCCCAACCGAGAATTGGACATCCATGAACATCCACTGACGAAGTTCCCTATGTATGGAGACTTTTGGGACGCCCTGAATTTACTTATATTCACATTAATGTTATACTATGTTATCAAAAATGTTGCTTAGCTTTTAAGACATAAACATAATGTGTATTACTGTAGTTCTTCTTCCAAGGATATCATAAGTCATTTATTGTTATTATCAATTATTCAGTGATTCTAATGGTCTCCACTACAAATACCATTTCAAACCATCAGCTAACCATTAAAACCATTACCATTACTGGTCCTTAACGGTATCCACTAAACATAACATGCCTCCAGTAGACGGTAACAAATTACCAGTAGAGACCCACAGGGACCATTACAGTTTCCATTAAAGCCAATACAATTCCCATTTTAACCATTACAAATACTATGCAGGTTTCTATAGGGTCTTTTTTCAGCAGGGAAGGTCATCAGCCAAATGCTGATATACAGCAAATGTAAACAAAACTGTGTGTGTGTGTGTGTGTGTGTGTGTGTGTGTGTGTGTGTGTGTGTGTGTGTGTGTACTTGAGATATTAATGTGGCAGAGGCTGATGCCAAACCATAGCCTACGGAAACAGCTGAAACGTTGATAATCTGTAAATAAAAGCACACACACGAAAAAAATAAACTTGGATTTCCAAAACTCTCTTTTGTGAAAACTGCAAGTAAGCCACCAACATTATACTGGTCAATGGTACTGGTCATGCTGGTTGACTAGATAAATGCTGACTTGAGGGATGAATCTAAATGTGCTTACAGCTGTAGCTAGGGCCACACCGTCCAGGATTGTCCTTCCCAGATGTCCACAAAATATAACGCTGACAAAACCGACCAAGTAGACCATAATGTAGGACAAAAACTAGTGGGATAAAACAAGTAAAGGTTAGTATAGCAAATGAAAGACACAGAGACATAACGGCTATGGGTTTAGTATTCGAGGATGAATTATAATCATTAAGAAGAAAAGACAAAACGACTCTGCTGTGTGTTCTAGCGAAAAGAACTTGTACTGTATTAGCCACGAATGCGGGAACTTCTTGAACGCAGCATGACACCGGGGATGGACGAGACTTTCTGTACTCACTACATAATACAATATAAGAGCTTGCTATGAACTTGTACTAAACACTTAACAACAATTCAGCGAGATATATATATATATATATATATATATATATATATATATATATATATATATATATATATATATATATATATACAGCTTTCAAACACAAACACACTACTAACCACAGGCAAAGCCAGAGTTGACAGCTCCTTCGCTTCGCTTTTGAACTCGACCGGTATGAAACTGCGAAGACGCCTGAGGAAACCGTAGTACACATTTTCAGCCATCTTTTTAACTTGTCGAAAGATCCAGTACTGAGGACTGAAGGGTATTTGAGATGTTTTTTGCTAAACAAACGTGTTTTATCAGCTCGCATGCGAACTCTGCTCCCAATAAAAATAAACAGTAAAAAACCCACACATCCTTATCTATCTGATCTGTCTAATAAACTAGCCAAGAGCTGCAGCAGAAACAGCTTTACTGTTTGAAATGATATGAGCCAATCCACCGAATGGGTGACATTTCAGTCCCCAGAACATTATATGTATAAAAATGCATGACAATTAGCTCTAAAATACATTTTATAATTAAGCAAAGTGTCCTGCACATTAATCTAACTGCAAATTTAAAATATATAATTAAAAACATTTTTTGCATGTCCCCACTCTCTATCTCTATTGAAATATAATGATTAAAGTCCTTCAGAAATCTTTTTTCCCCCATTGTTCTGTGACTTTATATCAAATCTATGATTTAAAATTTTTTTTTTCATGAGAAATCCATAACATTTTAGATAAAATACACATTTTAGTCGTGTCCCCGGTTTTCACTCAGTCCTGTTACCCTAACTCACTGCCCTCCTTGAAAAACTTGGAACATTCCACAAGACACATTTTCAACAGGAAGTTGCGTCATTTGAATCTTCTGAAGGCAATGGGAAGACCAAAAGTAAGTCCTCTCATTTTCTTTTCTGTGTATTTGATGATATTGCAACTATGTCTGAGAGGGTCAATCTCAACGTACTGTCCTGTTACCTAAATTATTTTTAGATGTTATTTGTTTATTTTAAATATACACATTTTTGGTAAATCACTAGAATTTGCTCAGTATCCTCATGCTATTAGCATGTATGCCATGTGGCTATATTTCATGTATTTGCTAATTCTATGCTAAAAACTCAGTCCTGTTACCTTCAGTCCTGTTACTCATATAAACCATAACAGGACTGAGTAATAGGTAACAGGAGTGAGTAGCATCCTATGGTGTATTGATTTATTAGTGTGAATATTAAATCAATTTACAATTTACTTGATTTTGAAGTTTTACAGTTATTGTTACTTAAGATATAGAGGTATCAGTTTTACAGTGTGAATACCGTGTTTACAGGGAGCCAATCCACCACTAAGTGCTGCAGAAAAGCTCTTCAGGCGAGGATTCACTGCCGATACGTGGAACTTTTTCGAGGTGAGCCACGGAAAGGGTGCCCCAGATGGTGTGGGACACACACACACTCACAGACACACACACACACACACAAACAGACGTACACACACACTCACAGACATAGACACACACAAACACACAAACAGACATACACACACACACACACTCACAGGCATACACACACACACTCACAGACATACACACACACACACACACACACACACACACACACACACACACTCACAGACATACACACACACACTCACAGACACACACAAACACACAAACAGACATACACACACACTCACAGACACACACACATACACAGAGAGTCTGGATACACAGTCCTGTTACTCAGTGTTCATTCCTGTTATTAAATTGTTTTTCTCTAAAAAATAAAGTTAAACCACTGATTTTCTCAATTGTGTCCATCATTTAACCAATAGTTTAATTAATTGTATGATAAAAAATAAATTAAACCTGAGGTTTAGGTCTCCTTTGAAATGAAAAAAATGGCTTTGCCTTTTTAAAAAAAAAATACACATTGTGTGCATATATAGTGATTTTTTTGTGATAAATATCAATTATTTAAACACACAACCAACCATTTCTTTAAAATAAACACTTTTGTGAGAGGAAAACAAAGAAATTAGTTGACATTGCTTTTAAACTTGCTTTTTAAAAGACATAATTTTTGGTAACAGGACTGAGAAAAATGCATCCATCTCCCACTTTGAAACCTTGTGAAAAATGAAATAAAGTTACCCGAGATTGACCAATATACATTTTGAACAGTGGAATATGTGTGCTATTAGAGTCAGTGTTGAAAAAAGATAAAAATGAAGTTTAATTTTTAAAAGTTACAACAGGCAAATGTCACCCATTCGGTGGAATGGCTTATGTTCGTTTGGTTTTGGTTCCTTTTTTAGTTCCCGTTTGGTTTCCGGGATCATCATCATTATCATCATCATCACCGTGTTGTGTTTCTATTATTATTATTATTATTATTATTATTATTATTATTATAAGTTATAGATAGGCTACACAGAAACTATGAGAGCTGTGGCCGAATCACAGCTGCTGAAAAAAAAAAACCCAACAACACAGAAACCCTCATAAAATTTGTAATGGTTTAATGGTTATACTGGGAATTGTATTGGTTGTAATGGAAACTGTAATGGTCCCTGTAGGTCTCTACCGGTAATTTTTTGCCTTCTATTGGTGTATGTCTAGTGGATACCATTTAGGACTAGTAACGGTAATGGTTTTAATGGTTAGCTGATGGTTTGTAATGGTATTTGTAGTGGAAACCATTAGAATTTCTGTGATGGTTTCTTTTGTTGTTTTTTCAGCAGGGATGAGATACAGAATAACTGTATAAATGAACACGGTTTTTTATTGAATAGTAAATGCAGTATGGTCTGTGTGGGATATAGGCTAGAGTAGGTACAATTTTATCTGCAAATCAAACAAAGAAAAACACATTTAAGATCAATAGCCTTTTTCTTTCTTTTATTATTATTTTCTTTTTTCTCTTTTTTTCTTTTTAAGAAAAAGTTGACGTGGTAAGCATAGATATGTAGCTCATACCACTAGATGGCAGGATAGGTGAATGTTTTAGGGAAATTGCTCACTAGTCTCTAGGCTGTGTGACCATATGATGGAGCTGCTTCCTCACAAGTTGCAAAAAGCTCAAATAGGAAGTCTCAGTGACCTCCCTCATTACAGCTCCCTTTCTAAAATAGTCTGTTAAAATTGCATGTTCAAAAATAATTATCATCACACCTGTCATGAGTCTGACTCCAAATAACGATCAGCTGTTTCTGTAAGATCTTCTTGACTTCTTCTTGGTTTCATCCGACTGTTGAAGCCATTGTTCGCAAAGAGCTTCCTAAACACATGTGGGATCTTAGTGTTGAAAGGTATTAATCAGGAGAGGGGAGCAAAAGAAATTCCAAAACATTAGATGTACCATGGAACAATGTGAAATTCATCATCAATGAGTGGAGAAAATGGGACACCACAGTGACATTACCAAGAACAGGACATCCCTCCAAAGTTAATGAAAGGACAACACAAAAACCTATCAGGCAGGCTGCCAAGTGACCTACGGCAACATTAAAGGAGCTGCAGGAATATTTGGCATGCACTGGTCACTCCCTGCATTTGACAACAATCTTTCATATTCTTCACAAGTCTGGACTTTGGAGTAGGGTGGCTAAAAAAAAAAGTACTTTCTCATGGAAAAAAAATCCAACCCTGCCTAAATCAACCCCAAATCATTCGGCAAAATGTGTTGTTGTCTGATGAGACCAAGGTAGAACTTTTTGAGCATAATTCTATAAGATATGTTTCACGCAAAATCAAGACAGCGTATCAGCCAAAGAACACCATACCCACAATGAAGCATGGTGGTTGCAGCAGCATGCTATAGGGCTGCAACTCTTCAGCTGGGACTAGGGCTCTAATCAAGATCATGGGAATCATGGATAACTGCAAATACCAATCTATTCTGGCAAAAAAAAAAAAAAAGCCTGCAGGCCTGGAATGACTTGAAGAGGGCTGTGAACAGGAGATCCTTGCAATTTGATAGACCTAAAGCATTTTTGCAAGGAAACGAGGAATACAATTGCCAAATCAAGATCAAGTTTGAAGACTCTTAACCAAAAAGACTGAGTGCTGTATTACAAACAAAAGGATCTCAGCTCAGTCTGGTCATTCTCCTCTGATCTCTCTCATCAGCAAGGTGTTTCATCCTACAGACCCTCCGGTCACAGGATGTTTTTTGTTTTTCTGAACATTCTGTGTAAATTCTGGAGACTTTTATGGGTGAAAATCCCAGGAGATCAGCAGTTTCTGAAATTCTCAAACCAGTCCTTCTGGCACCAATATCCATGCCACGGTTAAAGTAATAGAGATCACACTTTTCCCCCATTCTGATGTTTGATGTGAACATTAACTGAAGCTACTGACCTGTATCTGCATGATTCTATGCATTGTGCTGCTGCCACATGATTGGCTGATTGGATAACTGCATAAATAAGCAGGTGGATGGTGAGCGTATGCTGCAACATAGTGAGGAAAAATACAGCACATATTATTATATACAGCAGTAGCAGCTGGTGAGGGTTTTGGGTTCAAAAACCTGCTTAAACTGAAAGAGACACCTGAATCAATGTTTATTTAATTTATAGGTTTAATTATAGTTTCACAGTCTTGATGTTCTTGATTAATTTATACATTATATAAATTATCTCTCTATCAATACATTTATACATCCATAATTCTGGCATGAGCTTAATCCTATATTCAATATTAATTGTATCAAGATCCTTCTTCACAAATACCCTGCTCTGGGGGAATCCCAATGTCCCAAATCCCCAGTCTGGAACCATTCCTACTTCCCAAGTCCCTGCCAGCTCAAATTGCTCAAACTCATTGGCATTCTAAACAGGTTCACCTGTTACTCATTCGACTCTGTGAATATACAGTATATACTGCTCATTGCTTATTTGCATTCCCTGCTTACACTATTAAGTCACTGTTACTCATGTTCTGGTCTGTATTTGTCGTGCAGGATTTTGCTTTGGTTTTCAGATGTTCATATGTTACTTGGTTTGTGTGTGTGCTCTGTTTATGGTTTTTGATCCAGTTACCTTGTTGTTTGTCTTTGGCTTTGTTTTGCCCTGCATGTTTTTTATAACAATAAACCTCATTGTTTATTTTAACCTGTACATGTATTCAGTTGTCTGGTCCAATCCTGGCACACTTCACAAAATTAAATAATATGCTGTACACCACGGCGCAGTTGAATTATCAAATCTGATCTGTCAGAAGGTGTTGATTATTGTTTTTTTTTTATAACATCAGCTCTGACAATAATTCTGTCTGCAAGGCAAATCACAGGTTTATATTAATGTGCTTATTCTAATACATTATGATATTTATAGAAAACAGCCAATTCACAAGGGCTTGTATGGAGGAGGCTCTACATATTCCTAGCATAATAAAACCAGATTTAAAAACAGGTTATTTAATAAAGAGAAAAATATAATAGTTATGGTGACGTTTTTTGTGAAGAGACATTTATTTAACATTTATGTTTATGTTTATGTCTATTAAGTCTTGACGTTTTGTAGCAGTCAGTAAGTTTTCTACTGTGAAAGAAACTTAAGGACACAGGACTTTGCACCAACAAAGGCTTATGTCTTTTTAACTTTGTTGCTTATTTTCCATTAACAGCATGCCCTATTGTATTTTATTTCACACATATTAATTGTATTATTCAGTTAATTACTAGTGTCTCGGTCAATATGTTTTGCAATATTTTTATGAGTCCTTACTGGACAGCATGTGCATGTATATAAATATATATAACTGCCAACAATATAACACAAGAGGGAGTTAGGGAGTGTTATTGCGAATAAGATCACTGCAGTAATTTGGTCATAGATCATCACAGTTGTGGTGCTGTATTTACGGTAACTGTCCAATGTTTGCATTCTGCCTTCAGCATGACCTTAAATGATAATATCACTTTCTTTCTCTAAATGTGGTCAAAGTTACTACAGGATGTAAGTACTGCTACTTTCCAAACTGAAAAAAAAAAAATCACCTAATGGAAATACTGTACAGTGGTTCCAAATATTATTTGCTTATGATTATGGCACTTACTTTTGAATATTCTTACAAATTTTCTTGAAGTTGCTGAACCAACAACCAGTTGTTGAACAAATGGATCATCTCTTTCTTAGAGTTCATGATTGAAATTATCCCTTGTCATGCCACCTCAGCAAAGTAAATTCTGTGCTTACTTTAATTTAGAAACATACTTTCATGTATAAATAGGCCTAACGGGTACACACCATACATGTTCTTGTTTCAACTGGATAATGAATGGGTGTTTGAAAAACAGTAAATGAGAGAAAAGCACTGTAATTACATCTTCTCATGTTCCCAGAGACTCATGATCATAGTGATCAGAGTGCCACTGCACATCCAACCGCTTGTTAACTGCTTATTCGTTAGGCATCTGACCTCTTAATTGCCTCAATAATAAAATGAGATTTTGTGGTCAAGGGTAGGGCCTTGACTTTTTTACAGTCACGTTCTGCCTGTCCTTGTTAAAGCTGATGGAGTATATTTCATTGTAGGCTCTTCCTGTGGATCAAGGAGGAGTGCACATATTTGTGTCTCTCTGCTCTCACTGCTAATTTGATCTGATTCTCAAATGGTTTCAACCTTTCCAGACTAAAGGTCTTGTGGGGTTTTGTGTACAGGTAGCAAGTGTGACCACATAGCAGGAGATTATAATGGTTGTGAAATCCAGGTTTTTGTATGAGCTGTTATTATTCAACTGTCTCTGCCATGTCTATGTCCATGATGTCATCAGATATAATGACTGTGGTGCACAGGTCTGCCAAACAGAGGTTGGATTTGTTTACTTAAGCCATAACAAACAAAAAAAAATCTCAACAACTAATAAAAAGTCTGATATGTCTTTTGAGCTCACCAATGAAATCCTTTTGTGATATCTTCATTGGTTTTGACATACATCAAATTCCTGAACCAACATTTTCCCATGTTCCCCCTAAAACTAATACCCATGCTGACACTTGCATTTATAAGCCTCTGTATAATTGTTATACTGAATGCCAGTATATTTTTTTCTATTGTACAGTACTGCTAGAATTTAGTCATTTTTATTCTGTTACTATTGGGTCAGACAGCGTCTTTCACATAATTGCTTTGCTCTAATGGATTGTCTGCCCTGATCTGTTCCATAAAACTGCATCCAAACCCACCTGAGTGTGACAGAAGACTTCATCCAAGTCAGGCAGAGGTCCTGCCCATTCACCAGTGTCCCCTGGTTGCACCTCAGCATAATGCTGAATAACAGTTATATCAGATTCACTCATCACGACCACTATTCTGGTAACCATTGACCAGTTCTCCAAATCACTTAGTTTAATCCAGCTTCACATTTTATCCACAGCTTTTGAAACCACTGAGCTTATATTTCAGTACATATTTAGGAACTTTGGCATCCCTGAGGATATTGTTTCAGACAGAACCTCAATGGACATTACCAGTCTGGAAGGTTTGGGGGTTTCGGTGATCTTAACCTCAGGGCATTGCCCACAGTCAAAGGATTCTGAGGATGCAGAAATGTGAGGAATCCATACATTGGACACTTCAAGATTATTTGACATATCAGTTATGCGACTTGAACTACCAAGACAATATTGTTCATCTCCCACTTTCCCTGTTTCTCTGTTGAAACGCCCTAGTGCATGAACCTTTAGAAGCACCTTTGGATTTGGGAATACAACCTGCTTACATCATATGAGATACTGGATTCCAGGATATCCTGAGCTGGAACCCAGCATCTTTCCTCAGGGCTTTATCATTCCCAGTCAATCAAATACTGCATCCTACCACATATGATTCCATGACAATTGTATATCTGTTTTTTGCCTAGTCTTTTTGTCTGTTTGTAGACCCTTTGCCCACCTCACATTCCTTATCATTGTTTTGCCCCAATCCTGTCAATAAAACCTGCATTTGCATCCAAAACTGTCTGTGAAAATATTTGTGTAAAAAACATCAGTTGTAAAGTATACTTCCAGCATACCTCGTCTCTAAAGACTGTACCACAGTTAAAGAAAAATACAAACTGCTTGAAATTGAATGACTGGCTTCACATTAAATACTGTAAGTGGGTAAGCAGTATTTATAGTTCACAATGTACTTTCCACATTGTTGATGTTCTTGGCCACCGTTGTGCTTTGGTCACTTTTGTCCTGTGCCATAATGGCAGCATAAGCTTGACCAAACTTTAAATTTTAGTTACATCAAGATCCCTTTGAAGTAATGAAATGCATTTTTTTTTTAAAAGTCACTTGGCTGAGGAGGAGTACTGCACCACAAAGTTACATAATGTTTAACAAATAAGCAGTTAACAAGTGGTTGGATGTGCAGTGGCATCTCCATGTAGTCTGGGTTCTACTTTTATGTTAGAGATCATAGTATGCACAGTATTTCTACACTTTCTACACAAGATTTAGATGCCTGTTATAATTCACTAAAATACGTCTAAGATAATGTAATGACTATTTGTCTTTAACCATCACTCTGTAACTACAATTAGAAACATTTTAAATTAAAAAGTGAATTGTTTTGATTGAATTGATAAAAATGTACACATGATAAAATCTAACAAAATGGGAGAAATTAGAAAACATGAGATACTAGGAAATAATAGAGAAAAAAGACAACACGAGAAATGTAATTATCTGTTTTTATTAAAGTTCTTGCATCTCTACTTGAATCTGTTCTCCAACAGAAATGGAAGGCCACATTTCTTTTACATACCCTTAGTGCATCACTTTAAAGAGCCAATCACAAATCACTGAAAATAGTTTTTATTGCAGTGATTTTTTTTCTTTTAAGATTGACAATTTTACAATATGTTTAAGTTTTAATAAATAAACTTAAACTGCATAAAAACCTACAAGACATAAAATTACATTTCAGTCAGGCATAAACTTATAAAGTGTTTTTTTTTTTTTTTTTTTTTTTTTTTTACAAACATATTGACCCTCTTGACACAGGTCACATTCTCCCTAAGCTGAGACCTTGGTAGGGTCTACTATACAAAATAAATACCCTACAGATTTTATTTGTACAGGTATAAAACAGTATACAATTTCATACAGCACATAAAAATAGCACACAGTGTTTTGAGTAACAAACACATATACTGCTGGAATGCAATGGAATGCCATGTCTATAATTGTTAGGCTGCATAGGAAAATATGTTGGTGGCGATGATGAGCATTGGGTTCATTCAAATTGACAAGAAAAAAAAGTGTCCTCATTGGGATTTCTAACTTCATTGCAACCAATATAAACTTATAGTACTAAATCCACCTTAATAGTGTGAACAATAACATATTATGAACTGAATATTACTAAATATAAGCTCCACTTTTGTGTATTAATAAATATGACTAATAAAAATCAACTAAAAGAGACTGTTATAAGAATTTGTACAACATTAGCACAGCAGGAGGTGTTGGGAATGCTGGCAAGTGAAGCTTAGTCTAAAAAAACATCCTCAACTTAGTAAACAAAAGACTCATAATTATAATTGCACTTCCCTGGTGACACATAGACTGAGATTTAATTACTGTTTTCTTTCAAAATGCATTATATTTATAGAAACACTAATCAAACCCTGGCATCGATGACTTGGACTTTGATTTCTGAAATATACGGTGGTGCTTGAAAGTTTGTGAATATAATATTGTGAATTTTATATATATCTGCATTAATATGACCTAAAACATCGTCAGATTTTCCCACAAGTCCTATAATTAGACAAAGAGAACCCAATTAAACAAATGAGACAAAAATATTATACTTGATTACTTATTTATTAAAGAAAATTATCCAATATTACAAATTTGTGAGTGGCGAAAGTATGTGAACCTCTATTAGCATTTAATTTGAAGGTGAAATTAGAGTCAGGTGTTGTCAATGGGATGAACACCCTGTTTTATTTAAAGATCTATCAAATGTTGAGCTTCACAGCACATGTTTGTGGAAGTGTATCATGGCATAAACAAAGGAGATTTCTGAGGAACTCAGAAAAAGATTTGTTGATGCTCATCAGGCTGGAAAAGGTTACAAAACCATCCACCAATCCACAGTCAGACAGATTGTGTACAAATGTAGGAAATTCAAGACCATTGTTACCCTCCCCAGGAGTGGTCGACCAACAAGTGTTCATGAGCCCACCATCAGGAGAACACTGAAGAACAATGGTGTGCATGGCAGGGTTGCAAGGTGAAAGTCACTGCTCTCTAAAAAGAAAATTTCTGCCTGTCTGCATTTGCTAAAGATCACGTGCACAAGCCAGAAGACTATTGGAAAAATAGGTGGACAAATGAGACCAAAATAGAATTTTTGGTTTAAGTGAGAAGCGTTATGTTTGGAGAAAGGAAAATACTGAATTCCAGCATAAGAACCTTATCCCATCTGTGAAACATGGTGGTGGTAGTATCATGGTTTGGGCCTGTTTTGCTGCATCTGGGACAGGACAGCTTGCCATCATTGATGGAACAATGAATTCAGAATTATACCCCTGAATTCTAAAGCAAAATGTTAGAACATCTGTCCATGAATTGAATGTCTCAAGTGGTTCATGCAGCAAGACAACAACCCTAAGCACATGTCATTCTACCAAAGAATGGTTAAAGGTTAAAAATAAAGTTAATGTTTTGGAATGGCCAAGTCAAAGTCCTGAACTTACTCCAATAGAAATGTTGTGGAAGGACCTGAAGCAAGCAGTTCATGTGAGGAAGCCCACCAATATCCCAGAGTTGAAGCTGTTCTGTACTGAGGAATGAGCTAAAATTCCTCCAAGCCGATGTGCAGGATCGATTAACAGTTACCGGAAACGTTTAGTTGCAGTTATTGCTGTACAAGGGGGTCACCCCCAATACTGAAAGCAAAGGTTCACGTACATTTGCCACTCACAGATATGTAATATTTGATCATCTTCCTCAATAAATAAATGATCAAGTATAATATTTTTGTCTCATTTGTTTAATTGGGTTCTCTTTATCTATTTTGAGGACTTTTGTGAAAATCTAATGATGTTTTAGGTCATATTTATGCAGATATATGGAAAATTCTATATTCACAAACTTTCAAGCACCACTGTACACTCCCAAGAAGATGAAAGCATGCATAAATGCTACTTAGTGAATCAGGCAATTGCGTTAATAATAGGAGCTGGAGAAAACAAAACATGGCTATCCGATCACAGATGGAGTATGAAAAAAACTCACATTTGGGCTCTGTCATGTTGCACCACTTATGTAATCATATTTGGGGAGAATAAGCAGTTTCTCTTGTGTCTCTTCACTTGCGTCTGTCATGCCTTTCACAAGCCTGTGCTGTTGGCCCATGTAGGGAAAGAGTCCAAATGGAACATTGCCTTTCCCCAGGTGTTGATGGCCAGTGTGATGCAGAAGATTCCTATAATGTTCATCATTATGCCAGCCTTTGCCTTGAATAGATGAAAACCACCAAATGATTTGATCAAAACAAGAATAAACTCAACAAAAGGATAGTAGAGCTTATGTGACCTACGTATAAATGTATAATGGTCAAGGGCAAGGTTGTGAATAGTACTCAAAACTCAAAAGTGGACAAATTATTAACCAATCAAAAGAGTATTTATAGCTTTCAAGAGCATGATTATTATCTAAGAGAGAAGTCTCACCATGTCCGACACCTTGAGGTAGCCATAGGAGAATACGATAGCATTGGGGGGTGTTGCCACGGGTAACATGAAGGCAAAAGAGGCACTGAGTGTGCAGGGCACCATGACATACAAGGGGTTCATTCCAATGGAGTGTGACTAAAATGCAAAAATGAAATAATATATGCATGACATTTGGTTAAAGCTCTACTATAATTCTCTAATTCAGATCTCTAATTTAAATGATGGTATTCTGTACTGTGAGCTGTCATTTTGTCTGTGTAATTAAGCTGGGATCCTTCTGGATGATACATCCAAGACTGACTCATGTCTGCAAGAAAGCAGCTGCTCCTCAGAACTATTGCACAACTGGGGAGCAAACCATAACATAACAGCTGACGCATAGTAATTTAAGCTTTTGAGACATGGCTTAGATCTTTTTTGGGTGTAAAAGACTGGAGGACCTCGAGGTTTTCGAGGTATGTGCTTGCAAAATGAGTATGATTGTCACAGATATGAAGATGTGCTTAAACATGCTTAAACAGAAATGGCCTTAATTAAGGCAAGACACTACAGGTAGGAAGAACAATTGTAGTCATGTCAGTCATTTTTTGGTGGATTTATAACATCTTCTCTTAAACTGTAGTAATAAAAACATAAAAATTCAAGAGAAAAATGTTTATTTCACTGTTTTTGTTCCCTCGCATCCACTGCATGTGATATTTTTTGAAGAAGGCTTCAAGCTCCACCAGTTCATATATCCCTGAAAAGCTTATCCCCTAATACATATTTTTTTAATTCGTGTATCATTATGATATACATATTAATTTTGTTTATAATTTGTGTTTTATCAGTTTTTCATGAAACTTTTTTTTCTATATTCAGAACCAAAAAAGCTCTCTTTCTAGATTACCTACATTCATGAAATTTTGCATGTTCATTCCAGTCCCTGATTAGAAGAATATTACAAAGGAACATTCCAAAAATCTTGATTATTGTTGGATTTATGCTAGATTTCATACTGGAAAATGTCATAATAGATGCTTTATAACAGTGCAAGGTATTTCCATGAATAAACAATAAAGAAATAAGGAAAGTATGTTCCAACAAACATATCTGTAAATGTCATTCTCTTGATAGCATCTTCACAGTGAAATGAACATTTAAAATCTAATAAAATAAAGACTAGATTTGTGCTCTTATTAAGAATGCAAATTGTATTAGATGATGCATAAGCAAAGATTTGCATAAACAAGTATTATTTAATTAATTTTAGTTCCAATACAAAATACTTGTAAAAATATCAGCAATCAGCTGGCATAGATTGTTTGCTATGTCAAGTGTTTTAAATAAATTTCCCTATTCACATGTAGTGCCTTAAAAGAAAAGAATATTTTCTCAACCACTTTTACAAAATGATATGTAGAGCAAAATCAGTAAGAAATCAATATGGATACAGAAATACTATATGTAAATGCACTTGTTTCTCATTAACTCTCATTTCGTATCTCATTTTACTGCTCTCTGTCTCTCTATTCATTTAAGAATGTCACTCCTGCCTGAATGTCACTCCTGCCTGGTTCATTTGCAGCCAAGTCTCATTGCAGAGCTTTGTAAGTTAACTAAAGAAGAGAAGAGTAGTGCAGTTTGGGGAGAGCAGTAAGACAATTCAGTTGCCTGTGAGCACAGATAGGCAGCTGAATTGGGCTGCTTGAGAACTTGGCTGTCTGGTGAAGGGGCCTCTAAAAGGGACTGAAATAATTCCGTGAAAAATGAATGGACAATCGGGTGTTGTGGATCTGGGCCAGGGTAGTGCTTTGATGCTTGTCTTCACTGGCACTCACCCACATACAGTGTACACTCACATTGATCAACTACTACTACTACTACCACTACTACTACTACTACTACTACTACAGTAAACTGCAGCCTGGAACGTTTCATCGTGACTTTTTTTTAATGTTGTCCTTACCATAGAGGCCAGGACCGGGAGGAAGAGGGTAGCTGTGGCCACATTGCTGGTGCACTCAGTGAAAGTAGATATCAGGAGACAGAGGACAATGGCAATGGCCCAAGGAGGAATACTGTGCAGAGGTGTTAACTGATTTCCCATCCACCTGGACAGACCTGATTCCTTGAGCAACAACGACAACAGTTCAAAAATAAGCTGAATTTATTTATAGATTAAGATGATGGTATCTTACAGTATGAGAGCAAGTCATTCAGAATTTTTGCCCACCCTGTAATCCATTCATATGTGAACAAATAAAACACATCTATTCAATCTACACTTTTTGAAAATGGGTTCCTTAAGGGTTATTGAGGAATGTTTAACAGTTCTAGCTAAACAGATTCTATTTGGAAATCTTTATAAAAAAGGAAAACCAATTTTTAATCTACATACAACCTTTACAGCTTCTTCCAGAGGGACACACCGAAAAGCTCTTAACTGAAAAGTCCTTCATTAGAAAGCAGTATGCAAAGGTACACATTAGGTAGGAGCAGAAAATGGTATATGGTTAAATATTACCTCACTCCCTTTGGCCAGTGCAAATCCTCCCCCAAGGAGAAGAACTATGTTCCAGGGCATTTTCCTCTGAGCTACCTTCCATGTAAGCAGAGCTGGAGGGATATGGAGATACCCAGAGACAAACAAAGTCAATACTATGAGTCAGTGACATGCACTTCACTTCATAACTCGTCATTTTTGTGGTAGTAAGGTGTCTCCCACCTGGACCAGGACTAGCGGGTGGCCAGCAACAGAACATCGGTGGTGTTGATGGCAGAATGAAAAGAAGCACAGCGATGAGAACTGCCACCGTGGCATCTGTCACATACCTGATGTTTTAGTAACAATGGGAAATCATTCTATATTCAGTACCATGTTTAATCCCAACCATATACATAAGCCAGAGTTATTATTCAGTGAAAATGCAACAAAGTAAATGAAAGCTTTGCACAATGTAACACAATATAACCCGTACTCAGCTTCTGAGTTGAACGTGTGTGTGGCCCAGCCGGCCACAAATCCGGGATCCCGGGTGAACCACAGGACCACAAGTAGAATGAAGAGGGCCAACACACTAAACTCTCCATATGTCATGGGTCCCAGCAGCCGGTGCTGCTCTCTTATCACATTATACGCCGCAATCTCTTTCTCTGTCTTCACTGCCTTGCAGCCCCATGTCTTCCTGAAGCTGGTGGAAGGAGGGCAAGAAGAAACGGGCTGTTGGACTCGGTTGTACTGGTTAAACAAGGGTTAGTATTAACAACACTTACTTGAACCCCATGAAAAGAAACTGCAGCCACAGCCAGGCTAAAGCTAGCATTAGGATCATGTTTGGAAATGCAAAGCCAAACCAGGATGCAAAATTGATGACATCACCATTCTGCGGAAACAGTCTACGGGAAAAGGAAAAGACAGTCACTTAATGTGATAATAGAATAAAAAAGTTAACAGAATTGTAGAGTGAGAAGGACAAGAAAGGCTATCAAATTCTTTAAAATATGAGGTTATCACCAGTACTTAGGTGTGACACCCACTGATTCATTTGTCCCTTGAGTACCAGGTTAGGGCCTGTGCCTGTGAGCGTGGCCGTTCCCCCAATGCTGGCAGCATAGCACACACACAACGTCATGGCTTTACATATCTGTTTTCTCTCTGCTGCCTCTTGGTGCCTGGTAGTTTCAGTTGACATGTTCAGACCACTTAACACCACTGCTGGGCAGAAAATAATCACAGCAAACAAAGATCTCACATATTAAAATACAACACATTTGAAAGCTGTTCTATTAGGTAGTGCTGAAAATGGTGAGATGAATGATCCCTATCTTCTATAAAATACATAACAATGGCCACATATCTGACCATGCCCATCTTTTTGTTTAGCAGTCTCATTGTTTTGTGTGTCTGATGCCTGGTTGGGCTCCACACTGGAGTTGAGCGGGATTGTTTCAATTTCCTGGTTGTTCAGTTGCTCCAGGACTGCCTGCACTATGGGAACCATCATCGCTGTGGTTGCGGTGTTACTGATCCACATGGAGAGGAAAGATGTAACACCCATGAACCCTAGCATTAGCCTGTGTCCAAACACAGGAACAAAGAGAAAGAAAGAAAGAAAAAAATAAACTTCAAATAAAAGTTGGCAGCTTCTTGAGAACTCCATGGGGAAGAGACAGTACAGTTGTTCTAGTTTAATTAGTGGTCACCTACAGTGCTGGACGCACTCCTACGAGGAGCAGCACTCGGAGAGCAATGCGCTTGTGTAGGTTCCAGTGCTCGACAGCTACTGCCACCATTAGGCCACTCACAAATAACATGTTAGTGTCCTTCAGGTATTGAATGCACACCTGGAGAATAGGAGAATAATCAGTACAGTTAATTTAACACCCATAATTCATTGGAAAAGAAGAATCAGATTAATGTGGTGCTTAGACAATAAACCAGTGATGTGCAGAAAGTTCAGATTAGAGACGAAACATGGAGCCTAAATACTGAGACACCTGTTTTGACTTCATGATGCCGAACAGAGGAAAGAGGAGAGCAGGCAGCAGAGAAGTCACAGCCAGAGGGAGAGCTTCTGTACACCAGTACACTGCCATCAGTGAGATCACGTAAGCACAGCTGGCCTCCTGGAATACACACAGTCATCATACCACACACTCAAATTATCTCAAACAAGCACCTCTGGAAAGAAAAATTACAAGTTCAAGATTTTAAAAAATATTACAACTGGAACCCCTAAGAGTTCTTTGGTTATCCCTTAGAGTTCTATGTAGAATCTTATAACTGACAGTTTAGTTATCTGAAAGGGTTCCCAGCAGTGCTTGATTTGTAAAACATGAGGTACTGGAACACCAAAGAAGAAATGATCCAGCAAGTGGTGACAAAATCCTGGAACATATAGACACAACAGTGCTCCAAGCACTTTGTGTAATACAGTAGTGAGGAATGCCATGATATAGGACTAACAGCCTAGATATTACATGTTACAATGAGGGATTGCAACAATAACTTTTCAGTTTGTAGTTCAGTCAACTGCACATTTCCTATATATTAAGCTTCACAATATGCATTCAAGCTCTCAGCTAATGTTCTCCTCAGAACACAGGGTCTTACAAACGTACATTATGACCTCTAAACAACATAACATGAATATAACACAAATACTGATAATAATTCTTAGCTTGCCTAATTATACAAATTACTCCACAACATAGTCATGTAACTACACATCATGTAACAGTCTTCTCCCCTATGTTGCAATTTCCTCTGCTCATCTGAGGCAGTTCAGTGTCCTTTAGAATCATGGTTCTCAAATAGGGGTCTCAGGACCTCCAGGGGTCCCTGAAGTTTTATTTATTTATTTATTTTTATTTCCAGTGGTGATAATTTCAATCCACACAAGCATACACAAATGTACATGATTATACATAATAATAACTTGGACCTAATGTGTGTGTCTGCAGAAAGTTCAGAAATTAGAAAAAATAATAATAACATTTGAATCATTTAATATTCATATTATGTTCACAAATTAAATCTGTGCTGAAGAGAGTCCAATAAAATTGGACTTTTTGGCTGCAAAAAGTTTGAGAATTCCTGTTTTAAAAATCCAGAAACACACATAATGGTTTGAATTTTGTGAGCAGTGGACCAACAAGTTTCAGAAATGGAAATGACGCCTCCCTTGCTGTTTTTTTTTTTTTTTTTTTTTTTTTTTTTTTTTTTTTTTGCATCTTGTTCTTCCTCATCATTTTTGCTTAGAAATGACAACAAATTCAGCTGCTTTGTTGTTGTTGTTGTTGTTGTTGTTTTTGCCATATACATGATGCACATGTGACTGATAACTCAAGAAACTTTTATTATAGTCACCAGTTGGTCATCACATTTTTTTGAAAGGAGATGTCCATAAAGAATGATAATTCTTTACAATTATTTTGTATAATTATTACTCTATTTCATTTTATTTTTATTCATTTTACAGAGGTGCCTGATCCATGTAAATAAGTTCAAGTAGATGTTTAAAGTAGTACTGGTTTCAAGTAGAGTCCTTTTAGAAAGCTAAGAACCCTTAACTATCAAAAAGAACCATTCAGCAACCACTGATGGGGTTCTTGTTTCTAGGAGTGAAGTATAGATATTAAATGCAGTATAGTACAGTGTGATACAGGCATTTATACAATGATACAGTAATCTTGGTTCATGGTTTTAACCACATAAACAGTATAACAGCAGCTCATTTGGGGTAGTTTCCACAAAAAGTTTAAAAGTATTATTTTTATACATTTTAAATGTCAGAAGAGAAACATGTATGTATAAAAGAAGGAAATGATTAGAAATAAGAATGAGTAGTTTGTAGCTTGATGCACTTTTAGGTCTCTATACTAATGCCACCTGAAGAAATATTAGAAGGGGAAATCAACTGTTTTTGTTTTTTGTTTGTTTTTTTTTTGCATTCTGATAAGCAATCTTCAATATTGAATTAAATACTACTACTACTACTACTAATAATAATAATAATAATAATAAGAAGAAGAAGAAGAAGAAGAAGAAGAAGAAGAAAGAGACGCAACATAAATTTGGTTACCTCAACACACAAATGCAACTGAAATAATGCTGAACTACACTCAGCAGATAAAAAGGTCAAAAGCTGCAGTTATGACCTACTGAATGGTCTTGATACCCAAAAGGATGCCACACAATATTGCCAGACGCCTATAAGCATACGTAAATAAACTTCATAAACTTCGTTGCATCCAAAATGAAGGTGGATTTAACGTACCGTTGTGCCCACGTATAGTGGAAGTGGAAGCAGTATTAGAGGCGTAAAGAAAACAATTATGCCATTCTTTAAGTTCCAGATGGATTTCAGTATAGGTGGCATCTCCAAATGAAGAGAGATCTGGGGTAAAGAAATAGCACACACACACTGTCAGACTTTTTAAACTTGGAGAGAGAGAGAGAGAGAGAGAGAGAGAGAGAGAGAGAGAGATGGCAATGAATGAATACGCACTCTCTGACGCAGTGAACACTCCCCCAACATATGAAAACTTTAAGCCTGTGAATATGCCGACCCCCCGACCCCCCACCCCCCAACAACCCCCACCCCACCCCCCAAAATTTGAGTCAAATAAATTGAAACGACACCTGCGAATTATTCTGTCTGTAACTGTATTCTGTATCCTATCTGTTAAACAGGAGCTGCTTGCGCCATTGTAAATTACACTAAGTGTACTATAGCACGCGGACATGCTTTTCAGTAGAGTAGTATGCAGTTTTGGACGTAGTCTCACTCTTTGTTTTGATGAACATCTATCAGGATACATGCCGACTAATCCAAATTTGAGTTACATTACAGCACCCCCTTGTGGAATAAAAGCGCCATTGCTCTGGGCTGTTACTTGTATTGTCTGTCCTGTGCTCCTACCTATCTCTCTGAGCTTCTCCATCCTTACAATCCTTCTCGAGCTCTCTGGTCATCCCCACTTCAGACTATCACCAACGGGTGGCAGGTCCTTTAGAAAATGGTCCCCAAACTAGGGAATGTCCTACTCCAATCTCACAGTGACTGCACTTCTGTTGCTTCCTTCTGATCTTTGAAATCCTTGAACATGTTTTCTTCTCACAATATCACTATTATTTTTCTACACTTTTAAACCTGTTTACTCGATTACTCTGCATTTACATTTATGGCATTTGGCAGACACCTTTATCCATAGCCAGAAACATCCTCATGCCAGTTCGCTAGATCAGGGACTAATAATACCATCAAAACCCTGCTGATAGGTCTATGGACTGCTGCTTGTGTTATACAGTTAGTTGCAAAGATGAGATTCGAGAATCATGGTCATTATTCGTTATTTAGGGGTCAGGTAACAGACAGACAAGGTCATCATAGGCAATCATCAATACTCAGGGCAGCAGACAGCCTACTGGAACCTACTGGACTACGGTCTGGCAAAGATAATGGTAGTGTCTACTTAGAAACACCAGGTGGCACTGTCGTGTCGAGGATGAGAGCATCTGAGACTGTGAAGGCAGAAGGAGTCAGACTGGTGATGGAGCCAGAGTCAGCAGCAGGGCCTGAGCAAGTGTATGATATGAAACAAAGACAGGAACAAGGACAGTGATAGATGTGAATAAGGCTGGGTGATATATTAATATAATATTGATATTGTGATAAATGATTACACAATACACTTTTCTGAGATATTGTTGGTATGGTGATGTTTTTAAACGTTTTTAATAATTACAAATTAAATGGTACTGAATAGATGCTGTTGATTTGACTTTTTTTTAACTTCTAATATTCTTTGTCTTTGAAGGCATTAAAGAAAAGTATCATCAAATTCAGTTTAATGGGGTTTTTTTTGTGTGTGTATTTTACTACTGTTTTGCATGATATGATATTTTTGTCATATCATCCAGCACTAGATGTGAATACTGAGTCAGTAGAATAACAGCGACTGTAGAAATAGGTAAAGACATGGTCTGACACACAGAGTGGATCTGGAGCTGTCACACCACAGCAAGATTAAAGCTAGATCAGGCCTATATCTGGCATTAGATCACTGCAAAGACTGACACAAGATGACATGGAGATAGATTTTGAGGGAGGGATCAGATAGAGCAAAATGCTTTGGAGTCAAGTTGGAAATGGATTGTCATGGGGCAGAGTTGGGGGCATAGACTGTAAATTGTTTGACTGGCAATTAATGGAGGAGATACCCCAGCACCCTGGAAAAATACATTGTGACTGTATTCTTTGTGACAAATTATTGTTTAACGAACCATGATGTGTTAGGGTTAGGGGTTAGTCAAGTGTTCACGGAAGAGGTGGGTCTTTAGCCATTTTTTTGAAGATAGTGACAGATTCTGCTGTCCGGATTGAGGTTGGAAGTTTATTCCACCACTGAGGGACAGTCAGTTTGAAGGTTCTGGAAAGGTACCTAGTGCCTTGCTGAGAAGGCACTACCAGGCGTCGGTCGTTAACTGATCACAGGTTACGTGAGGGAACATAAACCTCAAGGAGAGTGTTGAGGTATGGAGGTGCTGTTCCAGACAGGGTCTTGTACGTGAGCATCAGGGCTTGAATTTGATGTTGGCAGCTACAGGAAGCCAGTGGAGGGAGATGAAGAGGGGTTTGACGTGGGTTAGTTTGGGCTGGTTGAAGATGAGGCGTGCTGCTGCATTTTGAATCATCTGAAGGGGTTTGATGGAGCTGGCTGGGAGGCCTGGAAGCGGTGCGTTGCAGTAATCCAGTTTTGAGATAACAAGAGCCTGGACTAGTAGCTGTGTAGCCTGTTCGGTGAGATTTAGACAATTATAAATTGTCTAATAAAATGTAATACATATTATAGAATATTTCTGGGGCTGCCAAAGTGCTAATTATTAATAACAAAGATGTGTAATTGGGGTTATTATAAGATATGAAACATTCCTGAACACGAAGATAAAAAGTTTATTTAACATATTCAGGTTTTTTAGTACATAATAAGACAGGTAACGAGTGCTGTTTCATGTGTTCGGAATATTACAAATGATTTGAAAGAAAAGCCTGTATTCCTCAGCAATTAACTGCTTTAATTCAGCTTTATAGATTAAAATATCAGTAATTCTTAGGTTTTAACTAACTGCAAAGCTAAATGTTCTATTAATGTAAGAGTGTAAAACTGCATTTTCCAGCAACATTACTTTGAGTGTAGGCTCTACACCCAAAATGCAGAAATCCATCCATTTTCTATACTGCTTTGCCTACAAAGGGTTGCGGGGGAGCCTGAAGTCTATCCCAGAGAACTCGGGTTGACCGAGACCCTGTGTAGGATAAGCAGTATGGAAAATGGACAGATTTCTGCATTTTGGGTGTAGAGCCTACACTCAAAGTAATGTTGCCGAGTGTCCCGCGGATAATCGCAAACACATTCACACACTACGGACAATTTGGAAATGCCGAACACGGTTCGTTATAAGACATGCCTACAGTGTGTGTCTTTGGACTGGGGAAGGAAACCGGCAGAGGCCGGATTCAAACCCCCAACCCCAAACATACCTATATTTATCTTTAAGATGTCAATATGTCTTAAAGTTTCCATACACAGATTACCTATCCTGATCACCCAACTAACGATGATCGGTTCTGACAATGTTCTGGGAACGTTTGTGTTTGGTTCCTTTTTTAAATTCTCTTTTTTTTTTTTTTTTTTTTTTTGTTTTCCAGGAAAACTTTCTTCACAGAAATATGACGTTCACGTTTTGTCTATGGTTTAGAAAACGTTCCTCAAACTTTTAAATAGCCTTGCTGTAACCTTAGACGAACCCTCTCAGAGGTCTTGCACCACATCCATAGTCCTGTTCTAGTACTAGCAAAAACTATTACATTTCCAGGAACACAAGTTATGACTTGTGCATACAAATTTGCATACAAATAGCAAACTAATCTTGCTACTACTTGGTTGTAATAATAATAATAATAATAATAATAATAATAATAATAATAATAATAATAATAATAATAATGTTACTGTGTTACGTTTAATATTTCGGACAACGACTTTTTCATCGACTCATCGAGTTTTGCGCGTTTGGAAAGCGGAACAAACAAAGCTTTTATTTTGGAGAAACTGTCATATGACTTTTGATCAGCCGTTGGTCAGCTATTTTCAGCCCTTACGCCAGTCACATGAGTGGATTCGGGGCACAAATCTATAAATTAGTTTTGCTGCACAAGGATGTAACAACTACACGGAAAAAGTACATCCAGATGACTGCAGTATCAGCGCGTTCGCGCGCGCAGTATGACGAGAGTCACGTGTTTACGGACACAACATCATGGCTTCTATCAGTGCAGAGGAAGCAAATAATGTCGCCTGCCAGGAACTAAAGTCCTCTGTGAGACATTTCACGTGATTTTATCTCCTCCCCCCCCCTTCTGGATTTCGTTGCATGTCTGTATGGATGAATTGGCGCTGAGAAAACATGGGAGCTGACATTACGAAAATAACTGTTACACATAACAGTTTGTGAGTGTGGCTGACTACAGAGCAGAGGTAAAGAGCTGTGAGCTAGTTAGCTAACGGTCAATAACAGACTGTTTTAGTGGCTGGTTATCATTAGTACTTTTTCCTTCAGTGTAGTTTCCTGCTTAAAACTTTATTGTTTTAACCACGCTTTATTTATGTCGTAAACAGTGAGCTATCATGTCAACTTTTAAAAAAAATTATTATTATTAAATACTTTTTGTTGTGGGAAACTTATAAAGGGGGCGGTTTGGCAAAAAAAAGTAATAACGATACATCATGATATTTTCTCAATACATAATATGTATCATGAAAGTGCTTAACACTAATGGAAAAACTAAACTGGCTTTAAATGAAAAGTGAGAAAAAATTAAGGTTTGTCTCAGTAAGTAACAATGGAGATGGTCAGCATTTTAAAACTGATGATGATGATGATGATGATGTCCACAATAATCTAAGATACTCTTGAAGTAATTCATCACAGTATCATATTATTGTTTTGCTTTATTCTGACCAGCCCTAGGACAACTAAATAGAGTTCCTGGTGTGGCCGAGGTGACAAAAATGAGGAACGTTAGTTAGGTCTTGTTCACTCTGAGTTTCTCTGAGAAGATGCATTCATAATGCAACCTACTACTTGAACTGATACGTGTGTATTTGTATGTGTATATTCGTGTATAGTCCCCGATTTGATCCTGAGCTCGGGTTACTATCTCTGGGGGTTTCATCCAGGTTCTTCGGTTTCTTCCCATCTACCAAAAACTAGTCAGATGGAGTATTGGCTAATCTAAATTGCTTCTAGACATGAATAAATGTGTGTATAAGTATAAGTGTGTGTGTGTGTGTGTGTGTGTGTGTGTGTGTGTGTGCATGCATGGTGCCTCATGTATTCCTGCCTCACACCTATGGTTCCTAGGATTGGTGCTGCATCCTCCATAACCCTCACCAGGATAAATATGATGAATGAATAAAATCGACGAATGTTTTCACGTATAAAGATACGTCAGTGACTAACCTCATTAATCTTATGTGTTCAAAGCATGTAGTGGAAACCTTAAGCCTATGTCTTTTAAATTCTTGACTAGTTGTGTTTGATATTCACATACATTTTTGTTTTGTTTTCACTGTTTGTTTCTTCACAGAAATTCACTGTTCAGTGATGCTAACTGTCCCACCCTTTTATGAGCTTCTCATGGTGGAACAGGAGGGTCCTTATGTTCCTTTCATAGAGGAGCAGTAAAAAGCGTTGGCATCAAGACTTGGTTTATACTGGTTAAACCCTGAGAGGTTGTCATGGAGTGGCTGGCCTCAGCTTTAGAGCGGGACCTTGGAGTGGACCAGCGGCAGATTGGACCAGGAACACGACCCCACGAGCTGGTGGCACTCGTTTCGACCCGCTGGATTATGGGACTAAGAGAAAGGAGAGTAACCCGTTGTCCTCGTTATGACTGTAGTAACGACGGAGATATCCGTACTCTCCTCCAACGCTCTCAGGTGAAGTTACCACCTGGATGGACTCGTGTTTGCATCCAAGGTCTAAGGAAAAGCATGTTGCGGTATAGGATTGCCAGGGAGCCAGGCTGGCATGAGGAGGGCTTCTCCCAGGACTCTTTTATGAGACAGATGCAGAAAGTGTCAGAGTGCAACAGCAGGTAAATAATGAGCACCAAGAAGTAATATGGCTCAGTATATGTCAGATGACCTGTAAAAATAAGCATTATTCACAGATGTTGGAATTAGTACATTGTTTTAATTATTATTATTATTATTTTATTTTTTTTATTTTTTAAATACAAAAAATACCAAGAGTTGTACTTTAAATTCAATTTAATATAAAATTGAACATTTGGGGAAAAAAATCCAAATTTAAAAAAAAAAATTTGAATAAATATAGTATTTATAGGCATTCAATCATTGAATAGATATAGATGTTCTTGTGATCATTTTCTTGTGTTAAAACCTAAAATATTTGTGTTCTATTGAAAAGATTTTAGTTTTTTTTTGCTTTTAGCTTAGCCATAAATTTAAATTAAGTTGATCACAACTTAACGTATACAGATTAAAGAGCTAACTGACACAGACTTGATAAAATATTTTTAAAAAATTAATTAGATCAAATAGTAAATTGTGAAATCTTCAGGAAAAAACAGGAATCACATTTTGTTTTATCGGTCATAACAACTTTTTAATTTGAGAATATTTTGTAATATTACCATATACAAATTTACCGGCATTGGCTACAAATTACTTTTTTTTTTTTATTCAGTGAAACTTAAATAGGTTTATACATTATATGGCCAAAATTTTTGACAGTGTTGTCACAACATTTTGTATATGGTACAGAGGAATCTACCATGTCTTTGTATGCTGTAGCATTACAATTTCCCTTCACTGGAACTAAAAGGCCCAGCCCAAACCTGTTCCAGCATGACCACATCCATGCACCAAAATCTATTGGAAAGCCTTCTCAGAAATATGGAGATTATTATAACAGCAAAGGGGGAACTAAATCTGGAATGGGATGTTCAGCAAGCACATATGGGTGTGATGGTCTGCTGTTGACAAAGTTTTGGCAATAGAGTGTATCTTTAGCTGTAGTTGCTGCGTGTTACATTTCTATAAAATCATATAAAAATAAGCCATACACATTCTCTTTCTTTTTCTGGCAGAGTGAACGGAGTTGTCTTTTTTGTATTGCAGGAATCTGTGGCATGAGGCATATATGAACCATGTGCAGCCGTATGCAAGTGCTACAGACCAAACACAG
Organism: Cranoglanis bouderius; assembly: GCA_023630585.1. NCBI lineage: Eukaryota > Metazoa > Chordata > Actinopteri > Siluriformes > Cranoglanididae > Cranoglanis > Cranoglanis bouderius. Next base: position 18,035,906 of record CM042540.1, read on the forward strand.
GTGTTGGCCATTGATGCAATTCACCAAGCTTTGCAAAAACTGTTTTGCTGTACATTTCTCTCAACTGACCGGTTGTCACCATCCCTCTCTCCAGCAAGAGAGAAGGAGAAAGAGTGTCCTCCATCATCCAGCTCCTCAGCTGTCAAGCAAAACACAGACACTCTGTGTCCAAATGTGGTCCCAGCTGAATGCTTGCTTGAGTCAGGGGAGGTGCTGTACGTCATTCTCCCATATACACGATACTCCCTTCATGATGTTGTCACCTACAGTCCAGCTAAGCTTGCCAACAGCAATGCTAAAGTATTGTTCATTTTGTACCAAGTACTCATAGCAATGCGTGAATGCCATGCATCAGGACTGTCATGTGGAGAGCTCTCCTTGCAGGACATAGCTGTCGATGAGCAGCTTTGCAGTCGCCTTAAAATATCCCTAGCACATTATGAAAAAATTGGCGAGGACAGGAAAGCAGCAGGGTATGCAATGGGAAGGCAAATGCCAAAAGCTGTAAAAGATAAAGGTGCTGAAAATTTAAGAAGTGACGCCAGTGAACAGCACTGCCAGGATTGTCAGGATTATCTCAAATCTTTGGTCCTAGACTGGGTTCATGGTAGAGTCAGCAACTTTTGTTATTTGATGGAACTGAACAGATTAGCTGGAAGACGTGAGGGTGACCCCAACTATCACCCAGTTTTACCCTGGGTGGTAGATTTTACTGTACCATATGGAAGATTTCGTGATCTTAGGAGGTCAAAATTTCGTCTAAATAAGGGAGACAAACAACTGGATTTCACTTATGAAATGACCAAAGAAGCTCTTGTAGCAGCTGCTAATGGAGGTGGTGGAAGCCTCTTCCCTTCCGATCTTGGTGCATCAGTAGGTCCTAGTGGTTCAGGACAGTCAGATCATCTCCATGTACCCCATCATATTTCAGATGTTCTATCAGACATTACCTACTATGTCTACAAGGCTAGACAAACACCCAAATCTGTACTTTGTAGCCATGTTCGTTCTCAATGGGAGCCCAATGAATACCCGGCTAGCATGGAACGTATTCAGAGTTGGACACCAGATGAATGCATACCGGAATTCTACACAGATCCGTCTATATTTCGGTCCATTCACCCAGACATGCCAGATCTTGAGGTGCCTCCATGGTGTAACTCCTATGAGGAGTTTATTGCAGTGCATAGGCGCCTTTTAGACAGTCGTGAAGTATCCCAGCACCTACACGATTGGATTGACCTAACTTTTGGCTATAAGCTGACAGGTAAAGAAGCTGTAAAAGCCAAGAATGTATGCTTACACTTAGTGGATAACCATACCCATCTAACCAGCTATGGAGTTGTGCAACTGTTTGACCAACCTCACCCACCTTGCCTTGCACCTTATCAGTATTCCCCAGCAGAACCTCCCCACCTTGGTCCTATCAGTGTGTCAGCATGGCAAATCCCACTTCTTGAGACTACGGTAGATGTGGATAGAACGGTCCCAGAAGCAACAGGGTGTGAATCTAGTGGTTGGACAGTGGTTGATAGGGATGAAGAGCTTGAGCAAGGAACAGAGGCTCTTGATTCCTTAAGTGCTTGTGTCTCTGCTGCAACCTCTATGCCAGTACCTATTGTGAGCTCTGCAGGAGCGAAGACAACTGGGGAGCATGCTGTTTTGGTATTGTCTCCCTCTCATAGTTCTTTTCCTGGAGAAACTGCAAGCAGCACCATAAATACTCTTGGATCTGTGGGTAACATTCTTCACAGAGGAACCTCAGTTATTAAGAAGCAGGAAGGTATCACTGCTTCTAACACGACCACAGATGATCTCAGAATAAATTTGCCAGAAGGATTCAAGCCTTTACAGCCTTTAGAAGAGTTAGAGAAGCTTAATATCTTCTTAGTTAAAGGGTTGCATTCTCAAGTTCAGAATACAATGGATGTGGAAAGGAGAGCTTCAGGTACTGCATCAAAAGCACCCTTGTCTTTTACAGACCTATTTCACAGAGACATGCAAGCCCTTGGCGTCTTCATTGCAGAAATATTTTATTCATCAAAACTCCAATGTATAAAGTCAGGCACATCTTTGAGTGGCCGTTATCGAGCAGTAATGAAGTTTTGCTCTGCCAGTCTTAGGGATGTCTCACTACCACTTCATCATGCACTTGAGAGCCTTCTGCAGATTCACAAGTACACATCTGAGACTGAATCTTTGAACTTGCACTATGCTGGCCTACCATTTCTTTTCAAATATGACCCAATTTATGAGGGCCTTCCACCGCCAGATCCTTGGCAACTGCTAACTCCTGTGTTATCTCCAATACCTTTCCCTGAATATTTCCCTGCACTTCATCACTTCATTTACTCTTACCATTCCAAGATGGTGTCCATCAACAGTGTTCAAGGTCGGGATATTGTGTTTAGCTTATGGCAACAGCTGCAGACTCTTCTACAGGGTGAGATCACTGCAGAGGGACTGGAGATTCTCTTACCTTTTGTGCTTGCTTTAATGACAGAAGAATCTACAGCTGTGTATGCTGCCTGGTACTTATTTGAACCAGTCTCCAGTGTCCTTGGTCCACGCAATTCCTCAAAATATTTGATGAAACCACTCATAGGTGTATATGAAAACCCCCACTGCCTTCGTGGTCGTTTCTACCTCTACACAGACTGTTTTGTATTACAGCTTATAGTGCGACTTGGCTTGCAAGCTTTCCTGTCTAGCCTTCTACCTCATGTGCTTCAAGTTATCACTGGATTTGAGAGTTGTCGCACAGGGGCAGGGAATGAATGGGATGGGCTTAAAGCCTTAAGGGGTGGTATGGGTGGCTTAGGAGAAGAGGAGGAAGACTTTGAATGTGTGGCTGGCAGGCCATCATCAGCTGCCTCAGCTAGCAAAGTGGGAGGAGGCAGTGGTGGTGGTAGTGGAGGTGTCGGGGTTGGAGACCAAGGACTTGTGGATTACTCATCAGGCATCAGTCTGAATGATCAGGTCTTTATTGCTGATGGTGAGGATTTTCAGAACGGCTTTTATGTCAACAATGGATCATCTGTACCAACAGCTGGAGTATCTGCGAAAGTGCAAGGCAAGAATTCTGCAAACAAAGACCAAGACCAGGAATCTCTAAGTGTGGGTAAACTAAGTGACAAGAGTAGTGCCAGTGAGGTGTCCATTGGAGATGGAGACTCCAACAAGGATCGTGCAAGTTTAAAGTCTGCTGACAGCAGTCAGGATTTAAAGCAGACCAGTGATGGGGAAGATGGAGGTGACCTGGAGGATGAAGATGCAACAGTGGAGGAGAAAGATAGCACAGTACAGAAAGTTCCTAGTCTTGAACTGACATTGTCTGGTTGCACAGAGGAGTCTGAAGCCACAGTGGGTACTCTAGAGGGTGATTTCATTAATGGAATGGTACAAAGAGAGAGTGAGAAAAACATAGGGGAAGAGGATGATGAGCATGACCCTTCAGAGGACTCTGAGGAGAAAGAACACAAGATCTTATTGGGTAAGTGGAAAAAGCATTTGGGGATAATGTTTAGAAAATGTTGTGTCAACAGTTTTTTGAATTCATACATTTTGGGAATCACAATTGTACAAGTGATTTTTATATAAATTTTTTAATCAGACACTGTTTGCAAGACCGTAAGATGGCTGGCTGCTAAATTGGGGCCCACAGTAACCTCTCGATATGTAGCTAGAAATCTTCTGCGCCTTCTTACTACCTGCTATATAGGTAAGAATCAAATGTATGTTTTATGCAGATTGCTGATGTATTTGACTAAACCATTTGCCATTATACTAAGTACTATATTATTGGGCATGTATTTTAAATTCAGTTTTTTACATATTTTTCTCTAAAGGCTCTGAGAAGCATCAGTTTTTGCTGTCTGCAAATGAAGAGAGTAGCCTTGACAACACAGGAAGTGTTTATGAAAAGAAACCAATTGTCGGTGACCAGATTGCAAAGCCAGTTCTTGATTGTCTCATCTACATAGCCCATCTGTATGGAGAGCCTGTTTTGACCTATCAGTACCTGCCATACATTGGTTACCTGGTAAGTTTGTTTTTATTAAACATCCTTTTTACAAAACTTTTTGTTCAAAGTATATGGTCCATTCTGTATACAGCCGTGGCCAAAAGTTTTGAGAATGACACAAATATTAATTTTCACAAAGTCTACTGCTTCAGTGTTTTTAGACCTTTTTGTCAGATGTTACTAACTGTTACTGAAGTATAATCACAAGCATTTCATAAGTGTCAATGGCTTTTATTGACAATTACATGAAGTTTATGCAAAGAGTCAGTATTTGCAGTGTTGACCCTTCTTTTTCAAGACCTCTGCAATTCGCCCTGGCATGCTGTCAATCAACTTCTGGGCCACATCCTGACTGATGGCAGCCCATTCTTGCATAATCAATGCTTGGAGTTTGTCAGAGTTTGTGGGTTTTTGTTTGTCCACCCGCCTCTTGAGGATTGACCACAAATTCTCAATGGGATTAAGGTCTGGGGAGTTTCCTGGCCATGGACCCAAAATGTCGATGTTTTGTTCCCCGAGCCACTTCGTTATCACTTTTGCCTTGTGGCAAGGTGCCCCATCATGCTGGAAAAGGCATTGTTCGTCACCAAACTGTTCTTGGATGGTTGGGAGAAGTTGCTCTCTGAGGATGTTTTTGTACCATTCTTTATTCATGGCTGTGTTCTTAGGCAAAATTGTGAGTGAGCCCACTCCCTTGGCTGAGAAGCAACCCCACACATGAGTGGTCTCAGAATGCTTAACTGTTGGCATGACACAGGACTGATGGTAGCGCTCACCTTTTCTTCTCCGGACAAGCTTTTTTCCAGATGCCCCAAACAATCGGAAAGGGGATCCATCAGAGAAAATGACATTACCCCAGTCCTCAGCAGTCCAATCCCTGTACTTTTTGCAGAATAGCAGTCTGTCCCTGAAGTTTTTCCTGGAGAGAAGTGGCTTCTTTTCTGCCCTTCTTGACACCAGGCCATCCTCCAAAAGTCTTCGCCTTACTGTGCGTGCAGACGCACTCGCACCTACCTGCTGCCATTCCTGAGCAAGCTCTGCATTGGTGGTGCCCCGATCCCGCAGCTGAATCAACTTTAGGAGACGGTCCTGGCGCTTGCTGGACTTTCTTGGGTGCCCTGAAGCCTTCTTCACAACAGTTGAACCTCGCTCCTTGAAGGTCTTGATAATCCGATAAATGGTTGATTTAGGTGCAATCTTACTAGCAGCAATATCCTTGCCTGTGAATCCCTTTTTGTGCAAAGCAATGATGGCTGCAGGTGTTTCCTTGCAGGTAACCATAGTTAACAGAGGAAGAACAATAATTTCAAGCACCACCCTCCTTTTAAAGCTTCCAGTCTGTTATTCTAACTCAATCAGCATGACAGAGTGATCACCAGCCTTGTCCTCGTTAACACTCTCACCTGTGTTAACGAGAGAATCACTGACATGATGTCAGCTGGTCCTTTTGTGGAACGGCTGAAATGCAGTGGACATGTTTTTTTGGGATTAAGTTCATTTTCATGGCAAAGAGGGACTTTGAAATTAATTGCAATTCATCTGATCACTCTTCATAACATTCTGGAGTATATGCAAATTGCCATCATAAAAACTGAGGCAGCAGACTTTGTAAAAATTAATATTTGTGTCATTCTCAAAACTTTTGGCCACGGCTGTACACTGATTTTGTAAGAAACATGGATTTTCTCATCCATTTGCAGTTCAAGACAAAATCAGGATGTATTCATCACTGACAGAAATCTTAGTAAAATACTAAAATACAAGTACACTGGATATAAAAAGTCTACACACACCTGTTAAAAAAAAAAACAAAAAAAAAAAACGTTTTTTGTGATGTAAAAAAATTAAACCAAGATAAATCATGCCAGATCTTTTCCCACCTTTTATGTGATATAGCAATAGGGATGGGCGATATGGACTTAAAACTACATCACAATATTTTCTGGTATTTATTGCGATAACGATATCAGTGACGATATAAATATAGTACCATTCACTACTGTTTTTGGCTATGTGATAGCTGCATGTTGGGCTGTGACGGTGGCAGATTTTTACAACAATGGTGAGAGTGAAATTTATATCACTATATAATATAATAATAATAATAATAAAAATAATAATAGATATACTTTTATAGGGTTAAATTAAATAAAACCCTAAATATAAAAAAAATTAAATGAGGCTTTATTTTTGCACTTCCATCAGTGAAGCAACTCAATACAGCCTTGTTGTTGCAATGAGAAACAGCCTGAGGGCGCTGTGGGATACGGTATTGTGATTGACCTGCATGGGGAGAAAGAGAAGAAGTGGATAAGTAAAGAGAAGTGAAACATAATCGCACGTTTCTCTGAGGAATACTTTATTTCTTTTACAAGTGTAGTATACCACAAGCCTATAAAACTTTGAAAGAAATACCAGTAGGACGATAACCTAAATAATATGTTAAAAATCTAAATATTAAATAAAATTTTAAAAAAAAACGTGGCTGGGTGACACGCCTGGAGACGGCTCCTGAGATTTGTAGGCGAGTGTTTGCCCGTTTAACACTTTAACACTCCCCCCCACCCCACACACAAAGCCGACGTATGGCTTCATCCAAATTCATTGGTTCACCTCTCTCGTTAGGCGCGAATCCAAAATGTTCCCAGATCGCCGATGTAACAGTTGGTTTCCCAACAAGATCCATCCGTGCAGCAGAACCCAAAGTGAAATTCGCCTAACTGGATTTTGCCGCTCAAACAAACCTGCGCCAAGCTAACAGACAACACCATATAAGGAATTTATGATTATGTAATTTGTGTATTAATATAAAATCTCCCGCTATATGGTAGGCTATAAATACAAATGAATATTGCAAGTGTTATAATTATTATTATTATTATTATTATTATTATTATTATACTTGTATATAAAACGTCGTACTTGTCATAGTGCCCACTCAAACAGAAACATTAACGTGGCGCGTGATATGACTACCGCAGGTGGCACGGTTGTCATGGCCACCGTCACAGCCCTAGCTGCATGCACTCTTGAGAGCCTCAGAAACACAAACATTGATCTAGCTCCTTGTTTAGCGATAAACTCCTCCTCATCCTCACGTCCGCCTGCCGCCATACTTGTTTTCGCTCTGCACGTGAGCTGCGAATGGGTTGCAGACCGTTGCACACAGAAATACGTCATCAACTAGGCTTTATCGTTATTATCGCAGGACGACTAATTGTTATCGTGGGGAGAATTTCTCCCAGTATATCGCAAACAATAAGATATCACCCATCCCCTTATAGCAACCAACAAAATTCAAGTGGGGAAAAAAATACAAACGCTTTAAGGGGGGAGAGAAAAAAACTTACAATAACCTGGTATAAGTGTGCACCCTCTTCTATAATGGTGCATGTGACTGTGCTCACACTTTACCAATTACATTCAAACTAATTTTCTTTACATTTTCTTGGCTTGACTTCTGAAGCCATGGTTCACAAAGAGCTTACAAAGAATGTACAGGATCTCATTGTTAAAAGGCCAGCAAGTGGGGAAAATAGGGCACCACAGTGACTACAAGACATCCCTCCAAAACTGATGAAAGGACATGAAGAAAATTTCTCAGGGCCAACAGCTGCCTTTAATGCACAGCAACATTAAAGGAGGTGCAGGAATATCTGGCAAATACTGGTCACTCCCTACATGTGAGAACAATCTTTCGCATGGTTTTCACATGTCTGGGCTATGGGTTAGGGTGGCTAGATGGAAGCCCTTTCTCATGGGGGAAAAAAAATCCAGGCATGCTTAACTCACACCAAACCATGTGGCAAAATGTGTTCTCATCTGATGAGACCAAGGTAGGACTTTCTGGCCATAATTCTAAAAGATATGTTTGGTGCAAAAACAAGACAGTTTATTACCCAAAGAACACCATACCCATTATTAAGCATGGTGACTGCAATGTCATGCAATAGGGCTGCTTCTCTTCAGCTGGGACTGGGGCACTAGTCAAGATAAAGGGAATCGTGGATAACTCCAAATACCAGTCTATTTTGGCATAAAAACTGCCAGCCTCTGTTAGACAGCTTAAGATGAAGAAAATTTTCATCTTCCAGCACAATAATGACCTAAAGCACAAATCTGAGTCAAAGGAAAGGCTTGAGAAGAAAAAGTTAAGTTTTTGATGGTCCAATCAGAGCCCAGATCTAAATCCTAGCAAAAACCTTCGGAATGACTTGAAGAGGGCTGTGCACCGGAGATCACCTTGCATTCTGGAGCATTTATGCAAGGAAGAGTGGAATAAAATTTCCAAATCAAGATGTGCTGAGTTAGTAGACTCTTACCCAAAAAGTCTCTGAGTGCTGTATTACAAGCAAATGCTACTTTAACCAAATATCAGTTATAGGGTGTGCACACTTGTGTAACTAGATTATTGTAAGTTTTTTCTTTTTCCTTTTCCCCCCCTGTAACATTTATATTTGTGTTTTGCACTTGAATTTTGTTGGATGCTATATTACATTAAAGGTATATATATATATATATATAAAAAAAAACAACTTTATTTTTTATCAAAATTTATCAAAAACCTGCAATTTTAACAGGGCTGTGTAGACTTTTTATACCCACTGTAGAATACATGGCACATATCTAATGCAATAATTATCTCAATCTACACAGTCAGAATTAGCATCTTTCAAGAGAATCGGCATACAGTAATTGCTTTAAACTTTATTGATAACCTGTGGTCTGAAAAGGGGTAAAGGGCTGTCATATGCACATATCTAAAATACAAATAATAATAATTTCCAAGAGTGTTCCAAGATTCTTCTACAAGTGTTCGTTAACTTTGTTAGACATAACAGACCTATAATGTGAACCAGTCATTGAGCTATTGTATAATAAATAAACGACTGTCTAGTTATGTAAAGTGAGGTGATCAAATAGTTACCCTTTATTTTACTTTCTTTTATCAGTAGAAACATAGCTGCTTGGTTTAAAAAGCCACCCATGACCTTTGCTTGGCTTGGATAGCTACTGGCTGGCAGATTTGGCATTATTCTCTTGGTGATTAGTGTTTTCCATGAGAGATTTAGCTTGAAAATACTTTGTTATTTTTTTATTTTTTTTTACGGAATTAGTGAAAAAACACCTAGGTTATTATGACCATGAGTTATGGTTATTTGTGTGCTGTCTATTTTTGTGTTTGTTGTCATTTTACTGAACGCATCAATGGACATGATAGTACACCATTTTAATACAATTATGTTCTTTCCTAACCCTTTTCCAGGTGTCTCCTCCCTCCTCCTGCCGCCTGAATACTCGTAAGGAGGCAGGCCTTCTAGGTGCGGTCGTCCTGACTCAGAAGATTATCGTTTATCTGTCAGACACCACTCTAATGGACATGCTGATGAAGATCAATCAGGAAGTGCTTCTGCCCCTGCTCGACCTGCTCACCTCACCCAAATTGGGGTAAAGTCTCACACTAGACCCCTTTTAATTTTCAGCTTCTACATTTAGTTACAGTGAGAGCACACACTTCTTTTCAATAAATTTGAAATTGTACCTTTATTGATGTGGCTGTTCCTGTGTGCACAGTTTTCCCAGTGGGGTGCAGTCCCGTTCTGCTGTGTGTTTGAAGACTCTCAGCCTGATGGCACTGATATGGCTGCGAATTGGCAGGGAGATGGTGCAACAGCACATGGCAGACACACTCTGCAAGTTCTTTCAGGTCTTTTCCTTGCTGGACAGTCAGCAGAACCAGGTAATACAAATTGGTACATATAAATACTATTGGCGCATACTGTATTAATACATGTTAATAATGCATTAGTAAAGCATCTGGTTTCTTAACGCTAGGCTGAATTGGTTGAATCAGGCCTTGTACTGCACTGATTTTTTTTTTTCCAGGCAAAAAAAAACCCAATAAGTTTCTTGTTTTGGTAGTTTAAAGATTTTACTGGCATTTTGCTGTGCAGATAGAGAAGGGACCCCGAAAAGAGGTTGGAGAGTACACATACATTGATGTCTGCACTCCAGGGGGAGGAGAGGTCACCTGTGAACTGGGGGTTCTAGAAGAACTTCAGGCCGTGTTCAACCCAGAGATGGCGTATACCTCCTATATCCCTTTGCACTGTCTCATTGGTGAGGCAGTCCTCCCATATTGATTTTTTGGAGAATAATTTAATTCATTCATTCATTATTTTTTTCATAATATTATCTCTTATTCATGTTTTGTTTTTGTTTTAGGTGACACAGTTATTCGCAAATTAATTCCTAACCATGAGTTAGTTTGGGGACTGGCTATGTCCTACCATAACAAAGTAAGTCCAGGAAGCCCAGAATCAAACCTAGCTGGTGGTCAAAGAGCAGAGATGCCCACTTCTTCCATGGGCTTCTCTCCAAGCTTAAACCACCAGTTTGGTCGCAGCCCCTTCCCAGCCCCCTCATCCACCTCAACTCCTCTTAGCGGGGATGCCCTTCCTGAGTCTGGAACCTTTGGCAGTCACTTAGTAGGAAATCGCATCCAAGTAGCGCGGGACACTGAGCCAAGTGGGAGTCCAAATCAGTCCTCTCTTGATATCTGGGGATGGCCTCATGTAAGCTATATTCCATCATCAAGCCATGTCACCTCCATGTATGCCTCAATGTCAGTGGGACCAGTTTCTTCACTTTCTTCATCCTCTTGGGTTCTGGGTCACACTCCAGAGGACAGTGCACTGAAGCAGGAACTCCCACGCAGTGGTCGTTCTCTGCAGGGTAACTGGCTGGCGTACTGGCAGTATGAGATTGGCTTCAACCAGCAGGACCCACGTTTCCATTTCCACCAGATCCGCCTGCAGAGCTTTTTGGGCCACTCAGGCACAGCTAAGTGTCTGGCTCCACTAGTTGGTGAGGACTACTTCCTTTCTGGAAGCAAAGACAAAACAGTGAAACTCTGGCCACTGTATAATTATGGTGATGGTACTCGAGAGTTGGAGCCTCGACTGACGTACACAGACCATCGCAAGTCTGTGTTCTGTGTTACACAGCTGGAGGCGTTACAGGAGGTTGTGAGCTGTGATGGCACTGTGCACATTTGGGACCAGTTCACAGGTGAGACGCAATTATGTCTGTATAGTACAATTTTGTAACTGTACATGTAAGTGTGCAGCCAGTGTTAAAACTACAGTATGTAACTTTCGGGTAACTTTTTTGGGGCACCTCTCTGGTGCATATGTTATTGCAAGCAACTTTCTTTCCACTGCATGGATTAATCTAATGGTTGCGTGTGGCATGTCAATACACATTTAGTGAGGATTCAAGAAGTGCTCAATTTTGTGGCATGAATCCATGGTAATGTACGAGTCTTTAAGGACACCGTATTTATAAAGTGAGTTCTTTACTCACTCAATAATGATATGTTTTTGTTAAAAATTCAATAAGTAACATAATGCAGCTTTAACATTAATAAGCGAGCTCTTTTTTTGTGTGTGAAAAGGCAAGCAGATTCGGTATTACGAAGCACTTGATGGAAAGAATCCCATTACGGCTGTCGCCACTATGCCACCTCCTCACTGCAGCGTGGTGTTTGCCAGTGCTGACTCTGTCCTTCGTTTTGTAGACCCACGTAAGCCTGGCCTGCAGGTACATTAATCACTCCCCAACATATCATCCCTGTCTCAGTTAAAAACCTAAGTTCGTTGCCCTGTTCTTCAAAGCTGCCCTACAAATGTAATTGAATGGGTTTGATTTAACCATGCAGCTCATTGTGGGCAGTGTGTTTTGGCATTAGTATTAATGGCTATCACTAAGGTACACTGTGCTGTTCCCCTACCCTCAGCATGAGTTTCGCCTGGCCTATAACAACTTGAGTGCTGGTCTAATCCGCTGTCTGGCTGTGAGCCCTGGAGGACGAACAGTGGCGGCTGGATTCTCCTCAGGCTTCATAGTGTTGTTGGATGCACGGACTGGGCTGGTGCTACGAGGCTGGCCTGCTCATGAGGGAGATATACTGCAGATGAAGGTGAGTGTGTGCTCCATGCTTATCAGACATGTAAGTATAGTCGGTAGTTTTTTAAAAATGTCTGTCAACATTTATATTTTTAATGAGGTCAGTAATAAGGCTGTTCAAAACATTTTGTGTGCCCTCCTCATGAATCAGAGATGTGCCTTGTATTTGTCACTGACTGTATGTCCTAACAGTGGTGAGTAAGAGGTCCATGTGCTGCACAAAAGCCTATTTAGTGATTTTCAGAATCCATTGTTTACAAGGTCAACAGATTCCTGAAGATTATCATTAATTAGAAATGTCTTATTTTCTAAATGGGGCTATTGTTCACCAATATGTTAAGGAAGACAACAATTTCATTGTTTCCAGCCACAAATAAAACTTAACTGTTGGTTCTTGTATTTGCAGGTTTACTCTGGATTTATTGGACATAATTAATCGAGGTGGATTTAGGACTTATTTTTTCTTTTGGTGCGAGCAGATTTAGTACATAGCAGTTAAAAAACTAGACCCACCTTCATTACTTTCCTTAGTCTATGAATTTGTGGAATAGTACAGAGCTTCCCACAGTGTGAGCAGAAGTTGTACTCTGTCAGTTTGTTCAGAAGTAGTCAACAACAGACTACAGCAAAAACAAACTTTATTTAACCTCGATTGTCAGGGTCAAGGATTCCGTTTGTGCCTTTGCAACCCCATGTTTAGGCAAATATGGACATGGATTAATCATTATTAATGCTGATACAAGCTAAACAACAATATGTAATTATAGATCACTGTGATAGAAAGCTGTCAACCTCGACCTGGCTTCATTATTTCCAAAAAATCAACACAAAGTCTAAAATATGTGGTTATGTGCATGTGTACCCATATCTGTATGTTTTGCAGGCAGCAGAGGGGAATTTGCTGATTAGTTCCTCCACCGATCACACTTTGACAGTGTGGAAAGATCTGGAGCACAAGCCTCTTCATCTGTACAGGACTCCTTCTGATCCCATCCATGCCTTTGACCTCTATGGTGCTGAAATTGTGGCAGGCACTGTAGCCAACAAGATAGGTGTGTACTCTATGATGGACATCTCTGCCAGCCCAGCTAGTTGCACCAAACTTAGCTCTGAGAACTTCCGCGGGACCCTCACCAGCCTGGCTGTGCTGCCCACCAAAAGACTCCTGTTGCTGGGTTCTGAGAACGGTGCCATCAGGCTGCTGGCATAAACAAATGTAAAGCTCCAGCACAAGCAGCCCTGATGTTGAGTGTCATTAATATTTGACACTTTTTGCACCAATGCCGATTCCTCCTCATAATTGGAGAAAAAAAAAGCAAAGACGATGTTCATCGGATGCCCTTTTCAGCTATTGTGGGGAGCTTCTGTGACTGATTTTAAGTTATTTAAAAATACTTACTAAAAAAAAAAGTCTTACTAAGGTTTAACAGAATATTCAAAGTCTTTACACAATCAAAAATCAAACGATCAGCTTCACAAGCAATTTATAAGATTTTTATACAATTTATCTATGGAGTTTGTGACCAGCCAATGTTTATGTACAAGAAATTCAAGGATCTAATTTCTTATCCTGGAAAAAGACAAATTGTTTCTTTAGATGAGTGGATAAGAAGAACTGCTCAGGAATGTTGAGCCAATCATGGTTCCACTGTAGTGTTTACACTTTCAAAATAGGTGTACAAAATCACCAAAACCCCACTGTGTGAATCACAGATCAAACCTTGTCAATGCTATAATGTTACCATGCACCTGAGGCATTGAACTACTATGCAGTATTTGTGGGTTTTTATTGGTGTTCTATGTTGTCCTAAGTCCACTATATCATGACAACCTTTATTCATGAACGTGTAGGTGGACCTTGATATGATATATGAAATATGAAAGGTATGTTCCAGGATGTCATATCTATCATTGCATATTGGTGTCACATATGCAGTCAGTTAAAGGTTTTTTTTTTTTTTTTTTTCTTCTTCTTCTTTGGAGGACCTCTCTATATATGTGCACCACAGTAAATGAGGAAATGTCTAGCCATAGGAGGGGTTGAGTAACAGGTCAATAATCCCATATTAATTTACATTTTAGTGCAACAGTGAATTCTTACATAGTTTGGATTGTTCCCCAAAATAAGCAGTCCTCATATTAATTAATTCTCTTATGTATATCTGTAGTATTATTTTTATTCCTTATATACTGTATACTTGTGTATCCTAGAAACTAACCACTGATTATAGCAATGTGATTTGTATGCACATAGTAGTCTCTTATTTGACATTCCAGTCAGAGAGTAATGATTTTGGAGTTCTGAGTTTGTCAAATTTGGTAAGAAAAAAAGATGATGTTTTACAGCTTTATCAAGATTAAATTCAAATTAGTTACACAATCCTTAAAACTAGAGACACTCCTGAAGCTATTCCTGATTAAAGCTCTGGTCATAATTATGCTGTGGAGTTGAATTCAGATTACAGATCCATCACTTGCAATAAACTCTACATGTTTGATCAGACATTTTGCTTGCACAAGTGCAAGTCTGGCTAGGAATACCAGAAGTTTGGGAATTCTTTAGTGAGACAAGTAGAACTAGTCATTATGTGTCTACATCTCTCAAACTGATCAATTGTTCATGTCTCCAACATCTTACATCGTCTGTTTTAAGTCTCACTGCAATATATGGAATTGTTTAACTCGGAGTAGGTTATTACTTCCTTGAAGTTAAGTCTAACTTATTTCTTTTTTTTTTTCTTTTCTTTTTTTTTTTTTTTTTAACATTCAAGCCTTGTGATTTTTCCCATGTACATAAGACATCAAATTTGGACATTTTCAGTGCTTTGAAGTAAACTCAAATTGATCAGAAATGTTAGTTGTTGCTGTCTTTGCTATTTCAAACATGCTTTTTTTTAACAGAAGAAAAAGGACTAATCCACCTTATATGTGCAACATTAGCATGCCCTTTTGAATGCAATTGGGATAATTAGTGTTACTTTTACTCTTGAAGATTTGCTGTTTAGAACCACAGCAGCCACTTGGAAACCTTGGCCCAGCAGGGCAAAGTCCTTGTTGAGTGTTTGACATTTGATGCATCTGGTTTTAGAGAGCTATGTGGCTTTCTCTGTAGGGCTGGATAATGTATTAGATTTTCCTGTCTCTTAACAGCATTAATTCACCAACTGCCAATCTTTATTGATAATCTATACGTAACTCTCTCTCTCTCTCTCTCTCTCTCTCTCTCTCTCTCTCTCTCTCTCTCTCTCTCTCTCTCCCTTTCTCTCCATTAACCGCAGTGCTTCTCGTAAATGGCGTAGAAAGCACCCACTGCTTCCAGCAAGTAGCTTACTCAAAACCCTACGTTAAAATAGTCCATGATCCATTGTGTTCAACATAGCCATGGATCTGTAAATGTCTACATGATGCATACTTCTTGCGCTTGCTGTTTGTGGCGTCAAGATCTTGCTCAGTGTTTACATGTATGAGTTATATGTAGCACAGATCAATGAAAGTTGAAGTGTAACTGCCTGTTCATTGATTGCCAAACTTTAACAGAGGACAGTTTTCCTTTTGACCATTTGTGGTTTTCTCTCAGTTTAGGACTGAGTAGTAGTTTTTCAGGTATGTTCAATTTTCTTGCACTATTGTACATAACACTGCAAATTATAGTTTGAATATATAATGTGGTTTAAACTAAAATGTTGCACATATTTAGCCTTTAAAAAATGTGTGTACAGCATGATCAGTAATCTGAATAAGTAAATAAGGTTCGAAATTGGCTCAAGCTACATTTACTGAATGTTCCATGGTTCAATGTGCATTGTGTTGAGTGAGAGTTGAACTATTACTGTTAATATCTATGCTATACATGCATTTTTGGTACCCATTCAGTGTTTTTACAGAGACTGGCATTTGCTTCAAGTTAGACCAAATGTAGTATTTGGCACCACTGAAACTAAATGTTGTTGTTTTAACTATTTTGATTCATTTTTTATTTAATTTTTCCTCATATGGTTAAAAAAAATATCTGCGGATGTTTAATGTTGAATTTAGACTGTGGAAAACAATGCTTCCCAGAGTAATAGATTGCAGTACTAATTCATTTAGGAATTTGTTACCATAAAAGACTAAGAAGAGACGACAATCAATTAACTTTAAATCTTTACACCCAACATCACTTAAATTCGTCAGAATAACCTCTCTAATGTAAGTGCAATTCTGACTGTGTATAGTACACCATACTTCGGCCAATAAATTACTGATCCTGAAAGAAAAATTTATGCATATGCTGCTCATATAATATGCTTCAATTTAAAACTTGTGATTTCAGACTGGGTGTTAGGACATGGATTTAAGATTACTTGTACTCCTTTTCCTCTGTTACTGCCAACAAGGCTGGACGGTAAAACAAGACCAACATTAAATTTTTTACCTTTACTTCGCAAACCCCTATTCCATGTTAAATCAAAAAGGATGGTCTTGCACTTTTACAGGAAGATGCCGTTTCAGAGGATGAAAAGGCCTCTGTGACACCCCCGATAACCAGCAGTCCCAGAATAGTAAGAAGTTCATTCATTGATAAAATCTTGCATATCACCTAATCTGATTCAGGAGACTTCAGTCAATGTGTTTCTGACAGGATGTAGTAAGCTCCAGAGTGCCCCACACAGAAGAATTTACTCCAGATGGCTTCGTTACCTCTACTGCCACTGCTGACAATGCCGAGAGCTCCTCAGAGGAAGACTTGGATGAGTTGTGTGGTCCTTTGAATTCTACAGAACTTCATCTGGCCATAGGGAGTGGGATGATGAAGTTTGGTCTGGAGCTGTTGGAGAACCTGAAGGCAGATCCAAAACAATCTAATATTATTATCTCCCCCCTCAGTGTGTCCTTAGCGCTCTCTCAGTTGGCTCTAGGTACGTTTCTGTCATGCAACACTTGACCAAATGATACCAATTTAATGCACATAACTCACATTCAAGCAACTAATGAAACCATATATTTGCTTCATTTTGGCTAAATTTAGTATCACTTTAGCATGATTTATCACATTAGTAGCATTTTTAGAAAAAACAAAGTAAGGTGGTTGGTGGCATGATGGCTTAGTTATTAGCACGTTTGCCTCGCACCTCCGGGGATAGGGGTTTGAATCCCACCTCCGCCCTGTGTGCGCCGAGCTTGCATGCTCTCCCTACCAGAGTACCCGTTTTCTACGGGTACTCTGGTTTCCTACCCCAGTCCAAAGACAAATGTTGTAGGCTGATTGGCATTTCCAAATTGTCCGTGATGTGTGAATGTTTGTGAGATTGTGCCCTGCAGTGGGTTGACACCCCTTCCAGGGTGTCCCCCACCTTGTGCCCCAAGTTCCCTGGTATAGGTCCAGGCTCCCCTGTGGCCCTGTGTGGGGATAAATGGTATGGAAAATGGATGGATGGTGGCCCACCACAAGCCGGTAGAACAGGTTCAATGTGCCTTGGCATAGATTCTGCAATTCTCTGGAACTGTAAAGAGAGGTTGGATAACTGTCAAGGCCATAACATATGATTTATATCATTTTCATACTCTGGTCTCCTGGAAGAGACCACTCCCATCAGGACAGAAATGCTTTATCATAGGATATAGGTGATCAATCAGGGTAACTTTCTGTTAATTTGCAATGACTTCTATGGGAACAAATGAACCCAAACCATGCCAGGAAATTGCCGCCTATAACATAACAGAGCTACTGTTTTTTTGTTTGTTTGTTTGTTTATTTGTTTGTTTGTTTGTTTGTTTGTTTGTTTTTACTTAATTTGTCACCATTTTGTATATTCAGTAGCTTTACTTATTCTTTGTGAACTTGCCATGAACGAGTATGGGACAACCATTTAGAGAATGTTAATAGTGTGATGTATGTATGGTTTCAGGAGCAAGGAATGACACAGAAGAGCTTCTCCTTCAACGCCTACATGCTGATACAGTGCCATGCTACCACAAAGCACTGAAAAGCCTTCTCCACCATGTCCGCAAAAATGCCCTGCAAATCGCCAGCCGCATCTACCTTGCTGATGGTGAGTGAAGAAAAAAAATATCCCGCAATGATATTCTCTGCAGACTTAAGGACAGATTATGCATTGTGTCAATGTCATTGATGTGTAGCCGATGTAGAAGAGGCTCTTAATCCTGACATTAGTCTCTATAGAAGATGAAAACATGATAAATCTATAAATATTTTCTTTCTAAAGGATTTAAGCCAAACCAGGAGTTTATGGAAGAGTCTCTCAAAATATATGATTCAAAGCCTGCAGCCTTGACTAATTTGGAGGAGATCAATGAGTGGGTAGAGAAATCCACAAATGGTCATATCACAGACTTCCTGTCCAGTCTCCCTCCTAACCTTATCATGATGCTTATCAATGCTGTGCACTACAAAGGTAATACAATACAGCTGTTCTGTAATATTGAACATCATCCTACATGCTCAGTAGTTCAGAATTATGACACACTGCTCCCTAGTGGGGCCCTGGTTGGTTTCAGTATAACATGGCCTGATATTTGTGGGGCCATGTTATAAAGTATTAAAAAGTATTCAACCTTTGAACTTTTCCACACTTTTGTAGTGTAACAACCAGGACCCTTTATTTGATATCATATGTAATGAATCTAAACAAAATAGCCAGTACTATTGAAGGGGGTGGGGGTCAATATAGTTTGGAAAATTATTTATAAATGAATTTTTTTAAAGATTTGGATTGCATAATGTATTCACCCATATTACTGTGAAACTCCTAAATTAGTCTAGGTGCAGTCAATTGCCATCAGAGATCACACAATTAGCTGAATGGTGTAAACCTATGTACAATTAAAATGTCACATGATTTCAATATTAATACACCCGTTCCTTGAAGGTGCCAGAGTTTGCTAGTGAACATACCTAAACAATGAATCATGAAGATCAAAGAGCTATCAAAACTAAGTCCAGGACAAAGTATCAATCAGGGTTTGGTAATAACATATATTCCAGACTTTAGTCATCCTGAGAGTGCCATTAAATCTGTTATTAAAAAATCCACAACTTTGTCAAGATGAGGCCATCCACCAAATCAGTGAATGGGAATAATGAGGGGAATAGAGAAACAATCAAGATAGAAAAGGTAACTCTAAAGTAGCTGGAGAGATCCACAGCACATATGGGAGAAGCTGTTAGCTGTACCCCATGGACACTCCACAAATCTGGACTTTATGAAAGTCTGGTGAGCCTCCTGTTTGTAAAAAAAAAAAAAAAAAAAAAAAAAAGAAGACATTTTGGAGACTCCGCAAACATGTGGAAAATGTTTTTTGGCCTTGGCACAAGTGCTACATTTGACAGAAACCCAACACCATCCCCACAGTGAAGCTTGATGGTGGTAGTACCACATTCTGTTACCTATGGCCTCTTGGTTGTTTCTTTGTGGGTTTTGTGAGCCATTTCTGAGTGGATCTGAAGAAATGCTTTTTTTCTGCTATAGGTTCCACTGAAGATTCAACCACTAAAATGTCCTGGATCTGCTGTATGCAGTTTTGTAAAATGTTCTTTTGTGCATGCCCAAATCTCCCCCCACCAAACACAACTGGTGTTGTGTGGTTAATACTCTACTTTGGTCTCAAATATCCCTAGAATTTTGTTTCAATTCTGTACTGATCACATTTAGCAAACTCTAGTTACATACATTACATTATTGGTTTGGGAAAAGTATATAATTTCTTGATTTTGGTGGTGGCAATTCATAATATTATTTTAGCCTCTAGTAGGCATATCATTCTCTAGCTGTACAGTTTTCTGACTTTTAAGACAAAAGATAGCTTTGGGGTGGTCATTTATCAGTTATATTTTAAAGCTGGTTTACAATGAACCAAGCAAAATTGCTGTTTGCTAAGAAAATAATTGAAAATAATTGCTGTTCCAAAGTTTTAACTTCAGGTTATTCAGTCATACCTTAGGTAAGAAGAATGTACCTACCATGTGGGTGCTAGTAGTGAGATTGATTAGTTTAGCTCCCAGGCTGGCCGTGGTGCTTTACATCAGTGATGCCGTGTGTCTTTTTTTGGAAAGTAATACTGGCTCTGTATTAAAAAATGGAACTTTATGACCGCTGGAAATGAAATGGTATTCTGTATAAATATAAATTCATTAAAGTTATTTTTTGTGTACATTTGTAGCAATTAATTAAACTGCTCGCTTAGACAAGGATAATTATATTTCTGCTTGTGCATTCAATAGGATTTTTGTATGATGAATCTTGATTAAAAAAAAAAAATTGCCATCCCATAAACAATATATTGGGATTCTTTTATTAGATTTACATAAGCCTCTAGTTTGTGCCATTATATGTCTTAAAAATTAACCAGGCAATTGGTAACCATAGGTTAAAAAAAAAAAGAAATTCTTTAAGTATTTTTAAAAATAAATAACTGCATATGGAAGGCATACATTTTGGTATAAGAATCAAATTAATTACCTTTCATTAGGTGGTGTTAGGAAATGGGGCCATTTAAGATTTGCATACCCATAGATGCTTGCATTTAAAAAAAAAAAAAAAAAAAAATTGAGTTTGAAGGTATAGAGATACTTATTATTTGTATTATTTATTTATTATTAATAACAATTTATTTAACAATTTATCAACCTAAACTGAATTTAGGTGTACTATCTTACCCGATAATGACTTTGTCTTCTTTTCTTCTTTTTCAGGAGAGTGGCTTCGGCGCTTTGACCCTCACTTTACTTCCAGTGAGCTTTTTTATATTGATGAAAAACAAACGGTCAATGTTGACATGATGTTCGGGCCAAAATATCCACTCAGCCTTTTCAACCATAATGAACTTGATGCGCAGGTAACTTTATATACACGGGACAGAAAATCAATAATATCAAGTACATTCTTGTGCCTTTGTTTCATAATGTTGCATAACTGTATTTTGTTAATTTCATGGACATTCCTCTAATGTACACCTTTTGTTTTGGTCCTTACTGTTTGGCAGATCGCTCGTTTCCCATTCAAAGGGAATGTGAGCCTGATAATTGTAATGCCCGTAATAGGATCGGTTGACATGTCAGCCATTGCAGCCAAACTCAATATCTCAGATCTATATAATCATTTCCCACGAGAGAGAAGTATGCAGGTTAAACTCCCCAAATTCAAACTGGATTTTACTGAGGAACTTGAAGAGGCCCTGACAAGCATGGGTAAGACACAACCCTGACTTTAGTTCATATACAGCATAAGGCATTGTTTTTAAATTTAGGTTAATTCCACTCACTATGAGGACAAATGGAATCAAATATCACACTATGACAAATACCAACTCCTTTATGATAATATTTTAATAATAATAATTTAAAAATATGCTTATTCTTGTTTTTTTTTTGTTTTTTTTTCAGGTCTAGGGGAGCTGTTCTCAAGTCCTAATCTGGGTGGTATCTCAGAGGGACCCCTGCTGGTCTCCAGTGTACAGCACAAGTCCACCATTGAGATCAATGAGGAGGGTGCAGAGGCTACAGCTGCAACCAGTGTAGCAATCAGCCGCTCCAATCCCTCTTTTACAGTCAACCAGCCTTTTTTCTTGGCCCTTATAGATGATTCCACTCAAACACCACTTTTTCTGGGGGTTATTTCAAACCCCAACCCTAGCGGAACTGCTGCAACATACCTTTTAGATAAAGGAGAGTTTCCTAGTACAAAGCATTTTGACAAGCCACCCAAGTAAGGCTGCTTATTTATGTCTTTAGCACTGGTCTGACTCCAAATAGCAAATCAAGATCTGCAACAAATCTAGGCTCAGTTAGAATATGTTTAATGGGCATGTTACAAATACGGCAATGACATATATTGGAATTTTTAAAAGTTTCTTTTTACCTTATATATAAATGAACTTTCAGCTCTGGGTGAAGCTTACATTGACAGCATTCAACTCTGTTTTACTGCTGTTGTAAAAGCATGTGTTTGATGATTAAATAAATGTATTTTTAAAAATTAAGTCATACTTATGTGGAGACTATTAAAGTCCTCCTTTATTCTTTATTCTTGTCACTAAAGACGATCTAAATAACATGAAATTATGAAAAAACATGAAAAATTATGAAAAGGAAGAGTAATATAAAAAAGAATGAGATATATAAAAGTGCCTCTGTACAAAAAGATAACAAGCTGAGTTTGCTTATTATATTAGAACATAATATGAAAAGTAGTACAATTGAGTGATTCTTTATCACTCAACGTTTGTAAAAAAAAAAAAAACAAACAAAAAAAAAAAAACATTGCTTTTCAGCAGTTTTAAATATAGTTAGGTTTGTCCAACTTAATTTAATTACCATGAGAAATAATCATGAGCTTTATTTGCAGGTATTCTATATCTCGACTTAGGGACACACATAGTTGAAATTTTTCCCAATTCCCAACAGACTTAATGCAACTCATGAAGGGCTTGATAATCAGCTGGCTCAGATGTGTCAGCAGTAGAGCAAACTTTCCAATCTGGAGGGCAGTGGGTTGCAAACTAAGTAACTCAGGGTATCCCCCAGGGTTCTGTACTAGGTCCACTACTGTTTATAATTTACACTCTCCCACTAGGACAGATCATCCGTAGTCACGGTCTCAGCTATCACTGCTATGCTGATGACACCCAGATTTATACATCCGCACGTTTTAATGAAACACATGCCATCAGCTCATTAACTGCTTGTATCAATGATATAAAAATTTGGTTAAACAGTAACTTCCTCAAATTCAATGCTGACAAAACTGAGATCATGATTACTGGGCCACAATCACTTATAAGAAATATTGACATTTGTATCAATGTTGATGGAAATCTGACCAAACCCTCTAAAACCATTAAGAATCTGGGAATCACTTTCGATCCATCTCTTACTTTTGAAGCCCACGTTAGAACCATCACTAAAACTGCTTTCTTTCATCTACGTCACATTGCACGACTCCGCCTCATTCTCAGTTTAAAGGATGCAGGATCAATAGTTCATGCTTTCATATCATCACGTCTTGACTACTGTAACTCACTCTTTACTGGCCTGCCAGCTAAAACTATTGCCCGATTACAATACATCCAAAACTCTGCAGCTAGAGTTCTCACTAACACCAAGCGTTCTGCACACATTACTCCCATCTTGTTTAGTCTTCACTGGCTACCTGTCTCATGCCGTATTAAGTTTAAAATTCTTCTCCTGACATATAAAGCTCTCAATGATCTGGCACCTCGTTATATGTGCGATCTGCTACATCCATACACACCAGTAGTACGCACTCTTCGTTCTTCTCATTCCAAATTACTGTCTGTCTGCCCCTAGATTCCGTCTGTCTGCCCCTAGATTCCGTCTATCCACTTTTGGTGGGAGGTCCTTCAGTGTAGTTGCACCTAAACTGTGGAACTCTCTACCTCAGAGCCTCCGTGACGTCTCCTCTATTTCTATATTTAAAACTCAGCTTAAAACTTAAAATTTGACTAGTACTGAGTGATGTCTTATTTTCTGTTTTGTAATTGAGACTAAACAAAAACTTCTGTTGAAATGTATATTAATGTACTTTGTCCTGCTAAATGTATATGAAGTGTAAAGTGTCCTTGAGCTTGTGGAAAGGCGCTATATAAATAAAAATTATTATTATTATTATTATTATTATTATTATTATTATTATTATTATTACTAACTTCTGTTAAAAGGGTTCAAGCTTGATGGTATTCTTAGATCCTGTCCTATTACTAGAATGAGGATGAGCATGAGGATATGCTTTTGATGGAGACTATAATGTCCTTCTGTAAGTTGTTCTGGAT
The DNA here is from genome assembly GCA_023630585.1 of Cranoglanis bouderius. Classification (NCBI taxonomy): domain Eukaryota; kingdom Metazoa; phylum Chordata; class Actinopteri; order Siluriformes; family Cranoglanididae; genus Cranoglanis; species Cranoglanis bouderius. The sequence goes on from CM042540.1 coordinate 18,059,685, forward strand.
AAGCACATCTTCTAAATGTTGTAATTGTAAATGTAATGTAAATGGGTGACCAGACTAGGTTCCGTATATGGGTTCAGACAGTTCTCCTAGCCAAATACACTCTCTATTGATTAAAAATGCCCTGACTCTGCAAGGCTGTTTGCTCATGCTAAAGTCAGTTGTACTCAGTTGGGGCATTGGCACTATATATGATGAACTTTGTATACTTTCCGCCTTCCTCTAAAGTGTGAGCTTCAGGGCTGTATATTATTTGACTACCTTAGAGAGTTCACTGGTGGACTGGGTCATGTTCTCCCAGTGTTCATGTGGGTTTCCTCCAGGTTCTCCGATTTCCTCCCACCTCCCAAAAACATGAAGGTAAGTTGATTGGCTATGCTCGATTGCCCCATGTGGGTTCCTCTGGGTTTTTTTTTTATTTCCTCCCATCTCACAAAAACATGGTGGATTGGCTATGCTAAATTGCCCTTAGATAAGAATGTGTGTTTGTATGTGTGCATGGTACCTTGCGATAGACATTAGATAGATAGATATTCTCACCTTGTGCACAGTGTTCCCATGATCACCGCATGACCCTGACTCAGATAAATTGGTAACTGAAGATGAATGAATGAATTCGAATTAGGCCTAATGCATTAAGAAAATGAGTTCTCAGCTCTCCAGGAATAAGGACTGTTATAAATCAAATCCCAACACCACCAAGCTGCCACTGCTGGTCCCTTGAGCAAGGCCCTTAACCCTCAACTGCTCAGTTGTATAAAAAAAAATAGATAAATGTAAGTCGCTCTGGACAAGGGCATCTGCCAAATGCCATAAATGTAAACGTTATAAATATTATTGAATAAAATCCCAATAACATGCATACTGGGTTGGGTAAACATTTTAGATGAATATACAAATACTCCTAAACCTGTAACTATGTACTTGTTAATTTAAAAAAAAAAAAAAAAAAAAAACCTTAATGATTTGGACAATGTGGGGAATGTTGGCTTAGTGGTTAGCACATTTGCCTAGTACCTCCAGGGTTGATGGTTCAAATCCAACCTCTGCCCCAGTTTCCTCCTCCAGTCCAAAGACATGTGTTGTAGACTGATTGGCATTTCCAAATTGTCCATATTGTGTGAATGTGCAAGCAATTGTGTGTAAGATCAACAATGCAGAAAATGGATGGATTGATTTGGACAATAGGAAGTTTCACATGATTATTTTCTAAAATAATCTTCTGCATACTTCTTTCGTACTACATTACTCGACATATACCGTACATTCAGCTATTATTGATGCAACTGAACAGACCTGTGCCATTGTGTATTTAGTAAAATACAACTGTACCATAAAAACTAGGCATGGGCGGCCCTGAAGTATCTATATTTTGTATCCTGACGTTTCTATTTAAACATCAGTCCTAATGTAAGAATATTAATACTGTACGTTAATTCTTAACAAACAGAAACTGGAATAAATATATACAGAACGTTAATACTGAGGTGCCGGATATGAACTACTTCTCCTTCTGTCCGCTGGTGCTGTTCTAATCTATCGAGACAAATATACCGCCTGTAGTTTTCTGCTGGAGGCATTTTCTGACAAGGTCACAGTGATAAAGTAGAGAAAATAAAACAAAATAGCCTCCTTGCAGTATCGTTTTGTGCGTTATGGTAGGTCAGACTGATAAGGTAGGAAGAATTGTTAGAACACACAGCCAAAAGAGCTGGGTGATTTTATTCAAACTGAAACCATGAAAATACAGCGGTGTTAAATGCAATTTTCTTTTCTTTTTGCTTGCGTTTATACACAGGGGCGGATTTAGTGATCTGGGGGCCCTAAGCAAAATATAGGAATGGGGCCCTATTCAGTGTTTTAGCATCGATATTTAAATTTCCAGCATATGTTGTTTAGCATTACTAACTAAAAATATATATAACTTGCATTTTTAGGGGGCCCTTGGCTTCTGACAAGCGCAAGATTTAATTGTTAAAATGTTAAAGTGTTAAAATGACGTCCAGTTACAAACTCATGAAGTATCGTTCACTAATGCATTTTCACTGGGGCTTAGCTGAGTGTTAGAGCATTTTGCTGCAGATCAGGAGGTCCCCTGTTCAAATCCGTTTGCCCAATATCTGGCTCTTGTCTGCATTGAAGTACCTAACTGTGACATGATTAGCGCTGGTTTTAATCGCGTTACAATAAAATATCCTGTAAAAAAGCAGCAGCTATGATTCGAGTTCTGCTCACCAGGGGGTTAGCTCAAAAGTGGAGCATTATACTGTAGCTCAGGCGGTCCCCTGTTCAAATCCATGCACCCCAGACTGACTTGTGTGATTAAGTTATCCTTAACTGCTTTACAGTTTACAACATTAAAAGCCAAATGGAAATCACCAAAACGATAAAGGATATTATTTGTATATAATACCATAGCAGTATGGCAATTGCCATAGAAAACTATGGAATTTTTCCATCAGCCATTGATGCAATATGAATATCGCTAGTTTACAATGCTTTCGATGATATCCCATTAAAAACCAGGTGCGAGCACTTCACGATCAAGAGGTCCCTGGTTCAAATCTAGGTGCCCCCTGCCTGGTTTGCATCACAATACCTTTAAGTGATTTGCACTCTACACCATTATTACACCCATGGAAATTACCAATAGTATACCAAGGATATATCTCACTGAACACTATACTAATACTGGGTAAGGTCTCCCTTTGCTTTCAAAGCAGCCATAATTAATTGTGGCATGGATTCCACAAGAAGTTGAAAACATTCCTCTGAGATTCTGGTCCATGTTGACATGATTACATGCAGCTCCTGCAGATCTTTGTGCTGCAAATCCCTGTTCTACCACATCTCAAAGGTTTTCTATTGGATTCAGATCCAGTGACTGGAAAGGCCACTGGAAAAACATTGAACTTATGGGGTTCACGAAACCAGTTTGAGACGACTTTTGCTTTGTGACTTGGTGCATTATCGTGCTGGAAGTAGCCATTAGAAAATGGATAAATTGTGGTCTTGTTGGGATGCACATGATCAGCAACACTCAAATAGTCTGTGACATTCAAGCGATGATTGATTGGTATGATTGATGATAGATTGGCCACCATACCTGCAATCAGGGATGGATTTAGTGATTTGGGGGTTTCTAGGCAAAATATAGGAATGGGGCCCTATTCAATGTTTTAACACAGATATTTAAATTTTCAGCACGTTATTTATAAGTACATATAAATAACATGTTCCCTGTGACCCAGTAAGGATAGAGCCATTCCACCGAATGGGTGACATTTGCCTGTTGTAACTTTTAAAAATTAAAGTTTATTTTTATCTTTTTTCAACACTGACTCTAATAGCACACATATTCCACTGTTCAAAATGTATACTGGTCAATCTCGGGTAACTTTATTTCATTTTTCACAAGGTTTCAAAGTGGGAGATGGATGCATTTTTCTCAGTCCTGTTACCAAAAATCATGTGTCTTTTAAAAAGCAAGTTTAAAAGCAATGTCAACTAATTTCTTTGTTTTCCTCTCACAAAAGTTTTTATTTTAAAGAAATGGTTGGTTGCGTGTTTAAATAATTGATATTTATCACAAAAAAATCACTATATATGCACACAATGTGTATTTTTTTTTTTTTTTAAATGCAAAGACATTTTTTCATTTCAAAGGAGACCTAAACCTCAGGTTTATTTATTTATTTATTTATTTTATCATACAACTAATTAAACTATTGGTTAAATGATGGACACATTTGAGAAAATCAGTGGTTTAACTTTATTTTTTAGAGAAAAACAATTTAATAACAGGAATGAACACTGAGTAACAGGACTGTGTATCCAGACTCTCTCTCTCTCTCTCTCTCTCTCTCTGTGTGTGTGTGTGTGTGTGTGTGTGTGTGTGTGTGTGTGTGTGTGTGTGTGTGTGTCTGTGAGCGTGTGTGTATGTCTGTGTGTGTGTGTGTGTCTGTGTGTGTCTGTGTGTGTCTGTGTATGTCTGTGTGTGTGTGTGTGTATGTCTGTGTATGTGTGTGTGTCTGTGAGTGTGTGTGTATGTCTGTTTGTGTGTTTGTGTGTGTCTATGTCTGTGAGTGTGTGTGTACGTCTGTTTGTGTGTGTGTGTGTGTGTCTGTGTATGTCTGTGTGTGTATGTCTGTGAGTGTGTGTGTGTGTGTATGTCTGTTTGTGTGTGTGTGTGTATGTCTGTTTGTGTGTGTGTGTGTGTGTGTGTGTGTCTGTGAGTGTGTGTGTGTCCCACACCATCTGGGTCACCCTTCCTGTGGCTCGCCTCGAAAAAGTTCCACGTATCGGCAGTGAATCCTCGCCTGAAGAGCTTTTCTGCAGCACTTAGTGGTGGATTGGCTCCCTGTAATCACAGCATTCACACTGTAAAACTGAAACCTCCATATCTTAAGTAACAGTAACTGTAAAACTTCAAAATCAAGTAAATTGTAAATTGATTTAATATTCACACTAATAAATCAATACACCATAGGATGCTACTCACTCCTGTTACCTATTACTCAGTCCTGTTATGGTTTATATGAGTAACAGGACTGAAGGTAACAGGACTGAGTTTTTAGCATAGAATTAGCAAATACATGAAATATAGCCACATGGCATACATGCTAATAGCATGAGGATACTGAGCAAATTCTAGTGATTTACCAAAAATGTGTATATTTAAAATAAACAAATAACATCTAAAAATAATTTAGGTAACAGGACAGTATGTTGAGATTGACCTTCTCAGACATAGTTGCAATATCATCAAATATACAGAAAAGAAAATGAGAGGACTTACTTTTAGTCTTCCCATTGCCTTCAGAAGATTCAAATGACGCAACTTCCTGTTGAAAATGTGTCTTGTGGAATGTTCCAAGTTTTTCAAGGAGGGCAGTGAGTTAGGGTAACAGGACTGAGTGAAAACCGGGGACACGACTAAAATGTGTATTTTATCTAAAATGTTATGGATTTCTCATGAAAAAAAAAACATTTTAAATCATAGATTTGATATAAAGTCACAGAACAATGGAGGAAAAAAAGATTTCTGAAGGACTTTAATCATTATATTTCAATGTAAAGTATAGAGATAGAGAGTGGGGACATGCAAAAAATGCTATTTTTTAGTGTTCTAGGTAGTTTTTATTAATGTTTTTAATTATATATTTTAAATTTGCAGTTAGGTTTATGTGCAGGACACTTTGCTTAATAATAAAATGTATTTTACAGTTAATTGTCATGCATTTTTATACATATAATGTTCTGGGGACAGAAATGGCACCCATTCGGTGCAATGGCTCGGTAAGCGGTACAGAAAATGGATGGATGTTAGAATACATTTATATTTATTTATACATTTATAAAACAGGCAGAATTAACCCTATGTGGCTTAATGTAACTAATTCCAGATTTTTTATTTATTTTTTTAAATTTCATACATAATTCTTGATACTGATATTTGGAAGATTCCCACTGTAAAATGGCGAATTTCTCTCTTTTTATACACAAGACTTTTCAAAGTATCAGTACTAGTATAAAAACAACAACAACAACAACAACAATAATAATAATAATAATAATAATAATAATAATAATAATAATAATAATAATAACATCAACAACAATAATAAATTGGATTGAAAAGAAAATGCACCGCACGGCTTACGCATTTCCGGTAGTGACGTAACCGACAGGAAGTGGCACCAAGCTTCGCGCGTTTTGAGTGAAAGTTGGCGCCACGAGTATTAGCACAACAAAACGCTTTGCTGTTGCGGAAGAATTGTGAATTAACATTAACACGAGATTTCTGTTTGAACCAGGAGTCTTTTTGAGAAGTCATGACTGTTAAATTGTCAGAGGGCGCCATCGAGGTACGTCACAGAGTGCATGAGATATAAATAAATACAATAAATATGAGGAATTGTCAGTACAGGCCCGGAATCATGGCTGCTCCCTGTTATGAAACATAGTTAGGTAAACTGTAGCGTGTATAATGAATAAACCAGTAATTAGGATACAGATAGTAATCGTTGTGGCTCTGTAATGTTCTTAATGAGCTGTTGTTTACTAAAGAGCAAGTAGTTTTGGAGCATTAGTGTTTTGATAAGAACCTGCCCATAGCTAGAATATAGGCAAGTCTATAAAAGCCTAGAGGCTTTTACAGAGCTGTAAAAGTATATAAATTCAGAAAATGTTTTGGAAAGTGTATGATTATTCTGTTGTCAAAGTAAAGTTGTCCTTTGTCTGTAGACTTTGCCTTATTCTCTGCACAAATGCACATAACGTGTTATCCCTTTTCATGATGCACTTTAAATGACCTTTGAAAAAGAAAAAAAAAAAGATTTTGACAAACCTAGTTTTAAGATTTTTTTTAAGCAGCTATAAGCAATGTTATCAGTTCACACGTACACCACCTTGTCTCACAAGAGTCTGAGTCTCACTTCTGCAATAAAGGGGGCCAAGGAGCACTTACTTTCACAGATCTAGAGAATTTGACTGATGCGGAGGACGACCAACCACAGACCTTTTCCTGAACTCTGTTTAAACACGTAATCTCATTTACTCAACAGTGACTGCTGCACACGGAACTCTTTAATACCTCTGAAAGCTGCTGTGAATGTGTGTGAAGTATGAATACAAGAAAGTGCAGAGAGCCAGTTAGGTTGTAACCTGAAGCTTGTTGCCAGAAAAGTGTGCGAAACTTATTAAAGATAGCTCATGATTTGGCAACTCTGCCTGGACGTATGAGACATGGAATAATCGTGATCAAATAACATTATGGAGATTCAGTTATCGTATAAGTGTCATGGATGCGTACAATCTGCATTTTACTTCAGGGTTGTATATTTATGATCTGGATTAGATTCTAATGTGTATTCGTTTGGCATAAGTTGCAAACTAACCACAGATGATCATTTTTGATAACAGATTTTAGGTGCAGCATTTCAGAAAGAAAGTGTCATGTGCGTTATGGTTTTGTATAAGTTTTAGCGGCCATCTGTAGTTTCAGCCGGCTGACTTGCTAGGGAATCGATTCCTTTGGTGATAAAGCCTGTGATGCTGGTCTCGTGATTTTGGTTACATTTTCATTTGTTCTTATGTTTCAGGCCCTGATCAAAGGTAACGATGTTACAAACCCAGTTCTTCAGTTGATTGTGAGTATCTCCTATCACTACTATCATATGATTTTGTATGATGCGTGTTCATATAGCTGTAAGGGAAATTTTCACAAGGACAGTTACATTTTGCAAAAAAAATTCCAAAGATCTATGTAAATGAACAGTATACAATCTAAGCTTTTTGACTGTTTATTGTATTATTGATTTGGCTCATTTTTATATATTTTTTTTGTGGGGGGTTTTGGGAGTTTCCACAAAACATTATAAAAACGCAAGAAACAAAACGCAGCTTTAAAAATGATGTTTTATGCACTAAAATATATTGTAAAGCATGTTTTAATTTTCAAAAACATTATTACTGTAACACTTTTTTCCACTAATAAATATTTTCACTTGCTTCCTTTGGACACAATTCTAAATGTGTGCTAGAACTCAGGAAGCTATGATGAATTAAAACAGTACTGAATGTTAACAGATTATAGGTTGCCCAATTTATCAGTTTGGCTGATTAATTGGCTGGATCTATCGGTTATCGGCAAAAATCCACACCGATAGTTTTTCCCAGTTGTGTCCGTTGCGGGAGCAGCTGAGAAGGGTCTGCTGTCGTACAGTATGAGAGCGGCCTCTAGAGGCGAAATTAAAACTATCACTGACAAATTTTGTTGTGTTATTTGAAGTGTTTTTTGGATTCATTTTGGATGTCTCTATTTTTATTTGTTATTTGGAGTGTTACTTTTTGGTTCAGTTTGGATGTATATCATTTATTTATATTTATAAATATTCATAAATGTTTATTAATAATTAACATCTATTAATATTATTATTTATTTCATTTTAAAAAGTACAATACATTTTCATGGTACAGTCTGTACTGTTTATTTTTGATATTAAAGTTCAGCAATATTTTACTTTGAGTGTTATGTTTTCATTCAGTATCAATTTTAAAAGCTATCGGGTGATTAGTTGGTTATCGGCAGGTACTGGAGCTCAATACATTTTTCAAAGTATATTTTGGTTGCATCTGTGAATTAATAGAATCGAAGTTGCATCGTGACAGTCTTTGACGTATCGGCAAATATCAAATCACTGGCTAAAAGATTCAATATTAGATCGTATCATCATGAAACTTACGATTTACACGCCTAGTGACTGTAAAGTTTTATTTTGTAAAACTTTTTTTTTTTTCCCAACATTTGTGTATCTGCAAACACATCCAGGTGTCAGGCATGGATGGCCTCATACACTCACTGTCCACTTTATTATGTACACCTGCACATTCATGCTGTTATCTAATTAGCCAGTCACGTGGCTGCAGTACAATGCAAAAAAACTCATGCAGATACAGGTGAAGAGCTTCAGTTATGTTCACATCAGACATCAGAAAGGGGAAAAAGTGTGATCTCTGTGACTTGGATGTTGGTACCAGATGGAGTTTGTGTATTTCAGAAGCTGCTAATCCCCTGGGATTTTCACACACACAACAGTCTCTAGAGTTTACAAGTGAGTGACAGTTCTGTGGGTGGAAATGCCATGTTGATAAGAAAGGTCAGAGGGAAATGGGCAGATTGGTTCAAGCTGCCAGGACGGCTGTAGTAACTCATAATCGCTCTTTACAACCGTGGTGAGCAGAAAAGCATCTCAGCATGCACAAAACATCAAACCTTGAGTTGGATGGTCTACAACAGCAAAAGACCACATTGGGTTCCACCCCTGTTATGTTTTTTGCATGCCGAGATGCTTTTCTGCTCACCACAGTTGCAAAGAGTGATTATATCAGTTACTATATCCTTCCTGGCAGCTCAAACCAATCTGGCCCTTTTCTTCTAAACTCACATATTAACAAGGCGTTTCCACCCACAGAACCATTTTTTGTTTTGTTTTGTTTTTCGCATCATTCTGTTGTGTGTGAAAATATGCAGGTCTGCAGGTGTTCCTAATAAAGTGGATGGTGAGTGTAGGTGTCTGCCTTCATACTTCTAGATGACATGAGTGTGTACCTAAGGGCAAGTGTCACATGAACCAAACTAGAGTTTATACAAAAGCAAAAAAGACCCGTCTCTGAGAAACTATAAATCAGCCCTCTTGGTTGTTATGATTTGCACAGAATGTATATCAGTGGTTTTAAATCTGCAGGCTTCTCAATTATCTGATGCTAAATTGCAGCACTTTTTGTTATCTGTAGAATATTCGAAAGCTTGATTCGGGCAATGGACCAGTTCGCTTTCGCCTCATGATGAGCGATGGCCTTCACACCATGTCCTGTAAGTTTTACTCTTTTTTTTTTTTTTTTTTCTTCTTTTTTTCTCACTGATGTTTGTTTCTTTGATATTAATTTGAATTGAGGCATTTATATTTTGAGATCAATTCCTAAAATTGAAAAATGAAGATGTTCAAAGTGTTTAGACAGGAGTTTTGGCTATATCCTATAATAAATATGTGCCTCATTGTTGCTGTCTGTTATAACTAAAGAGGCATTTCTCTGCACATATGTTACTCAGAGTAGTAAGACCGAATTGCAGCACAGGAACACGTTTATTTGCACAGATGCGCTGAGATTAACGCATCAGGAGACGGGCATGCTGCTGTGGAGGGACTCTGTTTAAAATGATCAAAGAGCAGGAAAAGAAGGGGGAAAGCATCATGGAAAAAACACCCTTTCCTCTAATTAATTTAGTCAGCTGTAAAAGTGTTAATGGAATGCAAACTCATGCATAAGTTACAGAGCAGTTTCATTACCCATTAAGAAGCACAGCTGTGCTGCATCTTAATTACCGTCTCTGGCAGACACACCCAGGCTGTAGGTGTGAGCCGAGACTAATGCCAGTTTTTATTTTTTTAGTGAGAGATGGATGTGTAGCTGTTTAATCTTGCCTGTTTTGCTTGTTCGATTTGTTTGTGTGCAGCCTTCATGCTCGCCACGCCGCTGAACTCCCTGGCTGAACAAAACCTTGTAGCTCCCAACTGTGTGTGCTTGCTGAAGAAAAGTGTCACCAACGTCCTTAAGGATGGACGGTCAGGGCATATTTCACTTTGATACTCTTGATTTATGTCTTACTTACTCATGACCTTAAGCAGCTATTAAAATAAAGAATGTGCAGTCTTCCTAGGCTAGGGATATTCAACTAAAATTTGTCAAACTAAAGCCGGCTTTACACTGACTTGATTTTTTTCTCTGTCGCTGCAAATTTGTAAAAAAAATAACAATAAATAGTTGAGATCTGCGGTCTTGCAGTGAATAATGTGCCATGCTCACCAGCAGCCGATTTAGTGCCAGTGAGACCAAAGACAGCTGACAGCAAGGTCAGGGGGAAAAAAATTTAAATCTCAGTGTGACCACTGCTATGATGCTCTTCTAAAAGCCACCGATAAGAAGACGGTATAGGATTACGTGAAACTCATGTGACAGCTACAAACACAGTAGTGGCAAAAAGTTGTGGTGAAATGTGAATGAAACATGCAAATGGACAGAAGAAAATCTCCTTATTACCTCAAACATGGAGAACATTATCACACAGTCTAATTAGGGATGGACGATGTAGACTTAAAACTATATCACAATATTTCATGTTTTTACGGTAACGATATTAACAATAAATAAATAAAAGTAGACAATATGAAAATAGTAACATTCAACACGATCTTTTTGGCCGCAAGTAACATCAACACAAACGTTGATCCAAAAAAGTAAAACTTAATCCTGAGCATCATTAAATACTAAACTAGGGCTGGGCGATATGACAAAAATATCATATCACGATACTTGAGGACATTTCTACGATCATGATGCATAATTTATCTAACAAACCGTCTGTGAAACAGTAGTAAAATAAAATAAAAAAACCTGTTTGATGATACTTTTCTTTAATGCCTACAAAGACAAAGAGGATTAAGCTTAAAAAAAAGTCAAACCAACGTCATCAATTCAGTGTCATTTCATTTGTAATGATTAAAAGTGTAAAAAAAAAAAAAAAAAGAACCCGTCACCATACCGATAGCGATATCTCAGAAAAGTGTATCGTGTAATCATTTATCACGATATCGATATCATATCGATATATTGCCCAGCCCTATACTACACTGTACCAATTAAGTAGGCTGTCAAATAGAAAATGAATTTTATTCACCAATTAAAATTCCAGTAAAAATGCAAACACCAATACTCGCAGGCTTTATAATCTAACCTCCGCCTTCCACCATGCTTGTTCTCGTTTTCCACACGAGATGCTCAGGCTGCGACACATAAACACGTCGTCAACTATATCGTCAGTAACGTGGGATGACAAATTCTTATCATGGGGAGGAATTGTACCAGTACATCACTGATGATACGATATGGCACAGCCCTAAGTCTAATCTAGAATTTGGCCAAGATTTTATTGGAATCAACCCATGCAGCATGACAAGTAATAATCTTAACAGACTGCTGAAATCACAAAGTGTAAATCTGTTGCTGTCACTGAAGAGCAGTTGCCTTTTAATGCTTAAGCATTAATGATTATATCATGGCTATAAATAACGCACACTCTGCTTGTCTTTATGAAAACTGCCCTTTCTCATTGAGCCTTCAAATAAATCATTTACATACATGCACGTGATTGGCTGCTACTGAAGCCGAGATGGTCAATGTTGGAAAAACGACTAGAGTTGCTGGACTACGGCCAGCCTTTTTCATACGTTGATCAGTTCTGCTACAGTACTTGATTCGATCCGCTGAAATGTTTTGCTAGGTCTGTATCTGAACTGCAGCTCTCCAGTTGATGTCCCCTGTCCTAGAGCAGGGGTTCTCAAACTTCTTGCAGTCAAGAACTGCTATTTAATGGTGAAAAAAAAAAAAAAATCGGAGGACTCCTTAAGCACAGATTAATTTATATAATCCATCTATTATTTAAGTATGCACAATAATATGTAATATTGGCTATGGCTATTTATTGAAACTCTCCACTCACAGAACAAATTTTATTTAAATTGTCATTGCATTCAAATTGATGATATTTATAAACCTGCTTGTTTTTTTTTTATTTTTTTTTTTTTATTACATTTACTGAGGTTTAGATTAAACTAATTCAATTCAAGTTATAGTCTAATAACTGTAAGCAAATATATGAAATATAATAATTTTGTGGGTTACGATTACCATTTCTGTAACAAGAATTTTAAAAATCACTGACAGTGCCTCAAGGACTCGACTTCAGAATCTTGGTCCTAGAGTATGAATTATCTATAACCAAGAAAAGTTGTTTTTTTTATGCCGTGTATTTATGAGGATGTAATTGTCTCAGTGGCTGTTCTGAATATCTGTTGTTTGTTTGTATGCCATAGCACTGTGGTTATTATCCTGGACTTGGAGGTGATTAAACCTGCGGATCAGGTGGCAGGGAAGATAGGAGACCCAACTCCTTATGTTGAGGGTGAGTACACACTAAACTGGGGAACCCAGGAACGTTGTTTACTGCTTGGGTTATGTTACTGATTGATAAGAAACAGCACTTCAGTTCATCCAGTGGTGGACAAATCATAAATTCATTAGCTAGCATACCGGGCATGGGAAATATGAAATGTGGTACCCAGTCATATGTTACGCCTGCATGGAAGTCAACTAATGTAATGTAACCGAAAAGTATTATATAATACATTTATGTAGTCGAAGTCTTTATCCTCTCCTGATGTTGTCTCTGGTAATAAAGCATGATGTGTGTGCCCTTGACAAAAAGGCAGAAAGTCTTTTGAAACATTTCACTTATGAGCTGTGTTGTTTCGTCATCACATGTGAAGGTGTTATTTAAGTCTGACGAGCGTCTTTATTTTCGCTCTATGAAGTGTTTAAATGTGAGTTGATTTGTATAACTGTTTGTACTGCGCTGCACTGTATTCACCACATCCTTTCATATTTCTGATTGTGGAAAGATGGTCTATCATCTATTCAAGGTAATATGCCTAGTTAGAAATGATTCCTACCAACAGGCAGACCACATCCTCACTATTGCAGCAGGTGGCAGGATTCAGGAAAGAATAACATGCATTACAGCATCAAGGTGTTTTGCACCACCAAGAGGCATATGAACCAAATGGAATGTGTTGAGTCTTTGGTGCAAGATTTTTTTAAAAATCTTTCACTTGTTGTTAGAAAAAAAAAATAAAACAAAACAATGGTAAAGATTCTGTTAACAGCTTACTGAACCTACTTGTCCAGCAGGCAACTGTGAATGAAAAACTAATGGCCAAGACATATAATCTTCTTGTCCTGAGTGCCCAGGCTACCAGTTTTCCACTTCTGTGATCCATTTTGGATGCCCCTAGAGAAAACTGCATCATGCCTCCTAATTGAAAACACCACTGAACCTTGTGTTGCTTTTAAGTTGGTTTTGTGCTCTTTGTTGCTCCAGGTCAGTCCAAGGCTCCACAGACTGTACCTGCTCTTGCCCCTTCTCCGTCTGCTTCTTCTGCACGTCCACTGCAGCCACAAAATGGAGGTAATTGTCCATGTTTTAATCACATGATACAATTATTTACATTTGTTTCATCAACACAGTTTGTTGGAACCTTTTTGCCTTTTAGTAAGTGTGTTGCATTGAAGTTTTACATGCATAAGTATTTTGAAAATCAGTGTATAATGTGGTCTGTGCATTTTGCTGTGCATTCTCACACACGGCCAGCAGGTGGCAGGAGTTTTGTGCACAATTTAGTGACACATACTCTCCTGTAATGGCTTCCATCATCTGGTGGTACTTGTGTTAAACACTTTTTAAATGCGCATGACTTTTGAAGAGGTGTAGTAGAAGTAGAGGATATATTTCCTGTGAGCTTAGTAAAGTGTTATTGCAAAAACATTACTAATAACTAAGGCATCAGATAAAAAAAAAAAAAAAAATATATATATATATATATATATATATATATATATATATATATATATATATATATATAATTTACAATTATAAACAATAACAAGAATAAACAATTGTGAACAAAATACAGGTTTATAAAAAAAACATTGTTAAATATAGGTGTGCAACAATTAGCACCCTTTTAGTCAATACTTTGTGCTACCTCCTTTTGCCAAGATAACAGCTCTGAGTCTTCTCCTATAATGCCTGATGAGGTTGGAGAATACATGGCAAGGGATCTGAGACCATTCCTCCATACAGAATCTCTCCAGATCCTTCAAATTTTGATGTCCACACTGGTGGACTCTCCTCTTCAGTTCACCCCACAGGTTTTCTATGGGTTTCAGGTCAGGGGACTGGGATGGCCATGGCAGGGCCTTGATTTTGTGGTCGGTAAACCTTTTTTGTGTTGACTTTGATGTATGTTTTGGATCATTGTCCTGCTGGAAGATCCAGCCATGGCCCATTTTAAGCTTTCTGGCAGAGGCAGTCAGGTTTTCATTTAATATCTGTTGATATTGAAATTGAGTCCATGGTTCCATGTATCCTAACAAAATGTCCAAGTCTTCTGGCAGAAAAACAGCCCCAAAACATTAAAGATCCACCACCATATTTAACCGTGGACATGAGGTACTTTTCCATATGGCTACCACTCTGTGTGCGCCAGAACCACCTCTGGTGTTTATTGCCCAGAAGCTCTATTTTGATTTCATCTGACCATAGAACTCCATCCCATTTGAAGTTCCAGTAGTGTCTGGCAAACTGAAGATGCTTGAGTTTGTTTTTGGATGAGAATAGAGACTTTTTTCTTGAAACCCTTCTAAACAACTTGTGGTGATGTAGGTGACTTCGAATTGTAGTTTTGGAAACACAACTAACTTCACAGTGTGTTGAGACAGTATAGACACACGTCCTCTTCCAGGTTGATTCATAACATTTCCAGTTGACTGGAACTTCTTAATTATTGCCCTGATGGTGGAAATGGGCATTTTCAATGCTAGTGCCATTTTCTTATAGCCACTTCCCATTTTGTGAAGCTCAACAACCTTTTGCTGCACATCACAGCTATATTCCTTGGTCTTATCCATTGTTATGAATGACTAAGGGAATTTGGCTTATGTGTTACCTCATATTTATTCCCCTGTGAAACAGGAAGTCATGGTTGAACAATTTCCTGTTCCTAGTCACCCAGTTGTACTAACAAAATTGTAAAATATCACTGGGAATATACTTCAAATATATTTGAATTCATAGGGGTGCCAATAATTGTTGCACACCTATATTTAACAAAGATATATATTTTTGGATAAAAAGCTGTGTTTTGAGTATTTTTGTGAACAAAACATCAAAATATCAAAAGGTTAAACCAAGGGTGCCAATAATAGTGGAGGGCACTGTGTGTGTGTATACAGTGCCTATAGCAAATCATCATTTTTTGTCACATTACACCCTGGAAATTAAAATAAATTAAATCTAACTTTTGCCAGCTTTATTTACACATTATAACCCTTGACATCGAAGTGAAAATAACATTTTAAAAAAATTCTGAACAATTATTAAAATTTAATCAGTGAAATACCTGGTTTGGATAAGTGATCACCCCCTTAGAGTAACCATTATAAACTTGCTCAGGTACAACCAGTCACTTCCCAGATCACACACCATGCTAACTGCCTCCCACCTGACATCAATTGCAGCGGTTTTGATTACTTCATAAGAAAACCGGCTGTTCCATGATGATTCCATTACTAGTAGTGCATGGCAACGCAAAGAATACACCATGGTTGGAAATGTGCTTTCAGAAGGGCTCCGGGACAAAGTTGTGGAAAGGCACAAGTTAGGAGAAGGATACAAAAAGATTTCAAAGGCTTTAACTATCCCTCTGAGTACCGTTCAGAGCATTATTAAGAAGTGGAAAGCATATGGCACCACCGACACCTTGCTTAGATCGGGCCGTCCCTCCAAACTGGATGACCGAGCCAGGAGGATATTGATCAGGGAATCAATCACCAAGAGGCCAATGGCAACTTTGAAGGACTTACAAGTCCTTATGGCTGAGATTGGTCGGTCTGTGCATGTGACAACAATCTCACAAGCTTTACACAAAGCTGGCCTATATGGCAGGGTGGCAAGAAAGAAGCCACCCTGCCCCATTGAAAATCTGTGGAATGACATGAAGACTACAGTCCACAAACGGTCACCATGAAATTTAACTGAACTTGAGCAGTTCTGCAAAGAAGAGTGGGCAAATATTGCAAAGTCTAGATGTGCAAAGTTAGTAGAGACATATCCCAACAGACTAAATGCTGTAATTAAAAAGGCTGTAATTAAGGCAAATTAAAGCAAGGGGGTGATCCTTTTTCCAACTCGGTGATTCTGTTTATATATATATATATATATATATGTATGTGTGTGTGTGTGTGTAAGCTCAGGGTGTATTAATGAAATATTTTTGTTACACCATCAAATTATTTTCACATCCTTTAATGTGTAGATGGTAAGTATTAAACAAAAATTTCCAGAACCATTGATTCAGTACTTGAAAATGATTTTTTGTGCAATGATCAATCACAGAGACTGATTTTGTTCAAAAATAAGTTTATATTCAGACAGTCATGGTGGCATTATTACTTTTTTATTATTATTATTATTTTTTAAGAGCTCAGCACAGTAGTGGATACTTAATTAACTCTGGCTGTCTCATCCAGGTTTACCATTGTGCATGCTTCAGTGACTTCTCTTTTACTGGTCTCATTAGGCGGCATGAATAGAGGCTCCAGTCGTGATTTTGGGAAGAAGCCCATGACTGCTCCCAGCACACCAGGAGGCGCGTCAAAAGTAGTGCCTATTGCCAGCCTTAATCCCTACCAGTCAAAGTTAGTGTGAATGTCTCTGTTTTGATCTCCCTGTCTTGCTGTCAGGCTTTTGTGTGTGTGACATCACTGTGTGGTGCTATTTATGAACTGAGATATGTGTTCCCTAGATGGACCATTAGAGCACGAGTCACTAACAAGAGCTCCATTCGTACCTGGAGCAACTCTCGAGGGGATGGAAAGCTCTTCTCCATGGAGATTGTTGACGAAAGTGTAAGAATCTAACATTCTGAATTGGTTTAGAAGTAGAGCCCAGTCCAATGAGTGTGTTAACCCTGGACTTTTCATTGATTGTGCTGTTTATAGGGAGAAATTAGAGTGACTGGGTTTAATCAGGAGGTGGACAAATTCTACTCCCTGGTCGAACAGGGGAAGGCAAGTAGTGTTTTTTTTTTTTTTTCTTTCTTTTTTTTTCTTCTTTTTTTTCCCCCCTTCTTTTTTCCAACTTGTCCCTTTTCTGATTAGCAGCTTAGTGCGAGTGTCAACTGAATGTTTGTGAGTAATGGTACAAAAGATGGTAGAACCGTTTCCCCCAGTTAGTAGCATTTAATGTTCTAGGATGTCTTAAGTCTAGATCTTTATTAGTAGACACAAATACTGTTGCTTATCTGTTCATTACCTTTACTGGCTGTCTGGCTGACAGAATTGGAAAATCTGGCACTGTTTTCCAAAATTCAGACAGAAATCAACTTTGGAGACAGTTGGATGTCCTGCTTAAACTTTCAGATCTGTTTATACTTTATGGCAGGTGTACTACATCTCTAAGGGCACTCTGAAGATCGCCAACAAACAGTTCACATCTCTTAAGAACGACTATGAGATGACTCTGAATGGCGAGTCGACCATCATCCCCTGTGACGACACCCACGATGTACCCATGGTACAGTGTGACTTTGTCTCCATTGCTGATTTGGACGCTCGGGACAAGGACGCCATTGTGGGTGAGTGTGCCAGTCGTGTGATAGCCATCATTAATAACAGACATTTTGATAATTAGCGTCGGTAGAGCAGATAGGGCAAGCCTGTACCTCCTTGAGATTGATGCGTAACTGGCCCAGGAGGCTGTGGTAATTATAACAGTGGTGATGAATTCAGGATTAATAATAGTGATGACAGTAATAGCCTGTGGCTCAATTTGACTTTCCATCCCTTTTGGTGGGGGGGGTCAGAGGGGGGGGGAAGACTCTGTCACCGGTAAAATAAGAAGGTAATAAGCACAGTGGTAATTATGGTAATGGAAGCAGGAGCAAGGTAAGGTGCAGCATGTGTGTGTTTCGGGCAGGTTTTGAGATGGATGTCTGTGGTTATTTGTGAAATATGCTTAATAGTGCTCAAATGAGTCATAACGGTATTAGATAAGAGGATTAAGATGGCGGCCGAGTGGAGCGAGTGTGGGAGCTTGCCATAATGAAACTGACGTGTTATTGGATTACACACAAAATGAGTGAGTCTGTCCAATGTAATGTTGGTACAAACAGGTTTTATTTAAAATATATATAAAGTATTACTCAGGCAATATGTAGACAAGCGTTTCATTACAAACACCATCAGCCAGCATGTGGAATAATGAACTAATATGAAGCACTTCCACGTAATCTGTTTTTGTTGTTTTTATCTTTTAGACGTGATCGGTGTGTGTAAGAGTGTGGAGGATGTGACGCGTATTACGACTAAGAACAGTCGCGAGGTTTCCAAGAGGAACATCCAGCTGATGGACATGTCTGGCAAATTGATCCAAGTCACCATGTGGGGAAATGAGGTAAGCCTTGCACATCCAGGAGGAGGAAATGCAAAGGCAGGGTTCTATTTGTGCTCTTCTGGGAATATAATGTAATTAGGTGTTTGTATGCATTATATAAAAACTTGCATAAGACCGTTCCAGGGCTGTACAATTAATCATACTTTAATCATCATCACACTATAAGCTTCCGCAACATACATAGTGGGAGGCTCGATAAACAAACCACTTAAGACTTCACTAACCGCTCACATTTTAAGTATGTCCTTAGTGACAGTCTCACACTTTTATTACTTATTATAGCATATAATTAATTATTATTGCAAGAGAACATATTTACTTGAGCAAGAATAAAAATTAAAGAAAGAAATCTACCTTTGCCATCTTGTATTCAGCTCTACTTTTCCGTGACGTTTTTCTTTCTGTGGCTCAGTCTCAAATGGCATACAGTACATGGACGATGTATGGGCGACAGGGTTGTACAGTGCCATTTGTGTTTGCAGCACGTTTATAGATTTTGCTTTATAGATTAAAACTTTAATAGGAGCATCTGTACACACTGCGTGTGTCACACGTTCATTTATACAGTTATCCAATCAGCCGATCATGTGGCAGGAGCACAATGCATACAATCCTGCAGATACAGGTCAAGCGCTTGAGTTAATGTTCACATCAAACATCACAATGAAGAAAAAGTGTGATCTCTGTGATGTTGATCGTGACATGGATATTGGTACCAGATGGGCTGGTTTGAGCATTTCAGAAAGTGCTGCTCTCCTGGGATTTTCACACACAACAGTTTCTAGAGTTCATACAGAATAGTGAGAAAAACAAAAAGACGTTAAGTGAGTGACAGTTCTGTAAGTGGAAATGCCTTGTTGATGAGAGAGGTCAGAGGAAAATGGCCAGATTGGTTCAAGCTACCAGGAGGGATATAGTAACTCATACAATCACTCTTTACAATCGTGATGAGCAGAAAAGCATCTCAGCATGCACAAAACATTGAACCTTGAGGTAGATGGGCTACAACGGCAGAAGACAACATTGGGTTCCACCCCTGTCAGGCAAGAGCAAGGGCACAGGCAAAAATTATCTGGTCTTTTTCCAGTCTTGAACCATCTAGTTTCAATGATTTGGAGCTCTTGACCTGTATCTGCAAAAGTTTATGCCTTGTGCTGCTGCCACATTGGATAACTGCATAAATGAAAAGGTGTACATTGGTGTAGGTCTATTAAAGTGGATGGTGAGTTTATATATATTATATTTGTTGCCACAAAATTGATTTGTGTTTAGGTTATTTTTGTTTAGGAGTGAAATACTGGTGCTGTTGCTATCTGTGGACCTAAAAATAGCAGCATATAATATTTTCAGCTTAATTTATTGCATCTCATTGTTTACATTTACGTCTATTGATTTAGAAGACGCTCTTATCCAAAGCGACATAGAAATAAGGAAATACAGGCAAAGCGACATATCAAGATATATCATTGTTATTGCAATATTCACGTACATGGCATAAAATGCATCACTGAACTGGATAGTAAAATGAAAAGATAAGATATCGATCTAGCGTTTCTGCCTAATATCAATATTTCATATTGGATTAGGGCACCCCGGTACACACTGTGTTTTTATTGAACAGCTGTTTGGTTGTCTAAGAGGGTTATGTAAAGTGATTAAGATGGCAGTTATGTAACAGATTTGTCCTTAAAAACACACACGGCACAATATGTTACCATTTTACCATCTGAGCAGTGATGTTGCACATGTCCGTTACATTCGGCTCCAGACCTCACTCCGTCAGATCTCCATGCCTTTCATAGATTATGCATTTATGTTCCTCATATCATGTTTCCTAATGACGGCTAAGCATTTTGTCTGAGAGCCTGTGCATGTAGAGATTTTGTTATGCGCGCTGCCTCTTTGCATACAATCTGTCCACTGCGGGCGGCACAACGTTTCATTCTGAAATGCAGTACATGACATGCCATGAAGGGCTTTTGGTCTTGTAGAATAACTGTTAGCTAATATAATAGCTAATATCCTATGCATAAACAGTTTCTAAGTCATTGCTCGGCTGGATGTGAAAGACATGAGAGTGTAATCATTGCAATTGCATTTCTCTCTCTGCCATATGTTCCTTTAGGCAGAGACATTTGATGGCACCGGGCAGCCTGTCTTGGCTATAAAGGGTGCCAGGCTGTCTGATTTTGGAGGGCGCTCTCTTTCTACACTCTACAGCAGCACACTGATGATTAACCCCGACATTCCTGAGGCATACAAACTGCGAGGCTGGTGAGTGAGTTATTTGTGTCATTATGGGTTTACTGATATAATTACTTGATCCAGCATGATGAATGGTGTTAATGTGGATGAAATAAAGAGTAAATGACTTTCTAACATTAGTATGCAGAGATGGGTGCCAGTATTTGTTTTGTAAATAGGTATGTGTAAACAGCTGCACATCTTTCTATCATATTAATCTATTGTCGTTATCAGGTTTGCACGTGAAATGTTGATGGACTCTGTCTGACTGACCACAGATAAGTTTTAATGTGCCTTGATTATCAGTATAACTGAGCAGTAGCTGTGTCATAAGCAGCCACAAGAAACATGGCAGATCCACTCATTCCTGACTCGTTTTGTGTTGTACTACTTGTGAGAATTGGGACATGCTAAGATGAGGCGCTAAAAATGCCCACTGCAGGAAGCTGCATATAAATGGCTTTGGTACCAAGACGAGTTTTCTCTCTGAGGATGTGTCAGGCTCCTCATTCAGAGCTGATATTAAGCAGTAAATCATAACTCCACACTAAAATTTTACATTTCCATTGTGACTCGCATGTAAATGGTAGTGTACATTTGTCTTTGGAAACAGCAGTGTGCGTCGCCTTGTGTATACGCAGAAGTAGAACAGGCTTTTGAAAAAAAGTAAATGGGGAAAGAGAATGTGTAATAGATAGACAGGGAGCAGAACTGGGTTGAACCACATGCTGTGTGGAAGTGGAAAATACAAATATAACATTTTAGTGGTTAGACATGATCTATTAATTATTAAAATAACATGACTGGTTAAAAAAAAAAAACCCATGGTTCAAGTTAAAGCACTAACATGCATGACATTTTTACAAAAGTTACAAATGGCAGAGCTTAGAAATCTTGCATCTCTTGTACATTTACATTTGTCATTTATTATATAAAAGTACCAAGACAACGAAGTGGACAAAATTACCACAATTAATTACCATATTTGACTTTAACACATTGCATCATTAGGATTTTATTGCATCCTTGGGATCGTATAGTGTGGAACTGATTTTAGTCTGTATAAATAAATGACATCCTTATTAACAATTTTGTTTAAACGTATCTAATAACAAATGATAAACATTGCACAGGGGTGGACAAATCCTTAGCCCAGGCATCTGGAACAAGATTATGTGACAGAGTTATTTGTTTTTAATTCATAGTTGTCTGCCGGACAAGTAGCCTACTCGCTGCTGACTTTCTCCAAAAAAAAAAAAAAAAAAAAAAAAAAAGTTTGTGTTTAAACCACATCCACTTCAATGCTGTAACTATACTTCACGCTACTCATTCTGAATCCCACCTTCAGAACTTCACACATCGTCTTTTATTAAGCATGCGGGGATAACAGATGATCTTTTGACGCACGCAGGTATGTGGTACGAGGCAGTGCAAAATAAAATGCGGTGTAAATCTGTCTTATAATTCTCCTGTTACACAGTCACTTTATGGTTGAACATGTTGAGAAGTAAAAGTTAGCCAATAGTAACTTCTATGTGCGACGTGAAGAAAGAACACTATAGCTCATAGCCAAACATCAGGCAACGACTTGCTGACTTTTTCGGATAGGCTCCAGGCTTCCACGCAACCCTGTGTAGGATAAGTGGTACAGAAAATGGATGGATGGATGGAACATTTATCCTAGTCTATTAGGCAAGCACATCAGGGTTTTCACTTGCTCAGTTTCACTAGCTAGTGAGATTATGATTTGTCTAACCCTGTTGCAAGTATAAACTAAAAAAAAAAAAAAAAAAGGATTGAATAGCTACAGTATAAGTCAGGTAGCCCAAATAAAGACTTTTTTAAAAACTGAATTCTCACATTGTTTGAAATGACTCAATGTTGTGGACATTTTCATTGTAACACTTTGGAAAAGTCAAATGCATGCTAAGCCGTCACTGTTGTTGAGGCATTGTGTGTCTGGTCACACTAAACTCCGCTCCACTTCACATCGATTGGGCTGTCCATCTGATTATAGATCTTACTACTCAAGCTAACAATCAGTGCCGAAGTTGAAGATAAAGGCAAGTCTCTTGGAGGTTTGATTAATTCCAGCCAGTGTGTTTCATTTATTTACTTCCCAATAACACGGGTCTCGTCCCTCGGGGAAATCAGATGAAAGCTGTAAATAATGAGTGAAATAATATGAGTTTCGCATTATTTTCTGCTGCACTTGACGTGCAATAAAACTCTGTTTTCTAAAGCCTGTAAACATCGTGTGGATAATTATTTTTAGGGCGATCTGTTGGTTTTATTTGCATAATGAGAGTGGTGGAATGTGGCTGATCAGGCAGTGGAAAGACAAACAGATGCAAGAGCACTTGACTCTGACTGTTGTGCTTGCTTCTAGTTGTGCATAGGTTTGAGATCCTGCATGCCAGTCTTTCTTATACTAAGAGGGGTGGATGCTCGGTGAGTGGTATTAATTAGTTTGGGAGCTTAAGTCAAGAGGCAGGCTTATGTTCCGTTCCTGTGGTAGGAAAAGAAGCTGTTAGGCTCTTTGCCGTTTCTGGGGTTTTCTCTTCACACATCAGGGATAATAAGCCGGAAAAGTTGGCCACTTCCATAGTGTATGGTTGACGGCTCAGAGGCGCCGCAAATAAGCAGGAATAATAGATAGATAAAGCATTTAAGATCAGGTCTGTTTACTATATAATGGTTTCTACATTCGGTGCTTTCAGGCTTCAGCTTGCTCTTGTAAAGTCACAGCTTGTCGATCATTATGGCCTGGTTCATCTGATAATCCGTTTGCAGAAGTCAGATTATACAGAAGGCCCTTAAATGTCATTGAAGTGACCCCAGGGGAAACGAGAGGAAACATTATCCTCAGTTTTGTGTTTTGTTTTTTTGAGTCCACCATATGAAGCATATAGAGGCAGAGTAATTCTTTCATTGCTCTGTAGTTAACCACATGGATGAGGAGCATCCCACTTTTGTGCACCATTTTATCATGTAGAACATGGTTCTTGGATTTTCTCAGGCTTGCCCTGATGTAGAACTGTAAGAACTCATAAAATGCTGTCAGATCTTTCAGCTGCATCTTTAAATGAAAGAGGCTTTGCATTAAAAATTAGATTTGCTCTGAGCTCCCGCGCTACTATATCTCTGCCTTAAGCAAGCACTAAATAATTAAAATAGCTAATTAATTTTGGGAGATTAACTCAAATACTCTTTGTATTTAATGTTTTTTTTATTTGCTACAGCATTCAGTACTCATTAACCAGCTCCATTATCTAATGGTTAACATTTTCTGTAGAAATGGAGAAATATTTGTGTTCTGGTTTTCTGTTTGCTTCCCGAAAACACGTATGTGACTGAACCAGTTAATCACTACATAATGGTCAAATTGCCCCAGTTTGGTTTATGTTCGGTTGAGAGTTAGCCTGAACGCATCATGCTGTCATGCTGATGTATTGCAGCTGAAGTGTTCTCCATTAGGTGGCATCACAGCTCTGGTGGACTTGAATCCTGTCCTCATAGTATGAGGCGTTCTGTTCTGTCTCACCCTGCCTTGTTTAGTCTGGCCATCTCTTCGTTTTTCTGCTGTCCGTGCAGGCATATGTAGGTTGTAGGGTTACAGTTAACATTTTGATGATCAATTAATCAGCAAGAAAACTGCTTTAAAGGATAATTCTGAAATTCTATTCATATCTTCAGCAATTTTAAAAAAAAAAAAAAAACATGTATAAATACATGTATACTCGTACTATAAAATGTCAGGGCCACAAAAGTCCAAGTTATAGACTCTTGTCATCAGCCTGGGAAAAGAATGGCTTGTTCTTGCAAGGAGCATTGTAATGGTCCTATGCCATGCAAGTTCACCATTTTTTTTTTTTTTTTTTTTTTTTTTAAACTTGAATTTCAGTGTAAAGTGCCTCTGTTTTTCAGACCAGTCACATTTTCAACACCTGCATCTGTCATCTTTCAAAAGTGGCTCTGTCACTAAAGTGATTAAATTGATTAAACAAATGTTTCTTACTTTTGTTAACACTATTGATGCCATCTAGTAGTAGTTGTTGTAGCACTGGTCCATTGCCTTTTACACACTAGCTGTATTCTTCTTAGTATTAGAGACAACATATTTGCACTACATAATAGAAAAATCATTCATATCCGCATGATTTATTTCTAGATCTTTTGTTTTTGTATTTGTTGGTTTTTGAGTTCTAACTCAAATGTAGATATTTTATAAATATACTTTTCTTGTATAAATAGACTCACTGACCACTTTAAAAGGAACATCTGTAAACCTGCACATTCATCCAGTCAGCCAATCACGTGGCACGTGGCAGCAGATCCAGTGAGCGACAGCTCTGCTGGTGTTTTTGATGAGAGAGGTCAGAAGAGAATGTCCAGACCACTTGCACAACACATCAAACCTTGAGATGGATGGGCTACAACTGCAGCAGACCACATCAGGTTCAGGTCTTGTTAGCCAAAACTGGACAGTTGAAGTGTTGAACCTGTTGTGGTTTTCTGCTGTTGTACCCCATCCACCTCAAGGTTTGGCTTTTCATGCTTTCTGAGATGCTTTTCAGCTCACCATTGTTGTAAATAGTGGTTATTTTAGTAACCATAACCTTCCTGTCAGCTTAAACCAGTCTCAAACCTCTTTTATCAATAAAGCATTTCCACCTGCAGAAAAACCACTCGCCATGTCGGCCCATTCTGTGTAAACTGTTGTGCATAAAAATCCCAGGACATCAGCAGTTTCTAAAATACTCAAACCAGTCCGTCTGCCTTGGTCAAAGTCACTGAGATCAGTTTTTCCCCCATGTTTGATGTTTGAACATTTATCTGAAGCTCATGACTTGTATCGGCATGTTTTTATGCATTGCGCTGCTGCCATGTGATTAGCTGATTGGATAATTGCACGAATGAGCAGGTTTACATATGTTCCAATTAATGTGACCAGTGAGTAGTCATATTAAGAAATTTTATATTGGCATAATGTTTCAGGCTTGTTCTTGCCCTTGCCATCATTTCATCAGCTCCCACATTTACAAGAATAATCAAGTGTTATACTGTTATTTTTTTCCCCCCAGGCTTTTGGAATATTTTATTATTTTAGGAAATCCACTGTTTCAGCTCTAAATATAATGTTCCGAGAAAATCTCAGTCTATTCTTATGATCTGATGCAGCTCAGTTGGTTGACATTCTCAAACGTCTGTCTTTGTTTGTCAGGTGCTTGAACATCCATAAAGGAGTTCACTAATTGTTCAGTTCTGTAAAGCAGTCATGCGTATACTCACTACTTCTTAACAGTTGAAATCTCTCTGATAGCGTGCATGTCATATTGAGAGTGTGATTAAAGTGAGCTGTTCTACTTTATGAAGCACATGGTGTGTGTGTGTGTGTTTCCCCTTAGCATTGAATATATCATGTGCTCTGTCAACAGCGTTTCTGTCTTTTGGTGTACACTCCACTTGACATGCCATGCGATGGTTTTATGTTTGGTCTCTTTTTCCCTCCTGTCTGACCCAGTCGGTTTGGCTTACTTTATGCATGCTGTAGTGAGCACTTGCTTGTCAGTCCAGCACTCGAAAGCTCACGCCAGCTCCAATTTGTCCCTCTTGTGTCTTCCTTCCATGCTCATGCTTGTGCTGTGGCCCTGCTTATTCTTCCATGTTTACAACTCAGTCAGCAATTTCCTGTCATTTGATTTAGCGACATTGTTTGGTTTTTATAGGTCAAGCCTAAGCAGAGCTCTGTTAGTTCTAAATGATGCTGATGTACTGGATTGTATGTGCAGCTTTTCTATTTCTCCTGTATGCAATAATCCAAAAAAGCTAGTGTGTCCTAAATGTGTTTTTAACCTATATTTCCTGAATTTTGTGCCTTTTTCAGAACAACCTGACAGAAATAGTGCTTTTAATCAGAAGTAGGTTGATTCATTTTCAATTTATTAGGCACACTATATTCAGCCTATTACTTGTGTTACTTGTTACAAATGCATATAACAAAGCAGGAAAAGAGCATAGCAATGAGGGACCCTATACCATGCTGGAGAATTAAACTCATTCTTCAGTTGGAAGTAAAATTGGCAGGACCCCACACGCCCAGTCCACCCACTTACTCATTAATGGGTCTCTTTACAATTAAGGACCAGAGTTTTCAAGGATAAGGTTGGAACCCTGTATTTACCACATTGCCTCTCTGACAGCAACCCAGGCCTCCAGCCTATATATTAGAACACTTTATTGATCCCTCACACATTGTCCCAACTTGAGTGGGTTTTGTTTCTCTGCCTCATTCTTTCCTCAGTCACTCTGGAGCACCCCAGGCAATCTGTGAAAATGGGTTTCTAATTTCACCAGCCCGACCCTGACCCCATCTCACTCAACTGTCCCTGTGCTGTTGATTCATTTCACAAGCAGCCCCAGTGCTGCCATCGCCGCTGCAGCTTTTAGCCAGCTTTCGTTCCAGCTAGAGCTGCTCACTCAGCTTTTTATTGCAGTTTTGATATTGACTCATTAGTTGCGCTGTTATGATACCAGGCACATACACACAGACCTTAGCATGTTTGTATGTTGACAGGTATGATAAAGAAGGTCATGCCCTAGATGGCCAGTCCATGACAGAAATGAGGGGAGGAGGCGGTGGCGGCCCCACGAACTGGAAGACTTTGGCAGATGTCAAAAACGAGCACCTGGGTCACGGAGACAAGGTAAGCGCTCTTCTGATTCAACATGCTGAAAAACTAGAACAAAAAAAGTTTTGGGCTCATGGAGGTCATCCTGAACTCTATATTAAAGTCCCAGAAATTGCATTCATCTTGAGTTAATAAATGCACCAAGTTGTTGAAATTAACACATTTTGTTTAATCATCTCTCTCTCTCTTTTTTTTTTAAGCAAACACTGTATCGGCATTATCATTTCATCTATAAATGATGTCTCTGAGCTTGAACAAAATTCATTGTGTTAGAGTTTGATGTATTTCTTTTTATTAATCACACAGTTCCCATTTAGGCTTCATTATTAAGCATTACTCAAGTATCTCACTGAGATAGAGGGGACAGATTAGCGGGACTTTTCCGAGCTCGATGATTAAGAGATTATGGTTCAGATAGTAAATCTGCCCCTTTTGGCTTTATTTGCACTCTTGGCAATGAGAGAGTTGCTTGTTTTGGTTGAACATCATTTTGCACCTTACTTACGGTTATAATTTATCTTGGTCAGATTTTGCTCCAGTTTTAGTCGTGCCTCATTAATATGTATAGTTTAACATTGATTCAGCTCTTAAGCGTTATAATTACAAATTTAATATCATTGTCTCAGTGGGAGAACACAATCTCGCTGCTTCATGCAATAACTAATACCACAAGGCACTAATAAGCTGATCGCCAGCTCTTGTTTCTGATGGATGTAAAAACAGCAGAATGACTACTGCATGACATGAAAGGAAACGGGAACAACACCATCCTCCGTTCTCAGCTAGAACATTCAGCTGTCAACACCGTATGGCACAGCTGGGATCTGAGGATAAATCCCAGTGGTGGGACTCACCCTTGCACAGCTGGACCTCATGGATATTTGTGACATACCTGAAATTTGTGATCACCAGTATAATTTATATGGTGAAAAATGAAACATGCTCCAGTAGGTTTTTTTTTTTTAGTTGGGCTACGTATAATGCCTGACATGTAAACTACATGAACTTGCACAAGGATGTTTGGAAAAGCTTGCGTTCATTCATTATGATGCCCGCGCCGATTCTGTAGTTATGAATTCAGGAAAAAAAAGCACAAGGATATTTTCTACTATATATAGCTCTAAAACTACATATTTTCCTGAACTGAAATATATTTCTCTTTCACGTGTATGTCTATGAGAAGTAACGTTAAAATGGTTACCCCCAAAAGTGAAAAGAGAGAAAATTGCATTTAAAGATCACTGCCAGCTGTATGGAAAGACGTCTCGCCTGCCTCTACATTTATAACCTAATCTACTTATGGAAATGCATAACTGCTAAATCTTAAAGAATCCATAAGTTTATTACAGGAAATAAGTTCTCACTTTTATCAGCATTGTCCTTGTCAGTCTCGGCCTTATCACCTGAGGTAATAGTCAGGCTGCATTAAAACACAAGCCTAATCATTGTCTCTTCACTCAAATGATCTCTGTTCGAACTAACATTAGTGATTAATTCCGTCAGTTTTGCTCTTCTGACAAAAGAAATTTTTATTAATGTTTTTTAATCAGGTCGTTTAAACGTCTTAAAACTTCACTGTTATCTGCACAGTGTTTCACTTACACTCTTCTCTGTTTTGGTGATTATTTAAAGGTACAGGAGCATTACTGACATTTTGAGAGCTGACTACAAACTGAACTGATTAGGCTTATGTCCATTACCCTATGCTGCATCATTATCCAAAAACTTGATTAAATAATGAGAAAAATCACTTAGCTTGCAAGGTTGTAAACCTCTTTAGGCAGACTGCACTTACTGCTGCATTTGTAAAACTGGCTCCTTTCCCCAATGCATCATCTGCAGGCAGACATCAAGGCAAGGGTTAGAAAGTAACCCAAGTAAAAAACTTTTCCACATTGTTTTGGTAAAATATTCATGTTCTCCTAGAGTAGAGCTATCGAAGTATGTTATGGACAGAAAAGCTCAATTTTGGTCAAAACCCGATTAGAATTTTTTCCACATCCTGCTGGTTTTTGAAGACTACCACACATACAGTATGTATTATGATTTATTTATGACTAAGGCTCCTGAGCGGGTTGTCACTTGAGAGATTTGAAAATGTTTGTGTATATGTATGGCTAATGTTGAAGAGTTGTATGATTCCATCCTCATTCATTACTGCAAACCACTCGGTAGACAATCCTACAGAAGTAACGTAGGTGTGAAGACTGTTCTCGCACTTAATTTTCAGATTGATGAAATGCATGCTGTTTAGTTATGTACCACTGAAAGAATACTGAGGAAAGAGGTTTGTGTGTGTTGTGAGGAGGGCTGTAGCACTACATCTGAATAATTGAGAGAGCTCTAATTTCTAATTTTAAGCAGTGAAGTCCACAGTATAAAAAAATATATTGGCAAATTCACCTCAACTCCTGTCCATACCTTCTTCACATTCATGCATTTTCCAAGGTAGCGTCATAAGATTTTTTTCTTTTTTTCTTTTTGTTAGTCCAGTGTGTATTGATGTGATTTATGCCAATGCCAATAAATACATGGCCACTTTATATAGGCTTCCTTTACCACTCCGGCTAATATTGTGCATTTCATATCATTTCAGCGGTTGAACATAAGAACATGTTTTTATTTTGAAGGATGAGTAATCTGAATGTGAAGGCAGAAGAAAGGATGGACAAAGATGAGAGAGAATAAAGAATCATCAGGTGCAGAACAGAGAAGTGAGATTTTAAAGGGAAGTATTTGCAGTGGGATATCTACAGAAGCTGCAAAGTAAAGCTTCCCAATATCACAGTGAAGAGAGATGCGTGAGTGAAAAATGAAGAAAAAAAAAAATGCTTTCAAATAAGTTGGAGCTGAATTATTGAAGAGAAAACCAAACGGGGTGCTGTTGTTTATATACTGTAGATATCAGAAGAGTTTGGGACATTTAAGGTTATATTGAAATACTGACAGAGCTGTAGAAACGAAAGGATCTTGAAGCCACTTCCTTGTCTTAAATTCTTAAAGTCACCTGACTATCACTGACAGTTGGTCCCTTTGCAGACGATGTTATCCGGAGCAATTTGCATTACATGCTAACAGTAAGAACAGTGAATCTGCAAAGGTACCTAGCAAGAAAGACTAGTGTTTGGGGAAGGTTTGAATTTAAAAATTTTTTGTCACTACCTACACCAATAAAAAGTAGTGAAAAAAGCCCATTACAAGCATGACTGCTTAAATATTGGAAATAAGTTAAAGAAATAACAAGTAATATGAGAGACAATAAATGCAAGTTAAAAATAAAAGTGCTGCTAATAAGGTTTTATCCTAGGTAGTGTCTACAGCGGAAGGTCTTTTGCCCTTTGCAGTGAGGAAACTCTGGAGGAAATTATGGAGCCCAAACGCTTCACTACTACTTCTTGTTTCTGCACTTATTTCCAGCGTTTAGCTAAAGTAGCTTAAGAGCTGCATTAGTGCAAGTGTGAATGTTCACTCTCTTCTCAGTCTTCTCTTTGCTGCATGGAAACAAAGAATTTCAATCCTTATCCTTGTCTTGCATTCATGACTGACCCCAAATGCCCATGTCCATGGACATGGACCCTTGGTTAAGTAAGAAATAAAACACAACACTACGTGTTTGTTTAAATACTCAGCAACGAGGTCGAGGAATATGGTCTGGCACAAAGCCGAGTTACTTTTACCACCCAAATTGCTGTGTTTATTCCACACCAATTTGTCACCTATAACTCATTTGAATTTATTAAAGACTAGCACGTCAAACGGTAAACCATTTTCAATTAAATTTAATGGTGTGGAACGTTCACAGGGCAAGTTAGTACTGTTATTACTTGTTATAGCCACCAAAACTGTCGTTACCGCATCAGCCTCCCTTTTTCCCCTCTTGACGTTAGGCATCTTTCCACTCTCTTTCCCATGGCTCTGCACTCACTCACTGAAACACAGGTTTCAATCTGCACTAATGCTTTATATTTTACTGGAATAAAAGGTCAAGCCACTAAAAACACCTGTAATTAATGATGCTTGTTACAATCCTTGTATTGTCTCTGATTGCCACAATTCCATGTTGGCCTTTTGACATTCAGCTAATGCCAATTTGAGCCCTTTCATGCTAATATATTACTATTTCCTGCACTCCTACCTTAAACATCAAAAGGATTTCTGCAAATGGCTCTCATATTGCCATAAAAGCTAGCCATTATAACAGCCAGTAATGAATGAAAAGATAATTATATAGCCATTCACTTTATTAATTACTGCTTTTTAGAGAGTCTGAAATGTTGAGATGCCCCAACACCAACTGAAATAACAGTCATTTACAGGGAGATTCTGTTTGAGTACACAGCTATTTTTCCTCCTGCTTTGAGGCATTGTCACTCAGCGGTTCTGGGGAGCTGTGCATTTATTTGAAGCAATGCAGAATATCAATTCCGCCACTTTTAGAAGTTAATTGGGGTCAAATATCCAAAGTGTAGTAACAAAGTGGTCAGCATTAAACCTGTGCACGCTACGAGAGAAATCAATTCTGTTAGCAGCAAGCTTTCTCATTCTGCTTTTCTTCTTTATTTCTTTAGAAAACTTCAGATTAAGGCTTTGCCTGAAGCGTGTGCGGACTAAACATTGATGGAGGTCCTGAAAGGCAAAGTGTCCTTTGAATGTTCTTGAGAGTTAAATTTACTCCGTAAATGTTGCTGAAGAGTAACAGATTATAAGGAAGAGTGAATTTGAAGTATGCTGTATGTCCGCTGGGCGAGTAATATTGGTTATTGGAATATGTTGGTTTTGTTTGCATTCCTCCAAGATGCTCACGGTTCCTGTTCTTAGGAGTGATGGCGATTATGGTCATTATCCAGTGACCCACAACTTACCCAGATGCCGGACAGATCTGTGAGCCTGGCTCGAGTTTGAAACAGCACACTGTCCTTAGCTGGCTGTCTTCATTTATTCCAGTCACTTCTAGTTAGAGAAAAGAAAAAGCAGCAGTAATGCAGCATGGCTCCTCTCATCAGCCGCACTAGTGCCGCTCCAGCTTGAATTAGTTGTCTGAGTTTTTCTTCATTAGTTTGAGCTCTGAGCTGCCACTTTTGTGCCCACCGGGCGTTTTCCGCCCCTCCATTCCAGAGCAGTGTTTGGTTTTTACATGCTCTACTTTTTGATATTTTAATATTTGCTTAACATGAATGACGAATTTACCGCGTTCCCCTTACGCCCAGTTAACACGCATATTGGCATTTGTAATGTGTGGCACTTGTCAGCATTTTTACGCATTTATTTATCATCGTGTTCAGTATAATCTTTGATTAATGGAGTAAGCTGCTTACTGTTATGTAAATAAGAGTGCAGTTTTACAGCACTGCTGCACGGTAAATACCACCATCTCATGTTTCATTAAATCTGTTCCAGTCTGCACGTGTGGACACATCGGAAATTCATTAGCTTCATTATTCAAAGCACCAATATGCTTTCCTGTTTCCATGTTTTGGTTGCCCAGAAACCTGAATGACCAAAAAGTGTTAGCTAATGTAATATATGGCAAATTGCAGGGTGTCCAGAACCCTGTAATTTGGTGTTAGAACTTACAAACCTTCTTGTCTGCCAGGCAAGTACAAATTAAAAAAAACAAACACGTAATCAGCTTGCCCCAGGGGCCCAGGCTACTGATTTGTCCACCTGTGTGATGGTACAGTCTTCTCTATGTGCTGATCTCTCTCTCTCTCTCTCTTTCTCTCTCTCTCTCTCTCTCTCTCTCACTCTAGGCTGATTACTTTACCTGTATTGGCACCATTGTGTACATGAGGAAGGAGAACTGTCTGTATCAGGCCTGTCCCAGCAAGGACTGCAACAAAAAGGTGGTGGACCAGCAGAATGGCATGTACCGCTGTGAGAAGTGTGACAAAGAGTTTCCTGACTTCAAATATCGTCTCATGCTCTCTGTAAGTCAAGCTCTCTTTCACTACCACATACCTATTACTGTTATCTTCTCATAAGCCAAAATATATATATATATATATATATATATATATATATATATATATATATATATATATATAATTTTTTAAAATGGAAAAAGCATAATGAGAATTTTATGAATGCCTGCACGTTGACCAATGTGATGCTACATTATATTTTTCAGCACTGGTTCAGTTTCCAGACCATTTTTTTTTTTTTTAAAAACATGCAGTCAAAACCTCCGCAGTCAAAACCTCCTCAGCCAGTAAGAGTGGGAGTGATAAGTTATTATTATATACTTTGACCTCCTGTATAAGTAGACATTGACAGGCACACAGTATCACTCAGCTCCACCTCTCAATAAGGTGACAAACTTGTGCTCATTGCTGCTTGTTTGGAGGTTTCTTTGTACAGATGATGGCAACAATACTGCTATCAAAACTACCCGTTGTGAAGGGTTGCAAAAATGCTGAATATTACACACTTTCAGAACATTTAGTAGCGTCAGGTCTGGTGTGAATAGGCCTTTAATAAGCACCTTGCACACCTGTCGTCCTTCAAGTTTCTTCCGTTGGACATTTAGTGCACTGATTTCTCCACTTGCTTAGCTTTGTGTTCATTTTCCTATAAAAGGTACATTTTGAAGTTTTCCTCAGTGCAAGCTTGTCCCCTGTAATAAAAAAATTTACTCATTATTTTGGATCAGTCATATTTTTGGTCTTTGGTCCTACAGCACCTCGAGTAGTTAATCAACCTGTTAAAACATGGATTAATAGTTTGCTTTCTGTCTTGCCAGGCGAATATTGCAGATTTTGGAGATAACCAGTGGGTGACATGCTTTCAAGACAGTGCTGAGACCATCCTGGGCCAGAAATCAGATTACATTGGCCAACTCAAGGACTCTGTGAGTTTGTCCCTCTGGTTTTCTCTTTTCTACAACCATATTCTCATTCTCTGATGTTCCCAGTGCAATACAAAGCCTCTACAGGAGGCTCAATTTTGACAGTCTGTGGTGCATCAGGTCTTAGTTCATTAGAATAGATTGACTGAAGCTGCTCCTACACACGATTCAATCTTGACGTATTCACTTTGTTTCTCAGTAAATTTTATTACTTCTCATTTTATATCTTCACGCAGAATGAGGCTGCCTTTGATGAGGTCTTCCAGCACGCCAATTTCAGCACTTTTGTCTTCCGTAACCGAGTGAAATTGGAGACCTACAATGTGAGTACATATTTAATTGGGCATCATTTTTGAGCATATCACTTAACCAGGGAACTGAAGTTGTGAAGTTGGTCATTATTCCACCAAACCGCTGCGCGCTCTCTCTCTCTCTTTTTTTTTTTTTTTTTTTTTTTTTGTCATAGTTCTTACTGTGCTAGAGTTTGTAGAGGTTTGTCACGTTGTTCTAGTCCAAAATCTGAGTGAAATTGCTAAAGTGGAAAAAGGGATTTTCCTTTTAACCAAACAGAAGCATCACTGTGTGTGGTGCACTTATGTATACAAAAATAATGACTGCCATAGCATTGTCACCATTCGTGTATCTGTGCCTGGCTATGCACTAATGGTGCAGTAGAAGTGTCATGTTGTCTATCAGCAAGGGGCTGTTACTCCTAGGCTGCATGGGGAAATGTCGTAAAGTGGATATGTTTGGATTGCTGCATCATGAAGGCTGTGGAGCCTTAAGTGGTGTTTAAGGCCTGGTTTCATTTGTGTGGGATGAAAAAGTTGTGGAGGAGAGGGAAGCAAGTGGAGTTCTCTCTCTGTTAATATGTACATGTTTATCTCATGCTTATGATCTCAAGTCCATCAGACATTTAGATTCTTTGGTGCTAAATTGTCTTTCACTTTGACTACACCTGTGAAAAACAGCAATATACACATATTGTATATTAAAAATTAGTCTACACACGTACACACTTTGGTACCATGTACAAAGATCTGTCTGAGTCTGCTAAATAAAGAACACCCACCACAATGCTGTTTGATGGATAAGTGCATTATTAATGCAGGACGTTATTTATGAATAAAATATGACCAAGCCAAATAAAAGAAACATAGTCTGAATGATTTTGTCTTCATGATATGAGTTGGTTTGATGGGAAAATGTTCATCTCTTCATTCATTTGATTGAGACCTTGTTCAGTCATGTTGAATCCATCAA
Organism: Cranoglanis bouderius; assembly: GCA_023630585.1. NCBI lineage: Eukaryota > Metazoa > Chordata > Actinopteri > Siluriformes > Cranoglanididae > Cranoglanis > Cranoglanis bouderius. The sequence goes on from CM042540.1 coordinate 18,095,356, forward strand.
GATGTCATACAAGCTACCAATTCCTTGGCCAACATAACATGAGAAAATGTTTTCTGATAGATTGATTGATAAATTTACAATACATTTGAACAACTGGATAAGGTAGGAGGCGGTTAATAAACATGACTCAACCCGGGACATCACGCTTCCACTGATTCCACTGAGTCACACTGGCCACAAATGATGTCATGAGGTCAACACTGGAGTATAATGTGAAGTGTCCCTATACTTTGAAGGATCTCTGTTGGACTGATTATTTTTATTTGTTGCTAACTATTTTTTATTTGTTGCAGCCCTATATTCAGCCTGACTCTGTACAGTCATGTGAAAAAAAAAAAATTAGTACACCCCATGGAAATTGTTGGCTTTTTTGACGTATTTGGACAAGCAAACATTTGATCATGTTTGAAACAGTGCTTATTAATGAAGTTGATATACTTGAACAAAACAAAAGGAAAATTAGCTTTTTCAATCATTTATTCAACAGAAATATCAATAGATAACAGTGATATTCTTCTGTGGAAAAATGGATTTGAAGGTGTGATAAATGTAGGGGTGTACTTATTTTTATTTATTTATTTATTTTTTAACAGCAGTTTACTTAAAACTCACTTGTAATGATAGCATGCTCTCCCTTATGCTGCAGTAATTTTTTGGGGTGCTTTCACATATGCAGCGTTTGCGCTATATGTAACATGGCAAAGCGTTTTTAGACTTGCGTTTCCAGCCTTACATGCATCAGCTAACTTTACTGACTTATCTCACAATTGCCTGGACCTCTAAAACACATGTTGGTCAAACCTATATGAGTAGAAGTGTTTCAATTTTTAGCAGTTGGTTAAAAGGCATGGTATGGTGATGGTGTAATGTAGCTGTGAAACATGAACTTGACAGGTTTTACCATTTCAAAATACATTGCTTCAAAAGATGCAAGTATGCGTATACCATCATCAATTGGTGGTACAGCACAGCTCACAGAAGGCGCCATGGTTTTGCTGGATGTCCCAGGCACATATACATTTAACCTTCAAAATAGAGAATAAACCTCCAGTGAAATGCTATTATTCAGGATAACTCTTATCCTCCTTGAGTGGTTACTACTGTATGTTGCTTTGTTCACAGGCTTTCAGTTTTCTCTCTAGATCTTTTTATTAATTACATTTTTATCCCAGTAACTAGCTGAGCCGCCATTTGCCAATATGCTTGGGGAAGAGGCTAATTTATTTTAAGTGACTATTTCAATCGTGAACAGACTTCATACCTACTAGTAGAAATCTCATTGCGAAGCAAACACAATAAAACATTCCTGTGGATGTTAGAGACCATGGATTTCACTAAGGATGTTGCGTGAGTCTGCTTCACTGCTCGCTTTTGTGTTGCAATTATTATTATTATTTTTTTGAGACCTTGTTTGATTGCAGATAGCAAGTTTGTACCTGGGCAGAAAGAACTACTAACATGTATCAAGATTGTAAAGTTATTCGGGGAATTTTCTATGCTTGTGTGTGCACTGCACGTATGTTCAGGCTTTATCAAACTGTAAGTCTAACTAGAACAAGTAGGTAGTTACTTGGCAACTGTAAAATACCCTTGAAGCTGTCTCCTTGAAAAATAGTGCAGGGTATAGCTCAGATTCTGTGCTAAATAACGCTGGCTGTATACTTCAAAAGATTAAAGAACTAAATGAAAAAGACCACCCACTGAACTTGTACTTGTTGGTACATTCAGAAAAGGTTGTGAGCAGAGCAGACTCCATAACGAAGCAGTGTTGCCTGGTTGACTTTGCTGCAGAAGTTTGAACCCTTGCTACAGTGATGCTGGAGCCACATTATAACTACACATTTCTGCTTTCTTGACTAAATCAGCAGATAGGCTTTTCCACAAGGCAAATTTTATTCACTTAATTTAGGTCACCTGTGAATACATGGTCCTTGGGATTTTGAGCTAATAGAAACAAGTGGGTGGGACTGCTGTCTATGGTTAGTAAAAAAATATATTTAAGACCACACTAAACTTCTGAATTTTTCCTGTTTGCTTGACACTACATTTACTCATAAATTCTCTCCAAAATCACATGCCATCCTCACTGCCTGTAATCTCCCAATTTTGAATTTGAAATTTGGGATTGTAGACTCCTGTCTGTCAGAACAAACATTCTGTGGTGGAACATATTGGGATCACATGATCAGTTAGTGTTTGTGCTATCAAAAACTATCAACAAGATCTGGATTGGGGAAATTGAAATCAGATAATTGTTTGCAAAAAGGTGGAATTTCCATTGTTTTTATATTAGTATTTTCTGTGTCGACAGCGAGGTCTTTCGGTAATAAAAAAAACAAACAAAAAAAACCAACACACAGGGTAGAGCCATCACAATTTGGCCCTTGTCATAGTCGCTCAGATCCTTACGCTTGCCCATTTTTCCTGCTTCCAACACATCAACTTTGAGAACTGATTGTTCACTTGCTGCCTAATATATCCCACCCCTTGAGAGGTGCCACTGTAACGAGATAATCAATGTTATTCACTTCACCTGTCAGTGGTTTTAATGTTATGGCTGATCAGTTTTTATAATATATTCTTCACTACAGTAAATTAAACAGTAAAGTAAAAAGTAATATTTGCTACTAGTAAATATTTTCACTACAGTTGTAGATAGTTTAATATCATGTACAAAGTCTGACAGTGAACCAGACTGCAAACTGGACATGCCCTTATGTTTATTTTTTATCATCTTGTACACTCAACTGGTTGATTATCAATCCAAACTTTTCTGCTGATTGCAGTTAAAGATAAGTTCAATCAACACCTTTTATCATTTATGCTGTTGGCATTGAATTGGTCCAAATAGTAGTGCTGTGTAAAGGGTTTGGAAGGGGTAATATTTTGAATTTTGTTCTGGAGTTTTTGGGTTGCTTTTTAAAACTGACACTGTACCCCTGAACAACAACAGCAACAAAATAAAATACCCAAGCAAAAGAGATATATGATGCAAAAATGTAGGTATACTTACTAAGTGGGTATACTTGAATTTCCCCTTGAATGTCTTTGTGCTGCTGCCTCCACAAACGCAAACAAATGTACAAACAGCTGACTTGCAATGCAGTGACCCAAACAGCCGTTTGATATCACTGGTCTACAAGCGAAATGCTTCCGGAATAAAGTAGTGAAACTTTACCTAATATGGGTCACTAATAAAGAAAAATCGAGTCAAAAGTGCTAATTGGCTATAGTTTTTTTACATACAGTATTGGGTCAAAATTTGAAATTCTATGCAAATTAACAAGAGAATGGCTATTGATTGAAAAGAAATGTTTGTCTCTGAGTTACCAGTTCTACCTCAAAACACTGTCTGCACATTAGAGTACATTCATCTTGACCAGAATTTTGACAGAACGTGCTCTGTTTGACATAGTCACAGTTATCTGTGTCTTGGAAGTGGACAAAATGCATGCATGTAGATACATTTCATGAGCGGTGGCACACATTGATCTGTGTGTCTCAAGTCACATGTAGCAGCTTGAAAAATTGTGAGTGCCTAATATTTCTATGGAACTGTCTCATATTTTTGACCTCAGGAAGCAGAGATGCCTCGAAATTGTGTAAACAATGCAGATAACTTCTGTTATATTTGTGGTGAGGTAACCTTTGCATCACAAAAGCGCAGTATAACTGCAGTGGTAAAAAAGGCATACCACCTTTATTTTGGATGCAAAATAGGGGATCAGGACAAGAGTTGGGCCCCACATTATTGTTGTAACACATGTGCAACTTAGTTGTTTTATGTGATGTTTTAGCTCGTTTTCTGTGATGCATTTAGTCACTTTAAGTCATAAGACAATTCTTGTTTAATCTTTGACAGGTTAGGACCTGGAAATTGAACACTTTTCAGAATATAAGTATTCTTTCTAATGTAAGATTTATGATACTGTTATAAAAATATGCATAAACCTATGTACATTTGTAATAAAACTTTATCATTAAATATCTTGAAAACATTAGCCAACCGGCAAATTTATCATTTGTTTTTCAATTCATCTTATCAAAGTATGTAGGATTTAGCAAATTTTTATCTCTGAAGAAGGTAATTTCCAAAAATTTGTAAACCAGTGTATTTAGACAAATTCACAGGTAATAGATGCAGTAGTTAGCACCTCATGCACTGCAGCAACTAAAAACAACTACACCGTTCTGGCTCTATATGTTTTTATTATAAGAAGCGTATCATCATATTTTATTAACAAGTATGTGCTAGAGTGGCAGGTAGGCTCTGTCTAAAGTTTAGTATTATTGCTCAGGGAAATTTGCACTTAGTAGCACATTAGTATCCAGATTCCCAGACTGCATAATGCTATAATGGTATTGGTGTATACAGTGAGGGGAAAAAATGATTTGATCCCCTGCTGATTTTGTACGTTTGCCCACTGACAAAGAAATTCAGTCTATAATTTTAATGGTGGGTGTATTTTAACAATGAGAGACAGAATAACAACAAAAAAATCCAGAAAAACGCATTTCAAAAAAGTTAGAAATTGATTTGCATTTTAATGAGTGAAATAAGTATTTGATCCCCTATCAATCAGCAAGATTTCTGGCTCCCAGGTGTCTTTTACACAGGTAACGAGCTGAGATTAGGAGCACTCCCTTTAAGAGAGTCCCTTTCAGCCCAGAACTACACGGGAGGATCTTGTTAATGATCTCAAGGCAGCTGGGACCATAGTCACCAAGAAAACAATTGGTAACACACTACGCTGTGAAGGACTGAAATCCTGCAGCGCCCGCAAGGTGCCCCTGCTCAAGAAAGCACATGTACAGGCCCGTCTGAAGTTTGCCAGTGAGCAGTGAAAGTGTTGTGGTCAGATGAGACCAAAATCGAGCTCTTTGGCATCAACTCAGTTCGCCAAGTTTGGAGGAGGAGGAGGAATGCTGCCTATGACCCCAAGAACACCATCCCCACCGTCAAACATGGAGGTGGAAACATTATGCTTCGGGGGTGTTTTTCTGCTAAGGGGACAGGACACCTGCACCGCATCAAAGGGACGATGGACGGGGCCATGTACCGTCAAATCTTGGGTGAGAACCTCCTCAGCCAAGGCATTGAAAATGGGTCGTGGATGGGTATTCCATCATGACAATGACCCAAAACACACAGCCAAGGCATCAAAGGAGTGGCTCAAGAAGAAGCACATTAAGGTCTTGGAGTGGCCTAGCTAGTCTCCAGACCTTAATCCCATAGAAAATCTGTGGAGGGAGCTGAAGGTTCGAGTTGCCAAACGTCAGCCTCGAGACCTTAATGACTTGGAGAGGATCTGCAAAGAGGAGTGGGACAAAATCCCTCCTGAGATGTGTGCAAACCTGGTGGCCAGCTACAACAAACATCTGACCTCTGATTGCCAACAAGGGTTTTGCCACCAAGTACTAAGTCGAAGGGATCAAATACTTATTTCCCTCATTAAAATGCAAATCAATTGCATACCACTGTATACCAGGCTTGATGGTGACTTTGCCTCTCTGCTCAGTAAAAGGGGGGGGGGGGGACGGCAAAAATAAAACCTCCATATCGAAACATTGTTGGCCTGTTCATTTAAATGTTGACTGCTTGTTGGTTGCAATGGCGTATTATGGACAACTCTTGTAATATAAGCAAGTTCTTTATAGGAGTGGACGTATGATAAGTTTTGTTATTATAATAAGCAAAAAATAAGGTATCGTGATACATTTTTTAATTTATGAATTTATTAATTTAAGAATTACACACTGATCAGAAGCAGCTGATTTGGTAGTTTGGTGCCGATTTTACAGAATATTTTACATACTTGTACAGACCCCCCCCCCTTCCCCCAACCCCGCCCCCCCCACCCACCCACCTTTTCCGTGTTACCCTAACCTCTACAGAGACAAATGATTAAACTTAGTTTTTCACAGTTTTTTTAAAATGCAATTTTTATTGCTCGCAGTTTGTTGTGATGCATATCCTGCTTTGTAGAAATGTCAAATGATATTTTTTTGTCATATCATTACGATTATCAACGTGTTTAAGTATAAAGAGCATCTACTGATGTGGTGTCTTGTCTTTGTTTAGGATGAATCTCGCATTAAAGTGACGGTGGTGGAGGCCAAGCCTGTGGATCACAAGGAATACAGCAAGAGGCTGATCATGAACATCAGGAAGCATGCAGCGCATTAGGAACAGTTCCTTTTCAACAACCACTTCAGTCTTTGACCTGCAGTATACACACGCGTCTCTTTGTGCTGTCTTTCCTTTAATTGGTTATTTTTGTTTTATGTTATTAAAGTCTGGTGATTCATATTCCCTCTGTTAAAGAGCAGCTTTTTTTGTTTTTAAATATGAAACAAATGCTTATTTTGGACAGGGGAACACTGCAGGTCAAGTGTGGTTTGGCTTGTGCAGATTTCCCTACATGTTAACAATTAGCTGTGGGAGGTTTATTAGAAAATGCTGACCTTTTAGTGTATGAATAATTAAGAGAAGGGAAGGGAATTGTATAAGAAGATCATACGCATACAGGTTAGTATGTATGCACACAAAGTTGTGTCTATATTTAAGTGGGCAGAAGTAAATCCAGTCCCTTTCCTAACGTTTTGGTTCAGCAGCCTGGTCAGTAGGCTTCCTTCTCTGAGCTCGCCTTGCTTAGACCTGTACAGTTTAAGGTCAGATTGACTTTCCAGAGACAAGCACTCTGTACATGTAGATATTTTCTCTCTTTTTTGTTTTGTTTTCTGGAGAACTAAAGAACTAACACAAGAAATAAAGATTTTGAGAACCCTGGCATTGAGTGGTTTTCTTAATTGATTTTAAGATAAGTACTGCATGCACACACTTTGCACTGGCCTCTTTTAACAGATTTTCTGTATTTTAAGCTAGTGGTAATGAATTGTTTCTCAATACACACACACACTCTAATCTATTGTAGCCATTTATGCTCTATTACAGGGCTGAGTCTCACTAAGAGCTGTAAAACAGCTCCACAGTAGCCTCCAATAATCCCATTTAACACTAGGTCAATGACAACTCTTTGTAATCTCTCCATGTCCCTCTCAGAGTACTGTACTTAAAAAGGTACATATATGAAGGACGGTCTTTTCTAAATGCGTCTTTTAAAGATCTTGTATGTTTTTCAGTGCTGCCCTAAATCTCTACAGGGATAGTCAAGGGCTCTTGTTGCCTGCCTGCCATTTTCCTGTAGCCATTGAAATTGCCTCTACAATCCACTTCTGATTTTAAGGAATCCAACTGAGAATCTGGACCTCTAATTCCATGTTTGATTGCGAGCAACTGTTTTTGTTTTTCTAATTTGTTCTGGGAAATACTGATGTGTGAATCACAGAGACATAAGGAGTGATATATTTATTTAAGCCTGAAGGTAAATTGAGTCACAAGATGGTCCACATGGTAACCCTGTAGTTTTCGGATTCTGGTTAATTCTAGTATCATGAAAGTCTGGCTTCAGTTAATTGTTTTGTTGATACTGTGAGGATTATTTGCTCATTGTTATGAGCTTTTTTTGCTCACATTTTCTCCCCAATTTGATCACCTACCAAGTCCTACCCACCAGCCAGCTCTCCCATATCATATGACAACTTCCAATCAGGGAAAGAGAAATCTAACAGTTGCTGCCGTCAAAGCCAGCCAACCACATCTTTTTGAACTGCTGCATCTTTTTGAACAGTCACCGAGGAAAGCGCTGTCTGTCCTCTTCTGCATACATGAGGTCTCAGACACCCATGATTGGCTAGTGGTGTTGTGATTGACAGGGAAGAGAGAGCATGCCATCCCTTCCACCCAGAGACTTCAGCCAATTTTGCTCCCTTGGCTCCTGGCCTTGGATGGCGCCAAGTTTGTCATTCGAACTTGAGGTATGAGCATATTTGATCAAATCTAACAAATATTGGTAAGTCGGTGCCATCGTAATCCCGACATCTTCAAGAGAATGTAAGTTTAACTGCAGTCACGTGCTTCTCCAAAGTCAAACATGGCTTTCACTATGTTCATAAGATAGTTATGCATCAGAAATGAGATGCATGTAATTTATGTAAATATGGAAATAGGATTTGTTCTTCATGCTCTTCTGTTTCTATTTAGAAGCTGACTATGACATGTTTACCTTGAACCACCTCTGGGTTTTTTTTATCTTTGTCTTGTTTTCTGATGGACACTTCCTGATAAAGGGTTGTCAAATTGAGTTAACAATACCTAAACCCTGCGAAAAGTGTAACAAATCCCTGATCCGATAAGAACTTGAATAAAAGGCAGCGGGGATTGCAGAGAAGCAGAGGCTTAATCTCAGATGCTTGCCTCACACAGAGACGTTTTTTTCTCCCTCTTACTCACTCAACAGCGAGCTTCTTGGCATGTTTCAAAACTTCCAATCCTGCAGTAATGATGCTCGTTTGCCTGGATGCTTCCCTGCAGCTTGGGCTGCGCTGAAGCTTTCTAACCTGATTAAGACCTCAGACAGTGAGTTTTGCTCTCAGAAGTGGATCAAATAGTTTTGTCATGTTACTGTGACATAGATAGATATTATGAAAGCTAACTGTAGATCAGCGGTCAGGAACCTATGACTCGCGTGCCACATGTGGCTCTTTGACAAAAATCATGTTGCTCGCCAGGTGTCTCACCCTTTACCAACATACAGGGTTGGGAGGGTTACTTTAAAAATGTATTCTGTTACAGTTACAAATTACTTCATAAAAAAAAAATTAATCAGTAACGTAATCCAAGTATTACAATATGAAAGTAATGTAATCGGATTATTTTTGGAAAAGCAAATGGTGTCTTAATAGCTTAACTGTTCAAAACAGTGTTACTATGAATACATGCTTTAATACACTGAAAAAGACACACTATTAGCATCACATGAATAAATATAGATAAAATTGTTTTCACTCTGCCAACATTTTATACTAAATGTATCTGTGCATGCACCAGGAGGTTGCTCTTGTGAGTCACGACCGGAGGTGGCCCAACTGCAAGAGCTGAGGTGGGGCCCCTCATCATAATCAAGTATGATAAAGCATCATACCTTTAAAACCGTCCTTTTCTCCTAGCATTTTTCTGTGCAAACTCCTTCACAATGTCTGTGATATCCATCAGACGTGCACGTGCTTTCAGTGCTGAGAACTGCAAGTCCGAAGAGCCTGTCCTGGCTTGTTATGCTTCTCAAGCAGGTTTTTATTTGTTTTAGTTTAGAAAAAAGACCTCACGGCACTTGCCACCCTGACTTTCACCGTTCTTTTACTCATTTCGTCAAGAATCCGTTGTAGGCTACTATTAAGTTCACTGTTAGTAGACTCATTGTGGAGATTCTAGATGATCAAGGATCGTGATTGGATAAGACAAAAGAGATTAATTGTGATTGGCAGACACAGGTAGCTGTCACAGAACAGGCAATGATTAGTACCATTTTACATCCGTTTAATATTGTTAAATATTACCTTTTTTATTGTTCGTGGGTGGGGCCAGAACTATCATCAAGCAGCTGTCTATAGTGTTATGTCAAAAGATTAATTTCTTTGGTTTTATATGAAAAAAAAAAATTTTTAAATTCTGATCGTATTCACATTTCACGTTTTACAAAATGTAAAATGTAAAAAAATGTAAAAAAAAAAAAAAAAAAAAAAAAATTGTTTTACAAAATGTACCTGTAATCTGATTACTTAGTTTTTTTGACGTAACTGTAACTGATTACAGTTACCAGTTTATTTGTGTCCTGATTACGTAACACCGTTACATGCATTCCGTTACTCCCCAAGCCTGCCAACATATGATGGTTAAAAACTTGGACACATCACTGGAGATCAGTTTCCTGCAGAAAATGCGAAGTCAATTACAATTCCTTTTTTATCGTACAGCCTACCGAACTTAATGAAAAGTCAGTTTACAATAATATAGTTCAAGTTGTTCCAGCCAGTGCACATAGGCAGTGCTGTGCGCAAGTGTCACGACACCAATCAACGGCAAACCACTTACGTTTCTATGGTAACCTCTCGCGCTCTGATTCAAGCAGCTACCTAGCGAGTTTGTGGAGAATTCACACCGGACTGAAACATGTACTTTTATTGAAGGCTCTGGCGCTCTGCTGTGTCTGAAGGAAGGCGTGAAGGCGTCCACAGAGCTCCAACGTAAACTGCAAGCTGTAAAAAAATAAAAATAAATAATAATAATAATTGTAAAAACCTTTTACTGACGGAGAATATGTAAAGTCATGCATGTTGAGTATGGCAACTGAACTGTCTGTGGATTTCCCGAACAAATAGAACATCATTCAGAAAATAAAAGACGTGCCCCCGTCAGCCAGAACAGTGCAGGACCGCGCTGTCATGATGGCACGAGATTCGAGAAGAGCACGGATATAACTTCGGCAGATTTTTTTTTTCTCTTGCGCTGGATGAGTACACACACACACACACACACACACAGAGAGAGAGAGAGAGAGAGGTTTTATGCTGCTCAGGTGGAAACTCAACCTCAGAGTGAAGACCCTGCACAATTAATTCCATATTGCAACGTTAGCTATTGTTTGTTGCATATTTGTTTGTTTCTGAGTTGTATATGGACCTAAATAAAGTTATTGTTATTGAAATGTTATTGGAAAACCGCGTTTTTTTTTTTTTTTTTTTAAATAATACTAAAATATTCGTTTTTGCAATGGCTCTTTTGAAAAAAAAAACAAAAAAAACGCATTAACCAAAAAGGGAAAAAAATGGCTCTTTGGTGGAAAAAAAAACTTTCCCAACCCCTGCTGTAGATGAACAGTGAGGTTGAAATTGCAGACTGTAGTATAGTAGAACAATTTGTTCCTCTCCTTTTTTTGCCCTTTATTTGGTGATTGAAGCAAATGTGATTTGCTCTCAGACTGGTTCTTTGCTTAGGGATGTTATGTTTTAGTGTATTAGGATTTTAGAGCCCTGTTTAATAATTAAAATCCACTGCATATTCAGCTATTTCAATGATTCTTGCAGTAGAATCGGAGAGCTTGCGGCACAACCACAATTCATGAGCATGTCACTCTGCTAAATGGCTCCTAGTAGGTCTATCATCATGTAAAGCAGGATTTTTGGGTGAGTTTTGTGGCAGTTTCTTTTGAAGGATTCTTATGTGCGGTCCTAGCATTGTCACTGCTATGGAGACAGATGGGCCGAGAAGATCTCAGCAGTGTCACTCTAATTGTAATAGATGGAAGGAAAGATGGTGTGTATGTCTCCCTTAAAGCCCCCAGTCTGGAGTGAACATGGACACCTGAGGAGAAGGGAAAGATTGTGAGCGTCTCCTGATAGCTCACGCTCACTAGAGCTCTGCAGGGCATCACTAATCTCAAGTCAGAGAAGCATACCCCCTGTGTGGGGACAGGAACCTCTATCAGTATCTGCTTCTGCCTTCGTATTCACCCCATTCACCTTCTGTTGAGTCAAGAACTTCAGTGCCTCTGCCCCTGTGGCATGACCCCTGAAATTGGACAAAAAATGGCTCTATCTGTGAAACGCAGGTTCAAACGGGAGGTATTCCTATTTGCTATGCTACAAAGAAGTATATTTTCTAAAAGGTTCCTAAAATAGCTACAAATGACTTTGAGACTTCATTTTGCTCCAGAAATGAGATTAGGTTGTTGAGTATGCCAAGGTTGGTGGTTGAATCCTGTGCTCTTGTCAAGCCAGGTTTACAATATGCAATTTTGCTGTTGTAGATAATAAACGTGTGTACACTGTAAAAGAATTCATGATTAAAATTTTGATAAAATTTTCTAACTGTGACTGCTGCTGTGAAGCTTGTATAAAAATCACCAATAGGAAGGCATAGGATTACACAAAACTCACAGGGCAGCTACAAATACACTAGTGGTAATGGCAAAACATAAACGAAACATGCTAATGGACTGAAAAATATCTTTATTACCTCAAGCTGTTCATGTAACCCCATTTTCTGCATGTGCCCGGATCCTATTGACTGATGATGTAAGCAGAACGTAACAATTTTCTTAGAGGAATATTACAGTTAGAGAATCTTCATTGTATAATCTGACATAGAGAACACGTTATCATCCCAAGATTATATTGTGATCATCTCATACAGTGTGACAAGTAATCATGTTAAAATCTCACAATATTAAAACTGTGCAGAGTTTTACATGTTCCCTCCATGTGGATTTCCTCCAGGTATTCCACGTACCTCACAAAACTCAGTAGGTGAGTAGGTGGACTCATTACTCTAAATTGAATGATTTCCAGTCCATTGTGTATTCCTGCCTTACACCAAGTGTTCCCAGGTTAGGTTCTGAATCTACCACAACCCCTAACAAGGATAAAGCACTTAAAGCACCAAAGATGAATGAATGGTTGACTTGGTAGCTATTGTCAAGGAATATATATTACAAAGACATCTTCCTTCATGCCAAACAAGGCATCTGCATTGTGCATTGTTATTTTTGAGTTCCATTTATATCTATGAAGCAGAAATATTTATTGTTTGCAGTACCAAATATTTTCTTTCATACAGCTTGTGTCGTTGTGAGACAGTTTTTTTTTCTGTGAAATTAAATAAATAAGGTACTTATTTACATAATGCACACTTACATTATTACATACAGTGGGGGAAAAAGTATTTGATCCCCTGCTGATTTTGTACGTTTGCCCACTGACAAAGAAATGATCAGTCTATAATTTTAATGGTAGGTGTATTTTAACAGGGAGAGACAGAATAACAACAAAAAAATCCAGAAAAACGCATTTCAAAAAAGTTATAAATTGATTTGCATTTTAATGAGGGAAATAAGTATTTGATCCCCTATCAATCAGCAAGATTTCTGGCTCCCAGGTGTCTTTTACACAGGTAATGAGCTGAGATTAGGAGCACTCTCTTAAAGGGAGTGCTCCTAATCTCAATTTGTTACCTGTAAAAAGACACCTGTCCACAGAAGCAATCAGTCAATCAGATTCCAAACTCTCCACCATGGCCAAGACCAAAGGAGGAGGAATGCTGCCTATGACCCCAAGTCATAACTCCATCCCCACCGTCAAACATGGAGGCAGAAACATTATGCTTTGGGGGTGTTTTTCTGCTAAGGGGACAGGACAACTGCACCGTATCAAAGGGACGATGGATGGGGCCATGTACCGTCAAATCTTGGGTGAGAACCTCCTTCCCTCAGCCAAGGCATTGGAAATGACCTTAATGAGTTGGAGAGGATCTGCAAAGAGGAGTGGGACAAAATCCCTCCTGAGATGTGTGCAAACCTGGTGGCCAACTACAAGAAACATCTGACCTCTGTGATTGCCAACAAGGGTTTTGCCACCAAGTCGAAGGGGTCAAATACTTATTTCCCTCATTAAAATGCAAATCAATTTATAACTTTTTTGAAATGCGTTTTTCTGGATTTTTTTGTTGTTATTCTGTCTCTCACTGTTAAAATACACCCACCATTAAAATTATAGACTGATAATTTCTTTGTCAGTGGGCAAACGTACAAAATCAGCAGGGGATCAAATACTCCCCCCCCCACTGTACTTACATTATTGTAAGTAATTAATAACTAATTGTATAAATAGACTTACACTAAAGGTTTGTTCCTAGAGAAACAGAGAAACGCTTAAAGGTTCTGTATGTGGATTACAACAGTGAGTTTTTCTTTCTTTTTCTTTACTATGGTAAACCTCTGATTTGGTATATTAATGCATTCCAACATGTTATGGTTTCTATAGTAACTTAAACAGGGACTTGTATGGCAGACACACCTCATACATGTATTTAAAAAATGTTTGTAGTTGTTGATATGGTGTAGGAGATGTTTATTTAATGCTATTGGAAGGTGTCTCCAGTGTCAGTGCTTTGTACAGTTTTTCAACACAGAAAATTCTTCAGGACACATGGCTTTGCAGTTTTTTGGAAACATAACAGGCTGCATTTTTGTCTTATTAACTTCAAGAGAGAAAAAAGAGGCTTGTGAGCTGTTATGGTAACAGCTATGGTAACTTAATTTAAAATGTCACTTTGTGGCTGAAAATGGAAATGAATGCTTGCATGGCATTTTGTCTTACCCAGAAACCAGCTGAATTTTTTTTAATGTGCCGAAATCATGCATATCGCATGTGTAAAAGAAGGAGAAAACTATGGTGTTTTTTTTATATTACTTTTAAAATTATTTATTATTTTATAATGATAACTAATTTGCTTCATGGTTGTTTCACAACTTTAAATGTAACTATTAACAGCTAAAACTTACCTGTTGTTCTTTAATAACTAAAAAACTATGAGTGTTGGAAACATGCTGTAGTGTAAGAGGAATAAAACACAAGCTATTATTGGAAAATAATCAAATTTGGGTTGGTAGCAGTAACTCCGCTTAAAATTGGCTGCATCACATCACTCTGTCATTGATTGTTTTCCTATAACAGCATGCAGCTTTGGGGTTTATTCCTTACTGTGCACGTGCTTGTTTGAGAAAGAAACAAATGAAAATTTGGGATTTTGTAGATACACACAATACATCATAAAACAGACAGAATACAAAGAAAGAACATCAAGGCTCTGTCATATCACTGTCAGTATAACATCTCATATTATCTGTTAAAGTTACACATTACTCTTTTGAGGAGCTTTTTGGATGGCTGAAATGGCGGAGAAAATATGATGTTTGTTCAATTAAAAAATTCTCTTAAATGACAAATTAATGGTGATAATTAGACTTTATTAAAGTATCAGCTTTAATAAACTGTGACAGAAGCAGTAATGAAGTCACTGAGAGAGAAACAGAAGACACACACACACACACACACACACACACACACACACACACACACACACACACACTCGTCTGATCCTTACAGCTCAGTCTAGTTGTTTTGTTCACAATATGGTGAAGATCAGATGAATACTAAAGGAACACTGAATATTTTGTGTGTCTTTGACCTCACACTTTCATTATACATAATTAACAGCCATGGTGGCCTAATTGTGTAGGAGGGGATTATTTATTGCATCTCTTTCTGTCTCTGCTTATGTTCTGCACCATTCTGCACAGCCTTTCGTTTCCTTCTCTTCTACAGAATCTTCTCTTCTATGGCGATCTCTCCACAGGCTGTTTGGCTGTGTAACAGTGCACTGCTTTCACGCTGATGCAGCTGCCTGTCTCTCTGCCTCCATCTGCACCAGTCTACAGTTAAATTGTGCGGTGGAGCAGCCTGGGTCCAGACCTGGCCCTCAGGGATCGAGCTGCCAGAGAGTAGAACAAGTACTGAAAAGGAAAAGACTAGCTTCAGATCAGCATCCTCCATTCTGCAGCTACATCCCTCTCACACTGCATTTTTTTTTGAGCGTTCCAATGTTTTTCTTATCAAAAGCCTTGGACTGGCCCTGGGAGACAGAAGAATGGAAAAGCTGTGTTTGGTGTATGTGTTAGAGGAAAAGAGCTATGGAATGTGAACATGGTCAGAATGCTTGCTGGGAACTTTGGTTAAAGATTCTTTCTTGCTGTAGTGTTTGTAAAAGTTTGACATGTTGATGTCTTTGTTGCAAGGGCTCTGTCAATCCATGTGGATTGTTTTCAACATTGTTTCAGTGGGGTCTACTATCAAGAAATATTTTTATTTCATTAGTTATTAAAAACTTCACTGATTCATCTTCAGTAGCCCCTTTATCCTGATAAGAGCCGCAGTGGATCCGGAGCCTGTCCCAGGAGCAGGGCACCATGCATGCACATTCACAAATTGTTTCATACTTAAGGGCAATTTAGACTAGCCAATCCACCTACCTGCATATTTTGAGAAGTGGGAGGAAACCAGGAGACCTGGAGGAAACCCACACAGACACAGGGAATATAAACTGAGCACTTTATAGTGTAGGGCCTCCCTTTGGTCTCAAAATAAAATGGATTCCACAAGATGTTGGAAACATTCCTTTCAGATTCTGGTCCATGTTGACATGATTGCATCACACAATTCCTGAAGATTTTTCAGGTGCACTCATGCTGCGAATCTCCCGTTCTACCTCATCCCAAAGGTGTTCAATTGGATTCAGATCCAGTAACTGGGAAGGCCATTTAAGAACACTGAACTCATTGTCATGTTCATGAAAGCCATTTGAGATGACTTTTGCTTCGTGACATGGTGCATTATCATGCTGGAAGTAGCCATTAGAAGATGGGTAAATTGTGGCCAATAGGCTGTGGCATTGAAGTGATGATTGATTGGTGTTAACAGTCCCAGAGTGTGGCAAGAAAACATTCATCAAGCCATTACACCACCTCCACCCGCCTGGACAGTTGACACAAGGCAAGTTGGGTCCATAAAATTCTGACCCTATCATCTGTGTGCCTCAGCAGAAATCGAGATTCATCAGACCAGGTTACGTTTGGGCAGTGTTGGTGAGACTGCAGCCTCAGCTTTCTGGTCTTGCCTGACAGAAGTGGAACTGACATGGCCTTCTGCTGTTGTAGCCCATCTGCCTCAAGGTTTGGCATGTTGTGCATTCTGAGATGCTGTTCTGCTCATCACAATTGTACAGAGTGGTTCTCTGAGTTACTATAGCCTTTCTGTCAGCTTGAACCTTGAACCTTTCTGTTTGTCTGGCCATTCTCCACTGATCTCTCTCATCAACAAGACATTTTCGTCTGCAGAATTGCCACTGGTTTTTCTCTATTGCACCATTCTAAGTAAACTTTAGAGACTGTTGTGCCTGAAAATCCCAGGAGATCAACAGTTATAGAAATACTTAAACCAGCCCGTCTGGCACCAACAGTCATGCCACAGTCGAAATCACTGAGATCACATTTCCATTGATGTGACCATTACCCAAAGCTGCTGTCCGATATCTGCATGATTTTATGCATTGCACTGCTGCCACACTGCTGATTAGATAATTGCATGAATGAGTAGGTGTACAGGTGTTCCTAATAAAGTGCTCAGTGAGTGTATGTGGAACTCCAAACAAACAGGATAGCAGGCTCAGGATTGAACCAGGGAACCTGGAGGTGTGAGGTGGCAATGCTAGCCACTATGCCATCATCACCCTAATAAAAAAATTCTACAATTAAATCAGAAACAGTGAATCCTGGGACAGGCTCAAGATGATCTCCACCATGTCCTACCACAACCATAACCGGGAAGAATTAGTTACTGAGGATGAATGAATAAATAATGAATTCTTGAAAATTTAGGACCAAAAAAATTCTTGATAGTGGACTTGGCAGTGAATGTCAAATCAGCTCTGAGAGGACAGCACTGATT
Source organism: Cranoglanis bouderius (assembly GCA_023630585.1). Classification (NCBI taxonomy): domain Eukaryota; kingdom Metazoa; phylum Chordata; class Actinopteri; order Siluriformes; family Cranoglanididae; genus Cranoglanis; species Cranoglanis bouderius. The sequence goes on from CM042540.1 coordinate 18,112,594, forward strand.
GTCACTTTCATACAATATTAAACCAGAGTGAGGCAACTTTCCTAGATACAGTTGTCCTACAAGAGTTGTCATAGCTGATATATTGTTTGCTGAGAGTAATTGTTTCCACTGTCACCCACACAATGCCTTGGTCATCCTCGCCCTGTCTAAGAGTAACTGCTCGATTAGTTTGCAGAGGTTTTCCTTCAATGAAAGGAAAATCTGTCTCTGGCTTGACTAGATAGCCTGTCTGATCAAAACCAATATCTGGTTTACACCAGACTAACTATAGCAAATTTGAGACTTTTGTTTATACCTGTGATTCACATCCTAGTGAGTCTCTGAAACCACCCCTGAGTGTTCAGAATGGTGGGCTGAAAGAAGTCATACAAGCCACAAATGAAAGGTAAGAATTCAGTGAAGGAATCCCCAGAGGTCCTTTCATTCTGCACTGGCTCTAACATTACTTTTATCTCAGCAAAGTTATTGGATCTCACTTCATGCTTTCAGGGCATTTGTGGCCCATTAAGTGTTTAAAATTATGGTCTTTTTTTTTCTGCAGAAAGCCAAAAGCCAGCCTAATATTTCCAGATGTCTTTTTAATTAGCAGCATAAATGTATTCAAACAAATTGTGTTAATTTTGGCATATATATGGCTTGTGGAATATTTTTTACAGACCGATGTTGATGAGCCAACAGACTGCATTGTTATGAGGAAAGCAGCCTTTGTGAGAAGTACTGAGGAGGAAAAATGGCCAAGGCACAACTCAAATGAGATATAATTACCAGAAAACAGCCAGTGCTGTAAGAGCTTTGGATATTGTCTCTCTTCTATTGAAGGGGTCTGCAAAGAAGCAGATAAGACAACGGGTAGGCCAGAAAGCCACAGGCTGTGTGCTTAGACATGTTTGTTAGCTCATTTTAATGTGTTAAAGTGGCTGATTGGTAACCTACAGCTTTCATTGCTGAAGCTCTTATGTGAGAGATTTAAGCTCATCAGGTCAGTCTATCCAGCTGGTGCACCATCCCTGCCATCATCCTGTCGGCAATGTGACAAGCCTGCATAACTGTTACTCAGGAGTTGTGTCACTTTTTATACTGTGAGTGTCTTCTTGATGCGGAGGCGTGAATAAAGACTCACTGTGGTGACTATTGCTTTGGGCAGTATGACAGCAAGCATATCTCAGGGCTTCAAAGCACTCAAGAAGGGCAAGTCAATTGTCCCCCTTTTAAAGCACTGGTTTCTTTTCCAGTTCCTCAGATGTCCATGCAGCTGTGTGCTGGAGGTCTGGCAAGATACACCATGAATCCCCAGGCACCAACATGAAGCTGCATCCTGAGTAATATAAATACTGCAAGAGTATTTCTGGAGGCTGAGGACATACTTATAAATACTTATCGAAACATGCAAATAAGGGTTATTCTATGATTAGGTCTACATTTGTCATTGAGCATTTGCATTTTTCTAATTTAGCTGCACTCATTTTTATCTAAAATGACTTGCGACTGAGACAGCTGGGTGGTTAAGGGCCCTGGGTCTAACAGTGGTAGCTTGGTGATGCTGGGAATTGAACTCATTACCTTTAAATCATTAGCCCAATACCTTAGCCACTGTGCCACTACTACCCTCTCACCCCTGTGTGTCATGGCGGTACAATCGGTAGTGTTGGAGCAATGGGTAGCTCTAGAGCTCGGGTCCTTTGATCTTGAGCTTGGGTTACTGTGTAGAGTTTCTGTGCACGTACTCCGCATGTCCATGTGGATTTCCTTAGTTTTTTTCCCAGTTCCTCACACCTCCCAAGAACATGGCGGTAGGTGGATTGGCTAATCTAATTGCCCCTAGATGTGAATGAGTGTGTGAATGTGTGTATTCATGGTACCCTGTGATGGACTGGTATCCCATACAGGATGTATTCCCGCCTCACATCCAGTGTTTCTGGGATAGGCTCGAGAAAAGTAATGGATCAGTGGATAAAGATTTAGATTTTTGGCAGACACAGTCTGCCTTAGCATCTCAGACATACTATTTTCCACTACTTGTATTCTGAGTCTCTTTTCCTGGATTTTATTTTCACTGGATTCGCATGTATCAAATCATCAAACTATAGACACCCATTTTTGCCACTTGAAAAAAAGGAAAGTTTAATGCTAAAATAATTTCTTTAAAGTATGACTTAGTATTAGCATGGTAAACTGGGTTTTATTTTCAACATTTGCCACAAATTCGTACCTTCGATGACAATAGCAGTTAAAGTGCCTGTGAAATATTTTTTCTTTTAAATTTACATGCAATATGCCTTATCAACATAATGCAAACTCATATCTATATACATTGTAATACAATGTAATTTTGGATTTATATCATGTTTTTAAAAGTTTCAGATATAAAGAAGTTCTGGATGTGAGTCAATGTTCCCACTATTTTTTTTTTTTTTTTGCCAAAAGCTGAGCAAAACCTATTTCTATTGGGCAGACCCTTCTGCCACACAGATTGGAGTTGCTTTGCTCCTGTCCGGTTAATATTTGCCACCTAGCCTGGGAAGACAACAACTCTCAGCAGCACTGATATGCTCACAAGATTTAATGGGTGATTATCAGAGGTGTTGAACAATTAAAGTGGCTTGCTCACATTTTATGTAGCTAGCTAAACTCACAGTTAATGTAACTGGTCTCTGTTTTGATGTGTGTTCCTGTTTGAGCCTTCAAAAAGCATGAAAGATGCATTGCTGTTATGAGACTGAAGTGTACCTGTGGCTGGTTCACACTGTAATGCAATCATCTGTCGGTTACTCCAAATGACTAACCTATTTAGACACATTTTTGTGTATGAACAGATTTTCTTTTTTCACAGGCACATCACTGGAAGTGTGTGGCCGTGCATGCATGCAGCTTAGAGGGAAGAATGCTGTGAACTATTAAGGGACCATTATTAAAGTGTGCATAATTAAATGGACATTCTGCTCAAATACCAAACCAAGAGAGAACAAAAGAACAAAATTGGCCATGCTCTATGTGTGGAAGGGTGGGTGGGCAGGCATACTCTCTTTCCTCTGTCAAGCATAGTAACACTAGCCAATCATGGGCATCATGTATGTGGGAGAGGGCAGATATCACTTTCCTCAGAGTGTGTTACGCTTCCCTGTGATGCTACATGAGCAGATGCAATTAACTGGCTTCACGTGTCTCAGAGGAAGCATGTGTTAGACTTCACCCTTCCGGGGAGGTAGCGGTTGTATGATAGGGGAGAGCTGGCCAGTGAGTGGGAATTAGCAGGTGACCAAACAGAAAAAAATTACTGTCATGTTTATTCTATATATTGGGACACATGGCTGCAATAACCTACATAATGTACCTAATGTATATATGCTACATTGTAAAAACAATTTCAGTTAACAATCTAGGCTTTTTTTAAGGAACTAGATTACCCTCAGAAACTGCCTGATTCCAGTTTGATGTCCAATCCTGACCCTACTCTCAAATCACTGTTCACATATGTATCCCAATAGTCTCATTATTCATCCATTTATTTATTAATTCCGTCATTTTTTGAGTACTGGGCTTGAGGCGAGAATACACCCTGGATATACTAGTCCTTTGCAAGGTGGCAGCACCACACACACACACACACACACACACACACACACACACACACACACACACACACACATACATTAGTGCCATTTGTACCCATTCAATACAGTGTATATATATTCCTTTCTCACATTTTTTTACGATTGCTTAAGCACAATTTTGAAAACAGGGCTCATTTTGTCAAAACACTACACACAATTCACAGAACCACACACACAAGTAGCAGAACACCTCAGATTTTTTGCAAAATGAAACAGTTCATTCAAAACTGTACAATAATTTAGAAAAACCCAATTTTGACATCGTATGGCACACATGGTTCATCTGTCCTCCATGGCTTGAATGAGGGGTATCCTGACATAGGGCTGGAGATCGTAAACCTTCCAAAATGCCAAAAAAAAAAAAAAAACCTCAATGCAGTTAAGGAAGGGAGAGTATGCTGGGAGGTATTGGAGTGAAAATTGTGGGTACTGATGAAACCAGTTTTGGACCAGAGTAGATTGGTGGAAAGATACAGTACATTGTCACAGATGACAACATATCTCATCTGCTCTGCATCCCTTTCAAACTGCTGAGGTTGGGCTGAACTCTCTGTCCAGCCTCTCTCAATGTCAACCCACGGTTTACAACATGGTCAACCAATGTTGCTCAAATTTCATCAGATACAGTTTTTCTCAATCGATTTGACACATTTCTCCAAATGAATGTAGTTGCTCTCAAAACAATTAACACAGCAAACTAAACACACTCTTATGTTGGTGAAACAGTTCAATATTCACTGCATAATGAAGCATTGCCTTTTATTCTAGTAATGCATTTATTGGAAATAAATACTAACATCAAAACTACAATTGTGTTCTCTGTTGATTTGATAACAAATTCAGCTGTAGATACACAAAAAAATGAATGAAATTACATGTTTTTCATGAAGTTCTTTAATGAGGAGTGTAGTTGTATAACAGTGAGTTTTTGCCCCCCAAAATAATAATTAAGTAAATAAATAAATAAATAAATAAATGTGCTGCAATCATTAAATCAATTAACTTTATTGATCTTGCCTCTCAATTACATCTGGCCAGAGAATTTCATGAACATCACAGCATATATTTTCATGAGTCATGCATCGTGGGAAAAAACGCTGTGAATGCTGGATCCATCCTTGACATGCTTGTGCCTCAGTTTCTCCACAGGCCTCTTCCATCACTTAAAGAAGACTTACTTGGTTGTAAGGGTTGCGATCATATACTTTCCATCTCCAAGAGGAGAAGAACTCCTCAACTGGATTCAGGAAAGGAGAATATAGTGGAAGGAACACCATCCTGAAATGTGGGTGATGCTCAAACCTCTTGCACCGGTGCTGAATGGTAGAATTGGACATTGTCCCAAAGAACTACAAAATTTTGCTCTATTTGCTCCTGATCACCCTGCGGAAAGAGGATTTCATTAAGGAAGTGTAAAAAATTTAGGAGCCTGTCTGTGCTGTATGGCCCCAAGACAGCACTGTGTGCCACAACACCAGTGGTTGAAATTGTGGCACACATAGTGATGTTACCGCCTCGTTGTCCAGGGACATTGACTGTGGCACGATGGCCAATCACATTTCTCCCTCTTGTAACGAATCAATCATTACTAGCATTGTTCTTTTCCACCAGAATAATGTAATGGATCAACTTTAAACATGAAAAACGAAACAGAAGCGCACGCTTGGATTCGAAGCACCTTTTTAAAGGAGACGAGTTTTAAAGCGTGCCCGCCTTATCTACCAGAATGTGTAGTAAATCGGGTGAATCTGCAACGTTTAAAATTATTCTCCACCAGTTAAAATTTATGTAACGAATTAAAAGATGTTTAACACGTTTAAATGTATTCTCCAATTTATATACGGAATTAGCTCGAATGGCGTGAAATATATCTATATATCTAATCAACGCGTGTTGTGACCAGTTATAAATATACATCAGCCATGAAAGGGAATTCATGTATGTGCACATATACATATAGATAATTAACTACAATGGATTATAATTAATTATGACTATGTATGTGGTCTAGATCAGCTTTTAGGGTTAGCTGTAGTCTAGTTTGGAATTATGACCGCTAAAGAGGGAGTTTATCCTTCTGGCCAGGAAGGAAATCTCCATTTCCAGAGCACATAGCGAGATCACAGTGTTTAATTGACTCATTCCATGAACAAAAACAGAGAAAATCAAGCGTGGGATAATAGATTTTAATAACTAGATGTAACTATGGATACACACGACTAACTCTAAGCAAAACATACATATGTACATCTATATACAAGGAAAGAAAAGGGATAGAGAGAAAGTAATGAAGTAAAAGGGAATGGCAGACAAAAACACAACTAATTAGCCTTTTTCAAAACCAGCAACAAACTTAAATCTCCTGTAAACAGGGGTACAATCTTAAACGCAGATATAGGTCCCTTCACTATACTTGCATGGCTTTGGTTTGAAAGTTCGCGCGAGGTCATGTAGAGTTCGCTGGTTCGTTGCGCCATTTGCAAAAGGCGTGAGCCGTGAGGCGGTTGCATCCTTTGTCCGGGAGAGAGAGATCCTGGCTTCCTTTTCCCGGGGCACGTGGCCCCAGGGGAGAGAAGCCGAAAGAAGTGTAGAAGTGAAGTTGAAGAGACACTGAAGAGAAGACTGAGAGGAGACTGAAGAGTGACTTTCAAAGCGTGGTGTTGTTTTAAAGACAACACCAATGCACATGCCTCTTTGGGCTATTGGCCAATCAGGAAGTTGGATTTGTTGGCAGGATGACCTCTCTTTGTTTGGTCTCAGACCCTAATTTGCATGTCCAGGGAGGAGCCGGTTTATACCGTATTATATATGAAATTAAGAGAAAGCATGAAATAATGTATCCCATTGCAATATGATATGCATAATCAATCAGGGTATCGCAAGACGATTAACCACATACCAAATTCGATGGACTTGTAACGAATATTACAAGTAAAACATGGTTACAGACATTTAAAATAATATCCTAAGTTAAGACTATCTAAAATCATTAAGGTAAGGTCACATAAACACACAATATATGTAAACAAGATAACATCACACTATTTAGGCATCGAATAATTACATGTAATTACACGTTACATTCGAGAGAGATTTTTCCATTGTGTGTGTAAGGTAAGCTTGTGTGTGTGTGCGTGCGTGTGTAGGTAGCTTGTGTGTGTGTGTGTGTGTGTGTGTGTGTGTGTGTGTGAAGGGGGGAAGGTTGGTCGTTAGCATTCCACAGGTATCTGGTCAAACTGGGGCCAGAGTGGTCATTAAACAGATAGGGATTTACAGCTCAAGGAGACAGAGAAATTTCATTGCTAAACCCAGGCTGATTCAGAAATCAGTTTGATACGTTCAAACATTACAGTCCCCCCTTTTGGGCAAGAATGTCCAGGTGTGGACATCGTTGGGCGACAGTCGTCATGGTGATCGGATGACAGGAGGATCAAACTGATCGATCAGTGGGTGGCTCCTAAATTTCCTCAGCCTTTGCTTCCTCAGGCTGAGGGTCCATCTCGATGTGTGTTTGTGTGCCCTCTAGGGCCAGTTCAGAGACAGAGTAAGTGGGTCATTTCTTCCACAGCCTTTTCGGCAGCAGTCCTCTGCTTGGCGTAGGCCTTGTGGATTCTGCCTCTTGACACATTGAGCAGTGGGCTTCCACCCCCCTTTTGGAATTAGGGAGTGGTGGCTGGGAGGCTTGCACCCACTGGTCAAGGAAAACTCTGTGGTGAGCGTTTACCTTCTCTGGTCATTTTGCAGAAGGTATGACCAGTTCAGTTCTCTGTGAATGGTGTTAAGTCCACCTATGAAAGTGTACCCTGGTTGTGCTGAAGTATGGATTTCAGCTCGGGTCGCCAGCAGGTTGTTTTTGCAGGCTTTGACCTTAGCGTTCCTTTCTGTTCAGTTCACTTTTTGCTCTGGTTAGGAGAGCTTCACTTGTTGGAGTTTCCTGATGAGTTCCTCTCTGGATTCTCTCTCCAACTGCTCTCTGTGCTCGGTCTCTGCATGAGGCCCTTTGTAGTTTTTCCACTGCCTCTCGGAGCTCTGGGTCCATTTCACCTTCTGTCCCATGCCGGTTCTGGGTCTCGAGGAGTATGCTGATCTTGGCAGCGTTGAGCATGGGCCTGGTTCCTTCAGGCCTCCTCGTTCTGGAGCTTGAGCACGCTGCTGCTTCTTGCTCCAGGTGGATGTTGCTCGTTTCGCTGAGTCGTGCCTGGGCGACGAGGTTGTGTGCAAGGCTCCCGATGATCTCTGCCCATCCTTGGGGTTCTGGATCAGATTGTGGGCCATCTGTCCACTTACGTCGTTGTCTAGCTGCTCTCTGCTTAGGTGCTGTAGGTCGCCAGCAGTTTGGAGCAGGAACACAGTCGTCATGACACACAGCCAGGTCTCGAGGTGGTCCCAGTGGGTGGCGGGACTGGATGATTGGGACACGATAGCTCACTGTTGGCGAGAGAGAAAGAACACCAAAGGCCATACAAGTCCGCGCAGAGTTAATGAGCTACAGTGATACTGAATTTGGTACGCAGGGAGTATACAAATTTGGCTAACTGGTGTAGACAGTTAGTAGTACATAGGCCAGATACTTATAGTTTTTGGCCGTAAGTGGCCAGGGAGGGCCAATTTGCGTGGGTAAACGCCGGATCTAAATAGAAATTTGGACAGGCAGTAGCCTAGTGGGTCATCTTAAAGACACTGGCTGCCTGGGTCGTCAATCTAGCATCTAGCTTTTTCCTTGCTGGTTCTCATAGGCACTGCCTGTATGTGAACTTTGAGAGCTAAGTCACAACAGAACAGCAGCTAAAACAAAAGAAGATAAAATTAAAATAATTAGAGGAGGGAAGCGTACAGCAAGATGCAAATGAAAACAGTTATAGCTAGAAAGAAAATAGAAGACCTAAGTTAGCTATCACGCATAGGGTTTATGACGGGCCTGCCGGAATGGGGGTGCTGTTGAGTCATAAGCCCTATGGAGATGGTATGGCTTAAGAGAGAGAGAGCTGGGCCAAACACTTAAATAATCAGAGATGCCATGGCTTATACTAAGTGGATGGGCCGTATGCCCTTTAGATATGCCTGGGGTGAATTGAGGTTGCTCAGATGAGAATCAGTGGTGAAGTCAACCTACCTGATGGTCCTCAAACACTCAACTGCAGTGTGACTCAGGGCCCCTCGCTTTCCTGTACCATGGTGCGACCACTCAACCAGCTATGAACTTTAGCACAATTGGGCGGCAGTCAGGTGAGGCATGCCAACTGCCAGGCTGCAGAGCTGGAATCGGGTTTCCTCCTAAAACCCTTTTTACGGCCAGCTGCCTCTGTGGCCAGCTGTGCCAGACGGGCAGGTCCGTCGGTACGGAGCCTTACTGTGGGTACGTAACCCAACTGCTCTGGTGTTCAGTTGGCCTCGTCTGCCTTTTCACCTGGAGTGCTCAAGTGCTGATGTCACCCGCGTGCCGCCTACCAATGGTACGAGGGCCGAGGCGTCCGTTGTGCACACCCACAGCCAGCGCTGGGTCCGCCAGTCCAGGCGACTCCATTCACCGAATTCAACCTGGGGACAACCGTCGCTTCTCCGCAGAGCACTAGGGGGAGCATTACCTGCAAGTATACAAATGGCTGAACAAATGTAACTTGATATTAATTTACAATTTCAATTTAAACCTTGTTTAAATTAAATCTAAATTAAAGCAGGTGTAGGGTAAGAGATAAAGCTGATACCTATAGTAATCAGACTCACTCAATTAATGAGAAAGATAGAAATATAAAAATAAAGTGATAATGAACCGTACATGAAAATTAGAAGTACGAATTAAAAGGAGAAAAGGGAAGGAAGCCTTCTCTATCTGTGAATGTCCTGAGGAGAAGTTCTACTAAGAGGGAGGCACTAATGGACAACACAGAAGCCTGATTTAAATCTTACTTAAACTTGGCTTCAGTTCAAACTAAGCAAGCGTGCATCGTAATAAAGGCTGAAATAAAAGTTACCGAATGCTAATAAAAATGAAATTAAAGAAATGCAAGGAATACAAATATAAAGAGGGAAACTCAGAAGTAGTTGTCCAAAAGACTAAAAATAAAAATAAAGTAGCAAGGGGGAAATTGAAATAAAAGAGGAGTCAAATGAAATTAAAAGGGAAGGAAATAGAAAAGACCTAACTACGAAGGACCACAAGGTGGCGGCAGTGGGCTTATGCCACCGTGAGTAAGGAGGGGGTTAGGTTACTACGCGTTAAACGCTCAAGAGGGCGGCCCTCTGGTGGTCAGTCAGAGTTACTGCGCCCTACCTACCCTAAACTCAGACCAGAAGTGAAATCGGCGCGCGTTCCCTAGGAGACGGCTTTAATCGCGATTTCATTCATGCTTTACCACGAGAACAGAAAACTTTTTAGATCTCAGGGATCCTTTTGTGCTGTTTATGCACAAGAAATGTGGGCAGGATTTCTTCACTGCCATGCACACAAAATCACAACGGGATTTCTTTGCCGTTGTTTAAATCTTACACTTGATCAGAGTGTAGAGGGCTCCCTTATACATATCAATCAAATATTTGCCAGCAGTGATTTTGATTGGGTATGCACACGGTGCGCGTTTTGTTTAGCTACGCCAAGATTTCGCGCCGACGGGAGTGACATCGCTTAGTCGAATACATTGGTCCTACGCAATGAATCGAATTTAGCAATATAATAATAAGGCCTTTTAGAAAGATAAGAGGAACATCGCTCAAATCAATCTTTTACTGCGCTGGAAGAAGATTTCTTCGTTCTTACCAGGCGATTACACAATTAAAAATGTGCTGTACTGTGATTTCATCGTCTTCAGACACAAGTTTAATGTTATGACTGCAGTTTTAACTTTAAGCACTTAACCACGGCTAAATTTGTCAAACAAAAATGGCGCTGTAGCGTGCTACACTGAAACAATGAGCTTAAAGCTTTTCAGTTATCAACGGAGTGGGGGAGGGGTGTCGCATTGCGACTCGGCTCACTGACTCGGTTCATCTAGCTGACTTGGTTCATCTCGCTGACTCGGTTCACTGGTGACTCGGTTCACCCGCGAGCGCACGAAAAGACAACACATCTAATAGCACAAAAATCTAATAAAACATGCTTAGATTGAAACGGAATTGTTCACGAAATAAAGTTTAAAACACTGCCCGCAATCTCCACCAAAATATGTAACAAATCAATCATTACTAGCATTATTCTTTTCCACCAGAATAATGTAATGGATCAACTTTAAACATGAAAAACAAAACAGAAGCGCACGCTTGGATTTGAAGCACCTTTTTAAAGGAGACGAGTTTTAAAGCGTGCCTGCATTATCTACCAGAATGTGTAGTAAATCGGGTGAATCTGCAACGTTTAAAAATATTCTCCACCAGTTACAATTTATGTAACGAATTAAAAGATGTTTAACACGTTTAAATGTATTCTCCAATTTATATACGGAATTAGCTCGAATGGCGTGAAATATATCTATATATCTAATCAACGCGTGTTGTGACCAGTTATAAATATACATCAGCCATGAAAGGGAATTCATGTATGTGCACATATACATATAGATAATTAACTACAATGGATTATAATTAATTATGACTATGTATGTGGTCTAGATCAGCTTTTAGGGTTAGCTGTAGTCTAGTTTGGAATTATGAACTCTAAAGAGGGAGTTTATCCTTCTGGCCAGGAAGGAAATCTCCATTTCCAGAGCGCGTAGCGAGATCGCAGTGTTTAATTGACTCATTCCGTGAACAAAAACAGAGAAAATCAAGCGTGGGATAATAGATTTTAATAACTAGATGTAACTATGGATACACACGACTAACTCTAAGCAAAACATACATATGTACATCTATATACAAGGAAAGAAAAGGGATAGAGAGAAAGTAATGAAGTAAAAGGGAATGGCAGACAAAAACACAACTAATTAGCCTTTTTCAAAACCAGCAACAAACTTAAATCTCCTGTAAACAGGGGTACAATCTTAAACGCAGATATAGGTCCCTTCACCGGAAGGAGTGTAGAAGTGAAGTTGAAGAGAGACTGAAGAGAAGACTGAGAGGAGACTGAAGAGTGACTTTCAAAGCGTGGTGTTGTTTTAAAGACAACACCAACGCACACGCCTCTTTGGGCTATTGGCCAATCAGGAAGTTGGATTTGTTGGCGGGATGACCTCTCTTTGTTTGGTCTCAGACCCTAATTTGCATGTCCAGGGAGGAGCCGGTATATACCGTATTATATATGAAATTAAGAGAAAGCATGAAATAATGTATCCCATTGCAATATGATATGCATAATCAATCAGAGTATCGCAAGACGATTAACCACATACCAAATTCGATGGACTTGTAACGAATATTACAAGTAAAACATGGTTACAGACATTTAAAATAATATCCTAAGTTAAGACTATCTAAAATCATTAAGGTTAGTTACATAAACACACAATATATGTAAACAAGATAACATCACATTATTTAGGCATCGAATAATTACATATAATTACACGTTACATTCGAGAGAGATTTTTCCATTGTGTGTGTATGGTAAGCTTGTGTGTGTGTGTGTGTGTGTGTGTGTGTGTGTGTGTGTGTGTGTGTGTGTGTGTGTGTGTGTGTGTGTGTGCGTGCGCGTGTAGGTAGCTTGTGTGTGTGTGTGTGTGTGTGTGTGTGTGTGTGTGTGTGTGTGTGTGTGTGTGTGTGAAGGGGGGAAGGTTGGTCCTTAGCATTCCAAAGGTATCTGGTCAAACTGGGGCCAGAGTGATCATTAAACAGATAGGCATTTACAGCTCAAGGAGACAGAGAAATTTCATTGCTAAACCCAGGCTGATTCAGAAATCAGTTTGATGCGTTCAGACGTTACACTCTTCTCCTTTTTTTGTGATGATTGAAGCCAGCTTCATCAATATACAGGTACTCATGATGAGTTGCACTGCTGTCCAACTCCAAAATTCTCTAGAGTAAAAAGAACACAAGGTACAATAAGTTAGTTTTTTACAGTAATGCCACTGATTGCAAAGTTGATACTAAACTGTTGCTGAAGTCTGAGTTCCCACTTTGATGCAGCACTATGCATAGAGATGCCTGAATCTTTTCACTTAGAGTGGAATAGTATATGGACACATAATATCCAGGAAAAAAAATATCTTTGTGTTTACAGTAAAAGTGAAGTAATTGGCTTGCACGTACTTGAACAAACTGGAATTGCAACTCCTTCACTCTAATGGAGTTCCTCTCAAAGGGCACTTTGTATACCTGTTTCATTCGGATGGCATTTCTCCTTAGAACACAATCAATTGTGGAGAGACTGCATTGGTGAATATTGTGGAATAGTCGATTGTTCTGCATTATTCTTTGCTGAATTTCTTTGAGGCGGAGGGTGTTGTTCTGGACCACCATGTCAACAATGGCATGCTCTTGTTCAACTGAAAATAGTCTTGTTCGTCCACCTGAATGTTCTTGAACTTCAATTCTGAAAAGTGTTTGGACAAGCAGGAACATTTACAGTAGAAAACTAGAACTAAAACAAGACTAATAGACTCTAATAGACTAATAGACTCTCACTCTTTTCCTCTTCCTACATCCTCAACTCTTCTTGCTCCATCTCCTCTTCCTATACCCTCTACTCCTCTCCCGTCATCTCTTTCTACCTCTTCAACTGTTCCTCTCCCTCTCATTAATACCCTTCTTCTACCATCCCCACCACCTCTCACTCTTACACCTCTTCCTTTTCCCCTTCTCATTCTTCTTCTGATGTGTGCATCTTTGATGTTTTTCTTTCCCCCTTTTATAGCTGTTATAATTAAGACAGCTGTGTAAACAATTAGGAAATTAGCATTTCTTGTGTTGTGTGTATTATTAACTAATCAGATATCAATCTGTGGCTAATTGAAAACATACCATGTGCAACTGAGAATTTAACAAATAACAGAGTTTTGTTTGTTGTGTTTGGAAAAATGGTACATAAATGTTTGTGATATTTGTAAAGACCAATATAAAGAGCTGCAATTGTTTTTTTCCTGATATATTAAAGTTTTGGTTGGCTGTATGAAATACTGTGAAAACGTTTGTGCATAGTGTTTTGAGAAAATGATGCATGTAATTTGTAATTTGTATGAAATGAAGGAAAATTTACAATCTGTTTAGGACAATTACAAAGTGTTTAGATCAACGTGTTAACTGTTTTGAGAGCAGTTACCTGAGTTTGGAGAAATGTGTCAAATCGATTGAGAAAAACTGTAAATTTGGTCCTCGTCTTCTTTGTCCACGTCCTCCTCCAGGTCTACCTCTTCCTCTCCCTAACCCTCTTCCTCCATGAGCTCCCCCTCTCATGCTCACTCTCCTTCTTCCTCTTCTTCTTACTGCAAGTTCTGCAATGTTGCCTTACATTTTTGTTGAAAACAGGTAAACTCACCTGTTGCCTTTTTATAGTGCTTACGCCTGATTGTTGAGTTTACAACTAAGCACCTAAGTGTCTGTACACCTGACCGCCGTGTTTAATCAGTTGGTTAATAGATGTGGTATATATATATATATATATATATATATATATATATATATATATATATATATAAAAGAAGTGACATCATGTTAGATTTCTGTGTCTAATGTAGAGAAGTGTGTTTAGTGTTTTGCAAAACACTGTGTGTAGTGTTTTGCAAAAAGTGTGAGGCTGAGATTGTGCTTATAGTTGTGCAGATCTGGGCTGAGGTTTTGCTCCTTGAGTGTCAGTTTTCACTAACTGTGTGTTATTTTTAATTTGAGTGTGTAAGCAGTCGTAAAAAACTGTAATCTTTTGCAAAGTCTGGCATGTATTTAAAGCACACTTATGTGCTGTAGGTTCCTAGTTCTTTCTGGGTTTGATGATTTTGCTTTTACTTACTGGGTTTGATCTGACCCCTTAGACATTTTGGACATGCTTTATTAGAGATTCTGCAAAGTACATCCTACTATGGATGGAATCACTGCTTGTGATTTAAATTTTACCCTAAAGCACTCTACTCAAAAACATTAAAATCTAATTTTCTAAACATTACTGTAGCTTACTGTTAACATACATACAATGTTGTCTACCACAAGTACCTGAATGACAGTAAGCAACTAGTCTTTTTGTGTGTGTGTGTGTGTGTGTGTGTGTGTGTGTGTGTGTGTGTGTGTGTGTGCACTGAAATCCCACTAAGAGGTTCTGCTCTGTACCATAAATCACTTTTCGCCCTCTTATCTTTTGTCATTTCTCTGAAGCCCAGGTTCGTAAACATACACACCACAATAAATCCTACATACTGATGGAACAGTCTTCAATTACTTGGTGGTTGATGGAGTGTGCTGACGGATGAGTCTAACATCTTTATTTCCAGACTGCTATTTGTGATCGGAGACAGAGATCTCTCTGTTATTGTCATAACATCTCTCTGAGTTATGGCTTCACATATTTATTATTTTACTGTTTGTGCTGCATGTGCACAAATGATCTAATAATTCACTCTATGTCTACATGTGTGACAGCAAATACTCTGAGGTATTAAGAATGTCAAAGGCTACCTAAGTACTCTTAAATGTTACACAAAATATTGTATATTAGTATTACTGATATCTGACAGTAACTCCCACTACACACACCCACCTCCCTATCCCCAAGTAATAGCAGGGCAGAATAAATCCAGAGATAAGAGTAAGTATCTGATTGACAACTCAATGAGCACTCTGTCACCCTTTGCTCTTTGCTAGCCAAGTGTTATTGATTCAGCTGTAATTGATTATGGCTTCAGATGGCTTTTCAATGGACTGTGCCATAAGTAAAGGCTGTATGATTAGCAGGCAATGTAGACTGAAAGCTTGGCTGGGCAGGACAGGCAACAGAGATAGTCCGGAATAGATAAAAGAATTGTGAATGCAAGCCAG
This sequence comes from Cranoglanis bouderius, assembly GCA_023630585.1. NCBI lineage: Eukaryota > Metazoa > Chordata > Actinopteri > Siluriformes > Cranoglanididae > Cranoglanis > Cranoglanis bouderius. Next base: position 18,128,094 of record CM042540.1, read on the forward strand.
AATGAGGTCAGAAACCGAGAGTAATGGCCTGTTTGCAGATAATCGTATAGCTGTGTTTACTTTTCGGGTCCTGCTGCTAGGTCAAAGGATTCGCAAGCCCAATCTGATATGACATCAAATTAATCTTCTAACACCACAACCTCTTGTTTCTAGAGAATCAGTTTATTGAATGTGCCATAACTGTCTGTCACGTTTTCTTTAACCATGTGTTAGCTTCCTAATAAAAAGCAACACAACATTACTGTGGATATTACAATAAGCTGATGTATATTTAACTCAGTTTGGAGTCCTTGTAATGTGCAATAATCATCCAGTTCAGTCATATCAGCTGCTCACATGGTCCAGGTTGTGCCTACTGACTTGCACCAGTACTGTTTTGCGCTGAAACTGGCTTCCTATAAAAATAGCACGTTCTTAGCAATCTTGTCCAGCTGTACTATGATGTTACCTGAGAGGCAGTTTAAGAAGCTACAGTGGGTTGTTTCACATATCTCGAACCCTTCTGGATTGGAAGTTTCTGTATGAAAAAGGGAACTTGGATAATGGGGAATGTGTAATGACTAAGCTGGGAAAATGTGTGAGATCATAAATGTTCCTATTTATGGCCATTTTGATTCGGCGTTTTTTTTTTTTTTTTTTTTTTTTTTTTTAGGAGATCAGTGTTTGTGTGTATGTGTCATAGAGGTGGATAGATGGACATAGGTGGACACTCAGGCAAACAAACAAAAGGGCTAGGCTTTTAGGGCTTTTAGAATCATCATGGGACAATGTTCATGCGAGACTTAGCAAAATCTGTTAGCGTGTCAGGGTTATTTATGAGAGTGTGGGTGATTGTGTAAAGGTGAGTCCAATCTGGAGATTGTGAATGGTGTTTGTTTGGACATCTTGTGCAGGGACCCAGCAACATTCCTTAGAGATATAGCCCTTCCAGTCTTTGAGGTACTGGAGTTGTCCTCGGCAGTGACGAGAGTCAAGGAATCGACCTAACAGAGTATATTAGTCTATCAATGTCTAGCAATCAATGTCTAGCAGCAGTGGTGGGGTTTCACTGGGGTGGTTGCTTCATCTAGCAGACCAGGAATGACAGGCTTGAGTAGTGAGATATGGAAGCTTGCGAATAAGTAGTAATGACTTGATAGTTGCAATTTGTAGTTACTTCATTGTTACATTAGATCAGGGGTCTTCAGTCTTTTTTTTACAAAGGGCTTTAAAGCTGCAGGCTTTCATTCAAGCCAAATAAGAGCCACAGCTAATAGTTGATTATAGTCCAAGATCAGCTGGATAAACAAATGGAATCAGGTATGGCTATTTCTTTGTTGAAATGAAAACCTGCAGCCACACCAGCCCTTTGTGGATAAGATTGAAGACCCCTGCCTTAGATTATCTTAAATGGGCTGATGTAAAATCATTGGTTGATAATTCATACTTGGTCTTCTGGTTCCTGCTCTCCATACAATGTCTGTCAGTGAATTCCTTTTGTCGTTGGGCAGCATAAAAGGACTCCTCCCATGTTCCTTCGCTATTTCAGGAGAGTCTTAAGTGGTTGTACAGGAATCCTGAAGTGATTAATTGTTTTGACATCTATGAAGTTCCCTGCTGCCCCGGTGTCGATAAGTGCTGAGAAGGAAAAAAAGGTCATATGACAAAGTCACAGGCTAAGGATCACGGAAATTGAGAGTGACAGTGTATGTACATAATTATACTGGAAATAAGAGAAGTACACACCAGACCACTAATTGCAATACAGTTAGGAAGCACAGTTATAAAGCTGAAGGTTGCCTTACAATCATGCAAGCTTTGATTGCAATTAATGACATTTTTCTCTTTTTTTCATCTAAGAGTCATCAAATATTAAATGTACCTAGAAAAACTTACTTAATGATAGAGTTCATAAGGCTACATGACACCTGAAGTCAAGTGACATATTGTTGGCATATGGTTATCTTATATTTTGTGTCTAACATACCTGATGTTCACTGAGTTACAGTGTCAGTTTTCAAGACATTTTAATAAAAGTCAGCACACCACGTTAGACTGTATATACAGTATGCATGGGTTATGGTTATGACACAACCTTATGTCAACAAAAATGTGGCCCTTAATTTTGACATAACAATTGACCAAAGCTGTCTTTATATCATCTAACACCTGTTGGAACATGTTTTATAAATGCTCATATAGGTTGATGTCAGCTGTCAGAACTACCCTTAAATAAAGCGTTACAGAGTTTCTGAAAATATTACTTATTGCCATTGTTCCCTAAGCCCGCTAAGCCAAGTGCTTTTACTGGGTTTACTGGGTTTAACATTTGGAACATTACAAGTTCACAGCAGAATTGAGTGTAGAGGAATGCAGTGGAATGAGGTTACACATGCAGGTATATAAATAGTATCCAGTGTATGAAAGTAGTTTCACCAATTGAATGAAAAAAGGATCAGTGATTGGTGCCCTGTGATGGACTGGCTTCCCATCTGGGGTGTATTCATGCCTTGTGCTCAGATCCCAGCATAGGCTTCGGATCCACCAAGACCTGACCAGGATCAGGATAAAGCAGCTACTGAAGATAAATGAATAACTTTCTAAATAAAACAGAGACCTTATACCATGAGATGCCAGGACCAGGAAAAGGACAGCAAGCAGTGAACATTAAGCTGATGTCATCCTGCTAGAGGAGCTGGAAGGTCAGTTGAAGTATAGTTACTTTTATTCAAACTGGCCATGGTCTGACAGCTGGTGACCTTTTTTTTTAAAACTCAAATTCTCTCTCATTTATTAGTTTTAATTAGTCTTTTTTCCTCTGCCAATATTCTTAGTGCCATTTCATGTGAGAAGGGTTGCTCTCTGCCACCTCAGCTGATACCTGTTGACTCTCACTCTGATGAGACGGGCGACAGTCATTAGCTGTGGCTTTCATCAGATTATGTCCAATTTCAGTCACATCGCAAGGCCTGCGTGACCTGTTCATGTCTGCACTGTCAGAATAAAATGAGATTGCAAGTGACATCAGAGAGACCTTTCACCCATGTGTGTTCATGAGGTCGGAGGTGTCCGAGTAAATTCGCTTTTTCTGACATTTTTAAAGCAAGTTATGAGAAAATGCTACTCTGAGTAGGAGCTGAGTAAGAGACAAAGAGACTTGACCTCATCCCTGCCAGCGCTCTGATCATTTCTTTGAAATGAGATGTCTCCTGTTGTTCAGTGCATTTGGCATTGTATAGAGACTCTTGTGTCATGTGTGACAGGGTCAAAGATACAGCGACAGCAAACAGGAATCTCACAAATCTGGTACATGGAGACAGCTCTTATTTATTCACTGTCCTTCTCTGAAATGGACATAGCTGTCTTTGTTTTTTCCTAAACCTCGGTGTCAGTGTGCATTCTTACTGTGTTTTTCTCCCGCAGAAATGTGGCCATTGTCTTTTTGGTGCATTAATTGACCTAGTCTTTACCTAGTACCTTTAGTCATCTTCAAGAATGTCTGTCATTAAATTGAGAAATTTTAAGCATCCTAAAGTCTTCCTTCTATTTGTTTAAACAGTGTTATTATGTGTGCCTATCACTGTAAATGGTAATTAGGAGGTTCTGTTACAAAGAGCGTCTCAGAATTAGTATAATTTCAACAACAAAAAAATTTAATTTATGATGTTCTTAATTAGATTGTGATATGGAACACTGATTAACAAAAGCTTGTGTAATGAAACAGCTTTTTTTTCTTTGATCATCATATGCATGCCGAACTGCAGTGAAACTGAACACTTTTAAACATCACTGCAGATTCTACAGTCTAGTTTTTTCTGGGGACAAAATGTGAGATAAAAAGAAATTATGAAAAATATTGGTAATACTACTACTACTACTAACAACAACAACAACAACAATAATAATAATAATAATAATAATAATAATAATAATAATAATAATAATAATAATATTTGAGCTATGATTATATTTTTGGTGAAATGCAAATAACATGTTTATGACATTAATTCATTCTTGCTTAAATCAATCAGTTAGAATATTATCATTCAATGTCTCAGCCATTTCTATGACAAAATAATAAGGAACAATTATGAATAATATTCCATAATGTATTTCTAGATATGTTTAATATAGTCTAATGCCTGAGAAAATATCTGTATATATGTAGACATTTCTGTAATCTGTAGCACAATCTGCAATATAATAATAAGAAACTAAATATCACAATATAACAGAAACATTTTATGTAATTTTTGTTTTATTGATCTGCAGCTGTAGTTGAAAACTGCATGAACAATTTCTATAAACTCTCTCACTACCAAGAGAAATGAAATGCAGAGATTATGACTCAATCAGGAGGTAAAACAATATAAGGACATTTCCATTATCTCAGTTTGGTTTGAGGGTGACTCAGTGGCACAGCCTGTCATTGCGGCCTCACAGCTCCAGGGTCTCTGGTCTGATCCTGAGCTCGGGGAATTGTCTGTGTGAAGTTTCCTGTGTTCTCACCATATACTGTACACAGAGGTTTTCTCCAGGCTTCCTGTTTTCCTCCAACCTTGCTGGTAGGCGGATCAGTTCTAAATCTCTTAATTACCCCTAGTTGTAAATGAGTCTGTGTGAATATATACAGGTGCATCTCAATAAATTAGAATGTCATGGAAAAGTTCGTTTATTTCAGTAATTCAACTCAAATTGTGAAACTCGTGTATTAATTAAATTCAATGCACACAGACTGAAGTAGTTTAAGTCTTTGGTTCTTTTAATTGTGATGATTTTGGCTCACATTTAACAAAAACCCACCAATTCACTATCTCAACAAATTAGAATATGGTGACATGCCAATCAGCTAATCAACTAAAAACACTTGCAAAGCTTTCCTGAGCCTTCAAAATGGTCTCTCAGTTTGGTTCACTAGGTAAGCCACAAACATTCATTGCCAAAGAAGCTGGCTGTTCACAGAGTGCTGTATCCAAGCATGTTAACAGAAAGTTGAGTGGAAGGAAAAATTGTGGAAGAAAAAGATGCACAACCAACCGAGAGAACTGCAGCCTTATGAGGATTGTCAAGAAAAATCGATTCAAGAATTTGAGTGAACTTCACAAGGAATGGACTGAGGCTGGGGTCAAGGCATCAAGAGCCACCACACACAGACGTGTCAAGGAATTTGGATACAGTTGTCGTATTCCTCTTGTTAAGCCACTCCTGAACCACAGACAACGTCAGAGGCGTCTTACCTGGGCTAACTAGAAGAAGAACTAGACTGTTGACCAGTGGTCCAATATCCTCTTTTCAGATGGGAGCAAGTTTTGTATTTCATTTGGAAACCAAGTTCCTAGAGTCTGGAGGAAGGGTGGAGAAGCTCATAGCCCAAGTTGCTTGAAGTCAAGTGTTCAGTTTCCACAGTCTGTGATGATTTGGGGTGCCATGTCATCTGCTGGTGTTGGTCCATTGTGTTTTTTGAAAACCAAAGTCACTGCACTCGTTTACCAAGAAATTTTGGAGCACTTCATGCTTCCTTCTGCTGACCAGCATTTTGAAGATGCTGATTTCATTTTCCAGCAGGATTTGGCACCTGCCCACTCTGCCAAAAGCACCAAAAGTTGGTTAAATGACCATGGTGTTGGTGTGCTTGACTGGCCAGCAAACTCATCAGACCTGAACCCCATAGAGAATCTATGGGGTATTGTCAAGAGGAAAATGAGAAACAAGAGACCAAAAAATGCAGATGAGCTGAAGGCCACTGTCAAAGAAACCTGGGCTTCCATACCACCTCAGCAGTGCCACAAACTGATCACCTCCATGCCACGCCGAATTGAGGCAGCAATTAAAGCAAAAGGAGCCCCTACCAAGTATTGAGTACATGTACAGTAAATGAACATACTTTCCAGAAGGCCAACAATTCACTAAAAATGTTTTTTTTATTGGTCTTATGAAGTATTCTAATTTGTTGACATGGTGAATTGGTGGGTTTTTGTTAAATGTGAGCCAAAATCATCACAATTAAAAGAACCAAAGACTTAAACTACTTCAGTCTGTGTGCACTGAATTTATTTAATACACGAGTTTCACAATTTGAGTTGAATTACTGAAATAAATGAACTTTTCCACGACATTCTAATTTATTGAGATGCACCTGTATGTGCATGGTGCCTTAAGATGGACTGGCATCCCAGCCATGGTGTATTCCCACCTTGCACCCAGGATTCCTGGGATAGGCTCCGGATCCACCACAACCCTGACCAGGATGAAGTGGTTCTGAAGAATTAATGAATGAATGATTCCTCAGGTTTATTCATTCATGGTTTATCCTTGTTCATTCTACCTTTCTCCTTGACAAATGTTCCAAAGCTAAACATCAGGACACCGTTTTGTTTGAATATCTCCTGGGATGGAGGGATGGTTGATTTTCATGTGATTTCTTCCAGCACTCCTGTTTTTCTCAAGCTCTGGATGGTAATTCAAAGTGTTAATTCAAAGAATTGCTTTTTCCATGGGACTCAGCAAGACGCTAAAAGTGTTTTTCTATAAAGTGGACACTTTTAATGTGAGCTCCCCGGGGAAAATAAATATACAGTATAGACAGCTTTGAAGTGTGTTTTTGCACAGTGATTTACTTCACACCTACACACAAGAAAGAAAAAGGAAAAGAAAAAACAAGTGTCACTGGATATAGAAAATATCCTTTTGAAACCCCTTTGTCCACATTTTTTCCTAACTATTTTGTGTTTTGTGTTCAACAGGAGTGGAAGAACTCATGTCATTAAACAAGCCAAGAACAGAAATCTGAGGCTACAGTGAGCACAGGCTCCCTGAAACTGGACACCAGGTAACATTTCTGTCCAGTTTCAGTAAGCCTGTGCTCACTGTAGCCTCAGATTTCTGTTACTGGCTTGTTTAATGACATGTGGTTCTGTCATTCTACTGTCAAAACCCATCCACCTCAACATTTGATGTGTTGTAGATTCTGAGATGCTTTTCTGCTCACCATGGTTGTACAGAGTGGATATTTGAATTGGAGCCTATAGGCTTCCTTTCAGCTCGAACCAGTCTGATCTTTCATTCTCCTATGATCTCTCTCATCGACAAGGCCTTTTCACTCACCAAAAGCTGCTCACTGGATGTTTTTTTTTTCACTCCATTTTGTGTAAACTTATGTGGGTGACAGGAAGAAGTGTACAGTAACTACAATAACTGCTCTACAACTGGTAAGCTGAAAAGTATGTCAGTATGCACAACATGTTGAACCTTCTTTGCGTCCCAATTGGCATACTTATACTATGTACTAAAAGTACATACTCTTTTTGTGAAGAAAAAGTACATACATTAGAGTGTGTATAAAAAGAGTATGCAAGTACTGGGGCATACTAACACTTCATGAAATGAAAGAGAACGTTGTTGCATTTCGGCTTTTCTTCATTCATTATTTCTTATATAATCTATACTACAGGTGCATCTCAATAAATTAGAATGTCGTGGAAAAGTTCGTTTATTTCAGTAATTCAACTCAAATTGTGAAACTCGTGTATTAAATAAATTCAATGCCACAGACTGAAGTAGTTTAAGTCTTTGGTTCTTTTAATTGTGATGATTTTGGCTCACATTTAACAAAAACCCACCAATTCACTATCTCAACAAATTAGAATATGGTGACATGCCAATCAGTTAATCAACTCAAAACACCTGCAAAGGTTTCCTGAGCCTTCAAAATGGTCTCTCAGTTTGGTTCACTAGGTAAGCCACAAACATTCATTGCCAAAGAAGCTGGCTGTTCACAGAGTGCTGTATCCAAGCATGTTAACAGAAAGTTGAGTGGAAGGAAAAATTGTGGAAGAAAAAGATGCACAACCAACCAAGAGAACCGCAGCCTTATGAGGATTGTCAAGCAAAATCGATTCAAGAATTCGAGTGAACTTCACAAGGAATGGACTGAGGCTGGGGTCAAGGCATCAAGAGCCACCACACATAGACGTGTCAAGGAATTTGGCTACAGTTGTCGTATTCCTCTTGTTAAGCCACTCCTGAACCACAGACAATGTCAGAGGCGTCTTACCTGGGCTAAGGAGAAGAAGAACTGGACTGTTGCCCAGTGGTCCAAAGTCCTCTTTTCAGATGAGAGCAAGTTTTGTATTTCATTTGGAAACCAAGGTCCTAGAGTCTGGAGGAAGGGTGGAGAAGCTCATAGCCCAAGTTGCTTGAAGTCCAGTGTTAAGTTTCCACAGTCTGTGATGATTTGGGGTGCCATGTCATCTGCTGGTGTTGGTCCATTGTGTTTTTTGAAAACCAAAGTCACTGCATCCGTTTACCAAGAAATTTTGGAGCACTTCATGCTTCCTTCTGCTGACCAGCCTTTTGAAGATGCTGATTTCATTTTCCAGCAGGATTTGGCACCTGCCCACACTGCCAAAAGCACCAAAAGTTGGTTAAATGACCATGGTGTGCTTGACTGGCCAGTAAACTCACCAGACCTGAACCCCATAGAGAATCTATGGGGTATTGTCAAGAGGAAAATGAGAAACAAGAGAACAAAAAATGCAGATGAGCTGAAGGCCACTGTCAAAGAAACCTGGGCTTCCATACCACCTCAGCAGTGCCACAAACTGATCACCTCCATGCCACGCCGAATTGAGGCAGTAATTAAAGCAAAAGGAGCCCCTACCAAGTATTGAGTACATGTACAGTAAATGAACATACTTTCCAGAAGGCCAAGAATTCACTAAAAATGTTTTTTTATTGGTCTTATGAAGTATTCTAATTTGTTGAGATAGTGAATTGGTGGGTTTTTGTTAAATGTGAGCCAAAATCATCACAGTTAAAAGAACCAAAGACTTAAACTACTTCAGTCTGTGTGCATTGAATTTATTTAATACACGAGTTTCACAATTTGAGTTGAATTACTGAAATAAATGAACTTTTCCACGACATTCTAATTTATTGAGATGCACCTGTAGTAGACCATTCGGGTACCTTTGAGATACTCATTTCAACATGCTATGAGTTGGGACACGCTAATTCTCATCTCAGATACTATTTAGGATGGATAGTATGCCAATTGGGACACAGGGCCTGAGTCGGATGAGCTACGACAGCAAAAGATCACATTGGGCTCCACTCCTGTCAGCAAAGAACAGGAATCTGAAGCTACAGTGTGCACGGGCTCACTGGACAGTTGAAGATAAGAAAAAACATTGTCTCGTCTTGATGAATCTTGATTTCTGCTGCAACATGGAGATGGTTGGGTCAGAATTTGGCATCAGTAGCACGTATCCATGAACCCAACCAGAACAGCCTCAGCCCTGCAGTGTTCTTAATACTAGGAGTTATTGAAGAGGACATCTATAGCATCTATAGTGTAAAATAGCTGTCTGGCAAATAGTCACACATAAATATAGCATTTTAAAGAAATGCCACTACAGAATAATTTTTTCCTTTATTATTATTTTTCTTTATACATGCTGTACATTATGTGCAGCTTCAGCAGCATAAAAAGGCCAATTTCCAAAGACATGACAGAAAATGTATGAGCATTCAACTTACGAAGACATTAATCAACAATACTATAAAAACGCTTGACTGTGTGTGTGTGTGTGTGTGTGTGTGTGTGTGTGTGTGTGTGTGTCCAATTGTGCATGTCTATGCTTCTGTTAACAGGGGTTGAAGTACTGGCCTATTCTCTGGCTCTAAAAGCACATCAAACACCGTCAGCACGCACTCTCCTAATTGAACACAAGCAGCTGTGAGTTGTTGATGGGGCAGTGCATGCGTCACGGGAACTCTGGGCACGGCTCTCGCCACTCCTCAAATGTCAGCTTTCTTCTCCTGATCCTCTCTTCACTGAGTATAAAAGTCAACACCCTGCCATCCTTCTCCATGCATTCTTCTGGGGGTTGTTATGTGTATAAAAGTAAATGGAAGTCTGTTTGATCTGACAGGCCTGAATTTAATTGACTGGGTTAGGGCTGAGGAGGGCAGGAGAGGAAGAAGGATGTGGATTTAGAAACTGGATGTCTATCACTCTCACTCAATTTACCTTCTCAGCTGGGCTTTGAACTGGACTCCACAACTAGCTGGATGCCAAAATGGCATTCAGAAACAGAAAAGATTTATTTTGGGGCAAATCTAGTGGGGAAATATCGGATAGTCTTGTCTGCTCCAAAGCCCAAACCGATGTGTAATCTATAGTGATTGTGTTTCTAGGTCTTGCCTTCAAAGAGAAAGGTAGCATTGTACAATTTTACATGCTCTACACAGTCAAAATGTCTCTGAGAGGAGTGGATCCTCCCTTATATGTTACATGGAAGAAAAACAAGCTAAACTGAATGTGGTTCATCCCCCAGAGCCTCTAATCTGAGGTACAGAAGTGAGCACAGAGCTTGCCACACTTGGTTGCAGTATTTTTAGCCATCCAACACGGTATGTGTGTTTGTGTGTGCATGAGTAGCAGAGTGGCACACTTAAGCTTGTGTTCCTGCAGGCTGTCAGAGTTATGGGGTTGTGGCATGGAGTGCTGTCTCACGCAGAGAACGCCCCTAGAGAGAGTGGCATCTTCTCAGCATTTTTTTTAGACCTTTCTTGTGCAAGCTCTCTTCAAGTCATTACAGCAGATGGGAGCGCTGTAGAAACACCTAAAATAATTCATTCCCAGATTAAAAATAAGTCCTCCAAGACATCCTTCAGATTGCTTCTCTGTTTCCTCTGATCTCTGCATTTAATCTTGCCATCCCTCAAATCTGTCAGCTTCATTGTGCAGGAGCTAACATTTTTAGAACATTTATGCGCACAATTTTCTGCATGGATTCTCTTTCGTCAGTCATGTTTCATCACCCACTCTATCCCCCGGTGTTTCCATCCTCATCCGTAGGTACGTGAATGGATAGCTGCATCTGATCCTATGCTGGTCAGTCTCAGGTTTTTGGTCTTTTAGGAGATGCAATCCTCTCTCTCTCTCTCTCTCTCTCTCTCTCTCTCTCTCTCTCTCTCTCTTTCTGTGTCATGTTCTGGATGGTGGGAGCACTCAAATTATATTAAGGGTATAATACTGTAACTATTCAAGTAATAGTACATACAGTGTAGTCTAGAATCACCGAAACCCTTCATGAAAAATGAGCAAAAGTTAATATGTATAATAATAATATATAAAGTGAATAACACATGCAATGAGTGTTGATTTGGCAACACTATATTTGAAGAATACATGCAAAGCTATTTGAAATACCATTCCAATAAAACCTCACTTATTTATAAAATCCATCTGGCTGCCAGTTGAATGATTTTATTGCCCTTAAAAGTGGTAATCACATGTTCATCAATAACAGCAAAGCTCTAGGTGTAACTTCTACAACTTCTTCAAAGTGTCGTGACTGTGCTGTTAGTAAAACAAATTTGCAAGATAAAGATAAAAAAAAAACAAAAAACAGTAATAATCTCTATCTCTATCAATGTACCCATAATGATGATTGGGATTGTCACCTCATGAGTTTTGACATAAACCTTTCATAAATTCTTCAGTATTGCTTTATAAAAGATTTATGCAATGCTTATGAATGTAATAAAAACACTATACAGTATATCGGCACCCATACATAAAGTGTTATTTTCATTTTAATAATATTGGGATGTTGTATAGTTTTATATTAACACAATCAACAAAAGAACTAGGAAATTCTGTGTAAAATACTGGATTCAGGTTTTTGAGTTAAATAAATATCTTGCCACTTAGAGCCCTGCAGGAGCCTCTAGACCTCCAGCCGCAAAACAAACTTAAAGAACCAATTATCCACCCCCATATTGTACAGTGGGTTTGTTTGCTTTTCTGGTATGCAGTTACCTTTTTCATGCTGAGGGTGGTTTTTTTTTTTTTTTTTTGTACTGTTTAGTTTTAAGACTATCATCAGGCCATAATGTAATGCCTCGATCTGTATTTGTGTCTGTATATATATCTGTATCTGTTTAGTGCAGGAAAATTCATATCTGTAACTGTGTTCAAATTTACACTCAAAGTGTGAAACCTAAAACAAGATGGTTTTGTTTTTTGTTTTTTTGGGGTTGATGGGGGGTGGGGCTTGGGAGGGGAGGAGGAGATGTCAATAAATATGCACCACACCACTATTCCAGGAACACTGGAAAACACTGGGGAAAAAACCTGTCAGCATGGTCTTTGAATTCTGGTTCTACATCACTTGAGTACATAATTTGGCTCAATTACAGATATGAATGGGATTGTTTTTTTTTTTTTTTTTTTTTTTTTTTTTTAAACTACTGTGATCTGGACAAAGCCCTTACTAAGGATGCTGTAAATGCTTCACTTGGCACTGCAAATTCATGTTTATTTTTTGTCTCAAATGTGAGCTTTTCTGGCTTTTCTTCAAAAAAAAAAAAAAAAAAAAAAAAAAGAAACAAAAAAAAAAAGAAAATTGAATATTGTGCCTCCTATTCATATGTGTATTTGTATCTTTGTATCCATTCGTCTGAATAATGTATTCGTATTTGGTTATATCCCTACTTCTCATGTATTTTTTATATCCATTAGGTCAACAATGCTATGTCTCTTATAAACTCAGGAGGATTTGGCATTTCCTCTCCACAGAGGTCACTCAGGTGCTTGTTCAGTCCTTTCAATCATTTCATTTAGACTGCTGCAACTTGCCTCTGGCATGTCTTCCCATACGTACAATCTGACCCCTGCAACTGATCCAAAATGAAGCTGCATGACTTGTTTTCAATCTTCCCATATGCTCCTCCACTAGCTCCCTGTAGCAGCTCACAGATTTAAAACATTGTTGTTTGTCCACAAAGCCAAAAACATATTAATGCAGCAGCAACCGTGACCCCCAAACACTAATACCCCTCCTCCCTTTCCCAGAAACAGAGTGATGAAACAGCTCTTTCTCCCCATCAACCAAGTAATGGAGCTTAAGTGACTCACCTGAGCGTGGCTACACCATGTGCTTGTTAAGCCTGGCCATGGACATGAAGATGGATTGATAAATGAGGACATTAACTTGGGCCACTGTTCAAAAATCCTTGCATATGTCCTTGCAAATTACAAAAACTATTTAATGCATTTTGGATTATTATTAATTTATTTATTTGTTTGTTTGTTTGTTTGTTTGTTTGTTTGTTTTTAAATCTAAATCCCCTTGAACAAATTCTACAATAATGTTTTGACCAAATTTAATACAAAATTTAATTTGTATCATAAAACCTGATTTTATTAATATCATGCTGTAGCATTTGACAGTTTTTCACTTTGAACGTTTTGACTTGATCCACTGTTGACATTGTGATTGCTGGAGTTAACATAATGAGTGTTTGTATTTGAAAACTGATCCATAGACGGAAAACGGTTTAAATGACATGCTGTGACATTTGTATTATGTTGATTTTTCGAATGGATTTTTATCCTGAGGAAATAATAGACAGCAGGAGCACAAAAGCAAAAAAAAAAAAAAAAAAAAAAAGCAAAAAAAAAAAAAAAAAGCAAAGAAAAAAAATGGCCTCCATCAGGATGTTTTGTAAACTCCTGCTTGTTCTGCTGCTGGTTTGACATGCTGTAATTTTGTACACTGAGGACATTTATTTCATGTGAGTGCTTGATCTGCTGTGAAAATAAAAGACATTGCCATCAACAATGTAGGCTTCGGCTTTATTTCCCCCAGATGAATTCAGCTATTAGGAGTGATTTATTCACCACCTATTATTTGAAGAGCCCTAATTTTTCTGATTGACATTTGCTTTGTGTTAGAGCAAAAGTGTCAGCTAGTGTGTGAGTGGCTGCATGGACGAGGGCCAGACGTGATCTGTTTGAGTTATTCACCCCAGTTTGCTTTCAGTAAACACTGTCAGCTAGCTTTCAGGCTGGTGGTACCTGGGGTTCAGATATATCAGGTGTTTGTGTTACAAAGAGACGTGCAGATGTGTATGAGAGAGAAAGAGAGAGAAAATAATGAGAATCAGAATGATTTTTTAAAATTTGCAGTTTAACCCTTTGATGACAGTTATCACTGGTGATGCATTTTGTAAATTCTATAAGGAAAAAAACTATGACATGCTGTGCTGTTAATAAAATAATCATGATAATCAAATAATAATCATACAGTATTCAAGGTTTATTATGTTACTATAACCACATGTCCCAAAGGGTTTTAATCCTCTTATACCACAGCAATTTGATAGTGATTACAATTTTTCATTTTAAAAACTCCCGCCCAGAGAGTACGGCCAGTTTAGCTCTCTTGGCTCTCGGCCATGGAAGGATAGTGGGATTGTCAGAATCCACACTCCCAATAATAGCACAAGCACTTTTCTGTTGTTCCGCTCATGAGCAGACATCATATTGTTTAACTTTTTACAGTTCAATTTAAGTTATTTTCCTCTTGCCAGAAGACCTTCCTTGTAAGAAAACTTACTGATCATTACAAAGATTTGACATCCTTCTGTAAATGTTAAATAAACACCTCCTTTCATGTATAAAACATCAACAATTATACTTTTTTTCTTTGTTAAATAACAGAATCTATTTATTATTTTTTTCTTTGATTATGTGGAGCATCTTCCATGCAAGTCCCTGTGTAAGTTATTACTATAGAAACAATAACATATTAGAACGAATGTATTAATGCAAATCTGTGATTTGAATGACAGCCGGCACTACTGACAGAATCCTGTTTATATAGATAATTATAGAAAATTAATCTTCACTTTCTGACCAATCAGAATAGAATCCTACAGCACTTATTTATAATTTGTATATCATAGAAATATGTGGAAAGTTTTGTCACAAGTGCAGATTCCAAACTTTCAATCAATACATGTGTTTATAAGTAGACAGGGACATTTAGCTAATAAATGAATGTGGTGGAAGATATACAGTTGCATGTATGTTATATTTTTATACTTAAAAACTGTAAAAACAAAATCACACAATTTTCATTTGGTTACTGAGATTAAGGTTAGAGTTAGTTGTAGGCATAGCACTATTTACCTACAGCTACAGTAATATATGAGTCAGGGTAACACTTTACAATAACAGTACATGAATAATCATGCACTAATACCTGAATTAATACTTACTTAAATATGAACTAATGATGAGTTAAGGCATGTACTAATCATGAACTAATGAAGAACTAACCATAACTACGACATGTCTGTTAGGTTTCCCCTTCTCTAGCACTCGCGACTCGGCAAGGAGTAGCGAGTGGCAGACTTCCGCATTCCATTGCAGGCATTCCAGCGCCATTCAAAAACTCTCCGATGGACGTTTCATTCATGGACTCACATTTTGTTTACTTCTGCCATGCACTCATTTTTTTGTTCACGTCATGTCTCCGCCTCCTGTGTTCCCCCCATGTGCTCATGTTTTGGTCTACGTCATGTCTCCGCCTCCGTAACACTTATTGGTTCATGTTCGGCTCATTCATTCTGTGTAGTACGAGGTTCAGCTGTCATTGATTTGGACATGTGATTGTTATGTGTTTAAATATGCCGCTCCGTGTCCGCTTCGGGGCGGAGTATTAGCTTGAGTATTAGTTTAGCTTAGATGTGTTTAACCGTGCGCTCTTTTTCTTAGCTCGTAATTCGTGGTTTCCAGACCACCTTTCTAGCCTCGCGTTTGTTTTCCTTAGCTCGTAATTCGTGGTTTCCAGACCACCTTTCTAGCCTCGCGTTTGTTTTCCTTAGCTCGTAATTCGTGGTTTCTAGACCGCCATCTAGCCTAGCGTGTATTTTACTGTGTTTCTTATTTGGATTTCTTCTACCTTCTTTGGATTACGGTGACGTTCCTATTGATGCATTTATGTTGAATGAAGTCCTTTATGTTTATTATTATTTGAACTGTTCCTATTAAACTGACCACTTTCCCCTGCAAATGCATCCTGCTTCTCTCCATTACCCTACGGGTCGTAACAGAGTTTTTGAATGGTGCTGGAATGCGTGCAATGGAATGCGGAAGTCTGCCACTCGCTACTCCTTGCCGAGTTGCGAGCGCTAGAGAAGGGGAAACCTAACAATGTCATTAATTCATGCATGAATATTGACCACCTTAAGTACGTTAGTACATGTTTCTTAATGTATTAAATAACACATAGGGGTAAACTAAATCAAACATGCTCTATAAGATGTTTGTGTACGCAGCTGCATATGGCAAAATATATAAACAATTTGAAATCATGCACATTTAATTCATTTTCTTTCTTATAGAGCATGTTTGATTTAAGTTTACCCCTACTTGTTAATTATGATAATTATGATGATTATTCATGTACTGTTATTGTAAAGTGTTGCTGAAGTCCAGTGTGAGATCCAGTGTGTGTGTGTGTGTGTGTGTGTGTGTGTGTGTGTGTGTGTGTGTGCTTATCTTTTTTTCTTTATGAAAACTATAGCTAATGTGTTTACTGATAAATGCATAATAAAACAATATTAAATGGACAGAGTTTTCATTTGTGAGGCAGAAACATATTCTGCATTGTAATTTATAATATGGCATCCTTTTGTAACTCATTCTAAAAAATGCCTTACGAAGAGACTATGTCTGTGGATTTATAAACTGTATATGGAAAGGCTGCTGCTGCAGGCAGAAAAGCAGGGAAAGAGGGAAGAGGAACAGAGACCAAAAACAGAGGGACAGAGTGAAGAACAGTGAGTGAAATGGAAGGGCGAGATTGAACTCGGCCTCAGAAGAGCTGCAGATTCCGACAGCGAGAGAGAGTGAGGAGGTGGAGAGAGAGGTACTCCATGTGTGTCTGCCTCTTTTGTTGTAGGAGATGAAACTTTATGCAGCGCTGCAATCTTGAAAAAGCTGCAAGGGGGTAGCGTGCTGCTCCACAGGGAGAGGAGAGGAGCAGAGATGAGGTGAGAAGATAACACCACTAAGAGTGTTTGTGTGGATGGATCAGGTCATATGCTAATAAAAAACACTGCTGCATTCCCACTGGGTTTTCGATTGGGTTTAGCGATGAGGGAGAAGTGAGTGACAGCTGATAAAATAAGCTCAGGCTTCAGACATTTGGTGTTTCTGACTATGTATGCATGACTACATAAATCCATATGTGAATATTTATATGGAGACCAAATGGTTCTACATGTAAGAGATAACATACTAACGATGAGAATCTTGTTGCACTGTACTCAGGGATAGATTAGTAAATCATTGGCCTGTGAGTAGGAATCTAAGCAGGTCACTTTCCCCACTTCCCATACACAAACCAATGCATGGAGCCCTGTCAACCCAGCACATGTAAAATAAATTGCACATGTTAATACACTATATTGTCCATTGTCAGAGG
The DNA here is from genome assembly GCA_023630585.1 of Cranoglanis bouderius. Taxonomy (NCBI): domain Eukaryota; kingdom Metazoa; phylum Chordata; class Actinopteri; order Siluriformes; family Cranoglanididae; genus Cranoglanis; species Cranoglanis bouderius. The sequence goes on from CM042540.1 coordinate 18,145,358, forward strand.
TGGGTAGTAATGCGCTACATTTACTTCGTTAGATTTACTTGGGTAACTTTTTGGAAAAAATTTACTTTTAAGAGTAGGTCTAACTGGTCATACTTATACTCTTACTCAAGTTCATTTTTAATGACAGAAATGTACTTTTACTTCGCTACATTCTGTGGTGTTCCTCCGTTACTGTTAAATGTTAATGAATATATGTAGTTTTAATAATTTGTTTATATCATGTATAATGAGGTCGTGAGTCTCGCGATACGCTGCAGTGGTCTGAATGCGAACGCAACAACCGCTCACTTTTTTAGTGCCTCAGCCCTGGAAGATAATGGCCGAAGAGGGGGAAGAAGTGAGCCATAACACATGCTAACACACAAACACTCTCTCTCTCTTTACACACACTTTCTCTTGTGTTCTGTTCCATAGTCTGTTCTTTTGTTCTCTGTTGTCTTGTTTAAATGCAGATGCTGACAAGTTTGTGTTGTTAACATGTTAAGACAGTCAACTGTTGGGAAAATGTTTGTTTTTTTGGGGTGTGTGTGAGATTTTGTGTTGAAAATCTGTGTGTTATTGCACTCATCACAGGACTGGGATATGCTGCATCATCTTGAACCCAGGTTTTATTTCATATAAACAGAACAGACAGACTTTCAAGGAGAGGTGTGACTAACAGTTCTCCATGTAGTCTGAGATTCAGGATTTTCCCTTCATTGTAATCAGATCAGAAGTAACTAATAAGTTGCTACTTGAGTAGTCTTCTCATTGGATACTTTATTACTCTCAAATTATTATTACTCTTAAACTCTTACATTATTTTTATAAGTAGTACTTGAGTAAAATGTTTGGCTACTCTACCCACCTCTGTCCAGTATTTTAGTAGTCTCAGCAATAAGCAGATGGCAGTCTTATCTTAGGCGACTGCCTTATTTCTTGCTTCTCACCTTGCAAACTCATCCAGCAAACTGTCAAATTCCCGCTGTTTAACAAGCTCTGACTCAACGGCCAGCAGTGACCTCATATTGAGTCTTCTTTGGCCCATTTATTTTGGAGTTCATTTTTAATCAAACCCATTAAAGAAAAATAACAGAACATTTTCTGACTTCTCTTTTCTTTTTAAGTTTTCTTTTCGTTGACATATTAAGGTGGGTTTAAGGTTATGAGTTTCTTTTTATCCGCTTATCTAATGGGAGTTAAAAACAGTTATGATCAAGTTCATCCCATGCTGTAAAGTCACATGTGAATAAGCACATTATTTTTACATGTGGCTGGTAGATACTTCATGTTATGTTTCACATATTTTCACATGTGGTTTTTCCAATTCCGATTAATTTATTTTCATATGTTAATTGCTGGGGGCATGCTGGCTTAGTGGTTAGCGTATTTGCCTTGCACCTCCAGGGTTGGGGGGTTTGAGTCCTGCCTCTGCCCTGTGTGCGTGGAGCTAGCCCCTCCCTGTGCTTCAGGGGTTTCCTCCAGGTTCCTCCCCCAGTCCAAAGGCATGTGTTGTAGGCTGATTGGCACTTCCAAGTTGTCCGTAGTATGTGAATGTGTGTGCGATTGTGCCCTGCGATGGGTTGGCAAATGTATATTATTTGTCCACAAGGAATAACAATTTGTATGATTCAATTTATGTGGAAAAAATTGCAAGGATTAGGTATAGAGACAAGATTACTTATAACTTCATTTGCATGAAATTGATCTAATAAACCCAGCTTCATAGCCCTTGCTTGTTTGAATGTGTACAGATTTCTACACGAGATCAATTCTAAACAGGTCTAAATATGATGCATTTTCTAAGCGAAGAATAAAACAATAAAACAGACCCTAGATCCATCACCTGCATGTCTTAACCTCGCCATGATTCTCAGCATGTCCTGAAACTCCAGTTCAATTGCTTGGTCAGTTTGAGGTTGTTTGCTATACATGGGAGAATCCTCTACTGAGGCTTAGCTTTTCTGAGATTGCACACATTCTAGAGGTTTATGATATTAAAATGTAATTTTTCCAATTCAGCTGTTGGTGGAATAAATTATGAGCTCATGTAATGTACTAATAATGTTAGGTCGCGCAAAAAGCACGACTTCAATTCCCAGAACTCTCAGTGGCTCAAGGACATGGCCGCCACTGACTCTCCTTCACAAACCCCACACTACACTTCCCAGCAAGCTCGGCGGCCTACAAGCATGGCCGCTAGAGACTACAACACCCAGAGCACCCACACACTACCACAGTCACAATCACCTTCATTTTAATCCCGCACACCTGTCTCCAATCCCACTACACATTATTTAAGGACTTTGTTTTACAGGTTGGGTGCGAAGTATTGTTTGTTCTTCCCGAATCTCACATTACCGAGCGATTAAACTCTGGACTGATTCTCACGGCATTGATCTCAAAGCTAAGTACCTTGGATTCCGACTTCCTCTAAATCCCTCTACTAGCTGATAAATTTCTGTGATAGTTTAAGGTGCACTCGTACTTCCGAGTGTTTGTTTCAGTTAGCGCTGTGCAGTTTGCACACTGTATGTTTTGACTGCTAGTACATGTAAAAATATTCTGTGTGTTTACAACTGTTAACCCTTACAATTCCTAACTGTGTGTTTTCTAAGCGAAGTACATTTCTGTGTTGCATTTCCGTTTCGGTTTTTCTCTAAGGGACAACTCCTCGTTAATTATTGGGCACATCTTATGTTTAGTTTGTTTTGTTAACCAACGCTATCACTGTATCAACTTACACTGACCACTGTTAATACACAACGATTTATGTTAAAGGTGTTCTACCCTTTGTTACTGTTATACCATGAAGTGTATGTTCCACCCTTAGTCCTAGTAAACCCCACTGTGCATTTATCACTACAAGTTGTCGCTATTACATACTGTGTGTCTTTTACTGCTAGTGCTAATTATTTGAGAGATTATATATTCTTAGCCACGGTATCCTACAAAGTCTCGCAGCCTTCCTAAAGCATTTCTGTTACCCTGTGTCCCTTCCACATGTTTGCTGAATAAAGTGACGAAGTTTGACCGCAACTGTGTCCAGCCTTCTTCCTGTGGCATAACAGAATACTTCACCTGACATGGATGCAGCGGAAGAAATTTGTCAGGCAATCGCAGCGCACGGTCAAATTCTCAACGCGCAGCAACAACGCTTGGGAGAAATGAATCAGAATCTTCAACTCCTCTCTCAAGTCACGGCTACAGCAACGCAGCATGCTGCGCCCACCTCCTTTTCCACACCTCGGATGCCTAAGCCCATACCCGAAAAGTACAACGGTGACCCTGGACTATGTAAGAGATTCATTTTACAATGCTCTTTATACTTTGACTGTTGTGGGGAAATGGGGGATCATGAGAAAGTGGCCCGATTCATCTACTTGTTAACGGGCAAGGCATTAAAATGGGCGGCGGCGGTACGTGAACGAGGGGGAGAGGCGGTTGCCTCCTATGATACTTTTGTCTCCATGTTCCGTCGGGTGTTTGATCACACCCGAACGGCTCCTTACACTGAGGCAAGGCGCACTTCGTGTGGCGGAATACGCTTTAGAATTCCGGACGATCGCTGTGGGTAGCGGCTGGAATGATGTGGCGTTAAAAGCTGTGTTCCGTCAGGGCCTCAATCCAGCCATCGTCACAGAGATGGCTTGCCGTGATGAGCCTCTTACTCTAGATACATTGATCGATCTCGCCATTCGCCTCGACCAGCTCCTTTACAGTCGTAATCGTTACCTCATCACCCCGAATCAATCCGACTCCCCGCTAGGAATGAACCCATGCAGATCGGTCACGTAAAGCTGGATCACGACGAGAAAGAAAGGAGACGCCGACGAGGGGCGGACAACGCACCCGTTCAGCCCCGGTGAGTCAGATTCCTGATGTTGTTTCACATTCCTTTACATTACCTGTCTACCTTGAACATTCAGGTGCATGTACTCTCGTTACAGCCATGCTCGACTCTGGGGCGGCGGGCAACTTCATAGATGAGGAGATAGTGCGTCAGCTTGGCCTAGTCACTCGTCCCCTACCACAACCGCTCAAAATTCAGGTCATCGACGGTACACCCATCGGAGACGTCACCCGCTACACACACACCCTGGGGCTTCGTGTCAGCGTGCTCCAATACGAGGAAATGTCTTTCTGGGTCACCAAGTCAACCCGATATCCCGTGGTCCTGGGCTTACCGTGGATGAGAAAACATAACCCTCATATCTCCTGGATGGATCAACTCAGCTGGTCACCCTTTTGTCAACAACAATGCCTAAACACCCTTTCACTCACTGTGGCGACCACCTCCGTTGAGAGCCCTGAAAATACACCCACCGTCTTCATACCCGACGAATATAGCGACCTCAAAGAGGTATTTAGTAAACTCAAGGCTAGTGGTCTGCCGCCCCATCGTCCGTATGACTGTGCCATAGACCTCCTGCCGGGTATGACACCACCGCGTGGACACATATATCCCTTGTCCCAAGCGGAACAGAAAGCTATGTCCGAATACATTCAGGAGGCTCTCCAACGGGGATATATTCGTCATTCCACTTCCCTGGCAGCGGCCAGCTTCTTTTTCGTGGCCAAGAAGGGAGGGGGCCTTCGGCCATGCATTGATTACCGAGGGCTCAACCGAGCCTCGGTAAAGTATCCTTACCCTCTTCCACTCGTCCCTTCTGCCTTAGAACAACTGTGTGAAGCCTGATATTTCACCAAGTTGGACCTGCGTAGCGCTTACAACTTGGTGCGTATTCGTGAAGGGGACGAGTGGAAAACCGCCTTCAGTACAGCAACAGGTCACTACGAATACCTCGTGATGCCGTATGGGCTGACTAATGCGCCCTCAGTCTTTCAATGCCTAATCAATGACGTGCTGAGGGACATGTTAGGAAAATTCGTGGTGGCCTACATTGATGACATTTTAATCTACTCCCCCAACTATAAAGCCCACATGTCTCAAGTGCGCCAGGTTCTCACACGCTTATTGGAAAATGGACTCTATGTGAAGGCAGAAAAGTGTGAGTTCCACAAAAGCACTACGACCTTTCTGGGTTATGTGATCAGCCCCGAAGGAGTGGCCATGGACATGAGTAAAGTCATGGCGGTAACACAATGGCCTACTCCTACCACCATAAGGGAGCTCCAAAGTTTCTTGGGTTTTGCCAACTTTTATAGACGTTTTATCCGGGGTTTTAGTTCCATTGCCCTACCCCTCACGGCTCTGCTGCGGGGCGGTCCTCGCCGTCTGACTTGGAACCACAAGGCCAAGCGGGCATTTTCCAGACTAAAAACGGCATTCACCAACGGCTCCGATCCTCAAGCATCCAGATCCTTCTCGTCCCTTCGTGGTAGAAGTAGATGCCTCTGAGGCAGGGGTGGGGGCCATACTATCTCAACGTCTAGGGGGAAAAACCAAAACTTCACCCCGTTGCATTCTTTTCGAAAAAAATATCGTCGGCGGAACAAAACTATGACGTGGGGGATCGTGAATTGCTAGCGATAAAATTAGCATTGGAAGAGTGGCAACACTGGCTAGAGGGGGCAGAACATCCATTTACCATTTTCACAGATCACAAAAATTTAGAGTACCTTCACACAACCAAACGATTAAACCCTCGCCAAGCTCGTTGGTCATTATTCTTTGCACGTTTTAAGTTTACTCTTTCTTACCGTCCAGGGTCTAAAAACCATAAGGCGGATGCCCTTTCCCGTCTCCACACTAGGGATTCACAACCTGCACAACCAGACCACATCCTACCTCCCTCCTGTTTTGTCGGTAACGTGCATTGGGAATTCGATAACTTACTCAACAAATTCCCACGTAAGTACATCCCTTCGGCTTGTTCTCCCACAAAACTGTTTGTCCCTCCTACATATAGGAAAAATAAGTTTCCTTAAATAGTTTTATAAATAGTTAATAAAATGGGCTCACACGGCTCCCGGTACAGGTCACCCCGGTTCCCGACGTACCTACCACCTTTTATCCCTTAAGTACTGGTGGCCCAATATGTCCCGAGAAATACAACAGGCGGTCAAGTCCTGTGACATCTGCGCCCAAACTAAGGTACCCAGAACATTCCCTGCCGGCCAACTCATGCCACTACCCACACCTCAACGACCCTGGTCACATCTCGCCGTTGATTTCATTACTGATCTCCCCAATTCTCTGGGCCACACCACTATTTTTGTTATTTTAGATCGGTTCTCCAAATCCCTCCGTCTCATTTCCATGCCCAATCTACCATCGGCTTTTCACACGGCAGAACTGATTTTCACACACATCTTCCGTTATTTTGGGATCCCCGAGGACATAGTCAGCGATCGGGGACCGCAGTTTATTTCTCGCGTATGGTCCGGTTTTATGGGTAAATTGGGAGTTAACGTTAGTCTTACTTTGGGGTACCACCCCGAATCCAACGGGAAAGTAGAACGGGTGAACCAAGAAGTCGGGAGAATGCTTCGTTCTTTCTGTCACCAAAATCCCTCTGATTGGGTCCGCTTCCTGCCGTGGGTGGAGTACGCCCAGAACTCACTCCTTCATTCCGCCACTAAGCTGACACCATTCCAATGCGTGCTAGGATATCAACCCCCTTTGTTTCCGTGGAATGCCACAGCCACGGACGCACCAGCAGTAAATGAGTGGTTTGACCGCAGTGAACAGGTCTGGGCAAGCACGCATAGAAGGCTAAGACAAGCAGCCTCCCAATCCAAAGCCCAGGCGGATCGCCACCGACAGGTACCACCACGCTACCAACCTGGTGAACGGGTATGGCTCTCCACCCAAAACTTGCACCTCAAACATCCCTGCCAGAAGCTCTGTCCTCGTTATCTCGGCCCTTTCAAAATGATCAGGCCCATCAATGAGGTAACCTACAAACTAGCCATCCCCAAGCACTGGCGCATTGCCCCATCTTTCCACGTTTCACTCCTAAAACCCTTCCACACTGGTATCCTCACCACCCAAAACCCTTCAAATCCACCACCTCCTCCACAGGAGGTTGGGGGACAACCGGCCTACCAGATTCGTCAAATTCTAAAATCCCGGTGACGTCAGGGGAGACTACAGTACCTCATTGATTGGGAGGGGTACGGGCCCGAGGAACAGAGCTGGGTGGCAGCAAAGGACATGCTGGACCCTGAAATGGTGGACGAATTTCATCGCATACATCCAGAATACCCAAAACCTTGACCCAGCGGTCGACCCAGGCAAGGGGAGGCTCCCAGAGTGAGCCCTTTGGGGGGGGGCTCTGTTAGGTCGCGCAAAAAGCGCGACTTCAATTCCCAGAACTCTCAGCGGCTCAAGGACATGGCCGCCACTGACTCTCCTTCACATACCCCACACTACACTTCCCAGCAAGCTCGGCGGCCTACAAGCAGAGCACCCACACACTACCACGGTCACAATCACCTTCATTTTAATCCCGCACACCTGTCTCCAATCCCACTACACATTATTTAAGGACTTTTGTTTTACAGGTTGGGTGCGAAGTATTGTTTGTTCTTCCCGAATCTCACATTACCGAGCGATTAAACTCTGGACTGATTCTCACGGCATTGATCTCAAAGCTAAGTACCTTGGATTCCGACTTCCTCTAAATCCCTCTACTAGCTGATAAATTTCCGTGATAGTTTAAGGTGCACTCGTACTTCCGAGTGTTTGTTTCAGTTAGCGCTGTGCAGTTTGCACACTGTATGTTTTGACTGCTAGTACATGTAAAAATATTCTGTGTGTTTACAACTGTTAACCCTTACAATTCCTAACTGTGTGTTTTCTAAGCGAAGTACATTTCTGTGTTGCATTTCCGTTTCGGTTTTTCTCTAAGGGACAACTCCTCGTTAATTATTGGGCACATCTTATGTTTAGTTTGTTTTGTTAACCAACGCTATCACTGTATCAACTTACACTGACCACTGTTAATACACAACGATTTATGTTAAAGGTGTTCTACCCTTTGTTACTGTTATACCATGAAGTGTATGTTCCACCCTTAGTCCTAGTAAACCCCACTGTGCATTTATCACTACAAGTTGTCGCTATTACATACTGTGTGTCTTTTACTGCTAGTGCTAATTATTTGAGAGATTATATATTCTTAGCCACGGTATCCTACAAAGTCTCGCAGCCTTCCTAAAGCATTTCTGTTACCCTGTGTCCCTTCCACATGTTTGCTGAATAAAGTGACGAAGTTTGACCGCAACTGTGTCCAGCCTTCTTCCTGTGGCATAACAAATAGAATGCCATTAATACTGTCAGGAAAAGACTGCATTACTGCAAGTTTAAATTTAAGACTCTATTTTTGTGCCAGTATAAGTATAATTTCCTGGTTACCTCGAGTGTGTTTCTAATTTGGGTGGGTGTGAAGCTATTTTTTCCTGTGTGCGCTCAGATGCTATTTTGTGATCGGAAGTAAACACGCCTGCACTGATGTAGGTGGAGTGAAGCAACAGGTGGTGAGACATTTGAAATTTGCCAGAAGAGTGATATTCAGTCCCACTTGTGTCCATAAATGGTCTTCTTACCACCTGCAGAGCGCCCCCACCCCCCTCACTCTTAGCACAGATGCAATGCCAAACTGTGTTTTTCTGACTTCAAGTGAAGGATTAAAAGTTTTGTACCATTTCTTACAATCTGCTTTTGGGGATGTATACTATGCATGTAACCCTACTTCAGCATAAATAGCACAGTAGCTCACCACAGTTGTGTCTACTGTGAATCAGGCAATTGTGCATCAATATTAATGGAACAACAAAAGTAATTATACAACAGCTCAGTTGAATCTTGAATCTGATTAGTCAGAAGGTGTTGATTAACGACTGGGAATTTAAACCACAGGTTTATATTAATGCGCACGTTCTAATATGTTGTCGTTTCTATAATAACATCTCATACACAGGGACTTGTATGGCAGACACTCAATGTAATCTAAGGCTAATAAGAAACAGTGACGTTTTCTGTAAGGAGCTGTTTATTTAACATCTATGGAAGTAGTCTTGATTAACCCCAGTAACCAAAAGTACTTTAACAGTCAGGTCAGTAAGCTTTCCACCACACGAGAATCTTCAGGACAGAGGAGTTTGTACTTTCCAGTTTCTAAGTAAGCTGACAGGTTTTTTTTTTTTTTTGTTTTGTTTTATTAATTAAAAAAAAAGAGAAATAAAAACAGGATGGTGAGGGAAAGACATTTATTACTGCTATAATATGAATTATTGTAGAAACTAACTTGTTCCATTACATGGAATCGCATGGAACTATAAATGGGTAAAATTTATGCTGTCATTGATTAATAAATATAAAATTGTACTTGTTGTCAAATTGTTGTTGTATAAGAGGATAGCACTTTGGGACATGTTGTTAGTGAAAAATTGGGCCCCATTACAGCACTTTGGTTAACCATTGGTTATTTTCCTATAACTACACATCCTGTCATGTTTTCTTCCTTACATAGATATGAGACACATCTGGTATACTCTACATCATTTAGTCCATATTCATCATTGACCATTTGTCCATTTTCACACTTATGCCTTTGGATCTTGGTATTAGCCTGGAGAAATTGGCATCATAGTTTGAAATGTGCATGGTGTCAGTGGCAGGATGTGTGTGATTAGTCAGAGGAAAGTGTGTGTGTGTCATTAGGCGTGCTGCTCAGGGGCTTGTCTCAGCTTGGGATTTGTGCAGGACTGATGGGGCTATGGGCCATGCTGCTAGAGGCTCGTGCTCCCTGGGCTCCCTTTGCACAAATCGATCTGCTCTGTTAATTGCAGTCATTGATCAGCTGCAGGCCTGACAGAGGCGCCTTCAGCGGGACTGAGCTCTGTGAGGGAGAGCAGCAGGAGAGGCCACTGTATTTACCAAAACTGTTATAAACTTCCAATGGAAATCACCGAACAGCCAATGGAAACATCACAAGGCATGTTCCCACAGCAGGGGTTTCACTTACACAGGCAGTCTCAGTCATAACTCTGGGCAAATACAAGCAGGCTGCTAATAAACGATGTCAAATAAAAGTCAAGGGATTTGCGAGAAATGTTCGTTTTCTGTGTGGCAGTACTATAATTCAGTCTTTTACTTCAGAAACTAAAGATTACAGACTTCCATGGTCAGCCAAGACAGAGGGTGGAGAAGAGTGATATAACCTTATCCTACTGTTCAGATGCCTCAACTGGAGGGAGGGAGGTGTTGTGAGAGGACTGATAGGATTTTCAGGCTAAATAAATAAACTGAATAAAAAGCATTGCAGCGAGACTGAAGGGCTTCTATAGAGGGATGCGATATTAGTTTGTGATTGATTGGGGAGTAAGGGGCTTGGGGAAGAAGCAAGAGAATGTGGGAAGGGGGGAGGGCTTGCTTAAGAGCCAGGTGCTTTGGTGTTTGTGATTTATTCTTTTCGCTGTTAATTATCATGTTCTCCTCATTTGGTCTCTCTCTCTCTCTCTCTCTCTCTCTCTCTCTCTCTCTCTCTCTCACTTTCTTTTTCTCTCTCTCTCTCTCCTCATCTCTCTCTCATTCTTGCGTGCTTGCCTTTTTAATTTTCTAAGTGCATGCTTTTTAATTAAGCCTCAAACTCACACAGCAGTGAAAAGAAGTAACACCCATGTATACTCAGTTCTTCCTTAGACTTCTTGATAAGCTGTCTCATTAGTTGAACTACAAATGATGGATTTTTTTTATCAGCAGTATTATTAACAGTCACATCGTACAGTGGAAGTAAAATCACATATTTGCATTTACTGTTGGTCAGTATCCTCTGGTTTCTCATCATTACCGGTTCCGTTTTCCAGCAGTTCATGGACCCTCGTGTGCCCCATGATACCTCCTAGACCTTTTCCCACCTCCCACCATCTGTTCTCTGTCTGCTCTTTTACTCTCCCCTTCTCTCTGAAGCCCACCTTTATCTCTTTCACCCCTCCACCCTCTCCAAGCTTGTAAATGCCACGCATTTCCTAATTCTTTGTTCACATGTTTCAGTTGAAGGTATATTTAGCAGCTGTAAGGCAACATGTCCCTTACGAGTAAATTCCACTAACACACTGACATGAGAGCAGAATTCTTGCTAGAGCTGCCATTCCCCCCCCCCCCCCCCCCCCCAGAACCTGACAGCATTGACGGGATTGCAGTTTAGCCTAGAGCTCTTAGCAGCAGTGTGTGCCTCTCATATCTCAGCACAAACAGCTTTGAATGTTTTCATACATGTTGACAAATTGCATTGTTCTTTTTCTCTTCTGTCTAATTAGCAAGACAGTAGATCTGTGTTTAGTGTTGGTGGGTGCACATATTCTTATTAGAAAATTCTCCAGGTCCCCTCAGAAGACTTCACTTAAATTGCTCTTAAATGAAGTTGAATACCTAGTATTACTATGTTTATGTTATTTCCTATTATCTATTCATATTTCATATTATCTAAACATACAAAGCTGGATTTTTTATAGAAATCTTGTGTCGGAAGAAAAGAAGGGCCCTGTTTTCGTGATCATAATAGAAACACAAAAATAAAACAAAACATTATACATTTTTTTTTAGATGACACACATTTTTGCGACCTCACGGCTCCAAAATCACTGGTTCAATCCTGAGCTTGGGTTAGTGTCTGTGCTGAGTTTGTATAGTCTCACTGTGTCCATGTGGATTTACTCTTGGCTCTCCAGTTTTCTCACACCTCCCAAAAACATGTCAGTAGGTGCATTGGCTATCCTTAATTGCCCCTAGGTGTGAATGAGTGTATGAATGTGTGTGTGCATGGTTTCCTGTGATGGACTGATGTCCATTCAGGGTCTATTCCAACATCGAAGCCAATCACACTGACCAGGATAAAGTGGTTACTAGAGATGAATGAATTATAGCAATAAATGAATGAATGAACTACATTTCTGACCTATTTGTAAATTCACTTGGAGCAGAAATAACCAAGTGGCTCACATAACTGGCAACAAATATGTTTTCTGTCTTCTCTTGTGCTCTTGTTGGTGTTCAGTTACATAATGAATGCGCTAGAACACAGAGTTTATATCAGATTATTCCTCTTCTCCATGATGCCAATAAATTTGGCAAGTGATATTTATTAGTCTTATAAGTCTATTATTTAAATTATTTTCAATGTGTAATGACATCACTACTTTATTTCTTTCTACAGATCATTTAATTCACTTAGTAGGTTGGTAATTATTTATATTGTTAAATTATTATTTAAACTGCATTGTAAGAAACGGGGCAGGACCTGCGGGTGGCGCAAATTAAAAAACAAAAACAAAACTGTCTTATGCCCAAACAAATTAGCAACATATTGTCATTAGGTTGCACAAAGATAGAGGCCAAAGCCCCATACACTGTAGTTTCTTATGTAACGGCAACATCCAACATTGATTCATAAGTAACGCTGTATCCGTTCTCTGCCATGCGGAAAACTAGCTTTCCCCACATTATTGTAGGAAAAAATTATGGTTTAGCTCAGGATCAATTCCCATCATAGTGGGATGGAGATGAGAAATGAGACCAGAAAATACTGTAAAGCCCTGTTAATAATTGTAATGTCTGACTCAAATGTGGTGCTTATAAAATGATTTATAGGAGCCCTTTATATGTGAGTTTTCATGTTTTGGAGAGACTAATACACACACACACACACACACACACACACACGTGTGTGTGTAAGAGAGGGACTCACTGGCTACACAGATACCTGGATTATTCCTCTGATATTATAGGCAGTGACTGATCCGAAAACACTGCAAAGAAGAGCATTGACTGAATGAAAAAATCTTGCTGACAGGAGAGAGGTGGAAACATTTCTTTACTTTGTCAGTGCCCTGCTTTCTGAATACTAAAAAATAAATGGCGACACACTTCTTAAAATAAGAAGATATAGATTTTAATATCTTTATAAACATTTTTTGTATTATCTTCTGAGAACAACTTGTTAAACCATCGAATAACTAGGATGGTGTGGTGCAAGAGAGAGAGAGAGAGAGAGAGAGAGAGAGAGAGAGAAAGGACATGGTGGAGGAGGAAGGGTTGTGCAGTTTCTTTGAAAATGGAATCGAAAGCATGTAAGAACTAAATAAAAAATTGAGAAAGCAAAAAATGTGAAGAAATGTACTTCTCTGCTTGAGAAGTAAAAAACCCTGTTGTCATCATAAATGTCATTCATTCATGGTTTTTGTCATGGTACCAATATGATCTTAGTCACAAGTCCTTCTACTGGCTGACGAAACTGTTTAGAGTTCATTATATTTTTACAAAGAATTTCTCAGTAGCGGAGGCACAATTCCCCAGCCATTCCCTGGACTTGTAACTGGAGATTGAACATCCATCCACACTTTTCCCTCTATCCAGCGCCGACAAATTGTCTTTCTCCTGTACCCCAGGTTTTTGTCCTATGGCTCCAAAAGGGCTTTTTTGGCCATGGTATGTTGAAAATCACTATTATACATAACAGGAAGGAATATTTTCCCGTATCTTCTTAGTATTGTTGAATTGTTGATTTCACAGCCATCTAAGGGTGAAAGGTGTCCATTTTAATAGGCAATTCAGACAGAGGGATGTTAGCAAAAAAAGAGTCATCCCAATTTGACCTTTGTCCTCTCAGGGCACTTCCTGTTTCCGTGCCCCATTAGCAGGTCATCTCTAGTTCCCAGCTCAGCCAAATCAAACAAACACAGAAGACAAGAAACAAATACAACTCTTTTGATTTTCAGAGCTTTATATCCTATACACACACACACACACACACACACACACACACACACACACACACACACACACACACACACTGTTCTTGAAGCAAATGTACCCTGTTTGCTTCATTAAACATTAATAGCAGCTTGTTATATTAGGCTCCATAATGTGCAGTTGCAAAATAATCCAATAATCCAAACAAACTGTGCAAATGATGAAGATACTTCTTGAAGCAATGTTTGTAGCAAAATAAAATATGAGGAATATATATATATATATATATATATATATATATATATATATATATATATATATATATATATATATATATATATATATATATATATACAGTTGCAATCAAAATTATTCAACCCCCATTGCAAATCAGGTTTATTGTCAAAATTTACAGACTTTCAGCTGTTTGCAATGAACAAATCAAACAAAAGCAATTGAAATAGTTAAACACAACAAATGCTTCAAGTGGTTTCCTCAAATTCAACTGAAAATGCAACTTATAATGACTTATCCAGTTTCAAAATTATTCAACCCCTTCACGGCAAGCATCTTTAGTACTTAGTAGAGCACCCTTTTGCTGTTATGACCTATTGCACAAGAGATGCATAGCCAGACACCATCTTCTGGCAGTGTTCCTGAGGAATGGGCTAAGAAGGAATATTCTAGGGTTTGCATTCAAATTTCCTGATACTTCAATGAATCCGTCTTGCCTTCCCCATGCTGCAGGTTTCCAGTGCAAGAGGATACAAAGCAGCCCCAGAGCATCACCGAGCCACCACCATGCTTGACTGTGGACAGAGTGTTCTTTTCAGTGTCTTCCTCCAGACATATTGCTGATCCATCGTGCCAAAAAGTTCCAGTTTTGTTTCATTGCTCCATTGAACAGAATCCCAAAATTGTGTGGCTTATTTACATATTTTTGAGACGACTTTTCTTGTGCTTCTGGGTCAGTAGTGGCGTACGTCTTGGAGTTTTGGCATGGAAATCTTCTGCGTTTAGTATGCGCCATACTGTGCTCACTGAAACCTCAGTGTCTGTGGCCACCAAGTCATGCTGCAGGTCTTTTGCAGTCACTCGAAGGTTTTTCACAACTGGTTGCAACCGTTGATAGCTTCCTTTTTCTGCCCCGTCCAGGTATTTCATGTGTTCCAGCTCAAGCACATCTGGTGCAACTAATGAAGCCCTTGATTATTTGCATCAGGGGTGCGTGAGACAACACATGTTTTGCATATTTGTGCTGTTGTGAGGGATTCTATTCAGGGGGTTGAATAATTTTGAAATTGGAGAAGTCATTGTAAGTTGCATTTTCAGTTGAATTTGGGGAAACCACTTGAAGCATTCATTGTGTTGAACTATTTCAATTGCTTTTGTTTGATTTGTTCATTGCAAACAGCTGAAAGTCTGTAAATTTTGACAATAAACCTGATTTGCAATGGGGGTCGAATAATTTTGATTGCAACTGTATGTTATGTATAAATTATATACAGTACTGTGCAAAAGTTTTAGGCACATGCAAAGAAATGCTGTAGAGCAAAGATGCCTTCAAAATAATGAAATTAAATGTTTCTACATTTAAAAAAATACAAAACAAAAATTAAAAAAATGACAAAAAAAATTTAAATAAAAATAAAAATAGTAGTCTCCGGTATAATTTGTACAGTTTTATAAGGAAATTAGCTGGTAAGTTTTATTGAGCATCTTGCGGAACCAGCCACAGTTCTTCTGACTTTGACTTTCGCACTTGCTTCTTATTACATACAAAATTTTTTGTAACATTTAATTTTGTGCTAGAGAACCAGTGTTTGGGAATTTAAAATGTTTTTTTGTACTGACTTGATAATGTAGAAGTCATAAAATAAAAAATCTATAACAAAGTTTGTACTAAAAAAATAGGGTGCCTAAAACTTGCATAGTACTGTATGTATGTATGTATGTATGTATGTATGTATATGTATACAACTTGGCCTTTTCTGGGATTTTTGTATTTGTCTACTCAGTGTGGGTGTGTTGTATAATTTAACTGACAAATTGTGTTTCACTGTAAAATGTTGAAGTAGGTTCTAGCCTGACTGTTCTCTATGCTGACTGTAAGTCATTTTAAGAGTTTTTTTTCCTCAGTGGCAGCGAATCTAGAAAGGAATATTTGGCAGCACATTATTGCAATAAAATAACAAGAAGGATAAAATTGGAAAGTAAACAGTTTCTGTCTGCTAATCCTAATTAATCTGCTGAAGTCACACATTTCACTAAAAATAACAAAGTTGTGGTATGTTGTTGTACATGGTATCTTTCTCAACTTATTCATTTATTTCCATAATGAGCACACCATGGTCTGGGATTAAGTGAATACACAGCACATATATTTCATAATGATGAGGCAATTATGTGCAGGATTACATTCAGTTGTTGTCAAAGAAAAAAAAAAACAGTATGTGTTTTGCCAACAAATGTAACTCAGAACATGCTGAAGGTAAAACTTTTCTGGATTTACAAATAACACTATATTTTGAATTATATTTTGCAACTTATTTATATAAGAACTTAAAGGTAATGAAAAATATTGTGAATGTGTTAAGTTTATGTCACAATGTTTTGTGCAGTGTTTTATAATTGGCATTCATTTGTATTACAGTAATTTTCATTTTAGCAACCTTGTCTTTCAGTTGCATGTTATATTCCAATTGCATGTCTTGCTGTTTAGCTATCACATGTGATTAGGTTGCAATGATCCATCTAGATGTAAATAAAAATATTTTGGCAACAATGGCAGTGAAAGCATGTTTAGGCTGCTTCTCTTTCAATTCAATCTTCCATCCTCCTGCTCATATTAGGCATCTGATGTTCACTCATATGTGTCTATTTCACAGATATATGCATATGATGCTTAAGCATGTGTGTCTATTTCAGTGTCTAACTGGCAAAGATCCTTAAACAGTATTTTACACATATTATTAAACATACACACAATGATCCCCCAGCCCCAACCCCAAAACATACACACGCACTTGCACACACAGAGACTTGTGTAAAGAGGCCTTGGAAGGCTGGAGCTAGAGTGGATCTGAGAACTGCGTTGTTTTCATTTAGCTACAATGCACCAGCATCAATTTCACTGTATGATGAAGCTAGCACTTAGCAGTACAAGAAGTCCCACAATACTAGAGAGAGGGAGGTGGAGCCACTGGGAATTGCCCATGTTGGTGGCCTGCTGGACCCCACTGGGGGGACGCACAGTGGTCCGGGGAGTACATTTATTCTTTCTCCGTGTGGTCAAACTATCAGGGGATGTGTGGTCATATTTCCCAGTGAAGTCAGATGAGGAAAACTCCTTGTCTGCCATTTCCTTTGAAGTATGAACCTCGTTGGGGCCTTTCCCTTTGCCATTCCTGCTCCGCTGGCGTGTGCAGTTCCGAGAACGACCAGGCCTCTGAGGAGTGACCGCATTTGGGGAATCTCCTGTTCCTGCCTGTACTCCATTGATTGCAGGGGGAGGTTGGGGCAAAGGTGTGGGCAGAGAGGAGAATTGTTCACCAAGGTGGGGATTGTGAGGGCGTGTTTGTGGAGGCTGGGCAGGTTGAGGCTCTTGCTTCAGTGAGACCTTGTCTGTTCCAGCCCACAACTTGGTCTTGCTCTGGTGCAGGGACTCTGATCCAGAGCAATTAGGGAAGTCCTCTTTCTTCAGCTGCTTTAGGTCCTTTCCTGCCAGATTGGCCGGGGCCACACAGCCCACTGAAGATGTGGAGCCGCGGAACCTCTTAAGCCAGTCCCACAGAGACAAGGCCTTGCAGTCACATTCCCAGGGGTTGTCATTGAGACGAAGATATTCCAAAGCACCCAGCATGGCCAGGCACTCACCAGATAGCTCTGTCAAGGAGTTGTTGAACAGATATAGTGTGGTGAGGCGCTTCAGGTCATGGAAAGCCAGCCGGTCCACCCACTGCAGCTGGTTGTGGTGCAGCAACAACCTGTCAAGAGCATGCAGCCCTCTGAAGGTGTTCTGATGCAGGCTCCACAGGCGGTTCCCATGAAGAAACAAATGGCTCAGGTTGTGTAGGTCCACAAAGATGTCATCCTGCAGGTACTCTAAGTGGTTATCCTTTAGAGACAAAGAGGAGAGAACTAAATATGACAAAACACTAATATATAACACATAAAAAAAGCATGGGCAATTCTAAGACTTACTTGTAGATATAAGTACTGCAGATTACGAAGGCCCTGGAAGATGTTATTAGGCAGTGCACTCAAGCCACAGCGGTACAGGTGGAGGGCATGAAGACGGCTAAGCCCATGAAAGGTCTCTGGAGATAGAGAACGCAGGTAGCGGTTGTCTCCCAGGTCTAGCTCCTCCAACAGGGTGAACCCTTGAAAGGTGGAGGGCTCAATGTAGGTGATGTTGTTGGAGTAGATCCACAGTGTTACTGTAGTAGGACTAAGGTGGCCTCTCAGCAACCGGTGGATTTTGTTATTCTGGAGGAAGATACGCTCGCTGTGGGGGGGAATGCCTTCAGGGACCGACAGGAAGTTGTGGGCCTGGCAACTGATGGTGCTGGGAGCAGAGTAGCAGATGCAGTGGCGTGGGCAGGACCAGGATAGCTCCAACCCACAGAGCACCAACAGGAACTCAAGCCCACAGCCTAGAGAGACACACAGATGGAAGAAAAAAGGGGGAAGAATTAGAAAAGTGTTTGTGGAATACAGCCTAGCATATAGTAAAGTTTTTGAGATTTAGAGCTCATCGGCAAGAGGATCTGCTTATGCACCATAAAGAACTGGGTAGGATTGATTTAGGCATGAAATGTTGTGGAATAAAATGGCAAAGAAGAGTACAATTGACTGCGAGGAGGGCAGGCAAACAGTTTACACATAAGGTTAAGACAAAGCAATAGTAGAATAGTAAGAAGTTGGATAAGGATGGACACAATACAGCAGGATACAGCAAACAGGCTGTCCAGGAAAGAAGCTAAATAATAATGAATGACAAACATACCACACAATCTGTTGGTAGCTACGGATTATCATGTGGTCACTATGATTTGTGCCTTTGGGATGCTTGTTGACAGCTTGTGTTCATAGTAGTTATCCACTGTTGGTTGCCCAGGGAAACAAATGTGGATACCAAATTCCCATCTATCAGAAGGCCTTTGCTGTGGTAGGAGGTAAAATAACTGGAATTTCAGCCATTAAAATTCCACAAACCTATAAATCAAGGTATATATGTGCTACATTATAATCAGTTATTCTGCAACCAGATATATGCACCTATCAGCCCCAGTCTCCTGTTGAAATCAATCTCTGAGCTTGCAAATGGTTGAATAGATGCTTAGTTATACCTATGTTGAGCCTAAGAGACAAAGGATTTCTGTCCTCCTTTTTCCACATTTATTTGAAGCTATTCAGTTAGATTTATCCAGCAGTTCATCTAAAGAGAAGGGAGGAGAAGGCAAATTTTTTCACACTGTGACTCCCATTTGTACACAAGTGACAGCTGTTTTCTTTTTTCTCAAAAAATGTATTATTCAAAACACGATTCCTGTCATTCACTCAAAATCGATTCGCTCCCTCTCCCTCTTAACATCACTATAATCCTTAGTTCCTCAATTTGAAATGCAGGGCTAGGGAATTACTCTCTTACAGAAGACAAGCAGATATTTATTGGAATATTTTTTGAGGTAAGGCATTTTTCAAAAATCATGTGTGGCCTCTATAAATAGGTAATGTAATAGCTCCTAGCTGAATATCAAAATAGGGAATGAAAGTGTACATCAGAAAGAGTTGGACAGTTGTTAGGATGCCTGGTGAGCAGCCAGATTGAACACAACTCTTTTACTGGGGGACTCCACTATCCTATAGTCAGTGAGAAAACAATACAATACTGGCTCAGTGTTTGAATGACAAAACTCCCTGAGTGCAGACAGAGCATCCCTAGTTAACTCAAAAGTCAAGCGAAGCTGGGTCCATGTCATTTACAGTCATGTGAAAAAATAAGTACACCCCATGGAAATTGTTGGCTTTTTTTTGTGACATATTTGGACAAGCAAACATTTGATCATCTTCGAAACAGTGCCTATTAATAATGTTGATAAAGATGAACAAAACCACAAGGAAAAATCGCATTTTCATTCATTTATTCAACAGAAATATCAATAGATCTGATATTCCTCTGTGGAAAAAGTAAGTACACCCTTGGCCTCAGAAGCTAGTATTGCCCTCTTTAGCTGAAATAACTTCTTGTAGGCGGTTTGCATAACTGTCCACCAGTCTTGAATTTTTGACCACTCTTCCATGCAACATTCTTTCAGCTGCAAGATGTTTGAGGGTTTTCTTGCATTTACTGCCTATTTCAAATCCCCCCACAACATTTCAATGGGATTCAAATCCGGGCATTGACTAGGCCATTCCAAACCCTCAATTTCTTCTTTTTGAACCATTCCTTGGTGGATTTGCTAGTGTGCTTAGGATCATTATCCTGGTGAAAGGTCCACTTTCGGTTCAACTTCAAGTTTTGGACAGATGGCCTCACATTATCTTCAAGCACTCTTTGATATGATGCAGAATTTATAGTTGAATCAATGAATGCAAGCTGTCCAGTTCCTGAGACAGTGAAGCAACCTCAAACCATAACATTTCCACCACGTGCATCACAGTTGGTATGAGGTGCTTCTCCCGAAATACTAAACATGTCTGCTGTTACTGTGGTCAAACAACTCTATCTTTGATTCGTCTCTCCAGAGCACATTATTCCAAAAGGCCTGGTCTTTGCCTATATGCTCATTGGCAAACTGTATTCTTGCAAAAGTTTTTTCCTGGCACGCCTCCCATGTAGGCGATCTCTTTCTGACTGTAGAAGCATGCACTTTGACATCAACAGTTGCAAGACTTACTAGCAGATCCTGTGATTAAAGTTTTTGGGTTCTTGGAGACTTCTTTTTGCATCAGACGGACTTCTCTTGGGCTGAATTTGCCAGTCCTAGAAATCGTTAGAAATCTGTGTCACTTGTCGATTATTTTCCTTACAGTGGAATGATGTATTTCAAATAATTTTGAGATCTTTTTAAGTCCCTTGCCAGACTCATAGGCATCCACAACCTTTTTTCTGAAGGCCTTATAGAGCGCTTTAGATCTTGGCATGATGACACCACACACCTCAATAGCAAAGGGAACACCAAACACTAGATATGAGAAGGGTATAAATAAGACCAGCTCCACCCGCACTCCCTAAGGAGGGTCTAATTCCTGGCAGCCAATCTTTAACACCTGATTCTACTTTTATGGATTTAAAGGTGTGATAAATGCAGGGGTGTCCTTACTTTATCCATGTTACTGATCTGTTTTTGGTTAATTTAAATTGTAAAAAATTAATACAAAATGTCAATTTTATGTGTCATTTGATAGAATGTATCACCTTTATTACAATCCCAATTCCAAAAAAGTTGGGACAGTATGGAAAATGCTAAGAAAAACAAAGAGGAGTGATTTGTAAATGTACTTTGACTTGTATTTAAACAAAAATATGTATAAAAACAAGGTATTTGATGTTTTACCTAATCAGCTGTATAGTTTTTTGAAGATAAATGTTTATTTTGAAATTGATGCATGCAACACGTTCCAAAAGAGTTGGGACAGGGAAATTTAGGACTAATAGCGATGTGACAAGTTGAAATAAGTAGGTGATGTGAAACAGGTGAGGCAATCATCTAATCATAGTATATAAGGAGCCTCCAAAAAAGGCCTAGTCCTTCAAGAGCAAGGATGGGTGGAGGCTCGCCAATCTGCCAATAGATGCGTCAGCGAATAGTCCAACACTTTGAGAACAACATTCCCCAAAGACAAATCAGTATGATTTTGGCCATTTCACCTTCTACAGTGCACAATATAATTAAAAGATTCAAGGAATCTGGTCAAATCTCGGTGCATAAAGGGCAAGGCCGAAAACCGCTTCTGAATGCGTGTGATCTCCGATCCCTCAGACGTCACTGTCTTAAAAACCGTCATGAGTCTGTAATGGATATCCTGACATGGGCTCGGGAATACTTTGGTAAACCTTTGTCGGTCAACACCATTCGCCGCTGCATCCACAGATGCAAGTTAAGGCTTTACTATGCAAAGCAGAAGCCATACATCAACACTGTCCAGAAGCGCCGCCAACTTCTCTGGGCTCTGTCTCACCTGAGATGGACAGTAGCACAGTAGAATCATGTTTTGTGGTCCAATGAGTCAACATTTCAAATAGTTTTTGGATAAAACAGCCGCCATGTTCTCCGGGCCAAAAAGGAAAAGGACCATCCAATCTGTTGTCAGCGTCAGGTCCAAAAGCCAGCATCTGTCATGGTATGTGGGTGTGTCCAGAGCAGGACAACGCCAAACCACATTCTGACCAGATTACAAGTGCATGGTTGCGTAAGCAGAGAGTGTGGGTGTTAGCATGCCCTGCCTGCAGTCCTGACCTGTCTCCGATTGAGAATGTGTGGCGCATTATGAAGCGCAAAATAAGGCA
This sequence comes from Cranoglanis bouderius, assembly GCA_023630585.1. Lineage (NCBI taxonomy): Eukaryota > Metazoa > Chordata > Actinopteri > Siluriformes > Cranoglanididae > Cranoglanis > Cranoglanis bouderius. Next base: position 18,167,512 of record CM042540.1, read on the forward strand.
ACGAAGGCCCCGTACAGTTGCGCAGCTGAAGAAATGCATAATGGATGAATGGGGGGAAAATTCCACTTGCTAAACTTAATCAACTGGTGTCTTCAGTGCCCAAACGCTTCATAAGTGTTATTAAAAGAAAAGGTGATGTCGACTGTCTCAACTTTTTTGGAGTGTGTTGCAGTCATCAGATTTGAAATGAGTGTATATTTTAAAACATAAAAAATTCACAAAGTAAAACATCAAATAATGTGTTAATAATGTGTATCAATATAGTACAGGGTGAATTGAATTTTCAAATCTCTTTTTGACTCTTTTTGTTTGTTTTTTTGCATTTTCCATACTGTCCCAACTTTTTCGGAATTGGCACTGTTTCAAAGAAGATCAAATGTTTGCTTGTCCAAATAAAATATTAAAAAAAAACACAACAATTTCCATGGGGTGTACATATTTTTTCACATGACTATATTGTATTAGGAAATAGTGCAGACTAAGTCATATATTTTCTAATACAATAGTAATCTATGCATTGGAAAGTCATATGCACTCAATTTAAATTTAAAGGTTCCAAAGCTTTCACATACTTGTATATAGGGAGTCAAATATAGTTTTATGTGTCACACATACACAACACTTCTCACCATGAGATCACCATGAAAATCAAAGACAGACAATAGGAAAAAAAAAAGAAAGAAAGAAAGAAAAAAAAAGTTTAATACAGTCCCTGACATTGTGGCTAAGCAGTGCATCAGTGAGAATGGAATGTGTCAGACATGACTATTAAATTGGTAAGAGATGGAAGTCCTTTTTATCTGAGCTGGACAGTCACTCTTTATCTTGGCTAAATCTGATCCAAACTGCAAGAGAGAAATTTGAGGATGTCTAATTCAATTAAATTCACACATGTAGCAAAAATAATGCTGAGAAGCTGAGAAATAAGGAGAATATTGTGCCCAGAAAATTACAAAAGCTGAACCTCATGAACAAAAACACATTATTATCTAGTAATAGAAACACATCCACAAAAGCCTAGTTTAGAGTGGAGATATTACACTGGGATGTAAGATAGCTAATCCGAGAGGATATTTACACTACAGAAGCATTAGGAGGATGAGAAGAAAATTTGCAAAGCTGTTCTACTGGCTAAATCTGAGCTGGGTACCATGGTTTTGCCTGTTTATTTGAATTGTATCCCTAAAGCTTAACTCCCCATGATTAGTATACACGTTTAAAAAATTTTAAACCCTTAAGGGTTCTTTGGTTATCCTGCGGCAACCCTTATTGGTCATATGTAGAACCATAAGAAAGAGTGTTTCGCTATCAGAAAGGTTTATACGTGGAACGGTTTTAGGAGGCTAAGAACACTTAGCCTGTCATGTTACTACTTGCCACAAAACCGGAAAGCTTCATTTGTGTTATTATATAATAACAAATTTATTATTCCATTTATTATTAGGTTTAGATGATGTGACGTCTCCACCAAGCAAGTCCCTGTGAGTGAGTTACTATAGAAACGCTAACACATTAGAACAAGTGCATTAATGTAAACCTGTGATTTGAATTACAGCCATTGCTACTGACAGAGCTGTAAAAAAATAATCAACACTTTTTTTCAGATCTGAGAATTCTCTGGTATAATTTTTTTTTAAAATTCTATTTCTAAGTATGATTTTGTCTGCTATCATAGAAGTGAGCTAATACAACAGCTTGTCTTTCACTGGAAGAAAAGTGCCCATTGATGCCTGGGAAGGCATGGAATATTCATCTGAGCGACAGGGTTTCTATCGCTCTGCTCCACCCTGCAGCGGAAAACTACCTCCAGAGACCTGCTGCTTCACACCTGTCACCTCCCTGATTGCAGCATGTGTGTGTGTCTCCTGGAACCCTCTCACCACAATTTACACCCTTCTGCATCTCCAGTAGAGTGTAGACACAGGAAGAATGAGAGTGAGAAAGGAGGTATTTTTAGCAATGCAGAGAGATGCAAATGGGACATGAGAGCATGAAGGTGCATTATCATATTGCTTGACCACATAATGAGCCTCACTAAAGTGAATTATTGAGCTGGTTTGGACCATGTCATAGAGCCTCCATTAACACGTCTATAGCCCCCCTGTGCCAATGATACCATTTTGAATTCCTGACAAAAGAGGTAGATTTTTGCTGACGAACAATGGAGGTGTTATTCTAGCCAGTCTCGCTCGCCTCCTCCATCTTTCCCTCTGTTTCTCTTTTGCACTCTCTCTCAGTACCTTTCCCCTTATCTGTCTGTGTATAATGGATGCAGCTGAGAGCTCGTTACAGGGAGAATGATTAAACAGGCTGTGACTGGGCTTGACGTTTACCCTGCCGACCCCACGGCCACTGTCCCTTTTCATGCCTTCCAGTCACCAAGAGGAAAATAACTAAATAAAGGCATGAAACAGAATGGCTTTGGTCCCTAGACAGACAGTGTAAAGTCAGTCTGTTGAATATCAATGAAGCATAGTTCACACTAAATTTGCCCTCATGAATAACACATTGCTGCTAATAGGAGAGAAGCAGTGTGTCTGTGACTCTGCACACCATTACACTGGACAAACTCAATTTCCTGTGTTTCTCTAAGGACCCTGATAAGCGCATGGCTGTTGCTACCTTGCTTGCATGGACCAATAAATAACATGCTTTCCCTTAAGAGTTGGTCACATTGATGTTCATATACACACAAAGAATCAAATTAAAGGGCAAAGCATTAAGCGTGACTATAGATTGTGATTATGATTTCTGCTGCCATCATAGATAATGTTAGATAATGTTTTAACTATACGGAATAAATGTGAACGTATATTATTTTTTTCTTCTATTATGGTCTCATACTTCAAAAAGTTTATAGTCTGGCTTGGAGTTAGAGTTAGTAAAGTTAAGTAGGAAGGAAATCAAATGAAATCCAACCACACTATCTTTGCTCCTTTGAATTCATACAGATTTATCATGAGATTATGTGAAAAAACAAACAAACAAACAAACAAACAAAAAACCCCACAGTAACTACAATGTATGAAGACCCAGTAAGACTAATAGGTGGTATTTAGTGCAAATATGATCCTTAATTTGTTATGGATTGGATTATATTTATTTATTATATATTTTCAAGAAATAAAGTTAAAATGGGTAGAAATATAACATAACTGATTCAACTGGTAGTAAGGTAAAGGGGGAAAAACAACATATATATATATATATATACATACATACACACACACACACACACACACACACACACACACACACACACACACACAGTATATGTATATAGTGGCATAAAATATAAATATAAAATACCTGTGTTTTTATATTATAATAACTGTATTAACCAATCAGGAAACTTTTCTGCTTGAAAGTGGTCCTTCCTGCCTGTCAATTATTCAAAGGCATGCTAGGAACAGGAAGTGAATAATTCAAAACCAACCAATATGTCCTAAATTTAGTGTGACATAAATGAAACTGATGGAATGCTGCCAAAATGCCAGAGTTCCCTGTAGAGCTAGCTAAGGTGCAACAGCTTAGTCTAGTATCTTCTTGGTGTTTTACGGACTCAAATGCCCAGTGTAGTCTAAAATTCCAGCTAATTATGCCATAAACTGCTTCTGATTTGTAGTGACATGAAGTGATTGGAGACATGAATGACAATCTAGCCTACATCAGGTCTACAAAACATATGACCAAAAAACTAGGAACATACAGATGATCACTAGAAGATATGGTTATAGGAAAAGTATAATAACTGGCTAGGATTATGATATGATTATGATTATGAATTATGATTGTGATTATGATAATGTTTCCTTATTTATCATAGTCTAGAATTCGACAAATGGCAACAACTGCTTTTCCAACACATCCTGTTAATTCTGTTTCTCTTTTCAATAGACCTGGAATTAAATTCAAGTTCAGCAAGTCACTAATTAGTCTAAACATCATTATTGTGATTGTATTGCTGTTCTTGGTTAAATGCAGCAATCAATGAGCATGTTTATGTGCTTAAATGGCATTAGTAGAGCAAATGTTTTGCATCTAATGACAGCTAATGAAAGGTACACTGCCTGCTTTATGGTTCTTAGCTAATTGGAAGTATAATGAAGGGTAAAGATCTCTGATGAACTAAAGGGCATCATCCAACCTCAGTGTGTCTTGTTGGTTGAAAATTCAAGTTTGCTCTTACAGCACTGATATACTACTGGGTATATCCAGGGGTAATATTCAGGGTTCAGGAGGTAGGGAGGCCCTATCTCTCTCACTAGTACTAACAATATGGACTTAGTAGGTATCTTGTTGGGACAGGCCAACAAAAGTCTGGAAAAGTAAGTGTTACTAAAAAGAAACAACTGGAGGAACATTTTGCAACTAATTAGATTAATTGGCAACAGGTCAGTAACATGATTGGGTATAAAAAAGCGTATCTTAGAGAGGCAGAGTCTCTCAGAAGTAAAGATGGGCAGAGGTTCACTAATCTGCGAAAAACTGCATCTACAAATTGTCAAACAATTTCAGAATAATGTTCCTCGACATAAAATTCGAAGACTTTGAATATCTCATCATCTACAGTACATAATATCATCAAAAGATTCTGAGAATCTGGAGAAATCTCTTTGCGCAAGGAAAAAGGGTGAAAATCAATATTGCATGCCCGTGATCTTCGGGCCCTCAGGCAGCACTGCATTAAAAACAGGCATGATTCTGTAATGGAAATCATGAATCATGAATGACTCTGAAACACCTCCAGAACTCATTGTCTGTGAACACATTTTGCCACGCCATCCACAAATGCTGGGTAAAGCTCTATCATGCAAAGAAGAAGCCATATGTGAACATGATCCAGAAATGCCGCTGTCTTTTCTGGACCAAAGCTCATTTAAAATGGACTGAGGCAAAGTGGAAAACTGTGGTCAGATGAATCGAAATTTGAAATTCTTTTTGGAAACCATGGACGCCACGTCCTCTGGACTAAAGAGGAGAGGGACCATCCGGCTTATTATGAGCACTCAGTTCAAAAGCCTGCATCTCTGATGGTATGGGAGTGCATTAGTGCCTATGGAATGGGCAGCTTGCACATCTGGAAAGGCGCCATCAATGCTGAAAGGTATATACAGGTTTTAGAGCAACATATGCTTCCGTCCAGATGACGTCTTTTTCAGGGAAGGCCTTGCATATTTCATCAAGACAATGCTAAACCACATACTGCATCTGTTACAACAGCATGGCTTTGTAGTAGAAGAACTGGCCTGCTTGCAGTCCAGACCTTTCACCAGTTCAAAACATTTGGTGCATCATGAAACAAAAAATATGGCAAAGAAGACCCAAGACTGTTGAGCAGCTAGCATCCTGTATCAGACACAAATGGGACAACATTCCTCTCCCAAAACTCCAGCAACTGGTCTCCTCAGTTCCCAGACGTATACAGACTGTTGTTAAAAGAAGAGGGGATGCTACACAGTGGTAAACATGGCCCTGTCTCAACTTTTTTGACATGTGTTGCTGCCACCAAATTCAAAATTACCTTTTTGTTTTCCTTAAAATGATACATTTCCCCAGTTTAAACATTTGATATGTTTTCTATGTTCTATTGTCAATAACATATGCACAAATTTGACCTACATGGGAGGCATGCCAAGAAAAAGCCTTTGCTGTCTAAAAAGAACATTAGCGCAAGACCACAGTTTCCCACTGAGCATATAGGCAAAGACCAGGCCCTTTGGAATAATGTGCTCTGGACAGATGAATCAAAGATAGAGTTGTGTGGCCACAGTAACAGCAGCCATGTTTGGCACAGACCAAAGACAGCTTTTCAGGAGAAGCACCTCATACCAACTGTGAAGCACTTTGGTGGAAATGTTATGGTTTGGGGTTGCTTCGCTGCCTCAGGGACTGGACAACTTGCATTCATTGATTCAACTATGAATTCTGAATCATATCAAAGAGTGCTTGAAGATAATGTGAGGCCATCTGTCCAAAAGTTGAAGTATACCTTCAACAGGATAATGATGCTAAGCAAACTAGCAATTCCACCAAGGAAGAAGCTCAAAAAGAAGAAATGGAGGGTTATGGAATGGCCTAGTCAAAGCCCATTTTGAATCCCATTGAAATGTTGTGGGGCGAGTTGAAATGGGCAGTACATGCAAGAAAACCCTCAAACATCTTGCAACTGAAAGAATATAGCATGGAAGAGTGGTCAAAAATTTCAGTAAGCTGATGTCAGAGACTGGTGGACAATTATGCAAAATGCCTAGCTTCTGAGACCAAGGGTATACTTATTTTTTCCACAATAGAATATCACATCTATTGATATTTCTGTTGAATAAATGATTGAAAAAGCTATTTTTCCTTGTAGTTTTGTTCAAATATATCAACATTATTAAAAAGCACTGTTTCAAAGATGATCAAATGTTTGCTTGTCCAAATATGCGCAAAAAAAAAAAAAAAGGCAACAATTTCCATGGGGTGTACTTATTTTTTCACATGACTGTATACAAACAACAGTTAACCATTTCCTAGTCTTAAAAAATGCTTTACATACGTTTGAAATGTAAGCACTTCTCTGTAAAGCAATGTGATAATGTATTCCATTATCCTTATTACTATCCCTAATATGTCATACTATGATTTACATTTCCAGAGCTCAGCTGTACTCAACTTGTCTTTAACATAATCCAAAGGCTCAGCTCACATGAGCTTCTCCAAATTCAAATTTACCCCCTGGGTATGGTACTAACTCTGCATCACCGACTATAAGGACCTCTCTCATTTCTCTACCTGTCAGTGCATTATTAACCGCTTGAGTAAAACAGTCAGAATCTGTGACTGGTTCGGAAGCTGAGGCAGAACGACATTTTTTCAAAACCTAACACAGAGTGGAGGAGACCTTAGAGAACAACCATGTATTCTAGGATGGAATAAAAATACAAATTATGTAGTTAAACTACTGCTTATAAGAAGCTCTGTAGACATGACCAATATATAATACTTGTTTTATCTGAAGCAGTGGACGAGGGATATATGATTGGAGTCAATCTTTAGGCACTGGTCCTTTGAAATGGCCTAGTCTCAGCAGAAAAGTGGTCTGGAGCCTACAATTACACCTAACCCGTTCCTCAGTGTGCTGACCAATATTACCGGTATAATATTCGCAGCAGTGACTTGGGTGATGAGGGAGACATGTCCCCTGTCAAATAGTGCCTCACTTAAGTAGACATGATTGTATATTTAATGTCTGCAGTGCTAGTGTTTTTCCTTCCTGATATGTTGCTACAGTTTGATAATGGGTAGCTCTGGCACCTCTTAGCCGATGTATGTGATGTGCCAATAGATTTGATTAACACTGTAGGTGCAACCTGTGAAGCTCCCAGGAGGGTGTCTGGTGAATACAAAGAAATCTGATAAGATATTCAAGAGACCACTTGTGTGTGCATGGCACTGTCAATCTTTGATAATAAGGATTTCACTGCAAATTAATATGTACCCTTAAATGGACAAACAACACACACACACACATACACCACAAGCAAGAAGCAAGTATAGAAGAAGTGACAACAATGTTTTTCCAGCTGACAAATCAGAGGAACTAAAAATAGTTGGGCTAAACAAGCTGTTGCCATATGGAGCATGTAAAGAATACAGAGGGGAATTTGGGGCTGGAGCAGGATTGAATTTGTTACTGGGAAACCGTTTAAAGGTGCAGGAGAGAGAGGCAGTGGTTGGCAGCCAAGGAAAGTACAGATGTTTAATACAGCGATTCTAATTAAAAAGATTTCAATAAATGTCAGAGAGGCGTTAATTCCTTATAGTTGTTCTTAGACGAGGGAGGAGGACATATGTTTCATTGTTTGTTCAGTATGTAGTCACTGTGAGCAGTACTTCGGTGAGCAGTGACAGGGGTACAGGGACATACAGAGCAATCAGACCCAGACAACACTCCACATGCTGGGTCTGATTACAGTGCAGTTCAAGAAGCTGCCGATCACCGGATGAAGAGGACAGTTTTATATTCACCCGGTATGAATCATAGGGCAAATCTGCACAGTCCTTTTATTGCTCATATTCCATCAAAGCTATGGTATATGTAAATAAAAAAGGGAGGTTCTACTGGAGGCCTGGAATTATGCATTGTGGGATATGGTGACGTTCCTATATACTATCTTGGAAGTGGTACTGTAACTCAGTGGTTAAAATGTTGGACTGCTGACCAGAAGGTTTTGAATTCAAATCCCAGCACTGCCAAGCTGCCTTGAGCAAGGCCCGTAACCCTAAACTGTTCTTGTATAAATTAGATAAATCTAAGTCACTCTGGTTAAGGGCATCTACCAAAAGCAATAAATGTAAATGTGTTGTTCAATGAAGCCCAAAGTGTAAAAAAGCAAAAGTCTAAATAACAGTAAATACAATATCTGTGGAACAGGGCAGACTAGATGATTAATTGCTTTCAGACATATATTTAGCAGAGTCAAATTCTAACATTTTCTACTTTGAATAGTTCTAAAAACTACAGATTTTCCTCAAATGAAATGAGCGAGGAAATAATCAATGATTAATTCTGTTGGCTAAATTTTATCCATTCAGAGTGTATAAGTGCTCTTCTCTGTTTTGAGGATGTGAATCTGACAAAGACATTTACAGCATTTGGCAGATGCCCTTACCCAGAGTGATGCATCTCAAATATATACATTTAAACAGTTGAAGGTCAAGGGCCATGCTCAGGGGCCCAGCAGCGACAGCTTGGCGGTGCTGGGATTTGAACTCATGGCCTATTTGATTACAAATTGACCTGGTTAGGCTGAACATTTTGCTACAGCAAGTAGCTATCCAAAAAATTGATCAAAGCGTGACGTTACCTGTGAGAAAAGCACACTTAGCTAGCAAGGTTTTAGACATCTTTATGCAGACTGACAGTTTTCCCTCACTGCTTTGGTTAAACTGGCTCATTAACTGATGTTATCTTTGCAGGAAGACAGCCAAGGCAAGGTTAGTAAATAACCTAAATAAAAACATTTCTAGACCCACTGCTAGACACAATGTACACCCTTTTAAGCCACTCTAGGACAAGCGCATACCTAATAATCTGTTCTCTCTCATTTTGTTGAGCTGTACAAGCACTCCTGCTACCTGATGTGATGCCAGTGCCTGACACACTTCTACTGCTGTGGCTCTTCTCACCCTCCAGACTTTACTGATTCATTCTGATTCTCTACTTCTGCTTGGAGCAGTCTGCACTTTTGTACTTTCTGCCGCAGTGGATGGTTTCAATAGATATCCCTAAAGATTTGCAGATTCAAAAAAGACAGCAAGACTCACACTTGCCTCAGTGGATAATCTCACCTGGATATTATAAATTCATACCATCTACGATCAGCTGCTGTAACCATAAAGTTGTCCTGTGCTTATCCTAGGACAATTATTTACAACAGACTTATCGTGAACATCCTTTCCACACACTTAGTAATGAGTAATGATTTAGAATCCCACTATCAATCTATATAATCAAAATCTATCTGGATTTTTGGAAAGCAGATTTGTGAGATTATCTATTATTAAAAGCGTTACCATTTAAAAATATGTATCATCTATTCATTTTATGTAGTACACACTGGGCTTTTATTATATATAAGTTTGGTTATTACTAGTTATTTAATTCAAGACATACAGTATGAGAGCTTGACTGAAAGGTGTAACACCCAACCCTGTGTTCCCCAAGGTGCTTATAATGGGTAACCATCAAATTCAAAGTTAAATGTCAATTACTCTCTAGTCACCTCAGCCTGACAGGTAGTGCCCAGCTCTAATGTGCAGAAACGAAATAAATAAATAAATAAATAAATACACAGAGGTGGTGAAGGAAACTTGGCCAATACAATTTGTCTATTCCTCAAAAGGAGCTGTACAGTTTGTCTTAGTAACAGTCTAGGTTCCATTGTGTTGAAATTCATTAAAATTTGTGTGACACAGAGAAGCCAGTCACTCTCACAGACTACAGCATGTGAATATAGAATAGGCAACAGTAGGCTTTTCAAGGCTTCTGTGCATACTGGATGGTGACAGTGCCCCCATTACATGACATCCAATTACATTTTCAGCTACATGACATCCAATTACATTTTCAGTAAAACCTGGTTTTACTGTGAACTGTGCCTACATGAAGTCTGGGACAAAACCCTGCCTTATTTCTCACTTACTGGTGTCTCTAGGGAATACCTGTAATCTTGACATGATGATCGTCTATTACTGATTTATAACAAAGAGGATCAGGTTGTATTTCTACACACTGACGTCTAGTGGATATGCTGCATGCTTGCTGAATGAACCTTGACTAAAAGTGTTTTGTGATGAGTGATTTAGAGTTGCTGTGCACTTTGCCCAGGGCAGCCCTGCATGCCCAGGTGGCCTGTAGCAGCAGCATGGCCTGCTTTTGTAGCTCACCTCAATTCATTATTATTGGCATCCTTTAAGAGATCTCCGAACTTCCCCCTAAACAAAAAGACTTTCCTTCAAATGTACCTGTACAAGCTGCAGCTAGCTTGCAGACTAACCACTCTCTTGGCCCACATTTGCAGGAGATGAATTATTCAATTCAGGTGATTTTTTTTTTTTTTTTTTTTACTGTAAGAAACACACACACACACACACACACACACACACACACACACACACACACACAGTCTCTCTTCCTTTCTGCCACATTAGTGCTACAGGACACCACATTTAGGTGAAGCCGAGCAGAAAATGGCAGAGAAAAGCAGCTCACAATAGTGGCTGATTAAGGTCGAGTATGGAGGAGCTGACTAGCTGTACTGTCATTACTACTCTCACAGAGCTGATCAGTGCTCACAGGCAACCTGCAGGGAGGAGACCTCTTTACTGTCACTCTGACCTACACACTGCCCTGTTAACAATCATTTCCCTTGCCCACAATCCAAACACAGACAGTCACCACATATATAAACAAACACATATAAATCCTTTTCACAGCACCTAAGATACTTATGTGACCTTAAAACTAAAAGAATATCAGAGCCACTGACACCGATGTGAATGTATAGGCAGATAATGTCTCATGGTGGAGGGTTGAACACCTGCTCTGAGAGCAATATTAGGAAGAACAGCATGCAAGTGTTTTTCTACTTGAGGTAGAGAAGCGGGAGACATGAGGGACTGCAGTCTTAGGGAAGTAATCCATTTTCATTAAGTGTAACTTCTTAGACGTCGTGAGTCTTTCCATTGATCCTGCTTTAATGTCAAGTCATTAACTGTACTGGGCTTAGTCACTGTTTATAGTAATGAAGTCTTTGCACGTTCTATAGGCCTTCAGTACAGCAGAGGAAATACACACAGCCATTTCTCTTTTTCAAAACTCAGGGTCACATGTGAATGTGTCCTTCTATGCTTCACAATCCTTTACCCTGTTTGCTGTCTTTCCTTCAGTTACTACCTTTTGTATTCATCATCATTCCAGCTGAGCCCTGTTTCATATCTCTATTACAAAGACATACATATCAATCTTCTCTAGCTGTTTACTTCGCTTTACCGCTTTATAGCTGTCCTTGAATCTCTCTCTTCCCTTCTATCATTTTCCCCCCATTTTATTTTCTCTGACTGACTCTTCTGCTACTTGCTTGCCTCCTCAACACATGCCTTCTAAAGCATCCCTACGTTTGGCTCAGCCAGATTTTCCACTTCAATTACAAGGTGACATGTACTATATTTCCTCTCTTGCACACATTTTCAATTATGCCTGCATTAAAAACGATTCTCCACCCTCTTCTCTCTCTGTCTCTCTCACTCTCTCTCTCTCTCTCTCTCTCTCGCTCTCTTTTACGATGTGATCTCTACTGCTCCTTCAATCCCTCTTTCCCATTCTCTCTCCCTCTCTCTTGTGGTATCCTCATGCTTCCATGCTGTCACTCCCCCCTACAGTACACTGTTTTCTTGTTTGGTTGTAAGCAGCAGCATAGCAGCTTTAGCTGGATAAAACACAGTCAGCATGCAGGCCTGATTAAAGCAAAGCCAGTCTGGACGTTAGAGATAGTACAGCAGCTTATGGGATTCACTGAGTCATACGCAAGCAGCACCATGCTCGAAGGCTACTTCAAAGTCTCTTCTAAACCAGCTTTTAAAACATGTCAATTCAATCATGCTAATTTCCATTATAGTTTCTATTACATGAACCCCACTTTTCAATCCATGAAAAACGGATCTGAGGATCATGAATGCTACATTGTGACTATTATACTGAACTATCGGTTCATTGTAAGAGAGGTAAAATGTGTGTGGGAGAGGATAAAGCATGACTAATTGTATCCTATTTCATTTTAAGTCTCCTTTCCTAAACAGACACTGTTTTGCTCGCAGTGTCACCGTATTTTTTTTTTTGTTTGCTCTGATTGCATCTGGTTGAATTCAATACAGAGATGGCCCTGATTTACTAAGATCCCAAATAAAGCAGTAATTTGTGTGTTGCACGAGTAGTTAGAGGGCATGTTGTGGGTCAAGTGTAAAGTAGGGAGAGGAGGCAACAATTAAGTGGGGTTTTGTGTGTGTTAATTGTTTTCCACATATCCCTAATTATGAGTCAAGTACAATTCTAATTAAAGGCAATGAGACACAGTGAAATAATATTCAAAAAATAGTAAATGAATGCAAAATAAAAGAGTAGACAGGAGTGTGTGTTCTGTTCATAATGTCTACATGAATCAAAACCTTTTCACAAGTTCTATTTAAATATTTGGCATTGGAGATGCAAAGTGTGATGAATATCTAATAACCAAACATTACTCTAGTAATAAGTAGGGATATGATGATACCATCATGGTGTCTGACTGTGTGTGTGGAGTTTGCATGTTCTCCAACTGCTTCGGGGGTTTCCTCTGCAATGACCAGGGTGTCCCTCGCCTCATACCCCCCTGGCATGGGCTTCAGGTTTGCCCGCAACCCTGTGTAGGATAAGCGGTAAAGAAAATGGATGGATGGGACCATGATACCTTTTTTTTCAGACCAAGTACTGTACAAGTACATGTTTTTTGGTATTCGCCAATACCGAGTCTGAAACCAGATGCGTCTCTGCTGTGTTTCCCTCTGAGCTACTGGCAGGAGAATGAGCAATAGCGCACTTTGATTTAAACCTGTTTTGGCAACTCCAGTATTTAATTATCAGTTATGTGGAGGTGAATTTTGTTTTGAGAGATATTAACTGTTTAATGTTTAATAATTAATGGAATAAGTCTAGTTCGAGAGCTACGAAATCCCCCAGTGAAAATCACACTCTCTCTCAAGCAGGTCTAAATCTCCTGTTTACTAATTACTGAATTGTTTTTACCAACCTATCCTGAAGAGGGTGCTGACAAAACAGAATGGATGTATAGCGGCCAGCAACCAAAAGAAGATGAAGTGGGTCACTTTGCTCTCGTTTGCTCTTGAGCTCTCTTCATTACTAAGCCTGATTTGTCCATAGCGTTCTGCCAGCTGTAATTACCAAACCATTCACCTAAAAACATGACAGCAGACAGTGGGACAGTGAATTACTAGTATATTTGTGCTTGTTTTGGTTCTGCATGTTGGTGTAAAAATAAGTATCATAGCATACAGTCACTTAGCTCTGCAGCTACAAGTTGAACAATAATGACTTCTATGTACATCATTATTTGAAATTCACAAAGTGTGGTTTTGTGATTCAGCCTTTACTATTAATCAGGGGCATCACTGCATATTTTATTTATGTTTCCTTGGTTTAAACAATGACCAATAAAAGCACATTTGTGTGTTCATGCACTTAGACAGTTAGACCTTTTCTTATAAAGATTTTAAATGAAGTGTGTTACATTACATTACATTACATTGTTAGTTACATTAGTTATCTGGGATGGAGTAGGTTTGCAGTAGAAAGAAGGTTTCGTTTCAATTTGGAAAAATGGTTTAAACCTTAACTCTAAGTAAACCACATTTTTGTTTTCACTGCATCAGAATCCCTTGTTGTCAATGACCGATAGCGGCTGATCATCAAGAACAACATACTGGATAAAACCTGCTGTTTTCACTCACTTAATGCTGTCTGTATACATTTTCTCCCACCTAGCCTGCATAATTGCTGTTGTGTGCTGCTGCTAATGAACTCCTCCTGTTGAGTTTTATGTTTAAGATGTTTTATCAGGTTACTTGTATCGCAGGAAGATGCTGTAGTTCCTCCTCTTGATGTTTTTACACAGCACAATTTGCAGCCTGCTTTGCTTTAATCAATTGTGAAATAAATCCATATCCCTGTCATTTCATTTTATCTGTCTATTAGCACAGGAGCATACCAGCCTTGCCTTACATCACATAATATCACCTGGTATCAGAAGTTGGCATCTGAGAATCTTTTATCAATATGAGTATGAGTAAATGAGCTTAGTATCAGGCTATCAATGCACCACTAGTAATAAGTCATAATAATCGAGAAACTTACTATTTTTTAATAAAGAAACAAATTAACAAATTAATTAATTTTATAAAAACATTTTTTTCATTGTGTGAAACAATCTGTGAAAACAGACTAATGCTAATTTAATACCTGCCTTTAAATTGTATTAATTTGAGCATGCAATTGCCATTCCTGCAATGACTTTCAGCTTTAGTAAATCATACCGTGTATGCTACTTTACACCTGGTATTTTACACTTTTAGGTAGAAACACCAGAAATTGATTACAGCAAACACACAAACTCTGTAATTCTGAAAGTCACAATAATCTGTAAACCCTGTTAGTCAATCCGCTTGCACATTTTTTGAAGATGTTGCAAGTTTGCATATTTTTATCTACACAATCCTTTAGAAAATTCGAATCTCTGTGTACTGTCATGGGAAAGATTATTTTTGCTCACTCATCACATTTATTGTATGCCGTATGTTTGTTTTGTCAGCAGAGTAACTTAGAAATATTCATTTTCAGCCCTCTGCTCCAAAACCTACACAATATAAACCATAAAAACTGTAACAGCTTGAGCAAATTTAAAGGCTGGCTGTTGCAATGTTCTGTTTATTCCCACCACAACTCCAACATTTATGGATATTTACCCTTATATTAAATGTACAGTACAGTTACAAAGTTCTGGCCCTGCCATGACTTTATACTAGCCCTCAGAGGTAAAGCGAGAACTCTGGATGTAAGTGACAGCAGTGAGTAACCTGAGAAATCTTTTTGGAAAGAAAGCTGGCAAAAGGAATCAAAACATAATGTCTGAGTTTGCTGTGTTGCTCAGGACTCCTTCACAGCAGATTGACTTAGGAAAAAAGCACTTGTACTGTGCATATCTCCCCATTGGGGGTATTATCTTCACACATCCATGTCGAGCTTTCTGCCTCTGACCTGTTTCAACCCCAAAATGACATTGCGTTAGGTTGCCAGGGAATAAGAGAGGGAGAGACACCTATGGGACTAAAGCTGTAGCCCCTAGTTAAACAGCACACGTTGCTCGACATCATGATCTGTGACGGGACACTGAGTGGCTCTGCTAGTGCTTGCTGCAGGCTCAGCCAGCTCTCTGAGGCCCAGCAGCAGATGTACACACAGAGAGAAAGAGAGAAGGGGGATGTAAAAATGATAAAAAGGAATGGCAAAAGATGCACAGTCAGAGTAAGAGAAGGAGGTGGGAAAATAAAGCCAAGCAGGCCAACAACAACTCTCTCACTTAGAAAGTCTGGAGAGATGACTCAAGGTCTGGGGAGCATGATAAAGCACTCATGTTAATACTCTGAACAAGCAAATGCACTTCCCTGTTATATTACCATATTACAAACACTCAGAGTTCACCATAATGTTGTGAACGAGCCACTCCCAGGAGGATTCTCTGTACTGCCTTTGAAGGGAGTCACATGGTCCTGCTGAGCATCTGCTGTTTTTATTTCATGTTCCTCCAGTATTGCTGATGAAGTAGCTGATATCTCAGTTCTCCCTAGTCCTGGGAACACTTTAAAGACCTTTGATTTTCAGTCAATATTTTCATTGGCTCATTAAGTTTAACAACAATTAACTTGCCTCTTTATTGATAATTTCAGCACTTAGCTAGAGGACAAAACAAATGGACTATGCCGAAGTACTGCATGTCAAACAAAAACAAAAGAAGTGCATGTGGAGTACTCAATATGGTTTTTCTGGGTGGGGGGACGGGTACGGTCATTAAAGCCTGTTTACTCAGAGATGAGATGCTGATGCATTTGCATGCTCAAATTAATACAATTGAGAGGCAGGTATTAAAGAGAAAATATTACATAATGTAGTGTGTGTGTATATATATATATAATGTAATATATACAGTATCTCACAAAAGTGAGTACACCTCTCACATTTTTGTAAATATTTGATTATATCTTTTCATGGGACAACACTGACGAAATCACACTTTGCTACAATATAAAGTAGTGAGTGTACAGCTTGTATAACAGTGTAAATTTGCTGTCCCCTCAAAATAACTCAACACACAGCCATTAATGTCTAAACTCACAAAAGTGAGTACACCCCTAAGAGAAAATGTCCAAATTGGGCCCAAAGTGTAAATATTTTTTGTGGCCACCATTATTTTCCAGCACTGCCTTCACCCTGTTGGGCATGGAGTTCACCAGAGCTTCGCAGGTTGCCACTGGAGTCCTCTTCCACTCCTCCATGACAACATCACAGAGCTGGTGGATGTTAGAGACCTTGCGCTCCTCCACCTTCCGTTTGAGGATGCCCCACAGATGCTCAATAGGGTTTAGATCTGGAGACATGCTTGGCCAGTCCATCACCTTTACCCTCAGCTTCTTTAGCAAGGCAGTGGTCGTCTTGGAGGTGTGTTTGGGATCGTTATCATGTTGGAATACTGCCCTACGGCCCAGTTTCTGAAGGGAGGGGATCATGCTCTGCTTCAGTATGTCACAGCCCCAGACCATGACACTCCCACCACCATGCTTGACTGTAGGCAAGACACACTTGTCTTTGTACTCCTCACCTGGTTGCCGCCACACACGCTTGACACCATGTGAACCAAATAAGTTTATCTTGGTCTCATCAGACCACAGGACATGGTTCCAGTAATCCATGTCCTTAGTCTGCTTGTCTTCAGCAAACTGTTTGCGGGCTTTCTTGTGCATCATCTTTAGAAGAGGCTTCCTTTTGGGACAACAGCCATGCAGACCAATCTGATGCATTGTGCGGCATGTGGTCTGAGCACTGACAGGCTGACCCCCCACCCCTTCAACCTCTGCAGCAATGCTGGCAGCACTCATACATCTATTCTGCAAAGCCAACCTCTGGATATGATGCTGAGCACGTGCACTCAACTTCTTTGGTCGACCATGGCGAGGCCTGTTCTGAGTGGAACCTGTCCTGTTAAACCGCTGTATGGTCTTGGCCACCGTGCTGCAGCTCAGTTTCAGGGTGTTGGCAATCTTCTTATAGCCTAGGCCATCTTTATGTAGAGCAACAATTCTTTTTTTCAGATCCTCAGAGAGTTCTTTGCCATGAGGTGCCATGTTGAACTTCCAGTGACCAGTATGAGAGAGTGTGAGAGCGATAACACCAAACTTAACACACCTGCTCCCCATTCACACCTGAGACCTTGTAACAAGTTCAAGTTCAAGTTCAAGTTCAGTTTATTTGTATAGCGCTTTTAACAGTGGACATTGTCCCAAAGCAGCTTTACAGAAGTATATAAATTCAGGACATAGATTTAAAATTTATGAATTTATCCCCACTAATGAGTCACATGACACCGGGGAAGGAAAATGGCTAATTGGGCCCAATTTGGACATTTTCACTTAGGGGTGTACTCACTTTTGTTGCAAGCGGTTTAGACATTAATGGCTGTGTGTTGAGTTATTTTGAGGGGACAGCAAATTTACACTGTTATACAAGCTGTACACTCACTACTTTATATTGTAGCAAAGTGTCATTTCGTCAGTGTTGTCCCATGAAAAGATATAATAAAATATTTACAAAAATGTGAGGAGTGTACTCACTTTTGTGAGATACTGTGTATATATATATATATATATATATATATATATATATATATATATATATATATATATATATATATATATATATATATATATATATATGTAGACCAGGCATGAGCAGATGAGCAGAGCCATATGTGATATGCTATATAATATGCTATATTATGAGCTTGTATGCCACAGAGGGCATTTTCACTTGAGGTCATGAAACCAAACTCGTAAGCAATAGCTACTATTTTTGATGTTTTATTAACTCTAAGGCTAAATGTCAACTGCACACTTTGCAAATATCTCCTTCAGCCGCCTTTGCCAGTTTGAGGGCGTGTCTGTCTATAATGCAGGAACTGAATGATCTGACAATCATTAAATCAAGAAATTTCAAATAAATTATCTTTTTATTCAAGTAGGCTATGCACATAAACTATGGTATTAAATTTGTACCAAAAGTATTGAATGTAACTTTTCAAGAAAATATACAATGAGAAAGAAGGAAAAACACTCTGAAAATTAAAAAAGTGAACTCAGTGGCAAAAATTCAACATGGTCTTTAAATAAAAAGCATTCTTTATTAACAGTTTTCTAAGGTTCTTTTTTGCTAATCATGATTTATGAATGCGCTGCCAGAGTTTTCATTTACACTTTCAAAGTTTTTGTTTATGCTCTGCAAGTTTACGTTTGCCATTCTGGCAGAAATCTCACGTGTCGGCGGGCTTAACAGTGATTTACTCTCATTTGCTAGTGTTTTTAGTGTGTTTATTCTTTCTCATTGTATATTTTTGTTCATTTCTTGAAAAGGTATGTTCAATACTTTTGGCACATCTATTAGCTGCAGCATGCACTGGAGAAAGAAGAGAGTTGTGGCTGTTATTGATTTTTCGTTCATGTCGGCCAGACAGAACTACATGTAAGTAGTACAATGAGAAAGAGCCGCAATAGCGTGCAGAAAATGGAAAGATGCCTTTTGACAGATTGGTCAATGCTCTGTAATTTGCATAAGTTGAAACAACCTCAACTTTTCTGGCTGCGATGAGAGTTCTCACCGCATTTTTTTGCTACTCTCTGTTGAAAATGAATGGGAGCAAATTTTTGGGTGATGAATTAATTGCAGTGGACACATAGAATACGTTGCATGTGCCTAAGTTTGCATGTGTAGATCTGACAGAAAAAGCACAAGACACTCTGAGCAAGGAGGAAAAGAATTTTGCCCATGGACTAGTAATAGCAGAGAATATGAGGAATTATGACTGACATTAAGTAAAGTAGGCCCATATCTTCACTCATTTTTTTCTTTGACACTACCTTTTTAGAGCTCTTATGTGGTTTCACTTAGTTGATTGTTCCAGTTAAAAATGACAAAACAAAAACTGAAAGCACATTTTTAACCCAGACATAAATGAGTTGGAGGGGGGGCACTGTCTGGGTTACACAGGTGATAAAGCAAAAGAGAGATGAGTATAGAAAGAAAATATAT
Source organism: Cranoglanis bouderius (assembly GCA_023630585.1). NCBI lineage: Eukaryota > Metazoa > Chordata > Actinopteri > Siluriformes > Cranoglanididae > Cranoglanis > Cranoglanis bouderius. Next base: position 18,186,962 of record CM042540.1, read on the forward strand.
TTCTTCTTGTAAGTCATTCTAAAATAACCATTTGTAAGAACGCACTGTCTGAGTACATTGTCTAGACTTTACAGCTACTTATTATTTTCCTTTTAGATTCTTTATAATAGTGTCTGATGTGTCTTGTTGGGATTAGTCAGCAAACTGAGACCCGGTAGCCTACATCATTTTCCACGTTCACAAGTTAGCCTGTAGGTCATGCTGCTCTGCCAGAATGACTATGGAAACATAGAAACATAGTGACTTTTGGTTTGATAAATATTGTGCAGTTACAAGCAGTGTTCACTCTCCTGTCCTTGGACTGCATGAGATCGCAGTATTTAGGTCTGTGCCATCGCCCACATTCTCTCTGGAGTATTCATTATGTGTCTGTTTTTTTTTTTTCCCCCCGTCTGGGAGCTACACTATTGTGTAGCTGATACAGCAGTACACCAACAAAACAAACAAATAAAAAAAAAGATAGAAGTCTCAGTCAAAAATATGAGAGAGAAATCAGTGTGGGCTAATCTAATGTGCTTTAAGTAAAAAATAATAATAAATAAATAAATAAAAGGTACTGCTGATATAATTGTACTGTTTAACTATGCAGAAGACCTTGATTAAGCTTGAGCATACTGTTCAAGTTATTCATTATAAGAACCATAAACGGGCGGACTTAACTTGTTTAAAAAAAAAAAAAAAAGTACACCAAATATTTACGGAGCCCCTGAAGTGACCTGTGCAAAAAAAAATCACAGAGACTTTTCTGTTACAGTTTCCGGTGTGTGCATAGCTGTCTTCCGTTTGCGTCATGTCGCTCTATGATTACATACCTATGTCGGAAAGCAAGAACAGAAGTAATGTCTTTGTATTGAAGGCCAACTTTAGGGAAAATGAACACTTTTTAGCAAAACATCTTCCAAAATTTTTCATACTTAGTTTATATTATATATTTTTTTCAGATAGCCTTTAAGAATGCCTTAAGAAGAACATTCGTTCTCATGGCTGGTTTGAGAAGCTGCCGCAATGTTGCAGTGGACTTTTGCAGGAAACACAGAAAGCACATCACACACAACACTGTTGTCAAACTTATTAACAAATTCAAAAAGACTGGAAGTGTTGCAGACCAACCAAGAAGTGGACGTCCACGAACATCCACTGACGAAGACACAACTGACTTAGTGCTGGCAAACATAGTCCTCTATGTATGGAGACTTCTGGGACATCCTGTAGATGTGAATGAATATGGACGAAATACATCACTACTGACATCGTCATACTGAGCTTCATGTTACGTCCACATGCATGTTTTATGCTTTCATGGCTTTTCTGTGGATATACTTTCTGTTCTTTGGCTTCTCCCCCTTTAAGGGTTCTATTTTGAACCTGACAGCAGAGGGCTTTCCTTTTAGAAAGGGTTGCTTTAGGAAGCAAACAACACTTATGTATCTGAAGAACCCTTGAGTTTTTTTCTTCGAGTATACAGTAAAAATTGCCTGACTTCCAATTTTGAAGTACGGTATCCAGCCAGAAACATGAACTCAACATCACAATTTAATGTTCAGTTGTTGTTTTTCTACAAGGAAGCAATTTTCCTCAAACCTGGTCTTGCTGAAATGACTGCTGGTCGGTTCACCGGTCAGATGTAATTAAAAAAAAAATCCAGATCAAGCCTTTGCCTGTTTAATGTTCCAGTTTGTTTTTGGGTTATAATGAGCAAAGTGTTTATGCTTGAACATGGTCTTGGCACTGACTTGGACTGAAAGATCTTTCTTTTCTCTATCTTTTGATGGTACTTTAGAATTGCATACATCCTGACATTTACATTTATATACTTGGCAAGTTCAATTTCCTTACAGATCCCTAACGAGCAAGGCAGTGGTGACAGTCACAAGTAACAACTCCTGAAGACATGAGAAAGAAACCTTGAGAGGAACCAGACTGAAAAGGAAACCTATCCTCTTCTAGCAAGTCAGTATACAATCCGAACATTACATTGTTTTTGGAGCTGACAGCAATACAAATGCTGCACAACTGAGTATCCATTACCTGACCAGAAACAAGTCCAAGATAGTTATATGTAGGAGAATGGGAGCAATTACTTAACACAATATTTGGATTAAATGCTAATACTCAGACGTGCTAAAAAACAAACTGAAAATCAATCTGTTTTTACTACAAATGTTACAATCATGACAATTAATGATACACACTGATAACATGTATTTATTCATCTTCAGTAACTGCTTTATCCTGGTAAGGGTCCCGGTGGGTACAGTGCCTATCCTGAGGCAAGAATACACCCTGGATGGGACACCAGTCCATTGCAGGGCACCATGCACACACATTCTCATCTATGAGTAATTTAGGGTAGCCAATCCACCTACTGGTATGTTTTTGGGAGGTGGGAGGAAACCAAAGAACTCCACATGGACATGGGGAGAACATGCACAGAGACAGAGCTCAGGATCAAACTGGTAACCCTGTAGCTGTGATACTGCAAAGTTAACCACTGCACTACCATGCCGCCCACACCATCATCATTTAAAGTATGTTAAAAAAGTAATCACGTGGCCAGAAAGAACCCAAATGAATAGTTGAAATGAATACCGAATACAGACAGACAAACACTCAAGGGGAGATAGCTCACAATGTTTTATGCATAAATATTCATGGACCTTCAGCCATTTCATGAACGCTATGACGGGGGAAATTATGAAGATATCCACCAGGCTTTAATCCTCACAGACTGTAGTATTTGGGATTTGAATTAAAGCAGTGATAAGTGTAAGTTCCATTGGTTACTGTATAGGCAAGCATCAAGGACATTAATCTGATTTGAGTAGTTACAGGGAGACATTTGCGAGATATGAAGTGCACCATTTTGTATAATCTGGAGTGGTTTAATGGTGTAAAATGGTAAGTGGGCCAGCAGAGAGACCATGAATGCCTGGACATGGACAAGGATATCCCCTATCCTCCCCTATCCACATCCTGTGATAAAAGTGGAATAATACTTGAGTAATGACAGGTAATCACTCTAAATAAGATTAAATTAGTAAAATCTCATATTAGCAGAGTTATGAAATAATTGATGCAAAATGATTCTCATATGAATGTGCTCATTAGAGAACTTGCCTCCACCCTCTCATTTAGATATAACTTTAGTATTTCGTGCTATTTAAAATCCATTAACAGCATCATTAGCAGTGTTGTATTTGTTTCAAAGACAGATTTGTCATAGAGGATATTAATGTGAAATGATAGGAATTTTGAGTTGGCACATCAAATATAGTGCAAATTGACATTTTTGGTAGTGGGAAAGAACTGATTTGATATAGATCTATCTAGGCCCTCTCTGGGGGTTGACAGTTGGGGAATGGGAGGGTGGATAGGCTTATTAAGGCCTGGGGATGTGACCACCCACTGCCTATCAGGTGATGTGCAGTCAAATATTTTGTGGAAAAGTGTTGCAGTGTGCCCTTTACCAACAGTGAGAAGATAATCTCTCTACAACCTTTATTGATGTTGTCAATGGTATGATTTACTGATGTTTGCTTTGGTTAATTACCTGTTTGTTGTTTATATTGAGGTGTAAAGCAGTGCTGGTCTGGGCAGTGTGCTCTGTATTAGTGCTGGTTACAGGGTTAGTAAGCCTTTTCATTGGTTCTTTGGGACTTGGCTTTAGGTACATCCAGAAATTGAGGGCTCTTTTCTCTATATTTATAGATACTGGGAAATGACCGATAATGACAGTCATGAAGTCATTTCCATACAGTGCAACTGCTTCTGCACTACTTTTCCCTGGGTATCCATGATGCTTGTTATTTGGCCCAAATTAAATGAAATCTACATTTTTGAGATTTAAATTTTTGAGATTTGTATTTAGGTTTCTGATTTTAAAACTCTCAAAACCATAACCCATAATTTTGAATGATATGCTTTAAAGGCATCTTACCCCTAGCAAGTTTCTCTTCCATTCTCTCTCTCTGTTGAGAGAGCTGAATGACTTCAATGGAGATTCCCCAGTTCTTAATTAAAAGTAATTGCCTGTTTCTCCGCATCATGCCTGTATTTTTGTCTGTTGTGTTTAATTTTAGACTGCTCTTTAAATCATTCCCTTTGCCTTCCTGCAACCCTAGAAATCTGATGACAGCTGCAATAATTATGGTGATTTTCACTGCCGTTAAATGCAGAGAAATATAACAGTTTTTAAACAAGCATATAGGAGAAAATATATTTTAAAATGATGACTATGTTGAATGGCATTGTAAATGGCTTTGCTTGGTGCAGGAAGCAGAGAACCTGTCTTAATTTGACCAATTTCTGCTCTCTCAGTCTATGAACATGAACATGAGATGTTCTTCCATAAAACTGTGAATTTATTAGTAACTCATTAATACCCGAGTTTTGCCCTCAGCCACCGTCTATGTGTTTGTGTGTGTTCAAGCATTTCAGTAATACTTTCCATGTTCCTGCAATCCTGCCACCAAGCATCTTTATCTTGCTCAGACACAAGCAGATTTTATTGAAGCATGAGCTGTAGTTCAATAGACCTCATTTTCACTCAAGCTGAATTACAATCATTGGTTTAAATTTAAGTTGAAGGAAAACGTCTGGGCTTTCGGGTGACATGCGTCATGTTTTAATTGGAGCCTTATGGGATATCATAAGTGAGAGCAATAAGAAGCAAACTGAAATGCTTCTTAGACATGGAGTGATAATAAGAAACCTTTAACTTTAATGTTTAATCATTTAACTTTTGAAAGAAAAAAACTTTTAAGGGGTGAAGATAAGTCACTGTATTTCATACCATCATTCTGACTTCTTTAAAGCTAGCTCTTTGGCTGCTGGAACTTTCAGAGTTCAATTCCCCCTCCCCCCAAAAAAACGAAAAAGGAAAGTTAAACAAATGTATAAATAAGTAAAAAACAAACTGTCAAAAAATGGAGTTAGAGCCATCAACCCAGTGCAGCGATATTTCCTCGGTTTCGCCTGTCAGTGCTGATGGGCCTCATAAGAGCGGGCAGTGCGGCGCTGCCACTGACACAATCTAGCCAAAACTGAAAACGCACTGGCTGTCTGATCCGGTCTTAGCACCGCGCCTTTTAACCACCTCCAATTATCAGGGTTTAATGAGATCATGGAGTGCTGTGTTCACTGGCCCAGCATCATTACTGCAGGCTGTGAATGGCAGCAGGAGCAGTTCAAGTCCTCTTGATTGGTTGCGCCTCCTGAACTTGACCACTGACATCCGGCCTTCACACCCACCACCCCTCCTTCTATAAACACACAAATCCACATGCATGCATTAGTGAATGGACTTCATTTGCATGCACTTCAGCTCAACGTCCAGCACACCCACACGTGAAAAAAAAAATGTCCCAATTTGAGCTTATTTTGAAGGAAGAAATCTTAAACTGCTTAGACGACTGGAGACAGGAGTGTGTATTTATGATGAATATAAATTCGCTGTACACCCACCACAGGATATGAGAAGAAGTTTAAATAAGTGTATTGTCAGACATTAAGCATTTCACTGGAAATCCTCAGAGCGAACTTCTGAGTTAACATGATGTTCTATGCTGATGATTAATGTAACTTGTATGATTTCACAATAGTTCCTCTTGCCTGCGGGTATAATATCATAAATGGTGGCCTGAAAAAAAACAAAACAGCATTAGATAATAATCCAGAGCTGCATGTTGAGGAAGCTTTGACTAACTGAGTGGCATCTGGTGGTGGCTGAAAGAATATGAGTGTAATTTTGTGCGTATTGTCCTAATTCCATCTCTCTTATTTCTCTTTTTTTTTTCATACTTTCCCATCTATTTTTTTTTCTTGTTTTATGCTTTTAATCTGCAATTTTGGTCTCTTATTTGGCAGGATTTTACTCTTGAAGGAACATGACAGTAAAAGCATCAGTGTGCAAGGCATCATGCTTGGCTTTATTCTTAGGGTCTGTCCTGGAAAAATGACAACTTATTAACACACACACACACACACACACACACACACACACACACACACACACACACACACACACACACACACAAATAAATGAATGCACAATAAAACACAATTGAGTTAGTGGCAGACAGTTTATGTACCAGCATGTGTAGGACCCTGGGTGGTCTGGCTTAGACTAAGAGCATATGTCTACACAAAGCAGCGGAGACACATTCACACTTCATCACTATCACACACACACACACACACACACACACACACACACACACACACACACACACACACACACACACACAGAGTCTCTTCCTTTCTGCCACCAGGTGTGTGTGTGATAATGACAGTGTGATCCACCTTTCCGCAGTGCTTTAATTAATCCTCCTGTTTAGGTTAAATATATTTTTGTAAAACACTGCACAACACTAATGTCATGATAGCACCAAAGGGGCACTGAACTACATTACCCATCAGCACCAGCACCAATATATAATTAATATAAACCAATATATAATGTCCTCCTGGGAATTTCGTATTTACGAGTTGGGAAATCATAATTACGACGTCAGGTGCACTCTAGTCGGAGGTCAGGTCGGCGCAATATGGCGTGCACCTTCTCTTAATTAACTACTACAAAATACAGCAAGGTTTCTTAACTCTACTTCTAGAAAATGAAGAACAAAGAATCAGGTGTGTTTTGCTTTTTTATGTTTTTAATCAGTTTATGAAGCAACTGTAAACTTTATCGTTACATATTATATCGTAATTGTACAATGCTATCGTATTTTATGCAGGCAGTTAGCTTACAATAACTCGCTGCATGACTGAATAACTGAAATCAGCTTCTGAGACAAGTAAACATTCAATTTCAACAAATTTACACCACAGACGTTGCATCCATTGATTCCACCATGATTTCTTACTGACACCCCCCCCAACTCGGAAACTCAGACCTCGTAATTACGGCTTTTTTGTGGTGGTATTCATGTGCGTTCAACTCATAAATACGATCTTTCCGACATGACTTGAATGCACCATAAGTTCCTGTGTTTCAGCAGCTGATTGTCAAGCTTCTGTTGTTGTCATATCCGTGTGTCCTTGTGTGGATGTCTCTGCCTAGTATTCTGTTCTAGTTCTGGCTCTTGTTTTCACTGTTTTGGTTATCTCTCTGCACTCTGCTTCAATAAAATCTGCACTTGCACCTGCCGCCTCTACAAATCCCTGACAATTGAGTCTCACTTAGCTGGTGTTGATAATATACTGATCTTCTTACATTTCTTATATACAGTGGGACAAAATAAAATCACACAATAAAAAAGAACTTATATGTAATCTCTTAGGTTTCACAGATGTTCTTTCATTATGACAAAATGGTCAAGTAGTGCATATAAGATATTAACAGAGAAAATACATGATAAAATATCAGTTCAAATGTGATATGAATATTCACTAATAACTGGTATGGCCAGCTTTTATAATGGTTCCAACAGCTAAACAGCTTTTATCACATAACGTCTGGAGAACCACAGAATCATGGCAAAAATATTTTTCTCTTGATTCTCTTTATCCTTATGAACATTTAAATGTAACATTTCTGTTGTTTTTGTAGTAAATTATAAAGTAGATGTACAGTTTGCTTTTCTTCCCATTCCAAAGCCATGGGGGTGCAAACGTTTGCTCTCAACTGTAGCATTTGTCTTGTCAGGCCTTGTGAAGGGCTAGCGTTGTGCCTGTAAGATCATCACCTCAGTCAGGGCAGGGCACAATCACTCATGAGTAGAGAGCACCAATCAAACTCATCCACCTCTGCAGGCAGCTCATCAGCAACAAAACACAAGAAATGAATGCCTGAGAAGGAATAAGAGACAACAAAACCACTATTCATATGTGCAAAAGCCATCTAACACTCTCACTGATTCGCCAGTTGAAATCTGCCCTCAAACCTGACACAGCCTCACATATCTTGACCCAGAGCACTTCATGTAACCAAAATCTAGCTGTACAAGAACAGTTTTCTTCTTCAAATGTACAACAAGATTTTCTCTTCACTAAAGATATAAACCAAACAAAATCCATCGGGCGATAAAACTACAGTGTTTTTTCTCAACTGTCTGTTCACGCTAGGCTCCCACATCACACTTTCTACATAACCAAATAGACAGTCTTAAATTCTTATTGTTATTATCAAATCAAGCACACAATCCAATTTACACATCATTCTGAACAGAAGAGGAGGCCAATAAGTATAGAATTGTTCTCTCTGCTAGCTCTGTTTCTGTTCTTAGTTTGATTTCTCATTTGTTGTTTCATGAACACAGCCCTCATGAATATGCCAAAGTTTTGAGTATGCCAAAGAGAAAGAAACAGTATTAGAGAGAGAAACATGGGGGTGGGGGGTGGGGGGGGTCAGCTAATGCAAAATTGTTTGCAAATGAAAATGTTAAAAATTTCACCCCTGTTGCCATGAAACCGCTACATTAGTTCAGGTGCATCCAGAAATCACATAATTAGCTGAATGGAATTAACCTGAGTTCAACTGAAATGTAAATATAAACACACCTGTTCCTGTTAATCAAAATACCTAAACAACCAGCATCACAAATATCCCAAATTTTAACCATCCTTCAGAGCACTATTGAACCCATTATTTCAAAATGGAACAAATATTGCACAGCTGTGACAGAGGTCAGCCACCAGAAGTCAGTAACTGTATAAAGTTGATGCTACCACCACCATGCAACTAAATTCACAGTAGTGGTAGTGAATATGTAAGTAATCACACTTTTTTGCACTTCACTATTATGGTGTAGATTAATGATATATGCCCAAGTTGTAATACTACAAAATAGTTCAGAGATGGTGAGTACTTATGCAAGGCACCATATTCTTTGCTTTTACTGATCATAACAGTATGTTGTTTACACAGAGATCTAGAGTAAAAAAACAAAAGAGTAAAACTTAATAATAAGTCTACCTTTCATATTATCACTTGACTCCAAATATACAATTCAGTTAATGTTGATAGCATCACAAGATGGCACAGGAACAACAGTCACCACTCATGTAAGTATTCTGGATATGCTGGACAGACCATTAGCATTAGGCCCTTGTTGATTAGGGTCTCTGCTATGTGATCATTTTCAGCAATAGGATGAAACTTTAACAACGTGTATTTATGAACAGGTAACATTTAGATGTGAGGTTTCACTGTGAGTTAAAATGTGCCCTGGCTATTTATGCATTTGCAACATTTTTCTTCTCCTACACCCACCATCTGTTTTCCCCCACCCCTAACAGGCTGTCATTTACCTGCCTCCTATTTGTGTGTAGCCCACAGACCCACTGCATCGAGCACTGATTGCTTTTTGATGGCTGTAGCCAGCGTTTTTCGCCCCTTTCTTGCTCTCCCATTCCCATCCCCTGCCACAATGCTCAAACACAAACACTTGAACAAGCCAGAAGATGAAAATGTGCAAGAACAAAGGGAGAAAAATAGGGCAAGGGAAGTGATTTCGTTCCTTTTCTCCAGCGAGAGTGGAACTGTGTGTCATTTTTATTTTTTTTAATATCTATAGTACAGACTCGTCTTCTGTTGCAGACCACACTCCCTTGTTCTCGCAACAATTCTTGGAGATAAACCTCAAGTGGCTTATTGGAAATGGCTATAAATGTTATTTTCAAAGTCTGTAACTGATTAGGGAAGGGTTACAAAAGATACGAGCAATTATTCAGCACAAGAAGCAGAGTAGGGTTTGAAATCAAATGGTATCATTGGTATCACTGAATAAGTGCTCTAAAACAATATAGTTACAAGTACACTTGTTTATTTTAATTATCATTGTGATGTCTTGTTTCATGCTTCAGTGTTTAATAAGAATTCTGCATATCAGGGTATTTTGGTGGACACTAGCTTCATAGCAACATCTACAACATTGTGGTGGTTGTTTATTGTATGGTGGAAAAGAGCTCAACATAAGCATATGTCTAAAATGTAATATTTCTCCCCCCTTTCCATGTCAATTCTACTGAGGTCCAGTATTATGATGGTCCATGGTGTTTTTATTTTTTGTAATAGGTGAAAAAAGCTGAAATTATCCTTGATATATATATATATATATATATATATATATATATATATATATATTTGGTTGAAATAAACCATTTTTCAGTATTTACAAACATCCCATACATTGTCTTTTGTTAAATTCCACTCAAACATGCATTCAGCTCTGCAAATTTAAGTATTAATTAAAGTAATTAAAAATATTTCTGATTGTTGTATAACTTTTAGCTTGTATTAAATCAGCTTGTATTTTAGCTGATGTTGTTTTGATCTGCTTTTTTGACACATTAAATGACTGTTCAAATTAGTTTTAAATAAGTGTATGCATGTACAGTATGTGTATGCATGTATGTTGTCTATGCCAACTACTCACATGTGTAGTAGCTCTTGTAGTAATGTCAGTGGATCTATGGCATCAAGCATGAGTTGGTTTTGATGGTTCTGCATCAAAACAATTTGTTGCTTCTTTTTTCCCCAGATGTTTCTGGTATTTTACTTCAATTCTGTTTTACTCTCTCTACTGTCTCTCATTATATCATTATACAGCCAAATGAGAGAATCATGTAAAGCAACCTTTTTGGGTGACACTAACTCAATGCTGCACAACTAATACACTATGGTAAAGGAGTTGTGGTATGAACAACAAGTGGTCTGAGATCTCACCAATGCTAAAATTCGCTTGTATTGTGAACACCAAAAGCATGGCATTTGCAGCTAATTCCCAATCAGGACCACTTTAAAAGGACTGAGGGTTCATTTAAAAAAAAAAAAAAGATTTATATGTTTAAACATCCTTGAACACTGTAGATTTTGATGCTGATGTTATAGGAGTGTTGACCCGCATTTGCAGTGATGAATCTGACAGGATACACCAGGTGGACGATGATAACTTCTATGGTCATCTTTGGCTTAGTAAGAGTAGAGAGGCTGTTTCTGTGCTGTAGTCAGGTTGCATGCTGCATTAGGCTTTGGTTCACAGAGTAAAGAATTATGACAGGCAGGCTGTGCCTGGGGCTGCAGACTTCAGCCCACAATTTTATAGCAGAGGCCTCTTCAGAGCGGTTCAGAGAAACCAACACTGTCCATCAGAGGCAGCCAGGGATTTACTCTGTTCCAGAAAGACTGAGAAAGAAGCTAGTTCAAGGTGTCTATGTGGGGGTTGGCACACTCAACCATGCCCAGTATGACACTGCAGAGTGTGTATGTGTATTTATGCAGTGCATAGTGCAGTGTATAGTGCAGTGTATATGTGTATAGTGCAGTGCACACAGGAAATTGAGGGCTTGTCTAAACTGCCTCAGGAATCGACAGCTTAAAGGTTAGATAATAAAGATGTATGATGTGTATAGAACGGTTCGTGTATATATATATATATATATATATATATATATATATATATATATATATATATATATATATATATATATATATATATATATACAGGTGCATCTCAATAAATTAGAATGTCGTGGAAAAGTTCATTTATTTCAGTAATTCAACTTAAATTGTGAAACTCGTGTATTAAATAAATTCAATGCACACAGACTGAAGTAGTTTAAGTCTTTGGTTCTTTTAATTGTGATGATTTTGGCTCACATTTAACAAAAACCCACCAATTCACTATCTCAACAAATTAGAATACTTCATAAGACCAATAAAAAAAACATTTTTAGTGAATTGTTGGCCTTCTGGAAAGTATGTTCATTTACTGTACATGTACTCAATACTTGATAGGGGCTCCTTTTGCTTTAATTACTGCCTCAATTCGGCGTGGCATGGAGGTGATCAGTTTGTGGCACTGCTGAGGTGGTATGGAAGCCCAGGTTTCTTTGACAGTGGCCTTCAGCTCATCTGCATTTTTTGGACTCTTGTTTCTCATTTTCCTCTTGACAATACCCCATAGATTCTCTATGGGGTTCAGGTCTGGTGAGTTTGCTGGCCAGTCAAGCACACCAACACCATGGTCATTTAACCAACTTTTGGTGCTTTTGGCAGTGTGGGCAGGTGCCAAATCCTACTGGAAAATGAAATCAGCATCTTCAAAAAGCTGGTCAGCTGAAGGAAGCATGAAGTGCTCCAAAATTTCTTGGTAAACGGGTGCAGTGACTTTGGTTTTCAAAAAACACAATGGACCAACACCAGCAGATGACATTGCACCCCAAATCATCACAGACTATGGAAACTGAACACTGGACTTCAAGCAACTTGGGCTATGAGCTTCTCCACCCTTCCTCCAGACTCTAGGACCTTGGTTTCCAAATGAAATACAAAACTTGCTCTCATCTGAAAAGAGGATATTGGACCACTGGTCAACAGTCCAGTTCTTCTTCTCCTTAGCCCAGGTAAGACGCCTCTGACGTTGTCTGTGGTTCAGGAGTGGCTTAACAAGAGGAATACGACAACTGTAGCCAAATTCCTTGACACGTCTGTGTGTGGTGGCTCTTGATGCCTTGACCCCAGCCTCAGTCCATTCCTTGTGAAGTTCACTCAAATTCTTGAATCGATTTTGCTTGACAATCCTCATGAGGCTGCGGTTCTCTCGGTTGGTTGTGCATCTTTTTCTTCCACAATTTTTCCTTCCACTCAACTTTCTGTTAACATGCTTGGATACAGCACTCTGTGAACAGCCAGCTTCTTTGGTAATGAATGTTTGTGGCTTACCTAGTGAACCAAACTGAGAGACTATTTTGAAGGCTCAGGAAACCTTTGCAGATGTTTTGAGTTGATTAGCTGATTGGCATGTCACCATATTCTAATTTGTTGAGATAGTGAATTGGTGGGTTTTTGTTAAATGTGAGCCAAAATCATCACAATTAAAAGAACCAAAGACTTAAACTACTTCAGTCTGTGGCATTGAATTTATTTAATACACGAGTTTCACAATTTGAATTGAATTACTGAAATAAATGAACTTTTCCACGACATTCTAATTTATTGAGATGCACCTGTATATATAAAAATTTTCAATACTACAATGTGGAGAACAATTCAATATTCCAACTTCCAGTGCTTTCATGTCTTTATTTAAATACGGTAACACTATGTTGACATTACGCTTAGATAGTGAAAAGTCAAAATTGCATGCTGTGCATTTAAAGCAACCTAGTGTAATCATTTAAAGAACTCAGAACAATTAGCATATCTAATTCGCATATTTGCATCGGAAGACTTTTATTCAGCAACGGATGTGAGCTTAAGTTCCTAGAAACTGTTAACATGCACAAAAACAGACATTCAATATCCTTTAAATGCTTTAATTCTGCTATTTAGTCTCTAATATTTATTGCATTATCATCTTATTGTTTTAAAAAAAAAAGTTTTTTTGACTATTTTGACAAAAAAATCATTTAAAAAATATGTATGATTTTTGTTATTGACCATTGTGATACTATATTTGATATTGATATTAAAAAATTGTGTGATATGCACCTATTGCAATAAATAAACAAAATTAGCAGTGGGATTGAATGATGAAGTAAGTGAATGATAAAGTAAGTGAAGTTTTATAATAATCTTTATTGAAAATGTGTAGGTTCTGGTGTGTGGGGATGCTGTCTAGACCGTATACCATTTGGTGCACCAATAAACTGGCAGCAACCTGCTTTTTATTAGGGAAGAAGCTGCTTCAAGTGTAAATGTGTCACTGGCTAATGCAAATAATGTATCTACATAAGAATACACTAATATTTATGAACTGCTATGGATTAATATTCACTAGAAGGCAGTCTCCTATTTAAGTGCGGTCCTAGCAGCTGAGTTCCAGTTTCAAAGTGAATAAACTCACAAAGTCCTCCAAAGTATAGCAATGCATGAGTGTTTAAAAACCAGGCAGCAAGCAGCACAGGCCTCATATTATGAAATATATTTCTGCTTAGCATGTTAATGTATAGCTTCTGCCTCACCGGTTGCCGTACATTTTCTCATTTCCAGTTGAGTTGAACACAAAAGCATCTTTTCCCGCCTCATCCTTCTTTATTTATTCCAAACGCATTTTGCATGAATGATAATATTTGTAAATGGAATGAGAAAATGCAGAGTAGAGCTGTTGGTTGGAATTGGAGCCTGTCTGCCATAGTGTATGCACAGGATCATGGGGTTGAGTGGATCTCTCTGAGAGAGGGGGGGAAGAGGTGAAAAGGAAAGGAGCGAGTTTGATGCTGACTGGTGTATTCTGGATGGCCTAATTACCATACAGCTTCAATTCAGAGCTTAGGGTAGGGGTGTGAGACTCCAGCACCAAATGATTGCAGGACTGTAGTGAAAATAGCTAAATGAACTCATCAGGTTTATGGGCTGAACTGGACGTTTTAGAAAGACACAAATATTGACACTTTTTGACACTCTTAGCATAGTTCAATATGAGGCAGAGTGAAGAACTGATATAGAAAAAGAATAGATAGGTATAGTATTTATATGCTGCTCATTTAACATTTACCAACTTGCTTAAAGGTCTAACTGGCTTTGACAACACTTGGAATGTCCAGCCCCAAGAGCAACTCAGACCATCTACAATTCTGCAGCGTGTTCATCAAGTCTTTTCTCACCTGTGAGAAGTTGCACCAGTCAGGCTGGAGGCTTAAACAGTGGTGAACAGCAGCTGCTGCAACAATCATGCGAAACCAATTGTCTGCTCTCCCACTGTCCCAGCCCTTCAGACTTCTGGAGACTTCCAGACATGCTCCTCTCTCTTGTCTCTGCTATCACTGGGTGGTCTTGTTTGCCTTAGACAATTTCTGTACTGCTCTAAGTCTTGGTTTGTCATTGCAATCGATCAATATTTGATCTTCTTTTGATGCTGTTCAGAATGGAGAAAGGAGACAACAGTGAAGTGGATGTTGACGTACGCCAGACCCTTTCAAATGGACGCGGGGGAAAAAAGCAGTTAACTAGCTCTGAGGGACACAATGCCCACTCGATTGCACTTTCCAGCCAGACTGCTGAAAGCAAAAGGATAAGGAGGCTGAATGGAAATTACAGGAAAGGAGCAGACTGTATGCTGATGCTTGCAGGTTTTTGGGCTGGTTTGATTAGGGCTGTTTCCTACTGGAGTTAAAAAGAAACAATGCTGCAGACCCATATGCTCAGGATGTCTCTTCCTCAGAATATATTTGTCCTGCTATGTTATTCTGCCCTGTATGTTCATTTATTGGCCTATTATAAACACAGATAATCATAGGCAGTTATATATTCCAGATACGTTTATATAACTATGTACCATTCTGTGGAGAGTCATCTCCATCTTGTGTAAGACATTATCTAGCACTGCCTGTTTTGGAATTCATAACTGTGAGGCTATGGGAACTGCAATACATTACACCAGTGGTTGCCAGTCTTAGATACAAGTAGGGGGGCTCCAAGGAAAAAAGGTTGGGAACCACTGCATTACATGAATGAACTAGTCTGATAACCAAGGGTCAAATACACACCAAGACTAACATAATGGTTACAGTGTAACTTGTATCTGCCACCTCCAAATGAACATGATAAAGCCATTAGCATCTCTATCGCAGTGTTTTGACACTGCTTTACTGAAAAATCTGAATATGAGTGGGCCAGTTTTCCAGTCCGTACAAAAAGAGAAAAGAGTTAAAAATAGCAAGAGAAGGTTTGGGCATATTGGCAACTTAATTGTCACACCCATTATATGAAGCCATTCTTCAATGCCTGTTATAGAAAACTGTTAACTGCTAATCTATGTAGATCGGTGTATAGTTATGGGGAAAATAACCAATAATGGGGTAGGTGACAAGGAGGAGTTACTGGTATCACCCTGGGTATAATTATTTTGCTATAACTCCCCAGAAATTTGACAATGATGACACTTTTTTTCTTTGGAAAAATAGCAACATTTACACCCATTTATAGTTGCTTTGAATGTTGTAGAATGCTGTCTGAGAAACAACTTTGTCCCTGCTATCACTTACATCAGAGCATATATAAATAGCTGACCTCTTATCAACATTCTCTCTTTCTTGAAGATTTTCTCAGGACAGCTTAAAGGAACAGTTTTGCATTTGGCTGGTACATAGCGGTAACACTGGAGTATCCTTCAATATGATTCAATAAAGTACATTTTGACCACAGGAACTTGTCGACAAGTCCATACAACCATACAGTGCCTTCCACTAATATTGGCCCCCTTGGTAAATATGAGCAATGATGGCTGTGAAAAATTGTCTTTATTGTTTAACCTTTTGATCTTTTGTTCAAAAAATTCACACAAATTATCTGCTCTCATGGATATCAAATAATTGCAAAGAAAACACAGGTTTATATATATATATATATATATATATATATATATATATATATATATATATATATATATATATATATATATATATATATATAATATAATCTTTGTTAAATATGTGTGGCACAATTACTGGCACCCTTTTAGTCAGTACTTGTTCTACCTCCCTTTGCCAAGATAACAGCTCAGAGTCTTCTCCTATAATGCCTGATGAGGTTGGAGAATACATGGCAAGGGATCTGAGACCATTCCTCCACACAGAATCTCTCCAGATCCTTCAAATTTCGAGGTCCACGCTGGTGGACTCTCCACTTCAGTTCACCCCACAGGTTTTCTATGGGTTTCAAGTCAGGGGACTGGGATGGCCATGGCAGGATCTTGAGTTTGTGGTCAGTAAACCATAATTGTCCTGCTGGAAGATCCAACCATTTTACGTCCATGATGCCATGTATCCTAACAAAATGTGGCAGAAAAACAGCCCCAAAACATTAAAAAGCCACCACCATGTTTAACCATGGGCATGAGGTACTTTTCCATATGGCTACCTCTCTGAGTGTGCCAAAATCACCTCTGGTGTTTATTGCCAAAAATCTCTCTTTTGGTTTCATCTGACCATAGAACTCCATCCCATTTGAAGTTCCAGTAGTGTCTGGCAAACTGAAGCCGCTTGAGTTTGTTTTTGGATGAGAGTAGAGGCTTTTTTCTGGAAACCCTCCCAAACAACTTGTGGTGATGTAGGTGACTTCAGATTGTAGTTTTGGAGACTTTCTGACCTCAAGACGCAACTAACTTCTGCAATTCTCCATCTGTGATCCTTGGTGATTTTTTTGGCCACTCGAACCATCCACTTCACAGTGGATAGACAATATAGACACACATCCAATTCCAGGTTGATTCGTAACATTTCCAGTTGACTGGAATTTCTTAATTATTGCCCTGATGGTGGAAATGGGCATTTTCAATGCTTGTTCTATTTTCTTATAGCCACTTCCCATTTTGTGAAGCTCAACAACCTTTTGCCATACATCACAGCTATATTCCTTGGTCTTACCCATTGTTATGAATGACTAAGGGAATTTGGCCCTCATATTTATACCCCTGTCATGGTTGAACAATTTCCTGTTCCTAATCACCCAGGTGTAATTAAAAAAAAAAAAAAAAAAAAAATATATATATATATATATATATATATATATATATATATATATATATATATATATATATATATATATATATATTTATCTCTCAATGGGAATATACTTCAAATATATTTTTATCATGTGAATTCATAGGATCATATAAAAAAAATCAATAACACTTATAATACACTACAACTGCAACATGACAATCACAAACAAACTGATTACAATGTAACCAGCCAGGCTTAAAAGCTTGCATGGTGAACTCAAATACTCTTGTACTAAACCAACATTCTCTTTATAGCAGTTTTTAACGAACACTTACTAGCTTGGATAAGCTAATATTGTATGCAGTATAGCTGTGCCAGAGACTTTTGAGATATCTTTGTGCCCTTGAGATCAAACTTTATCTATTCATTAATAATCATTTTTGTAAACCTTTTCTAGTCTTGGATGTGTGCGTCCTTAAGTTTTAACATACATAACTCATGACTTCTCTGCCCGCCTCCCAAATGTGAAATTAACTAGGCTAATACAGAAAAAAATATAAACTACTGTGTGGCATACTACACTAGGCTATTTATCATTCTGTTTCTAAATAAAAAGTAAGCACTGATCCTACATCCTGCAAAATAGTTGCATTTGTCTTAATATCCTGAGACTAAGAGACACTCACCTTCTTTTAGCTACTATCTTCATTACTTTAGCAAATAATGAATAACAGTTCTATCTACTGGGACAGCATGGTGGCACAGTAGGGTAGTGTTGTTGCCTCACAGCTATAGGGTCTGCTGTTCAATTCTGAGCTTGGGTTACTCTCTGTGTGGTGTATCATGGGTTCTCTTAGTGTCTAAGTGGGTTTCCTCTGGGCCCTCCAGTTTTCTTCCACCTCCCATAAACATGAAAATAGGTGGCTTGGCTGGTGGTGTGTGTGCATGGTGCACTGCGATGGACCGTTGGCCCATCCAGAGTGTATTCCCTGCTTCACGCCCAGTGTTCCCAGAATAGGTTCCAGATCTACAGCAACTCTGATCAGAATAAAGTGGTTACTGAAGATTCATGAAATGAACGGATGCTCTATTTACTGCTAATGAACTGCATAGCTGCCAGCACAGGAATAATTTATGCCAGGGACATTTGTGCTCCACTCTTTGATATGCCCAGTTTTGTCCCCACCACTCTGAAAATGCAGTTTGTTAAAAAAAATAAATAAATAAATAAATAATAAATAAATAAATAAATAAAAATAAAATTATGGAATAGCTTGCAACAGAAACTGATCCAAACTCTGTTTGAACATAGCCCTATTATATAGCATCCTGGCAACTATAAATTAACACGCACAAGCAAGTTGCTATTAGGTTTCTTTTCCTGCAAATCTGGATGTTTGAGTCACAAACATATGTGATATGATTACTGTACCATGAGTTTATTTACAGAATACCACATTTATGATGTTTTGGCATACTATATGTGTACATTTTAAGTGGGGTGCATTATGCCAGTGCTGTAGCTATCATCATAATGGATAATTTAATCAGTTTTCAGGCTTACACTCTTTGGTTTATTTTCTTTTTCCCCCTAATGAGTTCCCAATGAAGACGCAATGTAGGTGATGTAAACCATAGCAACTAATTTTAGAAGCCTTACAAAGCACCCATCGTGCAATGAAGTATTTAAAAAAGCAAGTGTGGATTCAAACACTAGCATCTGTTCCTTCCTTGAGATGCACATGATACAGGGGAGAAAAATGGCACACCTTGGCCTGGGTTCTAATTAGTCATATAGGTTTTTTTTTTCTTTTTCCATCATCATCATTCTTACCCTTGTCTGGAGACAAAGGGGCACAGTGGCTTATGGTTAGCATGTTTGCCTCACACCTCTGGGGTTGGGGGTTCAAATCTCACCTCTGCGCTGTGTACATGGAGTTTGCATGTTCTCCCCGTGCTTCGGGGGTTTCCTCCAGGTACTCCTGTTTCCTTCCCCAGTCCATAGGCATGCGCTGTAGGCTTATTGGCATTTCCAAGTTGTCCATAGTGTGTGATTGTGCCCTGTGATGGGTTTGCAGCCTGTCCAGCGATAGGCTCCTGTGACCCAGTGTCCCTCCCTTCTATTCTGCTTTTAATTTTAATTGCTATTCTTTATGCTGCTGTAACATAACAATTTCCCTCGCGGGGAATAAAGTCAATAAAGTCTGTCTGTCTATCTATCTATCTATCTATCTATCTATTGATCTATCTATCGATCAGCAGTATGAAAAATGGATGGATGGAACTGGAGACACACTTCTGAGTGGAGTGATTTATTTTTTATTTTTTGAAGTTTTTGGATATATCTCTGCCATTAGCTATTATATAACAGTTTTACCACATTTTATGTTACAAATGGGTGGGGACAAAAATCAAAAAGCACTGGGATAATATCTCAGTATAATTCACGTAATGAGACATCTTCACAGTGTGTCCTGCAATACAAACAGCGCGATATGCTGTTAACATAGCAACAACTTCTAAATAAGCTTTATAGAAATATCAGCCTCATTAGCCTGCATTATGTTCATTCTTACTT
Organism: Cranoglanis bouderius; assembly: GCA_023630585.1. Lineage (NCBI taxonomy): Eukaryota > Metazoa > Chordata > Actinopteri > Siluriformes > Cranoglanididae > Cranoglanis > Cranoglanis bouderius. The sequence continues at coordinate 18,206,928 of CM042540.1, forward strand.
GTCTGTCTAATTGCTCTCACCTTCTCCTATTGACATTTTTGTTAGCATATTGTGCTACGTGCAGCCCTTGTCATTGCTGCCTAGGAGATTTATTCATCCACACAGAGAAACATTATGTAAATACACACATTTATGAATATATGTAGCATATTACAGCACCCCATACTGTAAATTGGCAATGGTAGCAGTGGAATGAAAGATAAAAGAATAGCAGATTTTCTATCTTACTTTTAGTCACAAAACTAACAAAAAACACCTGCTGGAGATTTCATTCAAGTACTGCGATGTAAATTGTTTATTTATAGTGATACCACGTCAGGTGTAGAAATCACAGGAGTTTTTTATAGTGTAAAAGAGGATTTGAACTCTGCCAACCCTGACAGCAACCACAGAATCCCATATACTTTTTAATATTTAATCTAATATTTTAGCCTTTACATAGCCCGACTAAAAAAAACCCATGCACTCACAGCACTGGTTTCAATTATGGTCTATGGCAGCAACTAACGGAGTCTAAAAACAGATCACAAGCAGGATTGGTTACAGTTTTCTCATCCGGATCGATGGGAGCTGCTTATTTGTAGGTTTCTTCTACCTCATTGTCAGAGTGTAGAATTCTCTGGGTTGATAGGTGTGGGACTTCGTCTGCTGTCACCATGATTAATGGCACAATAACATTTACAGCCTGCGTCCACTGTATCCCCATTCGCGCACGTCTATTTTTCACTCATTCCTTCTACAGTAATTCTGTTGTCTCACTCCATTGCTGTGGTGAGAGGGGGAAAATAAAGAGCTGCTTTTTGTCTGTGCCCTCTCACTCATTTTATATTGGTTAGCTGAAGCTGTGAGGTGTGTTTTTTTTTTCCACACGTGGTCGTGATGTTACCCTGTAATAGGTAACGAGCTGTGCAGGCTGAAGTGAGAAGCTGGACTCTAGGCTAGTTGAGCTACATGCCTTGTTTGGCCATGTGCCGTGTTAAGCTTTGTTTCTGCGCAGTAGCTTTGATGGCTTGCTCTCTTTCTGTCTGACAGTGATGGCTCCTGACTGCGTGACTGACAGTTTTAACAGTAGATGTGAGACTCTGAGACAGCTCTCCTAATTGAAACGGGGATGGATAGAAGGAAGTATCCGAACCGTGGCTGTGCGGGTATTTATATCTTGCTGGGGACCAAATGTCCTAACAAGGATAGGCATATTTGACAGTTTTGACATTGTGGGGACATCTGGCAGGTCCCCATGAGAAAAACGTTTTCATTCAATTAACTTTTATTTTTTTTAAATAAATAAATAAGAGAGACTTTTTCTTTTGGTTGCTGAAGTTAATATTAGGCTTAGATTTACGTGTATGCTTGATAAAGCTTGTTTATAGCATTTCACATTCTTTGTTTAGTCCTTCCGCTGAAACAGACTCCCTGCAATTTATTTTTTTTGACAATATTTTCTTAACATTTTGCCTGAATAGATACAGCCATCTAGCCATGCGATTTTGATCTGACACACATCATGTTTGATGGCTTTATATCCATACATATGTATAGAAAGCAAAGCTTAAGTGTCTGTTTCTCTGTCTCATCCCTCACTACCAACTCTCTCTCTCTCTCTCTCTCACTCTCTGTGTGAATCTCTCTTATGACAGGATTCCATGGTTGCTGAATCTTTTATATGTTTATCCGTTTTATCCGTAAGCCTAGTATATTATTTAAAACATTGTGTGCTGCTTATATTAACCCACAGCGACAGGACTGAGACAGCCAGGGTTGGGAGAATGTTTTGACACTTCTGCACTCTCTTGCTTTGCTCTTCTGTAGCTTTCTCTTCTCAGCATTTCCACCTCTTATTTTTTTCCCCCTGTATGCAACCCCACTTAACACTGTAACAGTGTCAGTCTTTTTTCCACCTTCATTTAATTCCTATTTCATCTTCTCTGATTGCAAACATGGCCATGTCTTTTATCTCTCTCCAGCTTTGCCTCTGAGTGCAGTGGTTTTTGTTCCAGAGAGGTGTGTGGTTGTGTTTCTGAGAGGTTGGGTGAACCAAAAGAGCTACTCTTAGTTGTAAGTCAGAGCTACAGTGCATAGGAATTTTGAGTAAAAATGAAAAGAAAAAAAAAAAAAAAAAAAACATTATTGAGTCAGGAGAGAAATATTCTAAACGCAAAAATAATTTTATACTATAAAATATGATGTTTGTTTGTTGCCCTGAGTCACCATGAGAATCCTGTAATAGTCATTCAGACTAATTCACAGTCACAGCTCTTGGGTTTGAAATTGACAGGAAATTTTGATTGTACACATCATACACCAGCTTACATACATGCTACATCATGCTATCATCATGCCTGAAATAAATCACTCAAAGACACACTAGACAGCTCAAAAAAAATCAATGTTACCGAGGCATGTTTTGTGCCGCATGTTTTGTGAAGTGGGAGGAAATCGTAGAACCCTGAGGAAAACCATGGAGATAAGGAGAACATGCGAAACACTTCATAGACCCAAACTCAAGATTAAACCCTGGATCATGATTGGGGACCCTGGAACTGTGAGGCAGCAACATAGTCTACTTCAAACATGATGTGTAAAATAAAATGTTTATTCTCATAACACTTCCGTAATACTTGCGAGACGGTACCTACAGAAGAAAGCAGTCATGCCCCAAACCACAAATTGCCATATTAAGTAGTATGCCAATGCTGTCTATATTATTTAGGCATCCTATTTAGTGCATAAAATATGGATTAGGACGCATTCCCAAATTGTCATTGAACATGTACATATTACTTGGCTCTAAGCTTAATCCTCACAGTATAGAAGGATGCAGCACAACCTGTGGTACAAAATATTTTTGTACCATGCAATAGTTTTTCCTACCTGAGAGGGCCAAATTCCAATATCTTACATCCTTTTGTTTTAAGGTGGTTGTAATGTTCTGCATGCAAATAAAATTTTCAGTAAGACCAGGTCAGGAGCCGGAAAAGTCAAATTCAGAAACATTTCTCTGTTTTTTTTTTTTTTTTTTGTTTGTTTGTTTTTTAAACAAAAATCTCAATAATTGCAGTGATGCAATCATGTTCAAACTAAGCAGGCTTTTAGTCTGGAGAGGGTTATTAGGGATTGTAGCCGTACACTCCAAACTCTTTAACACTGTTAAAATCATAAATAGATACGTTAGGAGGGCCATGTGCACTGCGTGGATGTTTTTGAAAGCAGATACATCCTTTACTTCATATTCTTTACGTCACTCTGCCTATACAGTTGAGAGTCTGAAATTGAGGGCTATGTGTTGGAGCAGAGAGAAGAGTGGATGTGGATCTTGATGGGAATAGTGATTGATGTTGATAGTTAAAGGCTAAATGAAGGAAGATGTGACTCACCAGCCTGGCTTAACATCAGCGCTACCCAGCTCCAGTTACACTGCCTGATCTAATCCATGGCTCTGCAGGAACACTGTATCTCCCCCTACAGAGACACTCTATTGATCGCTGTGTCCGGGGCCATATTATACGTTTCCCTTATTGAGCTGGCATTGGCAGGCATTCCTTCAGGCCCTGCTCTCCTTTCTATTTAGTCCAGCGGACAAGATTTATACAATGCCTGCTGCTGTGGCTAGTAGGCACCCAGTGACAATCCTGTTAATGCCTACTTTACAAGTGGCATTTACGCAGCTGGTCTGCTAGTGCCAATAAAGCACAGCTTGATCACGTAAGGTGTAAAAGAGCTGTTGGAATCTTCTCTGTCTGTTAAGTCTCTGCCAGAGGATGTTTGTCCTCTGATAACCATCCTTGTGTTAACAGGAAAGGGCTCTTGCGTTCAGCCATAGAGCTAAGCACAATACATTATTGTAGAGATGCTAAAACTCTAATGGATGGAAGCGTAATCAAATGCAGCTGCACTGTCCGAGTCATGGGTTTTTGCCTTTACCCGAATATACCAATATAAAAATGAAGCAATTACTTTGTTTTGACTTTGTTTAGACTACATTATATTTTCAAAATGAAACCTTGCTTTATAATAACTTGAATGACGAAACGGAATGTTTAATGTGAAAAATGCATCACTTTAAATCATTATTATAATTTAACCAATTCAGTTTGCTCCATCACTTGTCAGAAAGCTACAGTAATAGATTTTATAAAAGCACCAGCACCTTTCCTCTTTGAACAATTTACAGTGCAAAATACATTAAAGTGGGCCATTTTGACAGCTCATTTCAAGAGAGAGTTTAACACAGAGAGGCGGAGTTGTGAACTGGCTAAAGAACTATATAACATACAGTCTAATAAGGAAGCATATGTAATGTAAAATAATATTTCCCTGACTGAAATCTCTTGCTTATCATATCTCACTTGTACACAGAACAATCTGGTGGATGCTGGTGGTCTGTAACAAGTGTTTCACTTGTTAGACTAAAGACTTTAAAATGGGTCATGTTACAGGTTGTAATAATTCAGCACACCTCAGCTATGATTCAGCAGCTTTCTGCCAGCTGGTGTTTAAAAGGAAATAGTAAACTATTACTGTCCAAGACTAAATAAGTGACACTGCATCCCAAACTCATACTGTATTATATGCTGCTGTCAAACCTGGGAATGTGAAGGAGTTAAATTAAATACAGTTATTTTATCCCAATCAGATATTATTCTAATCTGATTGGTCAGAAAGTGTGCATTATTTTTGTATAACCGCTCGGACAGTAGTTCCAGCTGTAATATGAATGATAGGCTCATATTAATGCGCTAATACGTTATAATGTTCTAATATACTGAAGTAACAGCTCATACACAGGGACACCACATAATCTAAACCTAATATAATAAATAAATTTATTCTTGTTGTTTAACAAAGAACAATTTAATAAACACCACTGATGTGGTGTTTTTTGTTAGGAGATATTTATTTAACATTTATGGAAGGAGTCCCAAGTCTGCATTCTGTAACAAGCATGGTGCTTTGCAAAGTTTCCCAGAACCGGAAATTCGATGCTTTCTGGTTTCTCAGTAAAAGTATACGCTGTGTTTTTTTGATAGAGAGAGAGAGAGAGAGAGAGAGAGAGAGAGAGAGAGAGAGAGAGAGAGAGAGAAATGCTGTTTATTGTGATGACTGTTTATTGTGGCTATAATGTAAGTGATACCAGGAAGTAATTTAGGACGTAAGGACAGTCCACAAAAATAAATCTTAACTATAAACCATTAAAATGCATCGTTCATTAATAAATTCAACATCACTGGTAATCACTGGCAAATCGCTGTATTATAAGATGAATAACACACCCCAGAAAATGTGGTTACACAAAAAATAATCCAGCATAATCCGATTCGCGTCATGCCGTATCACACCACCTGGTGTGGATTATCTTCATTTAACTGTATGAACTTACTTACAAAACGGTCTCAATCACCAGCCTGTAAACAATAAATTAGGCTTTCCTAATTTATGACATTCCCCAGTCTTGTAACTACATACATTTCCTATTAGTTTCACTGTAGTTACTAAATAATAAATTGAGACTTTATGGGGTTGTTACCAATTTTGGTGCTTTTCTTCGCTCTGTGGGCTTTTTATTAATGATGTTTTTTCTTTCTTGTCCTGCTTTGTTGATTTGATTTTAGATATTTTTCCCATTTTAAGAATTGATATAATCTTATGTGCTGTTGGAAAATAAAAATAGACAGTATAAAATAAGTACTAAAATTCATTGTCACCTGAGAATAGAAACCTGTAGATGATAGATGTAGATGTGCCACTGTATGATGAAAGCCTTCATTAGATTGTATTGCTGTTATATACAGAACAGTCGAGTGATCCCCACTGTGAAGATTACCCACTGAAACATACAACTGTAGAGTGAAAAACAGTATCTTCCATCCAGAAATCTCTATGACTATAAGAATAATTTAGCTGCACGCTCCAGAGAGTACTGTCTACGGTGAATGGAGAAGCCTTTATTGAAAACACCTGGATGTTTAAAAAGTTTAAAGCTCACACAATTTCCACAGTAGTGACAATTATCCATGGAACATTTTGAAATAAGAAATGGAACAAGAATTTCACATTCCAGATGGCTGCTTCACCCCCTCTTGAGATGTATTAGACACAATATGGCATTTTTTGTCAACGTGTACCATGCCTCACTGGGACATATTGATGTTAACTAATAGATTTTTTTTATTTACATTTAACAGTAATTATATATGGTGTTTTTACTGATAAAACTAATTCTCCAGCCTCAAATGTGGTCTCCTGAACCTCTGCCATTTGAACTCTGCTAATTAGACCTGGAGTCTCAGTGTGATGCAGCACAAGCAAATAGGGCATAATGTCAAGACTAATGAAGTCATAAATAGCAGACTAGTGCCGGCTGGAGGGATTGAAACCTGAAGCGCAGAGGTCAGACTTACCAGAACAGATATGTTTAAATTGAAATTAGAGTTCAACAACTTCACAGTGATGACATTATAGCAACCACAACATGTTTGTTTTATTAGGCGTGCTCAGTACAGTGATTTTCAATATCTGGAATTTAGATATGAAACAAGACAGGCTGTGAAAAGGATGTAGGTAAGGTTATGGTTAGTAATTTGTTATACAATGACCAATTAAAATGTTAACAGCGGGCACTTTAAAGGAAAAGTTAGCCATTAATTATTTTTTGTTCCTCTTTCATCTGCTCCCGTTCGAGGTCACCCATCCACCTATTGTGATTCTGGCCCAAGTTTTAAGCCGGATGCCCTTCCCGACGAAAGTCTCCCCAGTTTCCAGGCTTGGGACTGGCACTGAGAGTACACTCGCTTGTTCAATCCTCCAGTGGTTGAGGTTGGTTCCCTGACCGGGAATCAAACCCAGGCCACGGCTGTGAGAGCACTGCATGTTAGCCACTAGTCCACCAGGAAACCAATTAAATTCATTCTGGTGCTATATTAATTCTGGTGCTAATTTGTTGGTTGGTGCTGTACTTTTGTTCCTGTAGAGTCAGTGGGCGAGTGCCACACTGATGTCACAGTGGGACATTGTTAGGGCTGTTACAATGCCAATAAATTGGAGGGGAAAAAAAAGAAATTCAAACATATGTGAACTGTCAAGTTTTGCTGTTGGGTACAAAAATTTTCTTTTCTCAATCACCATTTTCCAGAGATGTTCAATGTCATATTAATGAGAAATCCTATGTAGAAGTAGCAGAGACAGCAAACATTGGACTCAAAAATCCTAAATGCAACGCAGCCATACAACACAGTTGATCTGAGACTAGATAGCGGTATCAGCAAGAAAGTTTAAGCTTTAGAAACTTACACTATATTGCCAGAAGTATGTGGACACCTGACCATCACACCAATATGTGCTTTCTGAACATCCCTTTCCAGATTTAGTCCCTGTTATTATAACTTCCCCTCCTGGGAAGACTTTCCATGAGATTTTGGAGCGTGGCTGTGGGGATTTGCTCATTCAGCCACAAGAGTGAGGTCAGGCACTGATGTTGGGCAAGAAGTCCTGGAGTGCAGTCAGCATTTCAGTTCATCCCAAAGGTGAACTAGGTTGAGGGCAAGTGTTGAGGTAATTTCTGTTAGTTTGAGTGAAGGCAAATTGTTTCATTTATGGCATTTGGCAGATGCCCTTAGCCAGAGTGACTTACATTTATCTCCTTTATACAACTGAGCAGTTGAGGGTTAAGGGCCCTCAAATCCCAGCACTCACAACCTTCCTATCAGAAGTCCAACGTCTTAACCACTGAGCTACCAATGCCCTACAATACATATGCGTGTGATGGTCAGATGTCCACAGACTTTTGGCCATATAGTGTATATGTTTGACAAGAGTGTACAGATAAGGAGGTGAAAGAGCTGGACAGACTAAAGGACTAAAGCACTGCTGCATCACTCGTTTTAGGTAGAGATGAAGCAAGGGCTATATCCCACTACACCACTATCAGTAAGTAGTAAGATTTTTTCTTTTTCTTCTGTTAGACACTGATACTTGTATGTAAGTTGGAGATTTATTTCACATTTTATTGTCACAGAGCCTACCAGAATAATTTGCTCCTATCATTCAGAAAACACTCGTATTTAGTGTGCTGCATTTACCTGAGCTAAATATTTGTCTACATATTTCACTAACTAAGATGGTGAATAAAAACCAAACTATTTACAAAATGATCAAGCAAGCAATGCAGAATGATAAACTATTCTGATGATGCATGGAATGAAATGGACAATATTGGTAAAATGGGACTTGATAGTGACCATATTGTATCTCTAGTTTCATGGAGGAAAACTGTATCTCTGTTAAAGAATAAAGCAGATATTATCTTTAAAGACAATGCGTTATATTGTTCCAGGACCAGTGAGCTGGTGCATATTAGCACTGCAGCACAGATGCAAAATGGAAAGAAACAGATTTTGAAGTATATGGAGTGGAATATACTGTATACTGCATAATTACTTTGTTAAAATTGTTCCTTGAGAGGTAATTTGGCTTGTTTTCCCATAAGCTCTTGTCTTGTGTCATGTTTGTCATCAGTTTAGCTAGACTACGTTCAATATTTGCTTTACAGATGATTATGGACTTCTTTGGACTCCTTTTACTGCCAAGAATGGAGGCCATTATTTTTTGCTGACTTTTGGATTTCTTACCAAGGGAACATTTCCTCCTCTAACAGATGCCCTCATGCACTCAGTTCCAGTTTCCCAAGTCAAGCACCTCTGCCCTCAGCAAATACAGATTTGTGTGTCTCCTGTATACATACTGAATGTATCATTCCAACCAAAGAATGAATTATAGCCTTAATATGCCATTACTAGGCACCTGAACTCATATTTTCAGCCTTTGGAAAATTCTAGCAGAACATGTAACTAGACAAGTGCATGATTATTGTCAGTGTATATTGTCCATACACCCAGGAGTTACAGAATTGTATAAGTTGGAGTTAAATCTATGGAATTAGTATAGATTTTAAAAGCCAACTGCAAATGTATCATAATACAACATCTTAACAATGACAGTCAATCAGACTGTGATTTGTTAGATGTCATAGTAAAGCAAATTAATTCATTCAGACATTCATACAAGGAGCTCTGAGATTTTTTTCAGACATATTTTCATATGTCTGGTATTTAATCTCATTCTGGAAAGAGGAGAAGAAAGCAGTGGAGCAAGCTACGTAATTATTCTTAAAAGAAACAAGGCTTATCTTGTATCCTCTGCACCTCAATTTAAATAATGCATGCACCACTGCACCATTAGTTTGAAATGAATATCACTTGTTTGTAAATGTCGAAACAAATGCAAATGTAGATTTCATATTTGTGCTCCTGTTTCAGTCAGTGTAGAAGTAAGGTCACCTTATAGATTTACTTGACTATGAAGATATGAAAATGAAACAACGTTAAAAGAACTAAATCTAATTACGTTGAACGGGTCATATTACAAAATAATATGAACAGATGTGGAATAATATGAAGAATATCACATCAGTCTGTGCTATCTCTCCTTGGTGAGTGTAATGATATTGTCTGGACAGTTAAAGTGGCAATTAAGAATTCAGGTTATACCTAGTCCTTTCTTTCTGTCTCTGTTATAATGTGATTTTGTTTATTCAACAAGCAATTCACATAGACATCATGGTGCTTTTTTCATTCACTAAGGACCAGACTAAGTTGGTGACTTAGTTCAAAAGTTGCATCAATATTTAAACACAGGGAAGGTTCGCCATATTCAGAGTCACCCTATGCAGGTGCTTAAGCTGATTTTCGGAGTGCTCCATTCAGGAAGTCACCTGCATGTTGCTTATGCCTCCAAAGTTGGCAGATTTTTCTTGAGCAGAGGTGTCCAAGAAAATTGTTTAGATCATTGTCTTTAAACACGAGCACTTGCCTTTAAGCCTTTAAGAAAAGTGTGGACTGAAGAAGCAGATCATGTTCTTATGCTATCAACTTCAGTATTAAGTACAAAAAAAGCAAGAGACAGTTTAAATAAGGCTGAAACAACGATGTATAAGAAGGTGGCAAGTCCTAGATGTAATTATCACATAAATGACTGCAAATTTAACAATATTGCACTGGACCTAATGCTGCTCCTCAGTGGAGCCGATATGCAAAGAAAAAAAAACAAACATTTCAGGGTCAGAATCACACGTAACTCAGTCACACCTCTGTTTTCATCAAGCTCCACCCCAAACACATAACTCTCGCTAACGGTCTGAGTAGTGCTTAAGTCCATAGTTACGTCTGAGGTCTGAATACCAAAGAGCACACACAGCTGGGACAAATAATGCCGTTCGAAAAACACTGTGGTTATTACTAGTGCTGTGGGCATGAGCATGAGGATGTAAAACATTAATTTGGTCTATTTACTTAATGCCCCCCTGAGCTGGCAGACTGTTGGCACTAGAGCCAGTTTAGCCCTGAACATGTTTGTGCAAGAAGCCGTGACTCCTTGATGTGTAGGCCATCGAGGTCTGTTAAGAAATGCAAACATTTGTTGATTTCTAAAGAGGCTTGTTGCTAATCTCTTGAAATGCCAGATTAAGTTCTGCAGAAGCTGAGTTAATGTTGTGTTTCACAATCTTCAATTCCTATCCCATCTACTGGAGTTTTGGAAAGCACATCAGGATTTCTTTAGATGCCGCATCCAGAGGAGAGAGAGAGAGAGAGAGAGAGAGAGAGAGAGAGAGAGAGACAGAGGGAAGTATTGGGGTAAGAGCGAGGAGCAGGCTGAAGGAAGGATCAAATAGTAGCAGGGAAAGTAGCTTGCCATCATTACCCTTAGTGAGAGGAGGTGTTGACCATGATTAACGCTGAAGTTTAGGGGCAGCCATCTGGAAAGTAATCCCTGGCCTGACATCTGCTAGAGAGAGAAAGGGAGAGAGACATGGAGAGAAAGAGGCTGCTCCTTGGAATGCTGAGGTGAACAGAAGCAATGGAATATAAATTATGAATCCAGCAATATTCCTCTACATTCTGCAGCCCTCCTGCAGTGTGTTAGACACGCACCATACACACCAGAGGCATCAGTCCAGTCTTACTTCTAATTTCAGCCCTACAGGTTGGTTCTTCTTTTTTTCCCAGGTTTCGCAGGAATAATGGAAATGACAAGAGGAAAAGATGGAAGAAGGGCAATCTAAATGAAAACAGGTGTCTGTTTAACACCTACTGCCAGGGCACAGCTTTGATATATTGGATTTTTATGAGTTCACTAAAAAAAGATGGTGGAAATCATTTTCTTCCCTCCTCTGGCATGCTTAGTGGCAAATTGAATCACTTCCCACAGTACACGCTAGAACAAAATTTCATAAGACATGCAAACGTGGGCTCAGAAGGACTGTGTGACTCTAAAATGATGGTTATAAACAATTAAACCTATCAGACTGAATTCTTCATAATGTAATTGATTACGGTTGCTGGCAATCATGGTAGCTAATGTAATGAGTATTAATTCCCCCCTGAAGTAAAGATTCTTAGTCAGATTAAGGAAAGGTCCTGCTTTAATGGCTTTGATGTACAGACTAAACCAACTGGACTGCAATGCTGCTTCTTGTGTATCCTATGCATATTATTATAGCACATATTTGCTAGGAAGTAGATACTGATGTATGATCTGAAGCTCACTAACCTTTTAGGTAAAGTTTGACATTGTAACTTAATCAAGCAATTGTCTATTTAAGGAAAGAAATGACATTTAGTAGGTTAGATTCTGAATATTGGCAGATTATCTCCAATCCAAAATATTGCAAACCTAAGATCCTTGTAAAATGCGTATTTTCTACCCTTTAAATATTCGAGGTAAGCATAATGCTAATCTATAATTGTTAACGTCCTTATATTCAGTACCTCGCAGACAAGGAGCATATGTTCCTACTTTGTTTTGTCATGTTCAGGCTGTCCATCAGTGCTGCTGCTCCAGCACTCCCTCTCACAGCTGCGGATGGCCAGCTTGGACTCCAAACAGGTCTGATCGGCTGCTAATGGACCAGTCCAACCCACTGTACCATCCAGCTCTCTAATGAGGCATGACTGCACCCTACGATCCTTTAAGAGCACTCAGCAGTGGCAGGGATTCAGCTTATTTGTGCACAACTTACTGAGCACATGCATGCATGCACACACATTCATGGGTTAGTCTGCATGATGCCATATGAATAATACAGAATTTCTGGCCAGCCACCACCCCACTGTGTGCGCTGTAATCCATTACATTATTCCCAAGACCATATGCTGTAACACAGTTTAAGGCATTGGTGTCTGATCTTATCTGCACAGAGTCTGGAGGCTGCAGGTTTTCATCCCAGCCGAGCAGCAGTACACATGATACAGCTCATCAGTCATTTGAAACAGGTGTGCTGTTGCTCCTGGGTGGGAATCAAAACCCACAGCTGCACATCCACCTCTAGCTTAAAGGGATACTCCCATGTTTTTTCAACCTTATCTGTATCTACTGCATCTGTCTCATATATGCAATTACCACAAACACGTTTCGCTAGGCCTGCATAATATAACAATGGCAATTATCCACATCAAGCAGGGATGTTTACAGTATATATCAGCCCACTAAAGGGAGAGGAAATCCTGGGACTATTTTATCTTACATGTTTGATGACTGGTAAAGGTTAAATTAAACAGTTAAAGGTGTTGGATGATAAATGCTGATTGGTCTCATTTTTTTAAATTCATGTTTCTTTCTTTCTTTCTTCCTTTCTTTATATAAATATATTATAAATATTTATTACACCAAATAATCCTTTTTATGGTACTTCAAAGAAAATATTATAATCATTGATTAAATAATTGCTAAATAACAATATCCAGTGATATGGAAATGATATATTATGGAAGGATTCTTGACCATATTGCTCAGCCCTATATTTCCATGTTCTGAGGGGGAAAATACAAGAAACCCATTTGAATTTCACTTATAAAGGAAGTGTAAGGGTAGTTGTTGTCAACTAAATAAACATTATAACATAAACACAAAACAACAACCAGTTGACTCTGTCAGCATAGATATTAGGTATTATCCAAATTTTCAATACTGGAACAATGCAGTAAATAGTAATTTACTCAGTGGTTAGTACCGATGTGTGATCAGGCCAAAATGGAGGCAATTACTAAAGGTCTTATATAAACTAAGCTCTGTAACTTACCTAAAACATATTTGGACTTCTGTGCCCTGGCTACACATTTCCCCAGCATTACTCCACAGTTTCGTGCTGTGAGGTGAGATGTGGCAACTGGGCTGCTTAGAAACCTTAATGCTTATTAATTATGAGTATCAGGTGTAAATCCAGCAGTGCTCTGACAGGCAGCAGGTTGGATGTTAATGTGAATGAGATGAGACAGATGTAGTGAAACATACTCAGACTTTCCACATACGAGGATCAGCATTTCCCAAGGTACCACACTGTCTGTTCAGCATTAAGTCCCTTCTTCAGTGCGAGATCAGAGATCTGTCAAGATATCACACTGAGTACATGGTTCTGCAGAATGATTTCAGCTGAGATAGCTGGGAATGAGGCTTTTTAGTTCCCTGAAGGAAATGTGCTGAACCATTCCTGTGGCTGATATGGCGATTCACTGATATGCTTCCCATCGCTCAACCGGATCCCACAAGTGAGCCTTTCTTTTGGAGTGTGGCAAAAGATACAGACAGAAGGAGGGACAGATATACATTTCTGATAGCGTCTAAACTCTAACTGTATCTGTGCTTTATAAGGCAAACAGTGTAATACACTGTTAATGGCACAACATAGAGAGGGACACGGAAGAATTCAGTTTCCCACTAGTTGTTTGAATGCCTTGTAGAGGTGATGAATGTTTCTCATAATCTCCCCTCTCTGATTCAGGATAAAAGCTAAGGAAAAGTACATTAGTGCACCACCAGTTTTTTTTTTTGCCCAGCATGGAACGCCTAAATCAAATCAATAAGCAGCCACTTGAAAAACCTTGTTATCTAAATGAGAAATGAGCAAATAGCTCGAGAGCCTTGGCAAGGCACTCTTTAAAAGCCCACTGAGCTAGGTGATCAGCAAGCTCATTTGTAACCCCATTTTTCCTATCTTGGAGGCTAATGGACAGGAAAAAGTTTACAAAGGAGAGCTAGATCCTGTATCTATATGGCTGACAATGTCGATGAGAGAGGAAGCACTCGGACAGATGAGGAGGGAGGAACAGTGAATATTTAGTATTATGACACAAGGCATCAATAACTTTTCAAGGTGCAGATTATCCCTCCCCTCGCTGCTTCAGATGGAGTCTTTACATAATTAAGTTGCATTAAAGAACCTCAAGAACAGCTCCATTTTCTCTTTCTACTTGCTAATTAAGATTTATGGCAGGCAGCTTTGAATTATGGATGATTTACATATTGAAATGGGCAGGCTGCCACTCTTATAGGGAGAGAGAAAGCGAGGAGGAGAGAGCAAGTGTGTGTGTGTGTGTGTGTGTATGAGAGAGAGAGAGATTTAGGGACGGGGTCTGCATGTCAACTTCAAGCATATGGTGATATACTTAAAATTATGAGGATCTACTGCTACTTAGACATCATTGCTTACATTTGTTTATAAAATGTGACAACAATAAATGACAGTGTTCTCAGTGTTCGTTCAACTGGTGACTGTTTTACATTTCCTTGAACTGCACATTTAGATGAGGACTACATGAGAAGAAACGTGCATCCACCTGAAATTCTAAAAAAAAAAAACAGACACAGCGGCAGTTTGAAGCTGTGGAAATCTATCAAGAGTGCAGGAAGCGAGCATGACATACAGCTAGATAGTGTGTGATCATACTGGCCTACACAGGGTACCTTTAATCATCCTCAAGCTCTCGGTGCTATTCAGCAGCTCTTAGCTCTCAAATGCTTTTGATATACTGTAGACATATCCACTGCTCCTCTCTTGCCTCTAATTCAGTTTGCAGTCTCTAGTTTGGGAATTGATTGTTAGGTTTAGCCCCTCAAATTGGATGTCTGGAGAGAGGGGTCTACATACCAGTCTGAGAAAGTGCACATTGAATCCAAATCTAAAGGGGAAGAAATCGAATGGAAGTGGATGGAGACTGACCTCTGCTGAAGTTAAAGGGCATGATGCAGTCCTCCCCTCAGCTCACCTCAACATTTCTCATTCACCATGAGGTCACCTCTAGACATGATGGACAGGTGGATAAGGGCACACCCTTTCCAGCAGGACTGGAAATGAATTTAGAAGTTGTGTTGCTTTAATACAGACTGGTAAAAGTAGAAAGGCAGGATAAAACGTGTGTGTGTGTGTGTGTGTGTGTGTGTGTGTGTGTGTGTGTGTGTGTGTGTGTGTGTGTGTGTGTGTGTGTGTGTGTGTGTGTGTGTGTGTCAGGGGAGAATTGCATGCGAGGGAGTGAAAGTAGAGTTGAGCACGGCTCTGAATATGCATAACGAATTTAGCTTCTGTCAGTGAATGAATGTGAAAGTGTGTGAACAGCACAAGGTTCCCCTCCCACCCCAACACCACCAGCTCGCTCTCACGCTGTCTCCATGTTAGACATTCACTACTGTTGTAAATCGATGAGTCACAGCTCTCTCAGACCTGACCACCTCTATTCCCGGGAGGACACAGGGCTGCGTGCACCAACTAACTCTCATTCCAGACGGATGTCATTTTAGGACTCCTGTTTGCTCAGAAGTGAATGCAAGCACAGAATGCATCTATAACAAGCATACATCTTTGTAAATCAATATAGGAGCTTCTAGGTGAGCTCTGTGCTACAATGCTTCAGTGATAGTGCTTTGAGGAAAGGTCATTTGAAGAGCATCACTGTCTAAAGAAGAGAAATTGTTGATGAATTAGTGATGGAGGTGTTCTACCTGACACACACACACACACACACACACACACACACACACACACACACACACACACACACACACACAGATTCAGCCTTTAACCAATCTAGCACCAGATCCTGTCAGAGTATTCCCTCTTGTGATGGGTCAACACCACAGACTTCCCCTTTACTATTTCTTTAATTTTATCCCTAAACTCTGCTGACATGCAATTAATGGTAGCAGATATGTAGGTTTAAAATTGAATCACTCTTGAAGGTTTTAGGAAAGGACAGATGTATATATATATGCTCCAGGTTCAGACTTCATGCCTACATCTTATTAGTTACACAGACTTGACTTCCCAACAACATGCCACTGGATAAATAGAATGCAGCTATCAACACTGCCTACCTGATAAGGGATTATATTTATAACTTACTATATATAATTATATTTATAACTTACATGGCAAAATTACTATTGGGTTGAATTAGCACCTACGTTCATTCATTCATTCATTCATTCATTCAGTAACTGTTTCATCCTGGTCAGGGTTGTGGCAGATCCAGAGCCAATCCCAGGAACACTAGGAACAAGGCTGGAGAATTCACCCTGGATGGGATCCCAGTCCATCGCAGGGAACTATCCATATGTTCCCACATAAGGGCAATTTAGTGTACCTATTCTGTCAATGTTCTGCATGTTTTTGGACAGTGGGAGGCAACCAGAGAACCTGGTGGAAACCCACATCAACACAGGGAGTACATGTGAAACAGCATGTAGAGGTATCCTGAGCTCAGGATCAAACCAGCGACCCTGGAGCTATGAGGCAGCATTGAGAGGCAGCAATGCTACCCACTAGGCATGAAGCAGGAATACACACGGAATGGGATGCCAGTCCATCACAGGGTACCATGGACACACACTCATTCATACCTAGGGGCAATTTAGAGTCACTAACTCACCTACTAGCATGGTTTTAGGTGGTAGGAGGAAACTGGAGAACCCAGAGGAAACCCATGCAGACATAGGGAGAACATGTGAAATTCTATACAAACAGTAACCAGAGCTCTGGATTGGTCCAGGGACCCTAGAACTGTGAGGTGCCAACACTACCTGCTACACCACCATGTCACCCACCAATAATTTCCTTTTGGCAAATTAAATAACCATAGAAATATGAAAAGGGAAGATTTCTTTTTTGTGCATGCTGCTTACAACCAAGCTGCTTGACTCTCCTCAATACCACTGGAAAATGTGCCACTATTTAGATATCACTGCAGCATTTAAGAAGAACAAGAGACTTGTAGAGACTAGCAGGGACCAAAATATCATGTCGCTAACCACCTCTAGTTCCTCATCCATGTGTCCCAAACATAACTTAGATTATTATGGCATGATTAAAGAGGTCTGTCTTCTATAAAATGTATTAAATGCTGCCTCTTTTCATGCCAACAGAAAGCCTCAGAGGAGGCTCAAACTAGCTCAATAAAAGCTATAACTTGTGTGATCTCATTACCTTATTTCTCCCGCAGGCACACACAAAAAGTAGTCGCCTCAGTTCCTCACAAGAAAAGCCTGGGATTAATACCACTCACTTGCCTTTGCTTTGAAGAGCCCCTGAGATGTGCAGGTTTGGTTTTTAATGTGAGTCCACTGGAGGCTGCTTACTCATGCTCACCACTCCTCCCAAGGAGAAACCAGCTCTCCCTCTCAGCTGTCTGGTTGGATTCTACCCAAACCCTCACAACCCAGTTTAATCTCAAGTCTTCCAGCACTGTGCAATCTTTAAACATGCAACAGTCCCTTGTGCCCACACCAGGAACTTGTCAGCTGCTACAGCCAGCACCTAGGCTGACAGATTTGGCACAGTGTTTTCCCCCCGGTTATTTCCCCATGCGAAAGGTATGTGGAGCTAGAGGATGGCTAAAAATCCAACATAGATGGTTGGTGGAGGTCATGTCCTCATTCAAATGCTACATCACTACTGCAATGCGCTCATCATCAGGCTCACGGAACAGCACAGCGTGATGGACTTGAAGACAGAACATGCAAATCTGTCCATCAGCATGACAGCAGAGCCACTTGAGAATGTCAATATTTGTTTGGAGGATTTGCATGTGAACGTCCATGTTTCATCAAATCCCCTGTATACTTTTGTTGGAATAACAGCTCAAAACACAAGTCAGCTTTTTAGCACCCTAATAAAGTCAGCTATGCTTGCTTGGCTGTTATCTGGCTGAGGACAATGTCTTGCGTTTGTATCAATTCAAAACCTGAACAATGTGAATGATTGCATCTTACTGTAAACAAATGAAAGCCTTCCTACTCCTTCTCCCACCTCCCTTTCATTTCAATGTAATTAGTTTTTCTTTGAGTCCTGACAACAGAGACTAATTCTTTCATCTGTCCCGGCTCAGAGTCTGTCTGAAGCTGAACAAAACCAAAATGAGCAAGAAATCCATCTGGCCACATAATCAATTAATGTTATTGACTTTTCTGTCTTTATGGACATAAAATATGTCATTGCAAAAAATTAGTATCTTGCCACTGGACTGTGGTAGGGATGGAACCACCTACCACTAGATTTATTTATTTATTTTATTACTTTATTTTAGAACACTTGCCAGAATAGTTCATAGGGCATCGGGTTGAGAGTATAGCTGTGAATCAGGACACAGCAAAGAAGTCGCACGGGCAGGAGGTTTTTACTTTCATGCAGATGTGAGCGGCTTTTTTCCACAAAGTTTGAAGCACACAATTCTCTAAAATTTGTTTGAATTCTCTAAAATGTGTCTGACTTCACTAATGCTTTTGTGGCTGAATGGGCAAATCCCTACATCCACACTCCAAAATCTAGTGGAAATCCTTCACAGAAGAGTTTAGGTTTTTATTACAGCAAAGGAGTACTAAATCTGAAATGGGATGTAAAAAAAAAAAAAAAAAAAAAAAAAAAAAAAAACTATATATAGATAGATAGATAAATATGGGTGTGATTGGTAAGGTGTCCACATACTTTTGGCAATGTAGTGTATATATGAAGCTTGTGCATTGCTGCATAGCACAAAACAAAACTGCCCAGTAAGGTCAGGCAGGCAAACACAACAATACTTTGCACTGAACAAAGACGAAGGTATAAATATACATACTAATCAAGGGGCAAACTGAAAGCAGGTGAGAGTAATCAGGAAACACGATGCAGACAACCAATGACAGGAAATGGGAGGGGACAAGACAAGAATCAAAACAAAACATACGTGGCAACGTAAACAAGCACATGATAGCTCGGGAGAATTCGCTGTAGCTCTGTGAGTTCCCCTGTGCGTTGAGAGTCTTTGCATGCAGCACTCGTTGCGAGGGGAAATACGTGACAGTTTGTTTATATTTAGGGAAAAACAACCAACTAAATGTGTTAGAGGTAGGTACAAACAAAAATAAAATCTGCTCAAGCATGATTTTTTTCTTTTAAAAATGACCCCGCTCACATCTCTAGTCAAGACCAATTATGAACTTGGAGTGACGAGGGACTACAGTATGAGAGCCAGAATTCCCAGGCAGTTCTGGCATATCTACTTCTGGGTTTCCCAGTGTTTTACAGTGTTTTCTGGGGCATGGTGGTTCCGATTTTGGCAACACCTACTTTGAGTTTATATCCGAATACAGATACAAATATTTTGAGCAGTAAACAGATACATATAGTGTCATTGCATCACTCCCCTATTCTATGGATTCTATCAAATGGTGGAGAGCATGTGGTGGAGCTTGCAGATGTCCTTTTTTAGGTGTGTTTATTTTACATTGCAGTGCCTTCTACTCATCTGTGCTATGTTCATCAAGAATCTTTTCATGTATCTTTTCATATTCTATCATATAGAGATGCATTCATATATAGTATGATTAGAGCGAGTCATTTCAAAACATATCTTCCACTGACATAATTATAAATGCATCTAATTAATGCTATTCTTAAACGTAAATGTAAACCCTAACCTTTACCTCAGTAACCAAAAGGAAATGTTCTCTCTCTCTCTCTCTCTCTCTCTCTCACACACACACATACACACACACACGCACACACACACCAACCACCTCCTTTTCCTTTTCAATTCCCTGTCCACATCGCAGTGTAGGGGTGAAAGGGATGGGTTGGGGGAGCTAGACAGGGAAATGAAATTCTATTGAAGTTGAAATGAGAGCTGTGCTACTGAAAAGGGACTTACCTGTGACTTTGATGCTAAGATGGTGCTTTAATAACTTTTTACACACAAAGCAAGGAGAAAGGGGGGGGGGGGAGATGAAGCACCCACACCGCCCTGGCTACACCTCCACGCCCCTCAAATACAGTATGAATATAAATAGTAACTAATCAGATATTTATGTGACTATTCTGAAGGTACAGAGCAGAAATCGATTGTTGCTTTAAAACATAAGGAATTCCAAAGATCCACATGTCTGGGACAAGCTTTTGTCATTATCTGTTTGTTTTGTGAATCTCATCTCAACCTTGAAGAAATCCTCATTGTTGCCTGTCAAGACTATGTATTGACACTTTCAGAGGATTTATTTTATCTGCGCTCTTCAGGGACACGTCCAGCTAACACTGTTTTTTTTTCTTCTGGCTTTTGGCTTGCATTTTAAATCTCTCCTTTTCGTCCTGACTATCTCTGTGCTAATTCCTCCCAAAGGATGTGATCAGGTTGAGTCAATACGTTATTGCTTGTTGTCTTAAAGATGATGAGAGCACCACCTTCTTCTTCTTCTCCTTAGCTAGCATTTTGGTGCTTTGTTGTTTGTGTATCCTAACCTGACCTCCACATATTCTCCATTTTGTACTATAGGCTTTATATCTCTCTCCCAAATAAAGTAAGACAAAACATGCAGAGAAAAAAAGGGCATTCTCTGGCCTTTTCATCTTGCTCTATGTGTGCAGCACCACCAACCAAGTAGGTCCTTAGTAACTCGCAACTAGGAGTGTGAATACTTTTATTACCTGTCTGAGGCACTGGCTGGATCTACTATCTTTTCTGTAGCTATAACAGTAGATAATGTGGAGCTCTGTTCTGTTTGGGCTTCATCTGAGCAGTGTGTATGTTATTAGCATTGAAGATGGACACCAGCTAATTAGATGTTATCAGAGGCTGCATTGCAGGAGCCCCATTACAGATCTGTCTGACACAGCCGCTCTTCACCACTAATAACTGTGCTCATCCAAACTAAATTAAAACTGAAAGGCCTGTAGAACTGCAAGGGTCTCTGAAGACACCCCACTAAAAAGCAGCAACTCTAAAGCTTTGCTTACACAATCACCTCTGATTTGCATTAGCTGCATGGAGGTACCAGAGGAACCTTTCTGCTCAGGTCTGGGGAAAAGATTATGCTTCACACGAAGACCACCTGTTGTGTTCATTATTAGTTGCTATTCAGTGTAGAAGTACCATGGTTGTCGGGGAAGTTCAGTGAATATGTAAGAAATTGTGAATGTAGCATTTTATGTTGTGTACAACGCTTCATAAACTACAGCTGTGTGCAAAGGTTTGCATATTCTTACTTGAAAATAAAAGTAATGTCATTCATTGATAGATTTTACGTGTACAGTCCCCTCTGAAACTATTGTATTTACAAACAACATAAAACATAGAACCTTTTGTATCAGACCACCCAATTTTTAGGTGAGCAAAAGTATAGGAACAGATAAGTCTTGAAGTAAATTAAAGTAAATAGCATTTAATATTTGGTTGCATATCCCTTGCATGCAATAACTGCATCAAGCCTGCGACATTGACATCACCAGCTTGTTGGGTTCTTCTTTTGTGATGCTTTTCCAGGCTGCCGCTCCAGTCTCCTCTTCAGGAGGTGAAATGCATGCTCAATTGGGTTAAGGTCTGGTGATTGACTTGGCCAGTCTAAAACCTTCCACTTTTTCCCCTTGATAAAGTCCTTTGTTGTGTTGGCAGTGTGTTTTGGATCATTGTCTTATTGCATGATAAAGTTTGATTAATTTGGATGTATTTCTCTGTAAATTGGCAAACAAAATGTTCCTGTAAACTTCTAAATTCATTCTGCTGCTACAATCATGAGTTACATCATCAATGAAGATTAGTAAGCCATGACACTATCTCCACCGTGCTTGACTGATGAGCTCGTATGTTTTGGATCATGAGCAGATCATTTCTTTCTCCACACTTTGGCCTTTGCATCACTTTGGTAGAAGTTAATCTTGGTTCCAGAACTTATTTGGTTCATCTCTGTATTTATTTGTGTATTCCAATCTGGCTTTACGATTCCTACTGCTGACGAGTGGTTTGCATCTTATGGCTCCTATATTTTCTGCTTGTCTTTTTCAAACGGGGGATTGTGATACTTGATAAAGTCCTTTGTTGAGTTGGCAGTGTGTTTTGGATCATTGTCTTGTTGCATGAAAAAGTTTGATTAATTTGGATGTATTTCTCTGTAAATTGGCAAACAAAATGTTCCTGTAAACTTCTGAATTCATTCTGCTGCTACAATCATGAGTTACATCATCAATAAAGATTAGTGAGCCTGTTCCAGAAGCAGCCATGCAAGCCCAAGCCATGAAAATACCTCCATCATGTTTCACAGATAAGCTTGTATCTTTTGGATCATGGGTAGATCATTTCTTTCTCCACACTCTGGCCTTTCCATCACTTGGAAAAGCCAAAGAGGTAGAGGTTAATCTTTGTCGCAGAACGTTCGGAGGAGACTGTAGGTGTTTTTTTCATCATCAAGTCAAAATACAATATTTAGATCATGGATCGTGAAAGAATCAAAATTACTGGTGATATTTCCTTTAATTTGTGCCTGTATGTGTAGTTGATGGTTGATGCATTGGGAGTTGAGGCTTATGCTGATGGGCTGGATGAGGTAAAATAGCTGTAGGCTATTCAGTACTGTATGTCCTAGTGCTGGAGGCTAACAGATCCTAAAGCAGCTCTAAAATTCCAGTCCATGCTTCTGCCATGCTTATTCTGTAACGTTATTCTCTCTCTCTCTCTCTCTCTCTCTCTGTGTGTGTGTGTGTTTTGGCCTCTGCAATACCTTACAGCAGCTGTACATATGCCATTTGGTTCTTTGCAATAGTGAAAACTGCCTAGAGAAACAGGACAGACCACCTCAATGAAATCAAGGTCAAAGCCACAGAATAAAATTACATTCATGTAAAGCATGGAGGGCTGTTTCTGCTGCTGTTGCAAGTGTATCAGAAAAATTTTCAATGATCCCCCCCCCCCCTTTCTTTCTTCCAAGAAAAACCTTGAGCTGTTTGTCCTCATGATGTGACAGGCTTTTCTTTTAATAAATAATAATAACTTTATTTTCAGCTTGAAACAGATTGCTTTTTATAGTGTCAGAGATGATTAATACCCAGATGTTTTATTGAAAAGATCTTTTATATAAATCATTATATCAGCATCATCATTTTATAGAAATTATTATATTTACACTAAGTAAAGCAAAAACCTGGTCTACCTCTATATTTATATAGATCTACTTATATATTTGTATAGACCTACTTATGGAACAACTTTAAATTTAAATAAATATTTTTTAATGTTAAGAATTAAGTTTAAAATGGGAAGTGATTTCTCCCTTTGATTATCATTATCATCTACATCAGTCATCCACCTGAGGTAAAAGTCACTCACAGCATTTAAAACATGAGCCTCATCATCGTCTCTTCACTCGACTAATCTCTATTCATGCCAGCATTAGTGCTGAAATATCACTGATTAATTCAAAATTCTGTTCTCTCGAATATATTTACTGTTAATGTGTTTTTATCAGGTCATTTAAACATTTTAAAACCACTGTCGTCTGTACAGAGTGTGTAAGTGCTCTTCTTTGGTTTGATGGCACAGGAGGATCATGGACATTTTGACAGCTGGTATCTGAACACAAACTGAACTGATTCAGCGTATGTCCCGTTTGCTATGACACACATAGCAATGTGGTCAAATGACATTGCTATTCATTGCATGGGAACAGCACACTTAGCTAGCAAGGTTTTTGACTTCTTTAGACAGATTGACTGTTTTCACAGCTGCTACCACTGTTTTATATCTGCAGGTAGAGGCCAAGGCAAGGTTAGAAAGTATTGTAAATACTATTCTTTTTTATTCTTAATGTGGAGATGTAAAACTATATTACTGGCAGAAAAGGTGTGACCAAAACTTTTCGATAGTTTGCCAGAAATCAGCGACAACAATAACTGACAGGTTTTCCCAGAACACCACACATATGTATGTATAAATGTTCCTGATATTATTTCCCCCTGCCAGTTAATCAGACACAGAGCTCACCTGTTCAGCGGCTGATAAATGAGACAGAAACAGACGGTGGTAATGGAGGAGAGAGAGAGAGAGAGAGAGAGAGAGAGAGAGAGAGAGAGAGAGAGAGAGAGATGATACAAGAAATCTGATCAAGTACACCAATGGAGTCTGCAGGGGTAATGAAGAGCCTGGAGCATCAGTCTGCATGCTCTTCCCCCAGATGTGTACATGAGATGTTTTCTGTTCTAATCAGAGGATGAAGGGAGTTAGTAGAACTCTCTGTAATTGGCTCTGATAAGGGCTTAAAGCAAACACACTCAGAGCTGGCCTAATATCTGACAGTAAAGAGAAAAGCTGTTTTTATACACACACAGACTTTCTTCCTAGTTCACTGCAACCAGATTGAAAACATTATAATCTCATCATCTCTGAAACAGTTGCTGAGTTTATTAAATCACAACGCCTTCACAGAACTCAGTTACACTGGATTTACCCAGATCAGCCCCTCACTTTCTTTATGTTTCACACATATTCTTGCCCACTAAGTGGCCAAAAAACTTCAGCTAACAAGCATATTTAACACAGCTATTTCTAGCACATGAAAAACAACTCTATGTCACAGAAGATGCAGGGTGTCCCAAAAGTCTCCATACATAGAGGACTATGTTTGCCAGCACCACATTGGTTGTGCCTTCGTCAGTGGATGTTCTTGGATGTCCACTTCTCTTGGTCCGCAACACTTCCAGACTTTTTTGAACTTGTTAATAAGTTTGGCAGCAGTGTCGTGTGAGATGTGCTTGCCATGTTTCCTGTTAAAGTCCATTGCAACCTTGCGACAACTTTCAGATCCAGCCATGGGAATGATTTCAATACGTTCTTGTTTTGTAATGCAGTTGATTGTCATGTAAATACCGGAGAAGGACTACGATTCCCATCAGCCACTGCACCTAGTCACATGTCTTGTTTCACCTTATGCACATTATTGGCTCATTAATACGGGTATTTAAGTCACGGTTTGTAGAGCACTCATTGTCGTGTTGTTTTATCTGTCTAGTTGTTTCACATGATTCTCGCTGTTGTTTTATGTTTCCTGTTTCCTTTTCTTGTACCTTGCCACGTGTTCTAGTGTTCTTGTTGTGTGTTTTGTTTTGCATATAATTAAACGTTCACTATCCTTATCTGCACTTGCATTCATCTCTACCTGCAGCTTGACAATGATATGACAGCTTTAGGACTGCAATTGCCACAAACAGTTTTGCACTCAAGTCTCCACCAGTGAACAGTTCATAACAAAATAGACAAAATAGACTTTGTGTGAAAACTATAATGAATTTCTTGTTTACACAATTGTACTTTTGGACCATGTAGTACACAGTTATAGAAGGGAATTATTTATAATTGCACTATTCGTTGTCACCCAGATAAGGATGGGTTCCCTTTTGAGTCCGGTTCCTCTCAAGGTTTCTTCCTTATGCTGTCTCATGGAGTTTTTCGTTGACACCATCGCATCTGGCTTGCTCATTAGGGATACATTTATCAATTTATAAATGTAAACTTTATATCCTGAATTTATATATTTTTGTAAAGCTGCTTTGTGGCAATGTGCATTGTTAAAAATGCTATACAAATAAAACTGAATTGAACCAAATTTTGTCAAAGGCATTCTTAAAATATAGGCCTACTTAACTTTTTCAAAGTAAAGGGGTACTATTGTACAACAGTTTGTTCCATTAATTTGACTGGACAAGCAGTGCTCCAAGAATGCTACAATTTAGTATAACAGCACTTGGACATTTCACTGTTTGTATCACTCTGCTTGTCTGGGTTCGCTACATAAAATCTAGGAAAATCCATTACATTGAAAAGGTTACTACACTTACTACAGGCTGTCAGTCAGTCTGCGTGTTGTATGGCAACACATGACGCTCATGTGTAGCTGTAACAATTGTTACATAACAGGATATGAGTTCTCTAATGACACTGCTAAGACTCATAAAGCTAACAATACATATAGTTGTTGTTATGGTTACATGTAGACAGGCTTGATGTCTGTTCTTATTCTTTTGTTGTTGCTTTTAATTCTAACTTTTCTATCCACTATGAAAAATAAAATTAATACATTCATCTTTAGTAATAATTTATCCTGGTTGTAGTTGTCGTTTAGATAATTACCTACTGTTTAAAATATGCTTGTGAATTAATTTGCAATTTAGATTTCCTTTTTAACATTTTATAAACAGTGATTTAGGCTCATTGCCATGAGCATGGCAACTCACAGCATATTACACCTTCTATTACATTTGCTAATGACATGGTTATGCCTTAAAAGGAAATAGGTTTTTTTTTTTTCCTTTTTTTCCCCCCTAAGCATCTTGTAGAATGTGGGTTTTACTGGAAACTTTGAATGTCACCCTTGCTTTTGTTTTTGGACCCAAAAATGCAGACATCATAAAACAAACATCTAACATCTAACATTTGGTATTTAAAAAAAAAAAATAGGGTGTCTAAGACTTTTGCACAGTGCCGTATTTGGCAGCTTTTGTATCACAGCAACTTAACTGTCATGGCAACTCTGACCTCATTATGACGTGGTTATGCCAGTTTTAAGCTGCAGGGTTGAAATGAAGTGTTACTGTTTATTTAGAAGTCTTTTGAATCTGCTAAATAAAGGGCCCCTGCTAAAGCTAAGCAAGCTGTCAGACTGCTACTTCCCTGGCCTTTTCTCTTCTTCACGTCTGACCCTTGTACACAGACTTAACACGGACTTGGTCAGGGACATTTTATCAACAGCTCAACACATACCACTCTCTTCTTATTCTTAATCCTTCTTCCTGTTTTCTCAGAAATATTCCATGTTGTCAATTCTCTCCCTCCCTCTATCTTGCTTCATCCCACTGACCAATGCGATATGACCGAACAGCATGTCCCCTGTTTACTTTCCCCCTCTCTGATGTGGTGTTATTCTGCTTTTATCATCCACTGTTTTTCTCCCACTGCCTCACACACCAACACATGTGCATACCCCGTCACACATACCAAGCATCTGTCCCTTCTTGTGTCTGATTGGGATTCTGCTCACACACTTGTCTGTCTAATTAGAGTAAGACGGAGGCAAGAGAAACAGAATGGCCTCTCTTAGAATGCCCTATCAGTATCGCCTCTCTGTCACCTCGCGTTCTCTTCGCTTTCCTTTTTTTTTTCTTTCTTTTTTTTTTTTTTTACAAAAGCATCACACAAGCACTGCTAATTGATTTGTTAAAGGATAAAAAAACTCCTTGTGTAATAATAAGTGTGGATACATTTCTGTCTACCGCTTCTGTCTAGCACTCCATATATCCGTATCTGTATCAGTACCTGTAACTGTATTTGGATTTAAACTGAATAGAGTGGGTGTGGCCTAAACTAGATTTAAAAAAAAAAAAAAAAAAATTATATATGCCCCAGAGGGAGGGAGGCATGGTGGCTTACTGATTAGCACATTTGCCTCACACCTCCAAGGTTGGGGGTTCAAATCTCACCTCCACAGAGTTTGCATGTTCTCCCTGTGCTTTGGGGGTTTCCTTGGGGTACATCGGTTTCCGATTTCTTCCTCCGATCCAAAGACATGCGCTGTAGGCTGATTGGCATTTCCAAATTGTCTGTAGTGTGTGAATGGATGTGTGAGTGTGTGTGCGATTGTTCCCTGTGATGAGTTGGCACCCTGTCCAGGGTGTCCCCCGCTTTGTGCCCCGAGTTCCCTAGGATAGGCTCCAGGCTCCCCATGACAATGTGTAGGATAAACGGTACAGAAAATGGATGGATGGAAGGATGGATGGATGCCCCAGAGGTAGAAATGTCAGCACTGTCTGCATGATGTGTGAATTCTGGCTCTGACAGTTCCTCAACCTCAGCTACATCACTAGAGTTCATAATTTGTTTTAACCATAGATATGCTATGAACTTTTTTTTAAAGCCCACTCATGCACTTATTATTTTTGTTTGTACCTGGCCACAACATGTTTTAACAAGTTTAGTTTGTTCTATTTCCAAAACTAACAACATAGAGTAACCACCTTGACACTGACCAGCATTGCACTGGTTGCATCATACTGTGCAGTACATTCATGTTAAACAGCGTGGTCTTTCTTTGTTCTGCAAGCTTCATATCTGACCGCTGACTTGTGCTCAGATAAAAGTAAAAACATCCCACTTGAATAGGTGTTTAGTTGCACTCTGCAGGATCCCAATCCCAATGCACACTCAGTTTCAGTTAGCTAGGTCTTCAAAATTTACTCACAACTTCTAGACCACTCAAAGACATGTTGGCTGGAAACCTCTACAGACATATGACCACACATTTATGGAAGTAAATTCCTCCATAATAAACCCTAAAGGACCCACTGATAGGTCTAGACAGGTCTATTTCTCACCCTCATAATTATATGCAAATCATGGTGTTTTTAGCTTCACTGCAGTTATTGAATAAATCATATCATGTTTCAAGAGGAATATGAATAATAATACAATCAGAAGTTAAGAGGCTAATATGAGCACACATATAGTGTTACACGCTCTGGTATCAATGTATTTAAAACCAACTATTTTGGAGGTTCATCGATTACTACTTACCTTCCACACACTACAGATTGGACTATTAGAGAACGTTCTATTGGCTGGTATAAAACAGACGTGACCTTGGTGAATAGTAGCTACAACAGCACTCTCTCTGCACTCTCCTAGTGCAGAGCTTAATCAATAATTGAACCAAGTTTCATCAAATCCATGGCTGTATTTCATAGGCTTGTCTGTTTGAGTATACAGCATCCACAGAGAGGCAGCAGCAGAGCGAGTTTGTGGACAGAAACTCTCAAAGCCTCTTTGATCTACCACACACATCTACTGAGGATTCACATGTAGGGCCAGGCACATGGGAGCAACGTGGTTGTGCATACATACTCAGTGACATGCACAATATTACATATCCTTGAATAGCCCCATCAGACATTGATACTGCGTATTACATATCAAAAAATATGCTGACAAACATTCATACTCACACACCCCAGAGTCAAAAGAGCCTGTCTTCTTCTTTTAACGGAATATTCCAGTGTTTACTTGAAACATAATACAATATAATATATAATAAAAGTCAATGGGCTCATGTTTAAATCTATCAGTAGTGTTTAAAAGGCCAAAAAATAAATAAAGCCCACTCACAATAAAATATAAATAAATAAAAGCCTTGAGCAAACATGAGAGAATGACATCAATTTTCATTCTTACATTACATACCTTTCCAAAAATGGATCAATGCAATACAAAGCAGTTCCAGTTTCCTAAATTTTCTCTAATGTTTTGTGGTATTATGTGTGATCAGGCCCAAATCTGTTTTTTTAGGCATTTACTGTTAACTTCTAATTCTTTCCTCAGAAAAAAGTTGTATTATCACGAAAATACAAATAATTAGAGATTTATTTAAATACCTTTGTCTTAAGAAGTCATGAAACCATTCTACAAAATGCTTGTTTTGCACAAACTTATAACAAGTGCCCTTAAACAAGTGCCCTTCTATTATAGGTCTGTTTTGAGCATACAGTATAGATTTTTATCTTGTCTTATTTTTGGAATACTGAGATGTTCCTTTAAGAGATATTAGGACAGTGACTAACACTAACTTATTTTCTAGGTACTTTTCAACATCAACATTGCTGTTGATGTAAAACTTCCTTATAGTGTGCTATGGACAGTCAGAGCAGGATCTTAACCTAGTTCAGATCATGTTAGTGGTAAATAGCAAAATTCAACAAAATGGCATACCATATCACCTAGCCATGCATTTCTTAGTGAGCTGCTCTTCAGAACACACTTGCTGTCTCTAAATATCCCACTGAATGTAAGCAGTGGTCAGGAGTATTCCAACAGTGTGTGTGTGGTGTGTGCATGTGTAGGTGTGTGTGTGTGTGTGCGTGCTCGTGTCTTCACTGCAACTAAACCTAAAAAAAACAAACTGCAGCCAGGACTCCCAGCTGGGCCGGTTTACGCCTTCTTTCTCCTCCTCTCGCTGCAGACAGCACTCTAATAAATCAAGCTTCTTATAAAAATTCACTCTGCTCATCACCAATCTCAGGCCAGCCTTGCAACATATTGCCTGACAACTACACAACACAGGCACACACATGCATAAAACATCCATCCATCCATTTTCCATACCACTTATCCTACACAGGGTCACGGGGAGCCTGGAGCCTATCCCAGGTGACTCAGGGTGTAGTACACCCTGGACAGGGTGCCAACCCATCGTAGGGCACACAGTCGCGCTCACACTCATACACCCATTCACACACTATGGATAATTTATAGATGCCAATCAGCCTACAACGCATGTCTTTGGACTGGAGGAGGAAACTGGAGTATTTGGAGGAAACCCCCAAAGCATGCACATGAACATGCAA
The DNA here is from genome assembly GCA_023630585.1 of Cranoglanis bouderius. Taxonomy (NCBI): domain Eukaryota; kingdom Metazoa; phylum Chordata; class Actinopteri; order Siluriformes; family Cranoglanididae; genus Cranoglanis; species Cranoglanis bouderius. The sequence goes on from CM042540.1 coordinate 18,237,427, forward strand.
ACTCTGCACACACAGGGCAGAGGCGGGATTCGAACACCCAACCCCAGATGTGTGAGGCAAACATGCTAACCACTAACCACTACTAAACACAATATTTAAAAAAGAAGAAAACAGTTTTCCTCATTTAGAATATTTTCAGTGTTCAGTGATTTTACTTTCAGTGTGATGATAAAACATGTGTATGTACAGTATTCACATTTTCATTGTACATTTTCAGCTTTTAGCAGTCGCTCTTATCATGAGCCACTTACAGAAGTGCATTGAAGTCTCAATCGAAAACCATCCTCACACTAGTACAAATAGGCCGTGGCCAAGAATACTATTGTGTTATGTAACATTGTGTTACATAGTTTATGTAACTCTCAGAGATAGCGTGAGAGTTAGAGCAGAAAAAAAACCTAAAGTCACCAAAGCCAAGCAGATAGTACATTAAAAACCAGAAGCCTAACTTACCAAGCAGGGTATACTATATATCCAAGATAGAAGAAAACTCAAAGCACTTAATACATACAGTACACTAAACTCAAAGCACGTGCACACACACACACAGACACACACACACACACACACACACACACACGTTTGTCTTATGTTTTTGAGGACCTTCATTGACATAATTATTAATGCACCTAATTAATGCTATGCTTCACTTAATCTGACCATAACTAAATCCAATAATGTCTCTTAGTCTTTTTAAAAGCTGCCTTTTTTCCCCTACAAAAGCTTGTGGGGACCAGCCAAATGTCCCCAAGATATAAGTACATGCCCACTCACACACACACACACACACACACACACACACACACACACACACACACACACACACACACACACGCAAGAGTTAACCAAAGGAGATATTTCTGTTCTAGCGAGAGCAGGATCCAGATGATCCTGTTTCATTTTGTAGGTGGACTGCATATATCATGTAATATAAATAAATGATTCTGCACAAAAGGCTGTTGCCATGTCAAACCTCCAGAGGCAACTATTAGAGTGTAAACACTGAAGTATATTGCATTTGTTGCTCCATCCTTAAATTCACTAAAATCTACCCACATCTCTTCTCTGCTGTTTCAGTGCTATGTTTCCTTCCTGTCTAACCATGTTTCCCACCTTGCAGCCCTCTTCCGCACTCCTGCCCTGCTCCCTTTCTCATTAATTGATGTTGTCGCACTTCATTAGAGGCGTTTGTGCTGGCAAGGAGTTTGAAACTCATTTTCTCGGCATGTTTCAGCATCGTTAATTTCTGTCCCCATCCTGACCCATAGCAAACTCATTGCTATTCTAATTCCCAGTCCATATTTTGTGCTTCCCTCCTCTCGCCACCACATTCTAACCTCTTGCTCTGGCCCATAACGTAAAGTGCTATTAACACCGCCTGTGTTTTGCTGCATCAGCGGACTGATGCAACTGCTAATTATTAGTTTATTTCAACTTGAACCCTTAATCCAAATAACATTTTCTTATATGACACATCAATTATGACAATATTGGAAATGCACACCCTGTCAGCAACTCTTATCATGTTGATGAGTTCACGTTGAGTACAATTACCATTTAGTTTAATTTGATTGTAAAATCATTTGATTAGATAGATAGATAGATAGATAGATAGACAGACAGATAGATAGATAGATAGATAGATAGATAGATAGATAGATAGATAGATAGATAGATAGATAGATAGATAGATAGAGTCCCCTCTGAAAGTATTGGAACAGCAAGGCCAATTCTTTTGTTTTTGTTATACACTGAAGACATTTGGGTTTGAGATCAAAAGATGAATATGAGATGACAGAATTTAAGCTTTCATTTCCTGATATTTACATATATATGTGGTAAACAACTTCATGAACATTAACCCACCCGTCCAATAGCTCTGAATGTTTACTCTTGGTTTGAGCCCTGGGTTTTGCCTGCAAAGGCTGTATTTGTTGTTAAAATGGATAAAACTAACCTGAAGACCAGAGAGCTGTCTTTGGTGAAAAAGCAAGCCATTTTAACGCCAAGAAAAGAGGGAAAATTGACCAGAGCCACTGCACAAGCAGTGGGCATAGCCAATACAGCAATTTGTAATGTCCTCAAAAAGAAAGAAACCACTGGTGTACTAACAACAAGACATTCGACAGGTCGGGCTAAGGAAAACAACAGCAGTTGATGACAGAAACATTGTGAAAGCTGTGATTAAAAACTGGACGTTCCAGTAGGAGCATAAACAAACTCCAGTTAGTCCAGAATGCAGCTGCAAGAGTCCTTACTAGAACCAGAAGATATGACCACATCACCCCTATCTTATCCACACTGCATTGGCTCCCAGTGAAATTTCGCATTGATTATAAAATACTACTATTGACTTGTAAAGCGCTAAATGGCTTCGCGCCACAGTACCTAAGCGAACTTTTTTGGTGCAGGCTATTTGTTGGTACCTCAAATAGTGAAGGCTGCAGCGGGGGGAAGAGCTTTCTCTTACAAAGCCCCACAGTTATGGAACAGCCTTCCAATTAGTGTTCGGGACTCAGACACAGTCTCAGTGTTTAAGTCCAGGCTGAAAACATATTTGTTTAGTCAAGCTTTTTGTAAATAGTTTTTTTCTTACGTAAAGGAGCAGATCTAGAGGTCTCACAGGCATAGTGTGTTGTGGTGAACTGGGATGTTTGGATGCTGTCGCCCCCCCACTTTCACGCGTTCACTCAGGTTTGTTGATGGTGGAGTGGCTGGCCGCCTTATGTCTCAGGGAGCCCTCATGTCTGTGTTACCTTCTGGCTCTCCCTTTTAGTTATGCTGTCATAGCTAGTCTTGCCGGAGTACCTGCTTTCACTCATGCAAAGTACACTGTCCTTAACCATTACAGGACAATAAGCATACCTAATTCTCTCTCTCTCTCTCTCTCTCCCTCTCTCTCCCCCTCTCCCCTTCTGTTGAACTACACATGATACTCCTGAGATGCCAGTGATCCTGACCCCTTCTGCCCTCTGGACCTGCCTGATCCATCCTGATGCCCTACTTCTGGTTGGAGATCTCATCAATTGGAAGTCACATGCTGCTGCTGAGGATGGCCCCACACGGTGCAGCCTAAAGCTCATTGAGATTACTGAGGATGGTACCACTTAAAAACCATAAAGATGGCTTTGGACCTCAATTCATATGAACAGTTATGCTATGATGACTAGAATTGCAATTGCCACAAACAGTTTGGCACTCAAGTCTCCATCAGTGAACAGTGGTGAAGTTCAACAAAACAGACTTCATATAAAAACTGTAATGAATATTCATGGTTTCACAACTGCTATGTGACCATGTAGTATTGGTACATTTATAGAAGGAATTTATTTATTTATAATCGCACTATACGGTGTCACCCAGATGAGGATGGGTTCCCTTTTGAGTCTGGTTCCTCTCAAGGTTTCTTCCTTGTGTCATCTCAGGGAGTTTTTCCTTGCCACTGTTGCCTCTGGCTTGCTCATTGGGGATAAATTCATAAATTTAAAATCTATGTCCTGAATTTATATATTTCTGTGAAGTTGTTTTGGGACAATGACCATTGTTAAAAGTGCTATACAAATAAACTGAACTTGAACTTGAACCATTTGAAAAAGACATGCAGAAAATATAGGAGCCATAACATAAGATGCAAACCACTCGTCAGCAGTAGGAATCATAAAGCCAGATTGGAATTCACAAATAAATACAGAGATGAACCAAATAAGTTCTGGAACCAAGATTAACCTCTACCAAAGTGATGGAAAGGCCAAAGTGTGAAGAAAGAAAGGATCTGCTCATGATCCAAAACATATGAGCTCATCGGTCAAGCATGGTGGAGGTAGTGTCATAGCTTACTAATCTTTATTGATGATGGAATTCGTGATGGTAGCAGCAGAATTAATTCAGAAGTCTAAAGAAACGTTCTGTCTGCCAATTTACAGAGAAAAGCATTCAATCTAATTGGGAGAAACTTCATCATGGAGCAAGACAATGACCCAAAACACACTGCCAAAGGACTTTATCGGGGGGGAAAGTGGAAGGTTTTAGACTGGCCAAGTCAATCACCAGACCTTAACACCCCCACTCCCCCCCCCGCCCTCACCCCCCACACACACACATACCAGCAAAAAACAAACAACAGCTGAATGTAGCTGTGAAATAAGCCTGAAAAAGCATCACAGAAGAAGACTGCAACAGTTTGGTGATGTCAATGGGTTGCCAGATTGATGCAGTTATTGCAAGCAAGGGATATGCAACCAAATATTAAGTGTTATTTACTTTAAGACTGTCTGTTCCTATACTTTTGCTCACCTAAATATTGGGTGGTCTGCCACCAAAGGCACTATGTTTTAAGTTGTTTAACATCTAGATGTAAATATCAGGAAATGAAAGCTGAAATTCTGATGTATCGTCTCATTTTCATCTTTTGATCTCAAACGCAAATGTCTTCAGTGTATAGCAAAAACAAAAGAATTTTCAGAGGGGACTGTAGATTTCACTGAGTTGTGAAGTGCTTCCCATTTCATAATTTGACACTGACACATGCACACAAGTGCAATGGACACATTTGAATTTCAAACCAAAGGAATGTCCAAATTATTGAGAATAAATCGGGGAGCCGTGACAGAAAATGGTCAGTGATAAATAGATTTCAAACAGCAGATGGGTCTCAGGGACTGAAGAATCACCTGGGGGAAGGTTGCTGGATGAGAACAATCTGGTGAGGTAGCACTGTGCTTTAAAAATGGGTTGTTTATAGAAATAAGAATATAGTTTTTACAGTTTAATTGTCTGTCATATTTAGGTTTGTAGTATCCTTTCCCTACCCTACAAATTGTCAGTCATGAACCAACAGAGAGATAATGGAGGTAAGATTTTCAGCCCCACTGACTTCCAATCGCTGCCTGTCATTTGTTGCTGTATGTGATAATGATTTGTATCTTTCTGTGATAATGTGGTTACACTTTGTCATGAATGACATAATTATGTCATAAATACTGTATGTCATGGAAGATGACATATGCTCTCATGAGTTGCAATGTCTATCTATCTATATAGTAATATAACATGAGTGCTTATATCATATGTTAATGTTTGTCCAAGCTTCCTCTAGTTAGCATATGTTTTCTGACATGAACTTAATGACATGTACTTTATGAAAATTATCATAAGGTATTTTATATCTCATCCATGGAGAAAACTTGTTTCTGACTGGTAGCTGTCTGTTATTTTCTTTTATGTTAGTTAGATCTTAGTTCTTGGGTATGACATGCTAGAAATTACTAGTGGTGCTCTAGTTAGCATGTATGCTATGAGAAATGTCAGGACAAGCCCTTTATTATGATGCCATATACATGTCATGATAACACAACAGTGTATCATTCATGACATGTTTCCTGATAGTGTATACCTTTCATGACACATTTCATAATAGCATCATTAATGACTCATTTCATGACAATTGTATATATTTCATGAAGCACTTCATTATAGAATCATTAATGAATATAATTCACTACACATTTTATAACAGCATGTATTGTTCATGACATTCCATGACAACATATATCATCCATGACATGGTTATGGTTGACATAAAAACCAAAATTTTTTGAAAATTTCAGAATATGTCTTTGGATCTTTAAAACGTGTGCTATGCATTTACACCTTCTTGTGTAATTAAAATGATGAAACATTGCATAGTTTCCTTTGTATTTCCATTTCTGATTTCTTCTCTGTTTAGTGGAATTATGCACCTGTGCTGTACTTAATAGAATTTTCATTGCCCACACACAGCACAGCTGGAAAAAAAACCCCACAGAAGCTATTAAAGCTGAATCTCAAGAACAGGTTTCTTGACTGCACTACTATTGTGAGTCACTTAAAAATAGAATAGAAATAGAAAAGGGTTTTTCCCCCCTTCCAATTATTTATGCTGTAAAATAGTATAGTAATGATGAATATAGTAATGATGATTCAGCTGTTTTATGTAATTTACTGTGCAGCTCCTGTTCCTACACAATGTTCAAAGTGTGTAGGATGACCTCAGCTACTTTTGTTTGAGGAGGATTTAGTCAGAACTGATTAACATCTCACTATGCTTTTTAAACGGCAAAGCCCTACTCCAGAACATACAGTTCCCTCTGAAACTATTGGAACAGCAAGGCCAATTGAATATTCTGTGCTATACACCAATGACATTTGGGTTTGAGATCAAAATATGGATATAAGACAAGAGTTTTGGATTTCAGCTTTTATTTCCTGGTATTTACATATAAATATGTTAGACAACATAAAACAACCTTTTGTATCAGACCACACAATTTTTAGGTGAGCAAAAGGATAGGAACAGAAGGCTAAAAACAAGAGTAGATGTTCAGAGCTATTTGTTGTTTAAACAATCAATCTAACAATCACCTGGGTAACAAGAAACACTTGTCATTCACATGTTCCAATATTTTTTTTGCTTGCCTACAAATTGGGTGGTCTGATATAAAAAGTGCTATGTTCTATGTAGTTTAACACACCTACATATAAATACCAGGAAGTAAAAGCTGAAATTCTAAAGTCTCTTCTCATATTCATCGTTTGTTTTAATAGGGACAAGGAACAAAGCCAGTACTTGCACTAGATAGTAATTAGTGGATTATGGCTTGTATCTTGTGCAGCTTTAGGATACAGTCTCAGAAAAGGTTAATTGAAGATAAACTGTAAATTGCAATTTGAGTTGTGTGATGCTCAAAACTGCTAAAGAGAACTAATTACATTTGGATAATGCTGTGAAAAACTGAAGCAGAAACTTCAAAATTATTTCTTAAAGGTATGATCACAGCTGCAATTTTACTGAAGAAAGCGATGAGAAAAAGGGCAGTGTTAACCCAGTTTGAAGTGATTTCATTTCATATATTAGGCTGTGATTTCTTTGTGTTTGTCTGTGTAAAAACATGTGCAAACTTGATAACTCCTGCAAAAAAATTACAACCAGTGTCTGTCGGTGCTTCTATCTGTCAAAATGACATATCTGCTTTTTATGGCTACGTATACTATAGAATATGCTATTTTAGGTTATTTAAAAGTGTAAAATACGAGACAAGGTAAATGTAGACAGCTTTAGCACTCACAGTGTGGTTTAATGAACCTAATTGTCACAACTGTGTGCACAAATCAAAATGACTGAAGGGCAGGTATTACATTTATGCAAGTCTTTTTCCCCCCTGCATTTAAACACAAAATAAAACTATATATTAAGGTTTCTTGAAATTATGTCTCGGTATCTTCAAATAATGAGAAAATAATGAGACCTCTTTGAACTCAACATGGTTATCAAGATCAATTAGCGCACACACACACACACACACACACACACACCATATAAATGTCGCTTCCTTCTAATTTTTCCCACTAACTTCACCCACAATGTATTAGATCACACATGCAAAGTATTACTGTAGTAGTACCCTAGAGCAGTGGCCACCAACCCTCTTCCTTGAGATCCACCTTCCTGCAGGTTTCATCTCCAACCAAAAAACAGACCATTTAATTGATCAAGAACTTCTTAAGGCTTCTTATGATTAGATGGTCAGGTGGGCATGATCGGTGACAATTGCCCTAGAATATAATATATAATGGAACATAATGTGCATGTTACCCAACACAAGACTTTGCAAAAAAAAAAAAAGCAACAACAAAAAAACAGATACACATCACCTAAACAATGCCTCGAAAAACATCCACAAAAAAACAAATCAGACAGTCTTGTGTGATGAGCTTCTGTTGAACTATGCAGTACTAGAGGAGTACAAATCATACAGATTTGAGGCATGCGAACAAGCCATCCAGGTCTGTCTGAGTTTTCCCTCCCACAACCTCTCCATAATCTTTTTTTCTGTGTGTTTTGCATTCTGGATGTCTTTCTTTTTTTCTGTGTGTGTGTGTTTCACATGGTAAATTAGCTTTTCTACCTAAGCACCTGCTCAAAATCCAATTGATTCCTACTGTGTACAAGACAGAAACTGATCAGGATGAGGTTCTCAGGAGTCAGTGAGATGCTGGGCTGGTTCGCTGACAGGCAGATGTAGATTGCTAACTGATAAAGTGCAGGAGTGCAGGGCGAGATCAAAGCACTTGAAGGTTTCATTGGCAGGAAGAGGCAGCACTACCCAGCATGCACCATGTGTTCAGAGAGAGCTCAGCTCACTGATGTTGCAGTTGCTGGTGTGAAGGGATCCCACACATGCTGCTGCACCAGTCTGTACGTGCTGGCTATAGAAGGACTCTTTCTTCTGAGGAAAAGTGCAGAGTGAATTTTGAGGGGTGGCGAGGATGCAGTGGCCCTGGGTTCATATTCCCAGCCTCCCCTAAAGACAGCCTTCTGAAATATTCAAACAGGATGCAAGAAGCTGAGGAAGGAAATCACTAATGCAAGTTATAATGGCCGAGCTGTACTGAATCAGTTATTCCTACTGTATCCTGTACTGACTGGAATAATTATGCATCAATGAAACCTTGATTGGCAGTTTTGTCTTTACACAGAAGCTGAAGTGTCCCCTCTGGGAATTTGCTTGGCCACACAATCTCATTTTAAATTAGACCTTAGATGAACATTTGCGTGTTGATTAATTGAAACCTGGATATTGCACGTCAACCGAGCTTGATTGAAGCATCCTACAAATGAATATGTTGATGACTGATTGCAAATCTAGTTGTAGTGTGTGGTTACCCAGGGGGAGAAAAATGAAATGTCCTAAAATATAATATTGAAACCCAATTTTTGTCCATCAATTTAAAAGCTACAGTTTAATAAGGATGAAAGGTGCATAATGCCTTCACTGCTAATGTGTCAAGGGCCCCATTTAGAATTAAGTGTGTGTAGTAAGGAGTTGTGGTATTATTTTATATTATTATGTGCTAAGTATTCAGACTTCAGGATTATCTGTGAACTTGAGTGCTCTTTGTACAGTTGCACTTGGGGAGAAGGTTGCCCAAAACTTACATATAGTACATCAGTTGTCTGAGTTACAGTGCCCTCCACTAATATTGGCACCCTTGGTAAATATGAGCAAAGAAGGCTGTGAAAAATTGTCTGTATTGATTAACCTTTCGATCTTTTGTTTAAAAAATTCACAAACATACTCTGCTCTCATGGATATCAAGCAATTGCAAACAAAACACAAGTTTGTCCAAAAAATATCTGTTAAATATAGGTGTGCAACAATTATTGGCACCTCTATGAATTCATATGAGAAAAATATGGAGTATATTCCCATTGATATTTTACTTCTTTTTTTTTAGTACACCTGGGTGACTAGGAACAGGAAATTGTTCAACCATAACTTCCTGTTTCACAGGGGTATAAATATGAGGTAACACATAGAACAAATTTCCTTAGTCATTTATAACAATGGGTAAAACCAAGGAATATAGCTGTGATGTGCGGCAAAAGGTTGTTGCAAAATGTTGAAAATGCCCATTTCCACCACCAGGGCAGTAATTAAGCGGTTCCTGTTGACTGGAAATGTTATGAATCAACCTGGAATTGGACGTGTGTCTATATTGTCTCAACGCACTGTGAAGAGGATGGTTCGAGTGGCCAAAAAATCTCCAAGGATCACAGCTGGAGAATTGCAGAAGTTAGTTGCGTCTTGGGGTCAGAAAGTCTCCAAAACTTCAATTCGAAGTCACCTACATCACCACAAGTTATTTGGAAGGGTTTCAAGAAAAAAAGCCTCTGCTCTCATTGAAAAACATACTCAAGCGTCTTCAGTTTGCCAGACACTACTGGAATTTCAAATAGGATGGGGTTCTATGGTCAGATGAAACCAAAATAGAGCTTTTTGGCAGTAAACACCAGAGGTGATTTTGGCACACTCAGAGAGGTAGCCATTTGGAAAGCTACCTCATGCTCACGGTTAAATATGGTGGTGGCTCTTTAATGTTTTGGGGCTGTTTTTCTGGACATTTTGTTGGGATACATGGCATCATGGACTCTATCAAATATCAACAGATATTAAAGGAAAACCTGACTGCCTCTGTCAGAAAGCTTAAAATGGGCCGTGGTTGGATCTTCCAGCAGGACAATGATCCAAAACATACATCAAAATCAACACAAAAATGGTTTACTGACCACAAAATCAAGGTCCTGCCATGGCTATCCCAGTCCCCTGACTTGAAACCCATAGAAAACCTGTGGGGTGAACTGAAGAGGAGAGTCCACCAGCGTGGACCTCAAAAAGGATCTGGAGAGATTCTGTATGATGGAATGGTCTCAGATCCCTTGCCATGTATTCTCCAACCTCATCAGGCATTATAGGAGAAGACTCAGAGCTGTTATCTTGGCCAAGGGAGGTAGCACAAAGTATTGACTAAAAGGCTTTTTATTTATTTTTATTTTTTATAAACCTGTGTTTTGTTTGCAATTGTTTGATATCCATGAGAGCAGAGTATTTTTGTGAATTTTTAAACAAAAGATCTAAAGTTAAACAATAAAGACAATTTTTCATATCCTCCTTTGCTCATATTAACCAAGGGTGCCAATATTAGTGGAGGGCACTGTACACATTATTTATTTATTTAGAGTGGTATACACTTTGGGAAAGATCAGCACTGCGAACTGAGTATCAAGGCTAGAATTATTAATGACATTTTTAACATATTCTCAATATACACTCACTGAGCACTTTATTAGGAACACCTGTACACCTACTCATTCGTGCAATTATCTAATCAGCCAATTCTTTGTCAGCAGTGCAATGCATAAAATCACACAGATACGTAAAAAAACAACGTATTGCAACGTATTGTTCACATCAACCATCAGAATGGGGAAAAAATGTGATCTCAGTGATTTTGACCATTTGAGTATTTCTATTACTGCTGATCTCCTGGGATTTTCATGCACAACAGTCTCTAGAGTTTAATCAGAATGGTGCAATAAAGAAAAAAACATCCAGTGAGTGGCAGTTCTGCGGATGGGAACCCCTTGATGTTGAAAGAGGTCAGCGGAGGATGGCCAGACTGGTTTGAGCTGACAGAAAGGCTGCAGTAACTCAGATAACCACTCTGTACAATGGTGGTGAGCAGAAAAGCATCTCAGAATGCACAACACATCAAACCTAGAGGCAGATGGGCTACAACAGCAGAAGACCACATCAGGCTCCACTTTTGTCAGCCAAGAACAGAAAGCTGAGGCTGCAGTGGGCATAGGCTCACCAACACTGGACAGTTGAAGACTAGAAAAACATAGCCTGGTCTGATGAATCTCGATTTCTGCTGAGGCACACAGATAGTAGGGTCAGAATTTGGCACCAACAACATGAATCCATGGACCCAACCTACCTTGTGTTAACAGTCCAGGCTGGTGGAGGTAGTGTAATGGTGTGGGGAATGTTTCTTGGCACACTTTGGGCCCGTTAACACCAATCAATCATTGCTTGAATGCCAGAGTCTATTAGAGTGTTGGTGCTGACCATGTGCATCCCTTCATGGCCACAATTGATCCATCTTCTATTGGCTACGTCCAGCATGATAATGCACCATGTCACAAAGCAAAAGTCGTCTCAAACTAGTTTCATGAACATGACAATGAGTTCAATGTTCTTCAGTGGCTTTCTCAGTCACCGGATCTGAATCCAATAGAACACCTTTGGGATGAAAAGCATGAAAGTGCACTTGAAAAATCTGCAGGAATTGTGTGAAGCAATCATGTAAAGATGGACCAGAATCTCAAAAGAAAGTTTCTAACATCTTGTGGAATCCATGCCATAAAGAATTGAAGCTGTTATGAGAGCAAAGGGAGGTCCTACCCCGTATTAGTATAGTGTTCCTAATAGTAGTATAGTGTATAGTGTTCCTAATAAAGTGCTCAGTGAGTGTATTTGCATGTTTGCATTAGCATGCATTAGCATGTTTGGTTGAATCTTTTTCTACTTGTCATTTGTATATTATCATAAGAATCCAGATTTTATTTTTTTGTAACTGTTATATGTGTTTATGCTACATTATTTTCACAGCAGGTACATACAGTATCTCACAAAAGTGAGTACACCCCTCACATTTTTGTAAATATTTTATTATGTCTTTTAATGGGACAACACTGAAGAAATGACACTTTGCTACAATGTAAAGTAGTGAGTGTACAGCTTGTATAAGTGTAAATTTGCTGTCCCCTCAAAATAACTCAACACACAGCCATTAATGTCTAAACCGCTGGCAACAAAAGTGAGTACACCCCTAAGAGAAAATGTCCAAATTGAGCCCAATTAGCCATTTTCCCTCCCCGGTGTCATGTGACTCGTTAGTGTTACAAGGTCTCAGGTGTGAATGGGGAGCAGGTGTGTTAAGTTTGGTGTTATCGCTCTCACACTCTCTCATACTGGTCACTGGAAGTTCAACATGGCACCTCATGGCAAAGAACTCTCTGAGGATCTGAAAAAAAGAATTGTTGCTCTACATAAAGATGGCCTAGGCTATAAGAAGATTCCCAACATCCTGAAACTGAGCTGCAGAATGGTGGCCAAGACCATACAGCAGTTTAACAGGACAGGTTCCACTCAGAACAGGCCATGCCATGGTCGACCAAAGAAGTTGAGTGCATGTGCTCAGCATCATATCCAGAGGTTGGCTTTGCAGAATAGACGTATGAGTGCTGCCAGCATTGCTGCAGAGGTTGAAGGGGTGGGGGGTCAGCCTGTCAGTGCTCAGACCATACGCCGCACACTGCATCAAATTGGTCTGCATGGCTGTCGTCCCAGAAGGAAGCCTCTTCTAAAGATGATGTACAAGAAAGCCCGTAAACAGTTTGCTTTAGACAAGCTGACTAAGGACATGGATTACTGGAACCATGTCCTGTGGTCTGATGAGACCAAGATAAACTTATTTGGTTCAGATGGTGTAAAGCGTGTGTGGCGGCAACCAGGTGAGGAGTACAAAGAAAAGTGTGTCTTGCCTACAGTCAAGCATGGTGGTGAGAGTGTCATGGTCTGGAGCTGCATGAGTGCTGCCGGCACTGGGGAGCTAATGCCAACATGTACTGTGACATACTGAAGCAGAGCATGATCCCCTCCCTTCGGAAACTGGGCCGCAGGGCAGTATTCCAACATGATAACGACCCCAAACACACCTCCAAGACGACCACTGCCTTGCTAAAGAAGCTGAGGGTAAAGGTGATGGACTGGCCAAGCATGTCTCCAGACCTAAATCCTATTGAGCATCTGTGGGGCATCCTCAAACGGAAGGTGGAGGAGCGCAAGGTCTCTAACATCCACCAGCTCTGTGATGTCGTCATGGAGGAGTGGAAGAGGACTCCAGTGGCAACCTGTGAAGCTCTGGTGAACTCCATGCCCAACAGGGTTAAGGCAGTGCTGGAAAATAATGGTGGCCACACAAAATATTGACACTTTGGGCCCAATTTGGACATTTTCACTTAGGGGTGTACTCACTTTTGTTGCCAGTGGTTTAGACACTAATGGCTGTGTGTTGAGTTATTTTGAGGGGACAGCAAATTTACACTGTTATACAAGCTGTACACTCACTACTTTACATTGTAGCAAAGTGTCATTTCTTCAGTGTTGTCCCATGAAAAGATATAATAAAATATTTACAAAAAATGTGAGGGGTGTACTCACTTTTGTGAGATACTGTAGTTCCACCAATTAAATGAGCTCAAAACTCAATCAAGAAAATCCTGCTATCCAAGTCTGAATATCTTATAAACTATATTTGAGCTTAAGTTGTTGTCTTACATCGCCAACTCTGAATATAAGCAGTGAGTGATAGATCCTTTTCTGAGCCTCAATATAGACCAGAGCTTTACTGTCCTCTATACTTTATTGTCCATTAGCAGACTGCATTTGAAAAAATTTATTATATTCTTCCATGGTGTGAGAAGTAATATTTGGATGTGATTACATGGACAATGAACCATTATCATTTCAAGAACAACTAATAGATAAAACTATTAGGATTGAAATTAGGTTATGATTGGTACATGTATTCCTTTCTTCATTACATTTTCACAAATTTCACAATGTTCTTCTTGCCCTAAGTGATCATGACCAGACATTTAAGAACTGGAGTGGAAACCCTTATAAGCCCGAGGCATGTGATGATGGTAATGTCCCTGCTCACAGTAATGGAACGGAACTGTAATGGAAACTGCTATACCATTACTCACACATGTACACTTTTGGGTTTCGCTAATGGTACCATGTACATCTCAGCTTTCTATTACATTGTAATGAAGCACTGAAAACCCAACCATGCAGATAATTGGTTCATAACTTGAAACATCTGCAGGAGCAAAAACAATATCTGAGATTAGATACGTGTGATATGCACACGGTTACAAATGAAGGAAGGCCAGGCTGACTGCCTTATTTGCGGAATCCATTGTAAAGCAATCGCAGAGGTTTCACTGTGTGTGATGGTGCGTAATTCAAATAAGCATTCTTGCATGGTGACCCTATCAGAACAGACCGGTGAACACAACCTGAATAACATTAAGAAGAAATGTCTGTCCTCCCTTTGCACTGATCCAGATTTTAACTGAAAAATTTGAAAAATGATGCACAGTTGATTTACAGAAACCTTGATTGAGTGGCAAACAGGCCATCCATGCAGTGCTGAATGCTGTGCTGTCCATGCAATGCAGGCTATAATACATTTTAACAGCCCACTCAGAAGGCATCTGAAATGACAAAAGGAAAGACGGCAGTAGAGGAGAGAGAGTGTAAAAGAGAAGGCGAGAACCAGACCAAAAAAAGACACGCCAGATACGGCTGTGGTTTTGATGGATTTCCTCATCAAAAGCTCGTCACGCGGCATGGCAGCTCTCTATTTTACACCTGACCTTCTCCTCTTAAATACCCTGTTTCACAGCAGCAAGGTAAGCAGGTGAGCGCTTAGTGGGGTGCTGCATGCAAGCCAATGTGACGAACTGATATCCACACTGAGAAACTGCTAACCATTAAACTTGTTGACTGAAAATCTGTGTTGTATACCACGTAGCTTATACTTTATGCTTTCAGTATTAGGGAAAACAGTAGTGTTTAAAATGGCATATTTCAATAGTTAAAGACTCAGTAAAGATACATGCTATTTTAGACATTTTCAGAAGCCTCCATTTGAGATAAAGTAAATCAAGCAGTGGCACCATGGTAGCTAGAGAGTGCGAATTGAGTGAAAAATCTCTTCTGGAGGCAAAAGATGGAGCACAGAGTTGTGACTAATGTGCCTGTGTCATGCTAGCAATATGCACTGTGCAACAGAATGTGAGAATGTCGTTTGGATGTAGCTACCAGGACACAGTAACCTGATCTTGTGTGAGATCTGTATGAATTCAAATGAGGGAAGGTGACGTGATTGGATTTTGTTCATATTATCAAAGAGGTATCACTGTTAGTCCTCCCCCTACGTAACCTACAGGTATTACTAAGTCAAAATAGCAAGATATAAGTTAAAATACTACCTTAAAAATACTACCTTTAAATAAAAAGATCTTTTATTTTGGCTTAATAAGACCTGTAGGTTATGTAGTGAATGATGAGTTATTAAGTCAAAATAATGAGATGTTAAGTTGAAATGAGGTCGTGAGTTCAAATCCCAGCACTGCCAAACTGCCACTGTTGGGCACTTGAGCAAGGCCCTTAACCCTCAACTGCTCCCCGGGCGCCGCAGCAAAAATGGCTGCCCACTGCTCTGGGTGTGTTCACGGTTTGTAGTGTGTGTGTGTTCACTACTCACAACTCCTAATGTGTGTGCACTAACTTGGATGGGTTAAATGCAGAGGACAAATTCCAAGTATGGATTACCATACATTGGCCTTCACATGTAACTTTCACTTTCAAATAATGACATAGCACATTTTTAATACCTTTTCAAATTTACTAATTGTGTGTATGAAAGACAGAGGGGTGAGACCATGCTGGGACATTTACATAGCTCACAAGACACTTGCCTTTAGTGTTTTATGTGTCATAAATTGTTTCCCAGTTATTGAGATATACAGAACTGTGCAAAAGTCTTAGGCTCATGCTAAAAATGGCTGCAAAGCAAAAATACCTTCAAAAATAATGAAATGAAATGTTTCTATACAAACAAAGTACTGTAAAGATCAGTAAACAGTAATAAACTAAACAAAGCCATTTTTGGTGTGTCAACCCTTTGCTTAAAAATTAATCAGTAATCTTTATAAGGAAAATTTTTATAAGGAAATTGGTTTTTACTGAGCATCTTAGAGAATCTGCCACAGTTCTTCTGGAGAGTTTGATTGTCGCACTTACTTCTTCTTCTTTTTTTTCTTTCTTTTTTTTTTGCATGCAAAACTCAGCAGCCTTCATTATGTTTTTGCTTTGTCTGAAAGTGGTCTATTACTCTATTACATAATGTGCTGTTTTCTTTACAGATATACAAACATTTTTCTGCAACATTACATTTTTGTTGGAAAAGAGATGCTTGGAAATACTGTATAAACATTTTTGTACCGGGTCAATAATGTAGAAGTCATAAAGTTAGCATCTATATCTAAATTTGTACCAAAAATTAGGGTGTCTAAGACTTTTGCACAGTACTATATGCCATTTATTGTCCTGTTTGTAATATACAGTAAGCGTTGCCCATGAAATGCCATTTTCACCGTTGGGATATTGGACAGTGCATTTTGCTTTTGTCTACAAAATTTGAGCATTAGCTGAAACAAAAGAGAAAACAGAACTTTCCCAAAAATGTTAACTTCATCAACATCTCAAGTGGAAGTTGATGGAAATGCAGCCTGTTTGCTATAATTTTTAAGCATGTTAATTTGCTGCTTAAGAAAACTTGGAAGGAAATGTGTATTTAGGCATACTGTATTTGTAGCAATATGTAAAATGTTCATAAATCGCCTACATGAAGGAAAAGGATTTATTAAAAGCCTCAGTTAGCGCCAGCCTGATGCATTGGCTGGGACTGAGTGGTTTTTAATTCAAGATATAATCTTTTTTCATTAATGTAAACCATAGCCCCAAGACACCATTCCAGGAGGGGATCATTTTCTGATTTGGTAAAAAGGCTGCTCTGAATGAAAACCATTAGGACAATAATATGACGAACCCTACCTATTTCCATGGTAGACTGAGATACTGTAACCACTGTTAAGGGTCCTTCCTTAGTTGAGCTATACTGGTTTACCTTTCTTGACCCCTCCATGCGTACATGTATTTCAGTGCCTGCTTATAATGAGAGCATGGATTTGAATCAACAAGGCAGATGGGAACTTTTGATAGATGTGACTGTACAGCTTGTGAAAGGGCAAAAAAAAAAAAAAAAAACTGCTGAAGAGCGGTGTGTGTGCTTGCAAATGTCTCCCTTAATTCAGCGAGGAGTCGCCATGCTGATTATGCTGATTAGTACAGATTCTCTGAGTGCCATCTGTCAGAGAGAGAGAGAGAGAGCTGTGGTATCTGAGGAAGAAGAGGAAGAGGAAGATTTGAGCTTGTTGCTAGATTCCCTCAAACTGGACCATTCATTCAGGTATATCACCTTTACTGGCTTTCCAAGAAGAGAGGGGATTATAATCCAACCCTGGACAAGGGCTTTACTGCTGACTGAGCTTGCTCTCCTCTTCTCAGATAAGACTCTACAAAACATGGTTCTGCACCTGATTAAACCTAGAGAGTTATGGCTTCTCTAAGCCTAATCACGTGGCACTGGGTACAAATCAAAAACAACAGCAAACTGAACAACTCACACTTATCAGAAACAATTCTGGCGTAAGCCGAGGCTCTTCGTTTGTTAAAATGTAGCAATGAAATTCTTTTGTTTCCATGTGTTCTAGCTGTTTAAAAACCAAAAGTCTAGCAGAAAATAGTAAAGAAAAGGAGGAGACTACTGCAAAGAAATACAGGTGCATCTCAATAAATTAGAATGTCGTGGAAAAGTTCATTTATTTCAGTAATTCAACTGAAATTGTGAAACTCGTGTATTAAATAAATTCAGTGCACACAGACTGAAATAGTTTAAGTCTTTGGTTCTTTTAATTGTGATGATTTTGGCTCACATTTAACAAAAACCTACCAATTCACTATCTCAACAAATTAGAATACTTCATAAGACCAATAAAAAAAAAAACATTTTTAGTGAATTGTTGACCTTCTGGAAAGTATGTCCATTTACTGTACATGTACTCAATACTTGGTAGGGGCTCCTTTTGCTTTAATTACTGCCTCAATTCGGCGTGGCATGGAGGTGATCAGTTTGTGGCACTGCTGAGGTGGTATGGAAGCCCAGGTTTCTTTGACAGTGGCCTTCAGCTCATCTGCATTTTTTGGTCTCTTGTTTCTCATTTTCCTCTTGACAATACCCCATGGATTCTCTATGGGGTTCAGGTGTGGTGAGTTTGCTGGCCAGTCAAGCACACCAACACCATGGTCATTTAACCAACTTTTGGTGCATTTGGCAGTGTGGGCAGGTGCCAGATCCTGCTGGAAAATGAAATCAGCATCTTCAAAAAGCTGGTCAGCTGAAGGAAGCATGAAGTGCTCCAAAATTTCTTGGCAAACGGGTGCAGTGACTTTGGTTTTCAAAAAACACAATGGACCAACACCAGCAGATGACATTGCACCCCAAATCATCACAGACTGTGGAAACTTAACACTGGACTTCAAGCAACTTGGGCTATGAGCTTCTCCACCCTTCCTCCAGACTCTAGGACCTTGGTTTCCAAATGAAATACAAAACTTGCTCTCATCTGAAAAGAGGACTTTGGACCACTGGGCAACAGTTCAGTTCTTCTTCTCCTTAGCCCAGGTAAGACGCCTCTGACGTTGTCTGTGGTTCAGGAGTGGCTTAACAAGAGGAATACGACAACTGTAGCCAAATTCCTTGACACGTCTGTGTGTGGTGGCTCTTGATGCCTTGACCCCAGCCTCAGTCCATTCCTTGTGAAGTTCACTCAAATTCTTGAATCGATTTTGCTTGACAATCCTCATAAGGCTACGGTTCTCTCGGTTGGTTGTGCATCTTTTTCTTCCACACTTTTTCCTTCCATTCAACTTTCTGTTAACATGCTTGGATACAGCACTCTGTGAACAGCCAGCTTCTTTGGCAATGAATGTTTGTGGCTTACCTAGTGAACCAAACTGAGAGACCATTTTGAAGGCTCAGGAAACCTTTGCAGGTGTTTTGAGTTGATTAGCTGATTGGCATGTCACCATATTCTAATTTGTTGAGATAGTGAATTGGTGCGTTTTTGTTAAATGTGAGCCAAAATCATCACAATTAAAAGAACCAAAGACTTAAACTACTTCAGTCTGTGTGCATTGAATTTATTTAATACACGAGTTTCACAATTTGAGTTGAATTACTGAAATAAATGAACTTTTCCATGACATTCTAATTTATTGAGATGCACCTGTATATAGGGGATCTAGATGTAAGAGACAGCTGACATTCATTTAAAAGACATTAGAAAAGGAATGACAATCACTGAAAAATACGCTAGCGTACAAGACAAATAAAATCATTTAGAGACGCAGTTAAGAAGCTGCACTTTGTTTATAGATGCACTACCCGGTTTTGGCCTCTAGACCACTTCCTTCATGGATTCACTTTTCTCTACGCCACTCAAATGCAACTAAAACCACAACAGAACGGGAAATCGAAGCGCTCCCGCAGCCCTCAGGCAAAAAGGTAGACTAGCCACTTGAGAAGACTGGCCATATAAGGTTATAACCAGAGCTGTTTCTGTAACTGGATGAAAAACAATATGGGTTTAATGAAGGCTGGAGAAACTGAGCATTTCAGCATTACATGGCGTTCACATTTAGGATGCCCTTGAGGAGTTTCATTCATAGGCCAGTGCTGAGGGTATTGTCAGGAAATGTACTGCATGTTGGTTGAGTCAAAAATTGTCCTGTTAGGGCAGGGTAAGTTATTTTCTGCTTTGTGGTGACAGTGTTTGTGGCACTGACATTGGATCAACTCCTTTTATAACTCCACTTGCATAATTTAGCCAGTGTAGTCAGACAATGTCCAGATTATCACTTACTTAAACATTAAAAGCAAGCAGAAAAGAATAAAATTCACAGAATGCAATGCTGAATAAGACTACAGGGTGTCCCAAAACTTTCCATGCATATGGGAAATTAACACGTTTTAGGAAAAAAAATGTCTTCCAAAATGTTCACAATTAGTTTATATTTTACAGTATCTCACAAAAGTGAGTACACCCATCACATTTTTGTAAATATTTTATTATATCTTTTCATGGGACAACACTGAAGAAATGACACTTTGCTACAATGTAAAGTAGTGAGTGTACAGCTTGTATAACAGTGTAAATTTGCTGTCCCCTCAAAATAACTCAACACACAGCCATTAGTGTCTAAACCACTGGCAACAAAAGTGAGTACACCCCTAAGTGAAAACGTCCAAATTGGGCCCAAAGTGTCAATATTTTGTGTGGCCACCATTATTTTCCAGCACTGCCTTAACCCTGTTGGGCATGGAGTTCACCAGAGCTTCACAGGTTGCCACTGGAGTCCTCTTCCACTCCTCCATGACGACATCACAGAGCTGGTGGATGTTAGAGACCTTGCGCTCCTCCACCTTCCGTCTGAGGATGCCCCACAGATGCTCAATAGGGTTTAGGTCTGGAGACATGCTTGGCCAGTCCATCACCTTTACCCTCAGCTTCTTCAGCAAGGCAGTGGTCGTCTTGGAGGTGTGTTTGGGGTCGATATCATGTTGGAATACTGCCCTGCGGCCCAGTTTCCGAAGGGAGGGGATCATGCTCTGCTTCAGTATGTCACAGTACATGTTGGCATTAGCTCCCCAGTGCCGGCAGCACTCATGCAGCTCCAGACCATGACACTCTCACCACCATGCTTGACTGTAGGCAAAACACACTTGTCTTTGTACTTGTCACCTTGCTGCTGCCACACACGCTTGACACCATCTCAACCAAATAAGTTCATCTTGGTCTCATCAGATCACAGGACATGGTTCCAGTAATCCATGTCCTTAGTCTGCTTGTCTTCAGCAAACTGTTTTGGGCTTTCTCGTGCATCGTCTTTAGAAGAGGCTTCCTTTTGGGACGACAGCCATGCAGACCAATTTGATGCAGTGTGCGGCGTATGGTCTGAGCACTGACAGGCTGACCCCCCACCCCTTCAACCTCTGCAGTAATGCTGGCAGCACTCATATGTCGATTCTGCAAAGCCAACCTCTGGATATGATGCTGAGCACGTGCACTCAACTTCTTTGGTCGACCATGGCGAGGCCTGTTCTGAGTGGAACCTGTCCTGTTAAACCGCTGTATGGTCTTGGCCACTGTGCTGCAGCTCAGTTTCAGGGTGTTGGCAATCTTCTTATAGCCTAGGCCATCTTTATGTAGAGCAACAGTTTTTTTTTTCAGATCCTCAGAGAGTTCTTTTCCATGAGGTGCCATGTTGAATTTCCAGTGACCAGTATGAGAGAGTGTGAGAGCGATAACACCAAACTTAACACACCTGCTCCCCATTCACACCTGAGACCTTGTAACACTAACGAGTCACATGACACCGGGGAGGGAAAATGGCTAATTTGGCCCAATTTGGACATTTTCACTTATGGGTGTACTCACTTTTGTTGCCAGTGGTTTAGTCATTAATGGCTGTGTGTTGAGTTATTTTAAGGGGACAGCAAATTTACACTGTTATACAAGCTGTACACTCACTACTTTACATTGTAGCAAAGTGTCATTTCTTCAGTGTTGTCCCATGAAAAGATATAATAAAATATTTACAAAAAATGTGAGGGGTGTACTCACTTTTGTGAGATACTGTAGTTCCACCAATTAAATGAGCTCAAAACTCAATCAAGAAAATCCTGCTATCCAAGTCAAGTTGTCTTGCTAACTGGAGCACCAACTTGTAACAGAGCAACAGTCACAATGCTTGTTGATAACTCTCATGTGTAACCATTATTTCTACATTTTGTAATTTCAAATTTTACAGTGTGTGATCTTGCTTTCCTCCCACTACAGTGCACTGTACTTTTCACACGCTTTTTACTCTCATTCCATCTCCCTGTACCTCCTCTGCAGTACTCTCGTGTCTCCCAGGGGGGTCCTGCCTTACACTTCGGGAACCACTGGTATAGAACAATATATTCTAGAGTATGCTTAGTAAATGTCTGCGGTGACAAAGCTGTCATGACAACAAATAAAACAGCAGCTATGGTAATGCTGCTATACAACTGGACATAAACTGTCATGACTCCATATGACATCTGCTATAGCGTTTATGATGTGGTTATGTCAGTCTAATGACACAGGGTTCAAGTAAATTAGTACCAAATAAACGAATACTGCATTAATGGCCCTTTTCACACATACGTAATAACACCCACAGAGCAACTGGCCAGCTAGGTGTAAGATATAAAGTGTAAAACAGTAATAACTGGAAGGCAATTCACACATCACTATCATTCAACACCAAGCTTTGTTTTTCATTTTGCATTTTGTTTTGTTTGTTGTTTTTATTCCAGTAAATACTTGATGAAACCAATCCTTGTTTTTCTCCAGTGATTTTGAGAGCAGTGGAATTCTTACATTCACTGATGTAAGTTCCTTCTTTGCGCTAAAAGTAAGAAGCTATTTCTTACATCAGATTTTTGACTGTCAACAAGAATTTCCCCATTGTTCACTTTCTGAATGAAAATTAAGAGATGAAACTCACTTTTGGAATTTTTCACTTTTGCAAGACATCTATTCTTATTCTTCTTATTATTATTAAATTTGCATCTATAAATTGAGGAAATCTTATATAAGATCATCATAGAGGAAAGAAAAAAAATCAGTGATTTTCTTTTGTTATTGGAGATAAATGTAGTGTCAGACAGCAAGCAAACATGCTAAAATCTAATCTAGAGATCTCAGAAACCATTTGGTCATTTAGCAATAAAGGACAGGAACAGAGAATTATGCTTAGAGAGAGATACTGTGAACGTCTCTGTGTGTTCAACGGTAGCCTTCACATGAAAGATAGAGTTTACAACAGGTTTCCTTTGAATGCAACAGTTGCCCACTGTTTAAGACACCATGCGTACCTGTGTTATGGGATCATTTCAGTGAGAAAACTGATCAATTATTTAGCCCAGAAAAGACAAGAAAAAAGTTAATGAATATACACTCACCGGCCACTTTAACAGGTATACCTGTAAACCTGCCTCACAGTTCGACATTTCCTGCTTTCTGAGATACTTTTCTGTACACCATGGTTGTAAAGCGTGGTTACTGTAGCCTTTCTGTCAGATTAAACTATACAGGTCATTCTCCACAGACCTCTCTCATCAACAAGGCATTTGCTCCCAGAGAACTCAATGGATTTTTTTTCCATACTATTCTGTGTAAACTCTATTGACTGTAGTGAGTGAAAATCTCAGGAGACCAACAGTTTCTGAAATACTCAAACCAACCTACCAGGCACCATCAACCATATCATGGTCAAAGTCAATGAGATTACATTTTTTCCCCAATTCTCATGTTTGATGTGAACATTATCTGAAGTTCTTGACCTGCAACTGCATGATTTTATGCACTGCACTACTCATATGATAGGCTGGTTGGAGAATTGCATGAATGAGCAGGGGTACAGGTGTTCGTAATAAAGGGGCCGGTGAGTGTAATGTTATAATTATTGTGTGTTTTTTTTTGTTTATGCAGCAACTTGAAAGTGGAACAGACAGGAGAGCTCGCCTGTAATATATTTCTGCACTTTTCCGGTCTGCCACTCGACTGAGGATTTGGCTCTGCCTCCAGGAATGGTCCTTATCTGCTACATACTCATTGTGCCCTAACATGAGCTGGCCTGCTTTACAGCTTTGTTTGTTGTCTCACTGGAAACATTTTTGGTGCAAAGCTACTTTAGGAAGAAAATATGCATCTACATATTTCTCTCACCAAAGAGAGACCAGTGCTTTTTCATTCACCATTTAAACTAATGAAGCATTTACATTTACATAAACACAATTTCATTAGCATTTTTATACACTATAAATCATCATCCTTTAAATTTGACTGTAATATGCCCCATCATGCAGGCTCTGTTTTCTTGCCAGGACTCCAACATAATGCACGGTGAAATATTACCGAATACAAGATTGATATTGAAAAAGCAATAGCAATTGAAATAGATTGCAATAATGCTCTAGTCAGAAAGTCTATTTGTCCATGGTGTAATGAATGAGCTGCATGTACTCTAAAGCCTAGTAGTAGATCTTTCATGGCAATGACAGCAATAGATTCTATCTTTTATTATTATTATTTTGTACACTGCTTTGTAATGGAGCATCTATGTTCTGGAAATAGCCCCCTGCTGCTAGTAGAAGTAGCCGGTTTACCTTTGGTTTGCTATTAAAGTTTATGAAGTGTACAGAGAAAGCAGTGGAATTTCACACACTGGACAAATCATGGGGGACATTTAACTGCCCTCTGAACCTGTGTTCAGTAGAAACGGACTGCTATCACCCATTATAATAACTCCTACTTCTGTAAATTCATTAGCATTATGAAATATTTCTGAGATTATCATCTACATCTGCATCCTACAGAGCCACATACATTGCCACATTGTGCAATCCTTAATTACTTTATGGTTGAAATATTAGAGTACAGCTCTCCTCCTTCATAATGGTATACTACTGTCATTACCACAGCCAATGAGTCATCTGAGTGTAGGTCCTTCACAAGTTTGATTGCATTTCATGATGATGGGATGGCACTACTGAGGACCTCAGTGCTGAATGAGATTTGAGATCAGGGAGGCATGGCCCTTGTAATAGACCTCATCCATTAACAGCATGCATCTGATTATTGCCTGTATCTTTCTTATGTATTGGTTTTTATGTTGGCTTTTCCATTACTTTGTCACCCGTATATATATTTGTAGAATTTTGCTTGCACAGCTGATAAAACACTTCTGTCCAAAACAACCTGCTTCTACATCTACTATCGTTGCTGAAGGACACTGCAGTTAATGTATATATTTATTTATAAAAACCCATCAAATCATGAGAACAGCTTCACTGTGCCCTTGCATAGATTCTACAAGTCTCTGAAAATATACTGGAGGAATGAAGACCATTCTTCCAATAAATATTCCCTTAATTCGTGTTTTGGTGATGGTGGTGGAGAGCACTATCCAACACATCAGTTCAAAATCTTACACCTGATATCTGGTGACATCAAAGGCCATAGCATATGACTTAGATCATTTCCCTACTCAACTAACCAATCAGTGAGCTTCATGCATTGGGGATGGTGCGATCATACGCCCACACGTGCTGTATACTAACTGCATGTTGTAACATAGAATTCATCTCAGCCAGTGCAGCCCACAATGTTTTGGAGTGATGTTCTACATGTTTGAGACATACATATAAGCTATTTTTTGATTGGATGCAAATTGAATTGAGTACATAATGAGTCATCAAATAAAGTATAAATTTTAAATAAAAGTACATACATATACTCTCTCTTTATACCATCTCTTTATTTTAATTTCATGGGAGCTTTAATTCTATCATGCAGTACATATATCTGTGAGCATCTGCACTCTTTCTGTTTCTCCCCTCATTATTCAGGTTTTTCCTTTAATTTGACATCATCTAAGTGTATAATATATAAATTTCACACAAAATAAAATTAATATCTGGTGTCATCCCGTGTCCTTAAACCTACATCAATTCTCTTTGGTACACTGCCTAAGGAAATTGGCTAGAAGGTTGTTCCCCTCCTCACAATTCCACCACACACTTTCATGTCTCAGAAGCTTCTGTCTGTGCAGGTAAAATCCCTTGATAATATGATCTATCTGAAGCCGTTGTCTACTAATATATTTCTTTTTTAACAGCAGAGAAACTATCTACATTTCATTTTTGGAGGGAAAATGAATGTTTGGAAACCTCACATTTGTTTTTTCATATTAACACACTAATCCATGTAATGTAAATATGTAATAAAACAGTAAATTTCCTATAAAAATCTGTTCTGTAGATCTTGGGTATTAATTATTAGTAGTGACCAATAGGTCATTTGGTTAAAAAGAGATAATATATGGGTGTAGTTAATAGAGGGTGATAGTTGTACTGTATTATTCAATTTAAGACAAAGGAAGTCATGAGGAAAGTTTCTATCACTAGCCCTACACTTAACCCTAATCTTTGTAAATTTTTGCCAACCAGGGTGGGCAAAGGTTAAGACATTCTTTCTCTGAGACATGTGAAACCAGCCACATACTTTGGAACTGCTTGTTTGCTATTTGCCCTCTTCCACATACATGAGTTCATAGATGTACATGATTGGTTAGTGTTAATATGATTGACAGGGGAGAGAGAGTATGCCATCATTCCCACCCAGAGAGCATGGCTAGTTGGGTTCCATTTGCTGATAGCTGTGGCCTTGTCAGGACTTGAACTTGTGATCTCCAGATGAAAGGGCTAATGCTCGTCTGTTGACCACATGGGAGCCCATAATAGATAAGTTCATTAGGCTATTAATAAATTGAATAAGTTTCAGTAGGCTATTAATAAATTCTGCTGTCTATGTTGTCAATAAATACACTGAAAGAGCTTTATAATAATTGGTACCAAAAATTCTATCTTGTTAAAGCTTTTTTTTTCTGAAAAAGACAGGATGGCCATTGGATCTAATTAAATCTATAGTAACTGTAGTAGTTGGCAGTTGGTTAACATGAAAAGCTTTTCAGTGGCATTCATGCTGAAAAACAGGCCGTTGTTCTCAATAACAAACCCTGCTGTGATCTGCTGAAACAAAGTGTCATTTAGTGTTTGTCTCTCACAATTGGGCAGTGCAAGCAGAGCCTGTGAAAAGAAGCCAAATTAATGTAATGAGCTTTTTTGCTTGATGAGTGAGAGTGCTCAATCTCCAGCAGAATGACAATAATAAGGCCCTGGGCTTAGAAGCACATGCACGATAATGGTAAGTAAATAAACGAATACCTGATCAGTGAATAAAATAAAGACAATCAAATCTATAACAGCGTGGGAGAGAAGGGTCCCGCATGGTGTGATTAGTCTCAGCGGGAATTAAACAACATGGCACTGTGTAGAGCAAGTAAACAGATATTGCTTCATGTAGTCCATCTCTCTGTACTGTAGGTGCTCTGATTCCTCTCCTCTTGCTAGCTGTCGCAAGCAAAAGCTTGGGAGTGCTGATAGTTTGGATCACCTTTGTTTTACCTCATCCAACTGCCATCAAGAATCATTTGTTCCTGTCCTAGTGTTAAGTAAGAGAGCAAGAGCAGGCTAAGCCTGAGGATCAGGAAGCCTGGAAGTTTTGACAGAGGATGGGGGGAAGAGGAATGAATGAGGTAAACAAACAGAGTGCATACATGCTGCCTGTATTGGAAGATCAATCATAGCAAATAGAACAGTGCTAACATGGAGGCAGACCCTCAGCAGTGCTTTACAGCTTATGTGTGTGTAAGTAAGTCTGTGTGGTATGTGCCTAGGGGCCAGCAGAATTGGGCATGCATTGACACTGGCCTATCAGCACTATAAAACCACGCAGACCTTGGCACTTGCCAGCAAAGAACCCAAATCTCTTGGAGTGGCACTAGGCTGATAGGAGGGCAATAAAGACTCAGTATCCTTATGCCAGCTCTGAGTCACAGGAAGGGAGAAAGTCAAAAGCAGAAAGGAAAATAAACGAGAGTGGAGAAAGAAGCAATGTAGTAAAATGACTGAATTTAGAGTGCTTTAGATTTAAAAACATGAGGAGAAGGTCTTTCCTCACATCTCTCCTGGAGATGTTTACGGTCAGATACAATAGGTGTCTACATAACTTCGTTTGGCAAAGCTTTTTGCGCTCATAAAGGTGTTAAATATTCTCTAAAGTTCTGTTCATTTTTAAGCAACACGACTAAATAAAATAGCCGTGTCATCATGTGGTAATGCATCAGAGGTTATGTGGTGATTAGCAAGGACTTAGAGTGGCTAAAATTAAACACTTGACCTTTGAAACAAACCTACATACTTGAATCTGTTAATTAGTCAGGCCAAGTTGAAAAAAAAAAAAATAGCAGAGGAGGAAGAAGAATCTTGTACTTCTCAAGATTTTCTAAGCTCTTTGCAAACAACAACCAAAACTATACAATAACTAATTAATAATTCATCCTTCTATTGAAAATGCGTGACAAATATAATAAAATTTCCCTCAATTAATAAAAATGAGATGAAAATATCAGAACCAGTTGATCACACCCAAGTCAAGATGGCGAAAGAAGGAATTACCCTCACTTTCACATTAAATCAATTTAATGTGCTGGCACACAGGGCATATTTATGGATATGGTTGGGATCTGCTAGCTACACAGAGTCAACATGGCCTGATGGTCACTGGGAAGATGAACCTGGAATAGCAACCTTTTCCAGCAACTTTATGTTACTGAACAGCTGTATTTTAGGACCACACTGCTCAGCCCCATTTTAAGGGATTGTAAGGAGCTAAATGCTGGACTGACCATAGACTGTCTGGTCCAAATTTAATTTAGGAATCTAGCTGGCCACCTTGCATGAAGCTGCCACCAAACAATAAACTCAATATTGGGGGTCTAGGTTGCCCAGAGGTCCTGCACACATATTGGCATAGTGCTTGCTCTAGAGCCTCAAGCATATAACCATCCTGACTGCACTTTTCAAAGGGAGGATGAGAAGTCCAAACTGGGATGAGCCATGATGCAGGCTGCCTCAGATAACTGTGGCTTCATTAAAACAAATGAATAGTACCAGTTTGATGACAGTGCCAGTGAGATTCAGGCATCTCTAGAGCATCAACACGGAGCACTTAAAGTCCTTCTTTCTAACCTGCAGTCCCCAGCCCGCCTCTTAAAGTAGAAAGCAATCTGCAATGAGACACAGACGAAACCCAGATTCATAGAAAATCGAGTGGTGTCTCAGAAACTACACAAACAACACCCAGGCTTTGTACTCTGCTGTTAAAACTTTATATGGCTCTCAAAAATACATCATCACCCCAGTTTGGTCAGCTGATGGCTCAGCACTCCTCAAAAAAGTAAAGTCTGGATCTCATTACATAGGACTGAGCATTTGATCACCATCCTCAACTCATATTATTCCACCAAAACATCATCCTTGTCTTCTTGCCCAGATCTCCCAAAGGCGCTCTGTCTGGATGGACCGCCACAGTTCACAGAAGTTCTGTCAACTATAGAAAGACAAAAACAACACGGGCGCTGGCCCTGATGGAACTCCTACAGAGCTTTTTAAAGTAGTGGTTACATCCCCTACCTATCAAGTTTGTAATAGCAGATAGGACAAAGGGAAACTTTTCCCAACAAAGAACACCATCACCATGTATCTGCGGCATTCTGGGAAAAGGTGTTGGATGTTACCGTGGCTGAATTCTGCCAAGAAAAATTGGTGTGTCACCCCTCACCCCCCTTTTTTTTTGCCTATAACATACTTTGACACCACATCTTATGTTGCTTTGGCTTTCTTCCTATAAAGGTCATTTTGAGTAAGGAGCCAAAACAGTCAATCTCCTTAAAAATGTCTAAACCTTACTAGCACAAAAGAGCCATAAGCCACCAGAGGTTTGCTCGTCACAGATGTATTTGAAACTGTTGTAGAGAAACAGCTGGCTGTGGGCATTGTAAAAATAAATAAATAAATAAATAAAAGTGCACAATGTACAGCACACCCTTGCTCAGAAGTAGATGGAGCAGATAGAGCATAACATTAAAAAACACAACAGACCTGCTGAAATAAAGAATGGTTGCCATCTCTTTTTCCTTTTATGTATGGAAAAGGATAGAAAAATAGATTGCCATATAAATGATTGTGCAATTTCTCCTGCATTACCTAGACACATTTTTATGATAATTTCCTATTTTTATTTATTTGTTTGCTTGCTTGTCATCTGAATGACAAAAAAAAAAGAAGATGGATGAAATATCTTTTGTTACATTTGTAAAATGACTGTTGAGGAAAATCACAAGGTAGGAAATAGTGGCAAGTGTCTAGATGTGTTCAATCTATTTGTCTGTTTTGTTTTTGCTCTTTTCCCAGATGTGCCTGCAGCAGGGTAGGTACACAGAAAAAGTATTTAAGTAAGACAGTGTATTGGGAATTACTCAATGTTACAATATACCGCCTTTAGAAGCCTTTCTGTTCAGTCACAGAGTGTGAACCCGGCTCTTCAGTGACCTGAAATAAATTCACAAATGCATTAAAAAAAATTTAAATGTGGCATTTTCATTTAGATACTTGACTTGCTCGTAGCAATGCTCGTTCATTTCTTTTAATGCAAATATATTATGCTTGAACACCAAGATTATGGTGTGCAGTGAATAGTAAATGGGTCACATAAGCAAAGGGGAAAATGGTAGTCTGAATGCACGCTGTTTTGAGGCTCTTTAAGATGCTAAAGTTCTGTAGATGTCTTTCTACCATATCTTTGAGGACCTGAGAGTCAGAGCCCCTCAAATGCATCCATAAACCTATGTTTTGGTATCTTTCCTGCACAGTTTCTCTCTCAGCTCTTCCTAGCCTGAAGCTGTGACCAGGGAATAGAATTTCAAATGAGCAATTCTACCTTGCACTGCTCCTCAATGATTCCATCCCTGATGGACTTCACTCCTTTTTTCCCCCTCCTTTTTCACTCCTCTGTCCCCTCTGTCTCTCTCCTCTGGCCACTACTGCCAGTCAACAGCTAGATTTTCAGTGACCTCTCCCACCCTTGTTTTTCATGAGCATGCAGCCATCTCATCAGTGTCACCCGGCAGAAGCCCAATTAGCAGTGCTGACATGACCTTTTCTCAGGATCCTGCTTACCATCTGACGAGCATTTCTTCCCACTTCACTCTTCTTTCTTCCCCATTATCTGTTCTCTGTTTACCCTTCCCTTCCACTCAACTGCATTAACCTTTTCACACAAAGTCAACATTTGGCTCTGGGCATCTTTCAAGTCATCAGACACAGACTTGAAGAGATCTCAGAGAGAGAGAGAGAGAGAGAGAGAGAGAGAGAAAGAGAGAGAGAGAGAGAGAGAGAGAGAGAGAGAGAGAGAGAGAGAGAGAGAGAGAGAGAGATTGAATGCTTTTTGAGGAACATTGTAAGATATTACCTCCAAGCCTTTCCTTTCCCCTAACCATCAGAACAGGTCCAGCAGAGCATAGAGTCTAGCTCTCTTCTGTACCCTCTGCACAGTTAGTGTGTTGATGGTAATTATACAGTGTGTTGCATGTGATAATCCTGGTTTCCCTCCCAATCATACAGGATTAATGTGCCATTTGTCTCAGTTAGCTGGACATCTGAACAGTTGCTCACTGCCTCTGTGGCCCAATCAACACAAACTCATACAGGCCCAGTGCCATACTATCCATGCTATTACATATTGGCTCCTGTTTAATATCTGCTCTGTTAAAACTCTACAGTCTACTAGTTTGGAGGTGTGCAGTCTTCCACTCCCACCCGCACCCCACTCTGATCATGCCACTCCCACAGAACATTCCTGCCCAATCCTGCAGTTATTATTTTTGTTTGTAATATGTTTTAACAAACTTTGTTGGTTCTATTACCAAAATATAATCAGATTAGTCCTTTAAAACCACAGCAACTCTGACCAGGATAACCCATTTACTGAAGATATATGAATTAACAATGTGAACACATCATGCAGTGCCACGTGAACCACCCACCATGTCCAATACACTCATGTTAATCAGCATGGTCTTTCTTTGTCCTGTGAGTTTCATATCTGTCTACCTGCTCCTGCCAAAATGATAGTAAATACTACACAGCATTTTTGTTCCGTCTCCTGGGATCCCAGTCCTGATGCACACCTGCTGATGCACATCCCTTTTTTTTTTTTTTTTTACCAGGCTCTAAATTTAGAAGACGAAGTGGAACATAGTCTGCAGTTAGACATGGTATTAGTTGGGCTGGCTCCAATAAGAAGATTGGAAAATTCACTCTTAGCCTTACTAAAGTCACTTTCCCTTTTGGATACATCAACAATAACAGATCAGCTGTTTCAAAACAGCCTGCACCCTCAAGGAAGCATACAGGGACACTACACCCAAACCACTTAACACACAGGTGCCTCATTACTCATTAATACCATACCAATGGATCCCCAAATCTGTTCTCCCGAATAAATGAACTGCAAACCCACCCTCATTGGCTGAGCAGTACCCAGGTGGCATGTTATGCTGTATCAGGTGCCAGATCAGTCTAGTCTCTCTCTCTCTCTCTCTGGTTTAGCCCATGCATTTTCTCTCACTCTCAGCCTCTCTCCTTTTCTCCACTACACCAGCTCCCCTCTGTCAGTAGCAATTTCCCATTATTTTTCGGGGCTTATCTTCCATTCTCAGGCTTCCCGAGCCGACAGGGTGTCACAGCGCATATGGCACATGTCCTACTCTCACTAAACAGCAGGAAGCTATATACATGCTTGCTAATGTATATATAAATCGCTGATTGAGCATATGAGGTTGCAGATTGCAAATGATCTACAGGGCTTTATGTGTGCTGGGCCATTCATCAGGCCAGGCAGCTTTATTTACACCCCTTGCTACCGTGACTGCGAGCCAAACTGACACAACACTCTGTGTTTTTTTTTTGTTTTTTTTTTGAGCTGCTAGAATAATAAACCTCACAACAAGAAAGGTTCAAGGGCTTTAATTTTTACTCGGAAAGCCATCTGTCAGTGCCTGGGTCACCGGATGGGAGGGTAAAACTATGTTGATGTTGTTTTATGGCTGGTGCCAGAAAACCAATGAGCCACACATTCAGCTGCTCACACACACAAAACATCTCATGGACACACACAAAGAGACGTACACACCACCTAGAACAATCAGCGTTACTTATGCACCATGGTGCTTTATAATTATATTATAATGATGTTTAACATGCAGTAGTTCCTAACTATCTCTAGATGATGATTTATTGCTAATAGGTTGATGTGATTGAGTTGACGTAGCTTACATGTTAGATGCCAGACTTGCTCTGAGCACATTTAGTGTTACCTATATCGTGTCCCTTTACACATACACTGCAGGCTATGTAAAGTGTGTTTACAAACACAATTGGACAAGGAGGAGGGTGGGATGCAGTCGGAGACAGAGTCATACAGTCACCAAGCAGCTGTTGGATTCTGCCAGCCTGCACCTGCTATTTATTGCAGCACTCACTGGGAGCTATGCGGGGAACCGGTAAACTGGGTCAACTTCTATTCATCTCTCTCTCTCTCTCTCTCTCTCTCTCTCTCTCTTTCTCTCTCTCTGTCTCTCTCTTGTCATCTCTTCTTTCACACACAAACACTCACGCTTTCATCTTACCTGTCATTGGTGTTCTATCAGTCTATCTATTCTGTCTCTCCCACTACTTCTCTTTCTCCTGTTCCCTCTCCCTTTCCCTTTCTCTCCCTCCCACTCTGGATACTAAAAAAGTGAAATTTGAAAGCAGTTTGGAGCAGTTCCACTAATAAACAGCTGGCCAGACACCCCACGAGCTTCATTAGCAACTATCACTGTGATTCAGGAATCACATTAAACATAATAAATGTGTCAGGCTTCTCAAGGGTCCATGTATGCAAACACACACATGTGCACATTCTCAACCCCTGCTGAGAGGCCTCTTCTTCAGAGACACTCATGCATCCTCAGCACGAGACTTTCTGGATGGATCTTTAGAGAAGAAAGTAATGAAGGGCATATGTGAACGCGTGTGTGTGCAGTCACAGTGCAATTTCTCTTTAAAGCTGTGTGTCTCAACGACTCCCACATCTAGGAGAGGCTTCCTCTGCCGTGCTATGTTTTTTTTTTCCCTGCTCCTGCCCCAGGATGCCTTCATACAGCCAGAGAAATTATAGACTTACAGGTTTAGTTTACAACTCTCTCCTCTATGTGCTATCTTTCCATCCACAATATCACCTTCGTTAGTCTTTATTGTCATAAACCACTAAGGTATTATATGAGAAGGTCAACATAATAAAGAAGCCCCTACACTTCTGGAAGATGCTTCTTCACAATATGAGCTTTCATTAATGTCTGTCTCCACTCATACTGATATATCCACTGAATTACAACCATACCCTTGAAGTGCCAACACACACCTTGAAGTACTGACATACTAATATTGACCTATCTCTTAATGAGGCAACCCTTTATCTTCTATTTCATTTACATAGGTCTAGTCAACACAAATCATTTGGAAAATGCTATATTTATGTTTTGGCCACACTAGCAAGTTTCCTGTCAACAACAAAAGATGAAAATGATTGAAAATGGACTGGGCCATAACACCTTTTGTACTATAAAAGTATCTCAAGCCAGCATAAAAAAATAACAATAACAAGTAAACAGAATGTTAGAGTCTCTCTCTCGCTACGCTGCTAGCAGAGGCTAGCAAGTAGTGCACTTCCGCATTCCAGAGAAGAGTAGCGCGAGCATTATTATTAAAGACCCGCTGGACTTTTCATGTATAGAGCCTCTCTCTGTGTGTATTTCCATGTGCTTGTGTTTTGGTTTGCGTCATGTCTCCGCCTCCTTTATGTTTATTGGTTCCTTGGCTTGTGTCATGTCTCTGCCCCCATTCGCTCATTGGTTTTCTGTTTATTGATTTATCATTAATCTCAGGTGTTATGTGTTTCAGTTTGTTTGCCCCTAATGTGTCTGTGTATTTATACCTCTTCTCCTTTCCAAATTAGACGCGGAGTATTAAAGTAGAATAGAATAGAATAGAATAGCCTTAGATTGAGTATGTGCTGTAAGCCGGCTTCTTTCTTGTTTTCTCTTGCCTATAGTTCATGGTTCTCAGACCATAGGTAAATATTCCTAGTCCCTAGTCACTAGCTCGTTGTTCGTGGTTCCCATACCACTTCCTAGCGTCGTGTGTTTGTTCCCTTTGTTTTGTTTTCAACATATGGATTACTTTTCTATGGATTACTGCCTCTGTTTTGTTTGATGGATATTCTCATTTGGATTACTGCGTTACGTTTGATGGATTATGGTTTGTTTTTTTTGTTCCTTTACTTTTGCATGTGAGTTTTCCATTACTTTAGAAGTGTTCCTAATAAACTGAAGTTTCCCCAGCGCATGCACCCTGACTCCCCTCCTTCCAGTTTACGTAACACAGAAAAAGTGAACAATAATAATCAATGGATAAAAAACAAAACTACAAGAATAGGTAAATAAATAAGGAATTTGAGAAAATCTTTTAAAAAAGAATCGAAAATAATTCGAACTTTCCTTCCACGTCCCACCAGTGTTATAGGCTCTGAATCTGCTGCGACTCTGACCCAGATAAAGTAGTTACTGAAGATGAATGAATATATGAATACTAATGTGCTAAACCATGTACTGCATTATATGTTAACAAGAATTTGTAGTCAAGCCAAGATTTTAACCAGAAGCCAATGTAAGATAAAATGGTTTAATATGGTCAGTCTTCTTAGATGTAGTAACTGCTCATTCTTCCAGCTGCAGTGTATTGCAACATTCCAAGCTGGAAATAATAAATTCATTTGATCAGCATCTTGCACATTCATCATATTCTTAAAGTTGGCATTCATTTCTAATTGAAAATAAGCTGTTTTACATATATAAGATTCAGATTTGTCATATACAGCAGTTGTCTTAAATGACAACAATAGTGATTCTGAAACAACAGATGTTTCCAAGCAACAGACCAACCATCAGTGATCGAGGTAAAATCCGAGAACTAGTATTCATAGTGCCAAAATGAGCAAAAGTCAGTCGTATTTTTTAGCAAAAGATACATGTTCATCTAATCACTATCTTTAAAAGCAATAGTTCAGCCATGACAACTCTCATGAGTGAAATTGTGAGCTTTTATAGATAGGGATGGAGTGTAAATAGGTTTGGTCTAGAGCTGCTACACTGCTGCTGCTGCTGATGATGATCGAGTATGAATACTTGCTCTGATGACATGGCCAGACATAGAAAAGAAGAGAAGCATGCGGCTGCTGCAAATGGTATGGAATGAGGATTGTGATCTCCTGTATTAAAAGTAGCACTTAGATCTAGAAGCAGAAGCGAACAAAGAAATATATTAACTAGCTAGTACTTATCACTCTGACTAATGCAGTCTCAGTGGTAATATTACGAATACTTAGATACACATTGAAACACATATTGAGTTTGGATTGTTTACATTGAAACTGTTGTTGATTTGCCTATTTTGCTTTATGCTTTGTTAACATGGTTTAAGTTTCTTTCTTTTATGAGCTTATGCCAGTGCTGCTAATTCTCCTGGCAGAGTCACCAATTTTAATCAGCCTCACCCTCACCCTGTGCTTTCCTAGGCACAGAATTCTCCAATGTTTGGATGAATTGTTGAGTGTTGAATACCCCAACTGTCTAGCTAGCTTATGTAAATCTATGGGAGAAATCAATTTTACATTCAGTGGCAAAGTCAGAACACCAGATTGCCATTCTAATTTAACCATGTGGATGTTTAGAAATAACTGGTAATACACAATAACCTGGTCTCACCGAGAGACTTGCAAAATGAATTATATTTACAATATACCGTATACAATGTTAACGTAGTCATATATTTGTAACAAGTATAGGTGTTATGAAAATAACATGGCCGCAGTTTTAAATTGTGGTTTATATAGTTTATTACAGTTTATTCACTATTAGTGTCCCAGACATAATTAAATTATGTTTGTAATTTGTATTTAATCGTTGGATTTAAGGAATTATTAACTGGCCACTCTCGCATCCTAATAGGACCCTAACTTCTTGCTTTATTAAAGGCAAGTGTACTAATAGGGCAAAGCTGTTAAGCCTATAGATAAAAGACTCAGTGCTCATTATGACAAGTACATTATGTGGCTACTAGTGGTTAATTAGAGTGATTAACATCAAGGCCATGTCCAATTATATCTATGAACCTATGTTTGCCAGCATCACATTGGTTGTGCCTTCGTCAGTGGATGTTTGTGGACGTCCACCTCTCAGTTGGTCTACAACATTTCCAGTCTTTTTGAATTTGTTCATAAGTTTGGCATCAGTGTTGTGTGTGATGTACTGCATTGAATTGATGTGCTTGCCAAGTCCATAGAAACCTTGCGACAGCTTCCCAATCCAGCCATGAGTATGATTTCAAATTCTTGTTTTGTCAAAGGCATTCTTAAAGGCTAAGTATGAAAGATTTTGAAACACATTTTGCTATAAAGTGTTAATTTCCCCACTTTTGGGACACCCTGTAGATTGTTTTCAATAAAATCATGACAGAGAAAAAGACCCACAACAGTTTCTTAATTCACTTATGCCTTTTTATTACTTAAGACTTCAGATTTGCTCATTTTCAAGTATTTAAAATGAATCCATTGCTTAAAGGTTTGACTGTCAGTGTACAAACAGTATGGATTGGACAGCCCATCAAACCTCCCCATGCACCGTCCTGCAGTAGAGACAAGCCGTTGCAGTGCAGACAATCCCCTGCAGTACAGACACCCCCCTGCAGTACAGACACCCCCCTGCAGTACAGACATGCCCCTGCAGTACAGACACGCCCCTGCAGTACAGAAATACCCCTGCAGTACAGCCACGCACCTGCAGTACAGCCATGCACCTGCAGTACAGATATGCCCCTGCAGCACAGACATGCCCCTCCAGTACAGACACGCACCTGTAGTAAAGGCACGCCCCTGCAGTACAGAAACACCCCTGCAGTACAGAAACACACCTGCAGTACAGACACGCCCCTGCAGTACAGAAATACACCTGCGGTACAGACACGTTCCTGCAATACAGACACGTCCCTGCAGTACAGAAATACCCCTGCAACTCAGACATGTCCCTGAAGTACACACACACTGCTGCAATACTGACACACTCCTGTAGTACAGACACGTGCCTGCAGTACAGACACACTCCTGTAGTACAGACACACTGCTGCAGTACTGACACACTCCTGTAGTACAGACACGTGCCTGCAGTACAGACACACTCCTGCAGTACAGACACACTCCTGTAGTACAGACACGTGCCTGCAGTACGGACACGTGCCTGCAGTACAGACACACTCCTGTAGTACAGACACATGCCTGCAGTACTGACACACTCCTGTAGTACAGACACGTGCCTGCAGTACAGACACACTCCTGCAGTACAGACCATGTCCAAAAGGAAAAGTTCGTGAAGCATTGTGGATTAGTGTATAACAGAGGGGTGCAACAATGGTAATAGAAACAATTGTGTGTGTGTGTGTGTGTGTGAGAGAGAGAGAGAGAGAGAGAGAGAGAGAGAGAGAGAGAGAGACAGACAGACAGACAGACAGACAGACAGAGAGAGAGAGAGAGAGAGTAAGAGAGAGAGAAAGAGAGAGAGAGAGATCTGCCCAAAAGTTCTGATTCTGGTCAGTAAGAGGAAGTGCTGTATACATGTGCATTTTCACAATCAAGCATTACAATAGTACCAGACCTTGCCTCCAGACACACCCTCACACTCCTGCAGTATTGCCAACCTTGCCTTCTGTTATATAGCCGCTAGGGACTTGTCTAGCAGCACTGTTGCACATCTGTTCTGGAGTTGGATACCAATTAAAGAGAGGCCACCATGCTTTGAGGAGCCGCTACACACATCGACACAAAGACAAAGTGCTGGCCCCTTTTCCAGTGACTGGACCCCTCTCATCAATATTTCTTCTGCTTCAGGGCAGGGATTCAGTGGACAGCCAAGGCTTCCTCAGTGGCATGTGCTCTGGCAGCATTCAACACCATTTTCCTGCTTTCTTCCCAAATGCCATAAGTCAGTCTGTCTCAGTGCAGGAATCAAAACATGCCCTGTCTCATCACACTCACAGCTTTATACATTGACCATTGGATCATGAATAATCTGAATTATTTAATTGACATTTACCTCAAACCAATCTGATGTGGAAAACAATCAATTGGCTTATTGCATGCAAATGTCTTGGTGTCTTTAATGCAGTGAATAAGAGATAAAACCATGATAGTTGTGATCATGAGGGAGAGAGAGAGAGAGAGAGAGAGAAAGAGAGAGAGAGAGATCTCTACAATCACTCTGTTCCCTGCCCTTTACTTACTGCACAACTGAGGCTCAATCTAATATTTTTTTTTTATTTCTCCTCTGATGAAATTCACTGTAATTTCCTTCCTCTCTATTACATAGTAATAGACTTTATACCAGCACGGTGTTAAATTCTCAAATCAGAAGGTGTGCATTCATTTTCTAAATCAGCATGGATACAACAGTAGTTCCAGCCTAAACATAAATTATAGGTTTATATTAATCGCAGCTCCACATAATCTAAATATAATACTAAACTAATTTTTTTTTTTTTAAAGAAAGAAAGAAAGCGTATTCTCATTTGAACAACGCTTAATATGTTTATGGAACATTTATGGAAGTTGTCTCTGGTGTCAGTCAGTAAGTTTTCCAACATGGGAAAGTCTTCAGAACACAGGTGTTTGCATGGCACTTTACAGTTTGTTTATAGCTGCTGTAACATAAGTGATAACAGGAACTAACTTTTTTTTGTGGACATTCCATAAGATTAAATGTTACAGTTAAAAACAGTTAAAAAGTGTTACATGCCATTCATTTAAAAATGAACACTTTGGCAAATCATTGCACTCACTGGCAAATCGTTGTTTTATTCCTTACTGAATAGGTTACATTAGGCTATAATACATAGAACAGGATAATGGAAATGAGAGCTGTTTTTTTCCCCTTTTTAAAAAAAATTATACATGAACTTCTTCTATCTACCCTGGACTCCTCTTGACCGCCAATAAAGACATGGATGAAATCAGTTCATTTTGTGCATTTCATCTTTCTCACATAACGAAAATTGATTGCTTTGCTTCTACCCTTTAGAGAAACACTGTCTATACAGTATATTATCCACCATACATTCTTATGAGCATTTATATGTAGCTATATGTTTGCTGTTTTTGAATAAGTGGACAAAAAAGAAGTCAGTGTAATAAAAGTGAAGAGCCACCTCCAACTGAGGCAGAAGAAATAAGTCATTCTGATGATTTGTAGTATAGCAAGCAACAGCCAATGATGCAGTCCTGCTGAACACATATTAAGGGTAATCGATTGCTCTGATGAAGTGCATGTGTGGCAAGGTTTAATCGAGACCACATACTGTGTACATGTCCTATATGATAGACTATATAAGGATACTGTTGCTGGTGTGTATGCATGCCTATATGTGTGTGAAGCTGTCACACTTTCACGGCAGCTCGAAACTGAAACTCGAAAATGTATGAATCATTAGGAGGTGGTCTGACGAGGATGGAGTTGGCATCATGTTCAACAAGAAAAGCGACTTTGTTTATCATCTGATCTGTTCACGTTATGTCCGTATGTGTGGCAAACCAGTCTTATTACTGACAGCAACAGCTGCAGGAGAACTTGTCAGAGAAAGACCATGTGAGCAGCTCTGCTATCATCAGTGCCATCCACATTTCTCTGTAAGCACACTGTAAACCCTAATGCTGTCTTTACTTAAATGATCAAGTAATCATGACTAAACATTACTTAAAATGTTGCGTTTTGAATCAAAAATCTATGTTTGTTTAACTTCTTTACCTACAAAATACATACACTTAAGATTTCAAGTGTTATGAACTCAAAATCATGATTTATTAAAATAGCTAAATAGCTGAAATAGATTGGCCATGCAAGGAGTTCCGCCTGGCAACAAGAGAACTAATGCACTGATTGGTAGATAATTGCAAAAGGCGGTCCTCTTCGTCTCATCAGTTGCTGGTACCACAGCGGAGTAGTGAAGTTCAAGAGTTCATCATGAGTAGGAGAGATGACTCTGTGTGTGTTTACAAAAAAATGGGCATAATGTAGAGGACATTTTGTAAATAAAGTTAAATTTTGCTTTAAAAAAAAAAAGTGTTAATGTATTTAAGCACATTAGTTCCCTGTTGGACTAGTGGCTAACATGCAATGCTCTCACTTCTGCAACCCAAATTTGATTCCTGGTCAGTAAACTATATGAAGGTGAACTTAACAATTTAAGTACAGTCTACACGAGCACAGAAGTTAAGTGGACTTAAATATACAAGTTTTGGGACACCCCATTACTTATTATTTTGAGTACAGTCAGCTTGTTAGGGTTTTCAGTACATATACTCCAGTATGGCCTTGCTTTTGATTTACAACTCTCCAGTCTCTCACAAATGCACTGTGACCCATTTGAATGAAACCAGGACTGTCAGCAAGCTAAATTTACCACAGCAGGCATTCATAAAATAACATGCACAAAATAACACTCTGCTTGTGCACGTGCCTGAATCAGTCCTGTAAAATAACACAGATTTGATCGTATGGATCTTATGGCACTACAGTTAGATCAAATGATGTGTGCAAAAACTGCACTTCGACAACATTGATTGTCGTAGCGCTGCTTGCTCCATTTCGCTTTGCTGTAGCTTAAACAAAAGCCATTCTAAATGTCAGCTGGAGATTGTGAGAGCGACACATAAATAGTAATGGTGATAATGCTGCACACTTAGCCACCATTTATCTATAATACCACACCTCGAACTTATTGAGTATTATATTCAGAAAATCACGGCTGGAATTTATCCTCACTGCACTCCACCTCTATTTTCTCTCAGCATGACACAAAAACATCATCTCAAACGCCATCAATACTATATTTTCAGTGTGAGTACGAGTAGGAGTGCATGTTTTTTGGTACTCGTTGATACTAATAGCAAAATAAGTAACCTACTGTACTTAATATTCCCCGGTTTAATTAGTGGCCATGAAAAGTGCATGTGTGCATGTCTACACTACAAGGATCGTTCTTTATAATGTTAGCTAGTTAGTTTGAAATGAAGTGAAAAAGAGTGGGGATTTTTTCACTTCTAAAAATTGCTACTGTACATCTGTAGGTAAAATGTTTCATTGCATTTGAATTTCTTGTTGTCATGGACCATTTGTGGCTGACCGTCAAAAACAATTTACTGGATTGAATCTAAGAGCTAGGGCTGAGAGATGATGACATAGTATCTGTGTATATTGTGGTCTAGTGGTTCACACATTTGCCTCGCACCTCCAGCGTTGGGGGTTTGACTCCCACCTCCGTCCGGTGTGCATAGAGCTTGCCTGTTCTCCCCGTGCTTCGGGGTTTCCTCCCCCAGTCCAAAGACGTGTTGTATTTTGGCATTTCCAATTCCAATGTTTTGTGTGTGTGTGTGTGTGTGATTGTGCCCTGTAATGGGTTGGCGCCCTGTCCAGGGAGACCCCGCTTTGTTCCCCGAGTTCCCTGGAATAGGCTCCAGGCCCCCCTGTGTAGGATAAGCGGTATGGAAAATGGAAACAGCATGGAAACAGCAGACAACATGAATGGAAACAGCAGATGTGATGTTACATTTGTTTTCATGAAATCTTTTATATACAGTAAGGGCTTAAATCACATAGTATTACATGGCATCGGATTGTAGCATTGGAGCATTTTTACAAAATATAAGTAAATGAGTATGGTATAAGTCGGATAGACGATGCCCGATAGTACTGAGGCAGTATGTAGTTCAAACATTTTTGCTTCTTATTTGTGT
Source organism: Cranoglanis bouderius (assembly GCA_023630585.1). Lineage (NCBI taxonomy): Eukaryota > Metazoa > Chordata > Actinopteri > Siluriformes > Cranoglanididae > Cranoglanis > Cranoglanis bouderius. Next base: position 18,279,995 of record CM042540.1, read on the forward strand.
GTTTCGTATAGTGGCATTCTCATTCAGTGTGCCCACCATTTAGGAACATTTAAAGTGAAGCACTCTGTGATGCCCCGTCAGCTCTAGAACTTCGGTAGAGCAACTGCTGACCACAAAAACCCTACAATTAATTTTTCAGCAGTTTTAGTAATAGTGCATGACATCTCACTAAATATTTCAGAATGAACATACTACTCACACTAAAAGTACACAAAGTACACCATTTGTGATGCAGCTTCAGTTTTTATTTCAACACCACTAATAGCACTTTGAAAGGCCATGCACTGCAGTCTACATCGCTGTCACCCCTTTCACCCACACACACAAACACACAAACATGATAGAAAATGTGTACAGTGGGCCCAAACACAGCTACTGTCTTGATCTGATTTTCTAATCTCATTAGTCTCACTTCTCTACCCGCTTTGTGACATGCAGGAACTTTTGCGACAGGTTGGGAGTGTGAATAAGTTGATTTGCCGTCCTTAATGGGCCTAAAAACTGCAATAAATATAAACAAGCATGAGTGCACCTGCCACTGCCAATAGCAAATGAGGCTCAACATCTTGCACACAGAAGGGGTAGGTGACTATGTGATTCTTGACATTTAAGCAGGAGGTAAAATTACTCATAAGTGTTTTATATAAACAGCAGCCATGTAATTATCAGGCCAGCGCTGCTTGCTTCCTGCGTCAGATCAGTGTGAACCACAGCCATGCATTAGCACGGGAGCGAGAGAGAGAGCGGTGCAGGTGTTAAAGGCTGAAAAGGCTAGTTTGGTTTGGCATTTATAGATTACAGGAAATGTTAATGCTATGTCAAACGCACAAGCACCACATAAAAGAAGTCGATGAACAGCAAGAAAGGTTGAATCACCGACAAAGAAGTGGATGATGCAAAAAGAGAAAATCTGAGGTACGAGCCATTACAGCGCTTCGGTTAGATCTGAGGTGAAAGCAGCAGCAGATTATATGAGTTATATGTGCAACATGTTACATTTTTTCAGCACAAGCAAACAGGGCTGTTTAATGTTAGTATTTGAAAAGAGAAGAAAAATGTGATTAGCCATGCAGCAGACTGGCTAAAGCAGTCAAAGCATTTCAGCCATGCAAGTCATTAAGGACAACAGAGGGAAGAACCAATAAGCTGCCAATAAGTGTTTACAGCCATTATACAAAACAAAATCAACAGACCAGCAGCTTAGTGTTAGATGCTAAGATGTAATACATTGAGCTGGCAGAGTTAAAGTGTCAGTAACACATTAACATGCTACATGTTTTGGACACATGTTCCGAGTCCTTTCTAGACTGTGTTGTTTACAGATTACCTGCTATGATTAAATTATGGAAAAGTTGTGACGGGTTCTTTAATCAGACTTTGGTGAGGAACCGTATTTAATTTGGGGTTAGATATATTGGAAACTGTAATCATATGATCTGACTGTAGTGAAATCAGAACACAGAGACATTTCATCCATACACCCATCTATTCATCCATACATCCATCCATCCAACCATCCATCCATCCATTTTCCATACTGCTTATCCTACAACTCGGGGCACAAGGTGGGGGAGACCCTGGACAGGGTACTGACCCATCACAGGGCACAATCATACACACACATTCACACACTACAGACAATTTGGAGGTGCCAATCAGCCTACAACGCAATGTCTTTGGACTGAGGGAGGAAAACTGGAGTACCTGGAGGAAACCCCCCCAAAGCACAGGAAGGACATGCAAACTCCATGCACACAGGGTGGAGGCGGGATTCAAATTCCCAACTCCAGAGGTGCGAGGCAAACATGCTAACCAAATGTAGTAAGTGCAGTAAGTAAGAAATGTAGTAAAGTAGCAAAGGAAAATGTTTCCACATTTAGCACAGCTACTGAAAAGGCTAAGGGCTAAGGAACTTGAATGCAGCTGTTTGATAACATTCCATAGCCAATTCCTGGAAATTTCTTGGGCACAGTCTACAAAATGCTGCAGACTCAGCACATGTTTGCTGGGTCAAACTGTTGGGTAGATAAATGACAACTGACTGCACAAACATCATGATAATGTTGATAATATAAACGTTATAAATGTTAAAATAATATAAATAATATAAATGGCAGTTCATTTAGCTTTCTGCACTTGTGACTCACATTCTCCTTTGTAGATGGTCCTACATAGATACCCTAAAGACTTACGCTTCCCCAAAAACAGTACCCGTGACTCACGCTTGCTTCAGTGGAGAATCTCACATGGATACTGTAGATTTCTACCTAAGAACTGCTGATGTGATCATAAAGACCTGTCCTGTGTTCATCTTAGAACTATTATTCACAAGATGCTTATACTGACCATCCTTTCAACACCCTTTACAACTGTACACTGATTTATTTAAGCAATACTGCACAAGAGTGTGGTTATACTGAATATCGGCATGACCTATGATTCAGCCGTAGGCACAAGCCCACAGGTTTTATACAACAGTTCTATAAACTAGACATATCGAGTAAGTGGCATTTCAAACACAATACATCCAAATGTTTTGTTTCCTTTTGCTCTGCGAATAGAAACAGATTCCAAAGAAGCTACATTCATTTTAACTCATGTTGATTTGCACTTTTCCATTAAAGGTGCTTCCAGTAAAATTGGCTTCCCTTCTTCCTTTTCATCTTCATCTGAAGTACTTTCATATTTTAAGTCAAAAGTTATATTTCTGCAATGTCCCAGTGCGTCCCATTACGGTTATTTAAGCAATATTGGAATGCCTCTCGACCAATCATATCAGAGGACTGGAAATAACTATTGCAAAAAATGATTTATAATCCCACTATTCAGTGTCGCTCAGAAGAGGATGGATTCATTTTTCAGTCTGGATCCTCCTCCTCGTGTTGTCTCAGGGAGTTTTTCCTTGCCACTGTCGCCTCTGGCTTGCTAATTTGGGTTCTAAATCTACATGTGGATTTACGTAAAGCTGCTTTGTTAAAAGTGCTATGGAAATAAAAATGAATTGAATTAAGTACCAAGCTTATTCCTATATTCACTGGTGATTTTATCAGGTACACTTTTTATGAATACAATCCTTGACTGTAAACTGTTGCTGTGCACATTTTGCTAATCCACTTTTATTCCCGCCATTGATAGAGGGGTACCACCAAAAGGTCACTGTTGACTAGGTATTATTTTGGTGTTTTGTACCTTTCTAAGCGCAGCAGAGACTCTGATATGATAGTGGCATGTTAGTGTGTGTTATGAGTGTATCAGGCACAGCAGCAATACTGGAGATTTTAAACACTGTGTTCGTATACTTACTGGCCACTTTCTTAACCAGGATAGGGTAGAAAAGGGTATAGAAAATATGTCAAAGAGCCACATGTAGTGACTGCATGCTTATTGTCTCAAATCTCCCCATCGCGTCGTGGTTCGCCATGTGCTCATGTTTGTATTGGTTTCCGTTTTGGTTCCCCCATCATATTCACCTGTTTTGTATTAGCCCTTATTTTTGTCTATTTATACCCTGTTGTGTCTGTGTACCTTTGTCACATTTAATGTTATTGTGTCTTATAGTCCCTTTCAGTCTAAGCAGTGATTCCTTGGTCCTTATTTTTTAGTTCCATATTTCCTGATTTTTGTTCTTATTCATTTAATCATTTCTTATTCTGATTCTGATTATGGATGATCCTAATTTGTTGCAGCCTGCCTGTGTATTGACCTCCCCAATGGTCTTTGACGATAACTCTTGGTTTACCCGCAATAAAACATACACCAAGCATCCATACTTGCGTCCTGCCTCATTTCACAGCATAATACACCTACAAAGTGCACTTAGATGGTAGGTTTACCTAAATGTAGGTATCTTGTAGGCATGTAATAGTCCGGCAGCTGAGGGTGTATATAAATATAGAGTAGCATCTGAGGCAGATGTTGCAGCTGGAGTGAGAAAAGGTTGCATGAGTAGTGAGATAGTGACAGCCTCTGTCTGTGTAGTGAAGCCTGCCAGCGTCTTCCTGTAGCCTGCAGACCTTGACAGGGAATGAATCTCACATACATGTACACTCACACAATGTTTCAAGAGAAAAAACAAAACAGAAAAAGCTAGAATACAGCGCATACAAAAATGAAAGCAGCATTCACTTGAAATAGACACAGGCACAGACACAGACACTCCCACACACTGCCTTAGTTATGCCCTGCTGTATATGGATAATGCGACTGTGCTGACCTCTGGTGTGATCAGTGCTGCCAGTTTTATGTCTTTTCAGCAGGACTTACTGCAGGATCACAGAAGTTTGCTGCAGAAGCATTTTTATGAAGGGAAAAGGTCAGAACATTTTTGGCTGCCGCACTCGGACGTGATTGCTGTGGACAGCAGTCTCTTTGATGTGAGGAATGCAGAGGTTAATCCGAAATCTTTTTTTTTTTTTTTTCATTCTGCTGAAACCTGCATCTCACTTTCAAAGAATGAGGGACACACATTTAATACGTTATCAGTCCTTCCTTCTCAGATAAGCCACGTTATAACATGATGTGCTGTAGCAAAAGTGCTTTAAATGCAAAATGACTGTAATACTTTAATGCATAACACTCAGTCCTTTACTGGCATCGTAGCAGAGTGTGTATGTGTATGTGAGAGAGAGGGAGAGAGAAAAAAAGAGAGAGAGAGAGAGAGATGAAGAGGGAGGAGGCACACAGATGTGAGTTGCAGCAGGGCCACAGGTGCAGCACTGTTTTAATGAGCTGGATAAGGCAGTGCACTAAACTTCCTCATTTGTTGTCATCATACTGATTGGTCACTTAGTGACCGATCTCTCTCTCTCTCTCTCTCTCTCTCTGCGCATGCGTGAGTGAGTGTGTGAGCGTGGACGGAGCGTGCGAGTGAAAACTCTATCTTTTGCTATCTTTTTGTGTTGTTTTGTGTTGTATAGTGTGCAAAGTGGGTGAGTGGTGAGTAGTGCATTTTTCTGTGTGTGTGGGTGTGTGAGTGTGTGTGTGGGTGTGTGTTTGAGTGTGTGTAAGACGCCGGCGCGGGAGGCTTGCTGCCGGCGTCATGGCGTTTAAAAATTTAACCCGGAGGCACGGGTTTAAAGTGTTAGTGACGGCCGCGTGCTCGGTAGAGGAATGCGCTGCAGCGGTGGCTAAACTAATCGGGGCGAAGAGCATTATAACCGCCGCGCGGATGAATAAGGCGGTGGTCATGTTTGTGGATGAGGTTCACAAGGCCGAGGCTGTAGTTTCTAATGGCGTCGTCATCAAAGACACGTTGGTGAAAGTTTTCCCCCTTAGCGCCCCCGCTAAACGAGTGATCTTATCTAATGTGCCCCCCTTTATTGATTTTGAAGATCTCTGTAAACAATTGTCCAGATTCGGTAAAGTAATATCACCTATCAAAATGATACCTACAGGCTGTAAAGACCCAGAGCTGAAGCATATCTACTCCTATAGGAGACAGGCTTTCATGGTTCTCAACAACAGAGAAGAAGATCTAAATGTAACATTCAAATTAAAGCTGGATGGAGAGGAGTTCACTATTTTTGCAACTTCCGGAGGTTTAAAGTGTTTTGGGTGCGGCCAGGAGGGACACCTAGTCAGGAACTGTCCCAAGGGACAGGCAACAAGTGAACAGGGGACAGGAACCGTAAAAGAGAATAATCAGGAAAGGGAACAGATAAACAGGACAGTGTAGAGGACAACACATACACAGAGGATCAGGAAGAAAATAAACAGCAGGAAACAAACACAGAAACTCAGGAAGGGAGAAAAAATACTGAACCAGAAATAAATCAAATGGAGACAGAAAATGAAAAATCACAAGGTAATGTGAATAAAAACATTGAAATTAATACACAGCCAGCTGACAGCCAAAACACTGATGAGTGCACAGACATAGACGTGGCCATAGATGATAGTGGCTTTACTCTGGTCAGGTCAAAAAGAAAATTAAAAGAAGGAAGCAGTGGCTCACAATCCAGAAAAAAAGGTTTAGCCGAAACAAAAAAAGAAAAGCAGATCAGAACTGGCAAGGAAACGGAGACAGAACTGAGCAGCGACCAGGACACCAGTGTAGAAACGGACAGTGATGGGGACGGACAGAGCGGTAACGAACAAACAGGAACATACGAAGAAAAAGAAATTAAACAGTTTCTTCAAAAAACCAAAAATATGGAAGGAGTCAAAATAGAGCAATACTTCCCAAATAAACACAACTTCGTGAAATCTATTACCACCGCAATAAAGAAAAAGAACAAGAACTTCACAGATCCGGAAAAACACAGACTAAGAAAGTTTTTAACGAAAGCAAGGCGAGATCTGATACAGGAAGATGAGGAGAGTGTATAAACTAAAGCCTGCACAATGATGATGATTACTCTCTCTTTATTTTTCTTTTTTTTCTTTTTTTTCATGACTCATTTCAACATTGCTTCCTTAAATATAAGGGGAGGAAGAGATGCAAGAAAACGAGCAGAACTTTATGATCTGGTTAAATTAAAGCAAATAGATGTAATGTTCATGCAGGAAAGCCATAGTGACAAAGGCAGTGAGTGTAAATGGAATTTAGAATGGGAAGGGGAAGTAGTGTTAAGCTCCGAGAGCTCAGTGAGCGCAGGAGTGGGGGTTCTGTTTGCAAAACACTTCTTACCTGAATCTTATACCAAACAGGAAGTGATCGCTGGCAGACTACTTTTAATCAATGCAAAATATGAATGCTTCAAACTGACGCTAATTAATGTTTATGCTCCAACCAGAGGTCCCGAAAGAGTTTTATTTTTAAACAAACTAAGTGAACTTTTAACCAGCTGTGACCCCAACGATTATGTGTTTATTGGAGGAGATTTTAACTGCACACAAAATGACTCCATAGACAGGAACCACATAGAACCTCATGCAGCATCGAAGAATACGTTAACACACCTCATAAAAACTCATGATCTGGTAGATGTATGGAGAAGACTACATGTAACCGAACGGCAGTACACATGGACACATTTTAGAGATGGTCTTATTTCTCTAGCTAGATTAGACAGATTCTACTGTTTAAAACATCATTTTAATGTTTTTAAATCTAGCTTAATAACACCAGTTTGCTTCTCTGATCATTCTCTAGTTACATGCAGAGTTTTTATTGCAAATCTGAAGCCCAAAAGTGCGTACTGGCATTTTAATGTGTCTTTACTAGATGATGCAAATTTTACTGAGGCTTTTAGATCTTTTTGGACCTGTTTTAAAAATGAGAAGGGTTTATTCTCCTCCTATAGACAATGGTGGGACCATGGTAAGATTTTAATCCAGCAGCTCTGTCGTGAGTACACGGTCAACATCACACGGGACATAGTGAAAAAAGCGTTAATGGCGGATTTATTGGGTAAAAAAGCGCAAGGTGCTCTCATCCGGTCCAGATTCAAAGGAGCTAACGAAATGGATGCTCCATCAAAGTTCTTCTTCGGACTGGAAAAAAAGAGTGGACAGAGCAGATTCATACATACACTTCACACCGAAAAAGGACAAGACATAACACACACTAATGAGATCCGACGGTATGCCATGAACTTTTACCAAGACCTGTACAGGAGTGAACACAGGGACAACAAGGAGCTGTTAGACACCTTCTACCAGGGACTTCCAAAAGTCTCCTCAGAGGACAACGCAGCACTAGAAGGTCCGCTGGTTCTGGAGGAGCTGCAGGCTGCATTGAACACCATGCCAGGAGGAAAAGCACCTGTAATCGATGGCCTGCCAGTGAAATTCTACAGGTTCTTCTGGAAAGAACTGGGAGAAGATCTGCTGGCGGTCCTTCAGGAAAGCTGCAGAAAAATGTGTCTACCTCTGAGCAGCCGGAGAGCAGTGATTACACTTCTCCCCAAAAAAGGAGATCTCCAGGACATTAGGAACTGGCGTCCAGTGTCACTGCTATGCACAGACTATAAAATTATGTCAAAAGCGCTGGCTAACCGTCTTAGAGACATCATGGACTCCATAATCCAAAAAGACCAAACATATTGTGTGCCCAATAGGTCCATTATTAACAATATCTCATTAATTCGGGACATTTTGGACATCTCTAGGTCATTGGCAGTCGATCTTGGTCTGATTTCACTGAACCAAGAAAAAGCTTTTGACAGGGTTGAGCATCAGTACCTCTCGAAAACTCTGGAGGCGTTTGGTCTCAGCCCCAGTCTTATAGCGATGATGTACCAAGATGTTGAAAGTGTACTCAAGATCAACGGAGGGTTAAGTGCACCTTTTAAAGTACAGAGGGGAATAAGACAAGGATGTTCATTATCAAGTATGTTATACACTCTAGCGATTGAACCTTTTTTACATCGACTACGAGACTCTTTAAATGGTTTTATTGTACCTGGTTTTAACGTTCCACATGTTTTATCTGCTTATGCTGATGATGTCATGATTTTAGTACAAAACCAAACCGAGATCAAGATTTTAGAAAAGGTGGTTTTTGATTTTGGCTTAGTTTCTTCCTCCAAAACCAACTGGAAAAAGAGCGAAGCAATCGCAATAGGAAGTTGGTCACAAGGTTTGCCAAAATTACCAGGTGGGCTAGAATGGAAAAAAGGAGAATTTAAATACCTGGGAATTTACTTAAATGAAGAAAAGAAAAACTGGGAAGGAGTTAAGGAAAAAATAGAAGGCAAACTAAAAAAATGGGAATGGCTCAAACCAAATATGTCACTCAAGATGAGGGTACTAGTGGCTAATAACTTAGTAGCCTCAATGCTATGGCATCGCTTAGCTTGCCTGGAGCCCCCTACTGGGTTAATTGAGAAGGTACAAGCTCTACTAGTTAGCTTTGTGTGGGACAAACTACACTGGGTTCCGCAGAGCGTTCTCTTTCTCCCCAAAGAAGAAGGAGGTCAGGGACTGGTAGACATCCAAAGCAGAACCACAGCCTTCCGGTTTCAAATCATACAAAAGTATCTGATCAGTTCTGATTCCCTGGTTTGGGGAGATGTTACAAGTTTTATATTGAAGAAAGTTAATGATTTTGATTGCGATTGCACCTTATTTGTAATGAACCCTACTGTTTAAAATGTTTCCAACATGTCTAACTTTTATCGCAGTGTTTTTAAAACATGGTCTCTGTTTGAATGTGGATCTCAAGGCCCTGCTGTCTCACTGTACTGGCTCCTAGAAGAGCCTTTAGTGGGAGGCGGACGAATGGACATTAAGGACAGTTCTCCAGGTATTGATCAAATCACACAATCAAATAAGTTCACAACACTCAGGAGACTAGTGGACACCGCAGGACCGGAGTTTAAGGATGTAAAAGCGGTGGCAGAGGAACTCGGCGTGAGGTCACTACGGCATACAGAGGACATCATAGAAAGATGGATCAACAGGCTGTCAGTGGAGGAGCTGAACCTGATTAAGGAATATCAGCAAGGAACAGAAACACCAGACAAAGGTGACCCCTTTCCAGAACTTGAACTTTTACCCAAACTAAATGGATATGAGGGCATTTATCTCGACACAGAAAAAGGACATGTTTTACCAATTTACGAAGCAAAAGGGAAAGAAATTTATAAATGCTGTGTGAAAGTGATAAATAAAAGGATACTTAACGGACGGGTGGACACAGTGTGGAGAAAGAAACTCAGGATTTCAGAGGACATTAAGCCGGTATGGAGGGTGTTTTATAAGATGCCACTTAGGAAAAGAGCCGGTGACCTACAGTGGAGAATTTTACATGGTGCTGTGGGAGTCAATGTTTTAATCTCTAAACTAAATCATGATGTTTTAAACACATGTCCCTTCTGTAATGAAACAGAGACTGTTTTTCATTGTTACACAGAATGTAAAAGACTTAACCCTCTGTTTGAGCTGCTGAAAACTATTTTTAATTTGTTTGGTGAAAAATGGTCACAGATACGTTTTATTTTTGGTGCAGGATACCAACAAGCAAAAAAAACAAAAATGGGAACTGATCAATTTTGTTGTAGGAGAAGCAAAAATAGCAATCTACATAGCTCATAAGAACCGAGTGGAGAAGAGACGAGCGATCAGTCCCACTTCTGTATTCAGAGCTTTAGTGAAAGCTCGGGTTAAGGTAGATTTTAACTTCTTTAAATCAATGAATGACCTGAACACTTTTACACTGAAATGGTGCTACGAGAGTATTATTTGTTTTATTGATGAAGGAGAACTGGTTTTTAATACTCTTTTACACTGAAAACATTTCAAAGTGCTGCTCAACCTTTTTAATGCAAAACATTTTTTTTTAACGTAAAAAAGCCGGTTTTTAAAATCATATAGGTATTAATATTATTTATATATTTATTCATCTATCCATTAATTTATTTTCAATGTCACTTGCACTGTATTGTATAATGTCACTGGTGTAAATAAAGGATTGTAAAGTCTCAAGTCTCTCTCTCTCTCTCTCATCACCTTTATCTGCTTTTCTCCTATTCTCCTAGTCCTTTGTCTTTCTCTCTTCCTTTCCATCATGTTCTTTTTCGCATTCTTACTGTCTCTTTTTCTCTGCCTTTCTCCCTGCCTCTAGCTGTCTTTTTCTCTCTCACTATCTCTCTTTCTCTTTGTTGATTTATTACTCACACAAACTCTCACCCACTTTCACTCATTCACACTCTCACATGCTCACTCGTTCACACTCTCACATGCTCCCATGTTCACACACTCTCACATGCTCACTCGTTCACACACTCTCACATGCTCACTTTTCACACACTCTCACATGCTCACTCATTCACACACTCTCACATGCTCACTCATTCACACACTCTCACATGCTCACTCATTCACACACTCTCACATGCTCACTTGTTCACACACTCACATGTTCACTCGTTCACACACTCTCACATGCTCACTTGTTCATACACTCACATGTTCACTCGTTCACACTCTCACTCGTTCACACACTCTCACATGCTCACTCGTTCGCACACTCTCACATGCTCACTCGTTCACACACTCTCACATGCGCACTCGTTCACACACTCTCACATGCTCACTCGTTCACACTCTCACATGCTCACTGCCATGCTCTCTCTCTCTCTCATGCACTCATTCACATACTCACACATTCATTCATACACTCACTCATTCACAGACTGGCATGCTATCTCTCTCTCACTCACTCACACACCTTCTCAATCACTCACTCACTCACTCACTCATTCACAGACTGGCATGCTCTCTCTCTCATTCACTTATTCACACACTCTCTCACTCACTTAATCTCATATGACCTCTCTACCTTTTTCTCTCACTTCTCTCACCTTCATTGCTTCAGTGAGCTTTTGTCTGTGATGGATCTCAGGCTGTTTGCTGACTGATGTCTTTGGCCTTGACCTGGATATGGTGACATCGTGTTGCAACACTGCAGTTATATGTGGGGACAGAGGGAGCAGACAGACAAGTGTGTATGTGTGTGTCTGAGAGGAAGAGGGAGGAGAGACAGAGATGTTGGCTTTAACTGATTCTGCCCGAGCTGTCTGTTACACACTTTAAACATATCCGCCTGCTGCACCTTAAACCTGGTCGGGTGCTCTGACCCTCTGTGCTTCCGTCTCTGAAGACCGAGAATGTAATTACAGCAGCCTAAGTGTTAAGGGAAAATGTGTGTCACACACTCTCACACAGTGCCTCGCTCTTCTGCAGTCTGGAAACCGTAATCAATCCGGATTTGCTATTAGACGCAGTATCTGTGTAGCACCTTTAGGTTTGGTTGGCAGAGAACGCTGCAGTGGATTTGTTTAAAAACAATTATTATTCTCTCTCTTAGCTTTATTTGACTTGGTTTATTCTCTTACTGAACCGATAATACCTCTAGCCACTCCAGTCTCCCCTTTTTGCCACTTCACGAGTCATAGTGACGAGCACAGTCACGGCAAACGGCTTGAAAGAGCTCAGCTAAAAATGCATTAAGCTCTCAGGCACTTTGAAGTGTCTCAGATTTGACGTGGACTACACGCTTGAGCTGCAAAGCAATTGGTCTGCACCACTCACTTGTCGGTTTTGTGTGCATCTGTGTCTGTGTGTGTGCATGTGCGGATCTGCAGGACTTGCTGTCCACGAAGCTGGGTGACATCGATTCTCTGACCTATAGCATTGTGCATCACATTCTATGCCCTTAATATCTATTCAATTCAGTGTCATTTATATAGTGCTATTAAACAACAGACATTGACATAAAGCAGCTTCACAGAAATCTTGATGTAGATTTATTGTAGATCCCTAATGAGCAAGCCATAGGTGACAGTGGCAAGGAAATTCTCCCCGAGAAGATGTGAGGAGGAAAACTTCAGAGGAACCAGACTCAAAAGGGAACCTATCCTCCCATCCGGACAGTATACAGGAGTAGAACAGTATTAAGTGTGTTTAGGATGTTTGGTATGAGCATATTGTGAATAAGAGTCCTGGGATAAGCACAGGACAATCTGATTAGAGCAGCAGTTCTTAGAAACGACAAATCTACAGTATCCAGGTGAGATTGTCCACTGAGGCAAGTGTGAGACTTGGACATAAATTGTTTCCCAGAATGCTCTTCGCTGAGGCTGATGGTCTATGATGACACTGAAGCTCACAGTCAACTATTATCAACTACAATCTTAGAATAAAACCCTAAATAAATAACCTTTAAGAGCTCTTCAGCTTCTATGTAGAACCCTACAAGAGAAAATTTCTCTACTAATTCTAAGTAGTACCTCCAAACTGAAAAATCTGATATCACATATTCATATTTATTATATTTATTTCTAGAAAGAAGCAAAATTATCTGCCAATCAAACTTCAAGCTTGCAATTAGTAAAACAAATGTCTATCCATCCATTTTCTGTACTGCTTATCCTACACAGGGTCGTGATGAGCCTGGAGCCTATCCCGGGGGACTTGGGGCACAAGGCTGAGGACGCCCTGGATGAGGTGCCAACCCATCGCAGGGCACAACTGCACACTCACACACCCATTCACGCACTACAAACAGTTTAGAGATGACAGTCAGCCTACAACGCATGTCTTTGGACTTGGGGAGGAAACCAGAGTACCCGGAGGGAACCCGGTGCGAACATGCAAACAGCATATACACAGGGCGGAGGCGGGATTTGAATGCCCAACCCCGGAGGTGCAAGGCAAACATGCTAACCACTAAGCCACCGAGCCCCCAAAACAAATGTCTAATAATATTAATTAATCAGCTAGTAACAACCTATATTCAAGAAATTGTTGTTATGCTTCTGCCACTAGGTGGTATTATGGCGGCATTATGTTTTCAGGTTGTCTGTGCATCCATCTGAGATTCTCTTTAAGGTGATATCTCATTAATGAGTTGTCCAATGTTTGTAGGATCTATATGGAATTTTCATTGTAACCAGCAGATGAACTGATTCGATTTTGGTCTGTTTGGTCCAAACAGGGTGAAGGTCACAGCAAGGTCAAATGTGTGAAATGGCCTTTCTTCAATAGCTTACTTCCTATTTGAATTTTATTTAAAGGTATTACAAATTAGTAACAAGAAGGACTTCTTTTTGGCGGAGGCATCGCCATCGAGGTCGAGTTCTACTTGTTACTAAAATATCTGTTTTGCAGTGATTTAGAAGAGAAGCACCTTTACTATTCAAAGATACAATGAGGAACCTTTGTTTTCTAAGTGTACTGTACTATTGCTATGGCTGTTATGAATATTTTATAATTACTATAGTTACAAGCTTAAATGACTGGTCACTTGGATTTAACTGGTTTTAATCTAGTTACATAACTTTAAAATAAAAATAAACCTCAACCTGAAACAAACTGCAATGTTAATAAATCCAGGAAAATGATGCAATGTGCGATGCAAAATGTATAGAAACTAAATTTTAACACCCTGGAATTAGCTCCAGTCCTGTGCTTGGAAAGTTCAACAATAAAAGCTCTTCAGGTTTGGCTAATGTGCCTAACATTTAAATATTTGGAGTATGCTCAGAAAATGAATCTGTTCTGCAGTCATATGGGGGTCTGTAAAATTATTTTCTACTGAAGAAGGTCCTTGGCTGGAGAAAAAAAGAGGGAACCCTTGCCTTGAGAACCCTTAGGCAGATGGACCACTATAGCTTGCTATTTATTGTTTTCTTCTAATCTAATTAGCTCCAAAATGTCATGTACATGCCTAACCTACAAGGCCTGGATACTTGGCCAAGCATCATTAGCGGTTACAAGTGCATCAATGCTCTAATTATGTATGTGAAGGTTTGAGGAAGCTCATTTACAGTCGCTGATGTTGATTACAGTCATATTATTACATATGAGCAAAGAGCCTCAACTGAGAAATTACCACTATCATCTGTGAGCTCTGTCTCTCTGAGAGTTTTAAAAAAACGTTACATAACTCAGACTTTCGCTATTAAAAATATATCAAGCATTTCTCTCTGCAGTGTCTGGCATGGGCCATAAAATCCAAGCGCTGAATGAAAGTCAGTAGAGCCTTTTCCATAAAAGGGCCTTAAGCTAAAATGAGAACTTAGAGGATCTGTTATGCCTGTCTCTACTGCTTTACTAAGGAAAAGAGAGAGAGCAGACTGTCACCTGTGACAGTCAGGGCTTCTCGTAGACCACAGCGAATAGAGCTGGTATGAAATCGGAGATGGCAGTGGAATTTCAACAGCATTGCAGTGGGAACTGCTAATCTAGCGAAGGTCACTTCACACTAATCACACTGCAAGCAGTTAACCTGCTGATCAGGTTTAGTCCTGGACTGAGACAGAAAGCTTCCAGGTTAACCCAAATTGCAGATAAATGCTGTAGAGCTTTTGGAAGAACTGTTGGTTGAATGGGCATTAGGTTTGTTTTTGCCGTGACCTTTCACAGATGGTGCATACATTCCTCAATAGCAGTAGGTCATGGCAGATGGTATATATGTGCTTCGCTACTAATAGTTCACGCAGCACACATACACACATGAACACTCATACAGATTATCTTGGAATACTAATTTTATGGGAGCTGGTCATTGACTTGTGTATTACTGCAGTTGAATCATGGCTAACCCTAACCAAACCTATTCTCTTTTGCTTTTTTTAAGAAGACCATTTGGTGTTAAAAAGGAATTTTCGTCATGAGGACCAACAAAATGTTCCCACAGTGTTATGGACATGTTCCTGGCACCACCTACCTAATAACCTAACACTCCCCTCCTGACTAATGCCGCTGGTGTCTAATCATCACCTGTAATCAAAGACTGACTAAATTACTCAGACTCACACACTGTAGTCATGAAGCCTTGCACTTACTATGTTTTGTCCGGTTTACACAGTCTCACTGGCCCTAGTTTCCTGTATTCTATGTGTTACTCATAATATTAGTCACTTTATTATGAAGGCTTGTTACTTCTGAGTTTACGCTCACACTAGCAAGCGCCATGTCACTTGTGTTGCTTGTAGTTTGTCTCTTGTGGGCATGTAGCGACCGTTACTGGTGTTGCGTGTGGATGTGCACTGTCCAGCGTTTTTTGTTTTTGTTTTAAATAGAAAAAAAGTAACCACAGCCTACTATATGAGTTACACACACCACTACTGCTTAAAATATACTTAAGTTAATGGTCATACTTACATGCTAGACTTCTTACTAGCTTTTTTTTTTGGCAGATTAGCAAGGCAAGACACATACACTCACCAGAGACACCAACAATCTCTGTTACTTCCTCCCTCTTTTTCATCATAATGTCTCTATACACATTTAATGAGAGGTCATACATGACAGGATAAGATGAAACTGTGTTAGATGTGAACAGAGGATTGAATTAACCTTGGACTGCATGTGCCATAGTATTGGTCCAAGGCATCATCTGAGCCAATTATCTGGATTTGTCAATTTACAGCACCATACGTAACTTGCATAGAACTGAGAACATCTCAAATCACATTGCATTGCTGTCGCTTTGCCACTTGCTGCTGTCACTAAAATTATGGCTCTGTCTTGTGCGCATACATAGAAAATTAATCGCTACCTAATGCTTTGTCATATTCTCGTGTGAATGTAAGCTTATACTGTACAGTATGTATTATTATATTATGTCTCCTATCTTTGTCTGTTTATATTATTCAGTTCTTGTTTTAGACTATGTTTCAGTTCCACTATCTGTGTTCACTTCCACACCGCTGGTTTTCAGGATTCAGTTATAACTCAAATTAATTCATCTGCTTTGCTTTTAACCTGTGTTCTAACCCTTGTTCTCTTTATCTATACAATGTAAATAAATTGTTACATAATACTATCTTAGTCTAATACTTGCACGAAGAATTGTAATGGACCCTCATCACAGCCAAACAGTAGCCGAACAGATTTCATGCCAGGCTAGTAGTTTTTTATTCGTAGCTGCCAAGGGGACAAATATATTCAACAACCCGAAAAAAAAGCCTACTCCTTATTTTTTTGGAATTCTTGATTGACGGGTGATGACAGGCATGTGGAAACATTGACGAAACCGAGCAAAATAAAGTTTGGCATAAATAAGCTGTAAAAAGCTGTTCACCTAACACAACATAAAGTCACCTCATAGTAATACCTCATACCTCATATTAACATACCCAGAGAAAATAAAAACGGCAGCCTGACTTGAATAATTACTTAATATTACGTGCAATGTGAGGACAGAGCACCATATCTCATAGGTGAAACCTTTGTCAAGGACTTGCAGAGTTTTTGCTATATCGATGTGCTATAGATACAGTGCCCTCCACTAATATTGGCACCCTTGGTAAATATGAGCAAAGAAGGCTGTGAAAAATTGTCTTTATTGTTTAAACTTTTTATCTTTTGTTTAAAAAAAAATCACAATAACACTCTGCTCTCATGGATATCAAACAATTGCAAACACAACACAGGTTTATCCAAAAAAATATCTTTGTTAAATATATGTGTGCCACAATTATTGGCACCCTTATAGTCAATACTTTGTGCTACCTCCCTTTTCCAAGATAACAGCTCTGAGTCTTCTCCTATAATGCCTGATGAGGTTAGAGAATACATGGCAAAGGATCTGAGACCATTCCTCCATACAGAATCTCTCCAGATCCTTTTTGAGGTCCATGCTGGTGGACTCTCCTGTTCAGTTCACCCCACAGGTTTTCTATGGGTTTCAAGTCAGGGGACTGGGATGGCCATGGCAGGACCTTGATTTTGTGGTCAGTAAACCATTTTTGTGTTGACTTTGATGTATGTTTTGGATCATTGTCCTGCTGGAAGATCCAACCACGGCCCATTTTAAGCTTTCTGGCAGAGGCAGTCAGGTTTTCATTTAATATCTGTTGATATTTGATAGAGTCCATGATTCCATGTATCCTAACGACATGTCCATGTCCTCTGGCAGAAAAACAGCCACAAAACATTAATGAGCCACCACCATATTTAACCGTGGGCATGAGGTACTTTTCCATATGGCTCCCTCTCTGTGTGCGCCAAAACCACCTCTGGTGTTCACTTCCAAAAAGCTCTATTTTGGTTTTATCTGACCATAGAACCCCATCCTATTTGAAGTTCCAGTAGTGTCTGGCAAACTGAAGACACTTGAGTTTGTTTTTGGATGAGAGCAGAGACTTTTTTCTTGAAACCCTTCCAAACAACTTGTGGTGATATAGTTGACTTCAGATTGTAGTTTTGGAGACTTTCTGACCCCAAGACGCAACTAACTTCTGCAGTTCTCCAGCTGTGATCTTTGGAGATTTTTTGGCCACTCGAACCATCCTCTTCACAGTGCGTTGAGACAGTATAGACACACGTCCTATTCCAGGTTGATACATAACATTTCCAGTTGACTGGAACCTTTAATTATTGCCCTGATGGTGGAAATTGGCATTTTCTATCTTTGTGCTATTGTCTTATAGCCACTTCACATATTTATACCCCTGTGAAACAGGAAGTCATAGCTGAACAATTTCCTGTTCCTAATCACCCAGTTGTTCTTAAAAAAAAAAGTAAAATATACTTCAAATATATTTTTCTCATATGAATTCATAGGGGTGCCAATAATTGCTGCACACCTATATTTAACAAAGATATATATATATATATATATATATATATATATATATTATATATATATATATATATATATATATATATATATATATATATATATATATATATATAGATAGATAGATAGATAGATAGATAGATTGTTTGCAATTGTTTGATATCCATGAGAGCAGAGTATTTTTGTGAATTTTTTTAACAAAGATCAAAAGGTTAAACAATAAAGACAAATTTTCACAGCCTTCTTTGCTCATATTTACCAAGAGTGCCAATATTAGTGGAGGGCACTGTACTTGTTCTTTATGTGTGTGTAATATTTAAAATAATAGGGGTACGGTGGCTTAGTGGTCCCTCTCCCCCGCCTCTACCTTCTGTGTGCAGAACTTGTATGTTCTGCCTGTGCTTTGGGGGTTTCCTGCAGGTACTCTGGTTTCCTCCTCCAGTCCAAACACATGCACTATAGGCTGATTGGCATCTCTAAATTGTCTGTTGTGTGTGGGGTGTGAGTGTGTGCGATTGTGCCCTGCAAAGGGTTGGCACCTCGTCCAGGGTGTCCCCCACCTCATGCTTCAAATTAATGCAGGCTGGTCTTGAACCATGACGCATGAAAGGTTTGCCAAAATCCCCTTTCTTGCCCATATCATGCAGCCTTATACTGTAGGTACACCTTGTCCCCAAAAAGTGCCCAAAAAAGGCTATGAGGCAAGACACTGGCATACATCCAGGCTGCCAATGTCAACCTCACTGCTATGCCACATGCACACACACTGAGAGAGAGAGAGAGAGAGAGAGAGAGAGATCTTACAGTCAGTTGTCTGTGTGTGGTGGAACAATTCTTTACTGTGTGTCTCAAGGGCAAACTGAGAGCTTTTGAATGCTCTATCTAGGAGAAGGTGAATTCTTTTTGAATTTTGAAATCCAAAAAGATGTGTCCTAGCAGAATGTAACAAAATCATGTCTGTCACGTTAACTTTTCTTAAAAAAAAAAAAAAAAAAAAAAAAAAAAAAAGAAAGGAAAAAAAGACCTGTAATATTGTAGTATTTATAAGTATATAGGGTTTATAAAAAAGAACCACATATAGATGGATTATACAGTATATATCTTTCTTTTTTTGTAAATATCTCAACAAGTAGTAAAGTTACAGCATAAAATCTTAAAATCTGGTTACCTCTGAACGAGAAAAGAGAGAAAATCATATTTATAGATTCAATTCCAACTCTGAAAGATGCTTCACCTACTTCTAAATGTATAACCTAATTTGCTTATGAACAAACAACAGTATTGCCAAATATATATATATATATTTTTTAAATTAATAGTTAGCAGGTTTGCCTCGCACCTCCGGGATTGTGGGTTTCAATCTCGCCTCCGCCCGGTGTGCGCAGAATTTGCATGTTCTCCCTGTGCTTCTGGGGTTTCCTCTGGGTACTCCAATTTCCTCCCCAGTCCAAAGACATGGTTTGTAGGCTGATTGGCATTTCCAAATTGTTCCGAGAGTGTGAATGGCTGTATGTGATTGTGCCCTGCAGTGGATTGGCACCATGTCTAGGGTGTCCCTTACCTTGTGCTATCAGTTCCCTGGGATAGGCTCCAGGCTCCCCCGCAACCCTGTGTAAGATAAGCAGTATGGAAAATGGATGGATGGAGTTAATGAGATAAAATTCACTCATGGAATTTAAACACCAGCCTCATAAGAGTCGTCTCTTTACTCGACTGATCTCCATTCACGCAACATTGGTGGGGAAATAATCACTGATTAATCCAGGCATTCCATTCGGTTGATTACATTTCTTGTTATTAGTCTCTTTTATTATAAATTTTTACATTTAAACAACCTACGGTTAAAATGTATTAGCTCATTTAAACGTGTGACATATAAATGACCGATCTGATTACAAACTGACTTGATTAGGCTTATGTCCATTAAGCTACGCTGTATCCAAAACTATCCAAAATCAAATCATCAGAAAAGAACACTAGCAAAGTTTTAGACATGACTGAATGCATTTACTGAAGGCAAGGTTATGACGTAGCTAAATAAAAACACTTCCATGTCATTTTGGTAAAATATATTTGTTTTCATAAAGTAGAGATGTCAGAATAGTATTTCATTTGCAGAAAAAAAAAAAAAAACTTATTTGCAAAACTCATTTTGGTTGAAACCCATTTTTTCATTATGTTTGGCTGTTTTCCAGAATACAGCCATAACAACATTCAGTAGCTTATATTACATATATCATGAAGGGAGTTGAACCTGAATTCAGATTTCTCTGTATCAGCCACTACCACAGATCACACCAAAGTTTCCTAAATAATACTGTTATCCTGGAGACATTGGCAAGTTTCTTCATACTCTAAAAACCTCTTGGGAAGAAGGATGTCAAAGTGTTTTCCATCATGAAAGAAATGTGTTTAGAACCCTTTTGAAACTCTTGTCTTAAAAAGAAAAAAAAAACATATCCTCGAGGATGTCTTGATAGTTTTACAACATTTCAGTCCCGTATTGTCATTTTATATCATTCCAGTTACGGAAATATATACAGAGCAAATTTGCACACTGCAGTCACGCACACTGAGCTACAAATTGGATTTTGGCATCTAGGAGCTGTACTGCTACGTCCCGGCTGCTTATAGATGATCAAAATGGGGATGTTGCGTGATTCATCATTTGCATAAAGAGTAATTACTGTTGCATCACTTTCATAATACCCCTGTCAGCACGGTAAGAAGAGACAGACTGCGGCAAATCCCATACTGCCTCTACATACGATGCATTTTAAATTGCATGTCAGCCCAAGACATACGCACAAACGTATAGGTAAAGACACCCAGACCTTCAGAGTAAGAACCCAAACCCTCTCATAATTCTAAACTAGATTGCAGCACATAAATAATAAGACACACTCACCCTGATGCAATTCCCTCTCTCCCTTTCTTTCTCTCTCTCTCTCTCTCTCACACACACACACACACACACACACACACACACACACACACACACACACACACACACACACACACACACACACACACACAAAGTCTACAGTGTTGCTCAGAGAATTTAGAATCCATCTTAGCAGCAAATACAGAAACATTTGCTTGAGGATATCCAGCTTGTGCTCGCAATAAAAATAAGCATTGTTTACTGAGTCCTGAACTGAAAGACAGATAAATATGCACGCTACATATCCACAGAACCCATATAAGAAATGAGAAGCTATAAATACAACTTTTTCATCTACATAGAGTGCAGGACAAAAGAACAGAAGTTTGAAGCATGCTCTTGTAATGATTAGACCAATACACAAGCGTCTGAGTGCACTTCATCCAATTACGGGGCTGGGTTTGCAAAACAATAGGTTCTATTAGAAATCTACTACTTCAATGGAGCTAAGCATATTGACTATTTATGAAGGTAAATAGCATTCTGACACTATTTGGGAAATCATTGTTACGTTACACTTTTTTGTTAACATTAAAATGAATGTTACACAGCATAATGTTAATATCTTACTGACTGACTGAAACACAGACACTCACAAAATCAAACTGGTGTCCAGACAATTCGTTTTTTGTCCATAGTTGTGATAACCAGAAAAACAAAAACCCTACTCCTTATTGACAAAAGTTTTCATTTGGTATGTTTAAACTTAATGCATCTCAGTGGTGTGACTTGTCTCACTGCTGTAACTATAGCACTATAGTGCTTCTGCTTCTCACCACCTGCTACAATACCAGACCCTCCAGGATTTTGCGAAATTAAAGCAAAAATCAGCAATATTCACAGGAGCTTGCGATTTTTAAAAATTACAGCAGATTTTCCACAGATTTGGGCCAAGACATGTCATGTGATGTCATCACAACACACATTCAGCCAAAGCCCCCTTCCATTCATGCGCATCGAACAGGAGTACAGCTAAAAGTTCTCATTTACCAACAAACATCACTGTGAAAGATCATACAAAACAATTTCATGCAGTTGTGATTTCTCCAATTCAAGTAGTTTTCTGCAAAAAAGCACAAAAAACTCTGCAAGTTGCATCACAAATGTTGAAAAAAGCCACAGCAAAATCAAGCATTTTTGGCTGCAACAATCACAAAAGAAAAATGCTGCAAAATCCTATACAGACTGCAGTACACACAACCAGTCTGACGGTCAGTAGAATGTTTTTTTTGTTTTTTTTTAACTTGGTGGATTAATTACCATGCACACATAACAAACAATCTTTCTTTGCAAGAACACGCAGTAATATGGAAACACTGATGAAACCAAGCAAACTAAAGAAAGGGGCAAAGACGACCCTAAAACTCTCTTGCTAGCACAACACGCAGTATATATACTGAACAAAATTATAAACGCAACACTTTTGTTTTTGCCCCCATTTTTCATGAGCTGAACTCAAAGATCTAAGACTTTTTCTATGTACACAAAAGGCCTATTTCTCTCAAATATTGTTCACAAATCTGTCTAAATCTGTGTTAGTGAGCACTTTTCCTTTGCCGAGATAATCCATCCACCTCACAGGTGTGGCATGTCAAGATGCTGATTAGACAGCATGATTATTGCACAGGTGTGCCTTAGGCTGGCCACAATAAAAGGCCACTCTAAAATGTGTTTTACTGTATTGGGGGGTCCAAGGGGGTCCGAAAACCAGTCAGTATCTGGTGTGACCACCATTTGCCTCACGCAGTGCAACACATCTCCTTCGCATAGAGTTGATCAGGTTGTTGATTGTGGCCTGTGGAATGTTGGTCCACTCCTCTTCAATGGCTGTGCGAAGTTGCTGGATATTGGCAGGAACTGGAACACGCTGTCGTATACGCCGATCCAGAGCATCCCAAACATGCTCAATGGGTGACATGTCCGGTGAGTATGCTGGCCATGCAAGAACTGGGATGTTTTCAGCTTCCAGGAATTGTGTACAGATCCTTGCAACATGGGGCCGTGCATTATCATGTGGCAACATGGTGATGTTCGTGGATGAATGGCACAACAATGGGCCTCAGGATCTCGTCACGGTATCTCTGTGCATTCAAAATGCCAGAATTCAGTATATATATATATATATATATATAAAAGCTTTGGTCAGGCAAGAAAGGGAATCTAAAAGGTTTTTTGTACTGACTTGATCATGTAGCAGTAATAAAATAAAAAATATATAACAAAGTTTGTACTAAAAAAATGAGGCAATGAGGGTGTGGTTACATTTTAATCACTTGATACTGGTCACCCAAGTGATCCACTGGTAAAGCATCCACCTTTATTTAGTAGAGTGTGTTTAAATCCCAGAAATGCCACAATCATGCATGAGAGTCCAAGAGAGAATTCTTGGCCCTGCTCTCTGGGTGGGAAGAATAGTATTACTCCTGACAGTCAGAATGACTCTAGCCAACCGTGGGCATCTGTTAGCTCATTTATACAGAAAAGAGCAGTTAGTCCTCTCCTCCATGGACATACAGCTACCATGTGATATTTCATAAGAAACAGTTCAGAAAGATGTAGCTGGCTGGATTCACATGTATCAGAGGAAGCACATGTTGACCTTCGACCTCATGAACTGGTAGGTATCTTAGGATGGGGAGAACAAGTTAGTGGGAATTTGCAGTGATGAAAATGGATCCAAATTCAAAAGAACCAGGCAGAATGTGCCCAAAAATTCAGGCTACATGGATTGTATGAAAATAATATAAAAGTAATTTGACTCCAAAGTGCATAAAAAATGTGCTATGGAGAAAATACGCAAAAATTTTCATGTCAGTGGCTTACTTTTTCCAAGACCACAATAATAATTGTTTTTCTACTAACAAGAGTATTCGATGACTGGAGTGATCTGTTTTTGTAATCTCTGTTCTAACCTGCATTCTCCAGGACATATGGGAATAATGCTATATATTAATAAACACACATACTGAGTTAAGCATCTCTGCATCCACAAGGCCAAATGCCTCAAAGTAGCATTACTTCTTAACAATAAAAACACAACAATAACAAAAAAAAACACCATTAGCCAAATATGTTCCGCCTGTCTGTCAGCTTGCACTCACAAATCACTTTCAGAGCCCCCGCCAGCCTTCTCGCCCTGCTCTTTTGAGTGTTACAGGCTTTGATGTGTCAGTGTGCAGGCAGGCCAGTGATGGAGACAAGAGCAGTTCAAACATTGGTGAGGATGGGGGGACGTAAATCTCAGCCAGGCCCTGATGATATTAATAGTACCTGTAGTGACATTAAGGCAGAAAGGGCACGTGTTGAATAAGCTTGTGTTAGAGTGGATATGAAGAGGTGCCGGTGTCACCTCCCTGTGCCTCTATTCCATGTGTCTTTGAAGATGTTCTTTCTATCAGAATAGCTTTCTCTGTCTGACTGATGATATCCCCCATAGCTTGTCTGACAAAAAGACAGACATCCACTGAACATGTCTAACCTCTTCACGCTGAATTGGTCACAATTATTATGTGCACCCTTTCTGTTTTAGATTCATGCCTAGTCCATAGCAAAGTAAACACAGGGAAAGGAGGAAATGAGAATAAATCTGTTGTCACCAATTAGCCTAAACATTTGCCTTTGGCGTGGTCATTCGTGCATGCTCTGTCAGTTCTCTTCCTCCTTCAGAATCAGACCCTCCAGGGACAAATCCTAATAGAGAGAAAAGACTCGTTTTGGCATGCTGAGCCACACTAATGCTAGGCCAGACATTTGGATGCAGCAGCGGCGCCTTAGCAGAATGGTGCAATGGAGAGCAATAGGCAGAATCAGATGTAAGCCTCTCAAAAACACACCCAAACACACGGCTGGTCCATATGGCATTCTAGGACTACAACTGGCCAGGATGGATGTTTCCGTTTCTGGTAGCAGAGCATCTCTGGGCAGCTGCAGTGCTCATGCTTACTGGAGTGCTTTTAATTCCTTGCTGCCAGCAGTGCAGGTCAATACACTGGTATCAATTCCAGTCTCTCTGATTAGACTGAGAACAATATCAGGTAGCAACATTGGCTTCAATTACCCGATAAAGCAGGATGGTAGGAGTGCTCAGGAAAGAAACGACAGCATTTCATTTTGCTTCTCTCCATGTTTTGTACTCACTGTTAGGAAACACAGGATGTTTTCATGTCTGTATGAGCATGACTTAATTCCATATAAATCTTTTTTTTGTTGTTGTTTTTTTTGTTTGTTTGTTGTTTTTTGTATGATCCAAAAATTACATCATTTCCAGTTGTATCTCTTCATTGTCCTGTGCCATGGAGTGGTTAATGAACAATTAATGGTGTAAAAAAATATAAAGAGCTTTTCCTGGTGCTAGGATGTCTGTATTTTTCTCTGCAGTTGGTTTTCGGTAGCAATGCTCATCCTCTAGCCTCTATCTGGAGGGTAAATAATTTATTCCACAACCTACAGTATGCTGCTACACACTGAATATAAAACATACCCATGTCTTACTGCAGCCCTCTTGATCCAAGGTGGGAAAGCAATTTCAAGGTCAATTAAGAGTGCAAAGAATTCAGTGCTGAGTTGATATTAATATTACTGCATTGTATTAGTTGTCAATCTTGCATGATAAACAGGCCAAGATGCTCAGGAAAATCAAAAGTCTGGATAAGTAAGAGCTACTGTACTGATATTCCAACCAAGACAGTGGGTCTTGTACAGGCTGCTGTAGGAAGAATATGGTGGAGATCATCCTCTCCCCAGAGGCGTGCTAGTGTGAGTATGAAGTACAGTGTTAATTAAGGTAGCACACACACAGCTGTTGCTCTGCGCTGGTGTGGTGAAAAGAACGGCCCATCTAAGGGCTAATGAGGTATCTGCAGTTCAGATCACACCGTCATTTAGAACGTCTTCAAAAGGAGTTAGCATCATTTGGTAATCATGGCCCTGATTAAAAGTTTGGTAAGTTAGATCCATCTGTCCATTCATTATTACAAAATGAAAAGGTACGCACTATAAAGGGTTGGCATCAGATCTGAAACATGGTAAAATTCCTTGATAAAGACGCAAGCACAAAAAAGGCATATAATTGTGCCATTATACTGTACATTATCTGTGTATTTTATGACCATGCATAGAGAAGAATGCCATAAATGTAAATGCATTATCAAGAGGTGTGATTAGATGATATGCTGCACAATCCAATCAAATCAGTTGCTCCTATTCCCTTTAAAACCTGCGTACAGTGCAGTGATATTTTCATAATGATATATGATTAGATTTCACTTACATATTTCACAATGATATTTCAGTAATAGAAATGATGAACTGACTGACATAATTTACAACAAATGCATTTTTTGTCTACTCTGTCACAGAAATACATCAATATTTTAGTGTCAAAAACCCTGAGGCTTGATTTTTTTTTTTTTTTTTTTTTTTTCATTTAAAAGCCAACAGTCCAAAATCCACAAAAAAAGGAAACAAAGAAAGATTTCAAAGACATGAATATCAGTTGTGATGTTATTGATTCTATTGATTACATGATGTTCTTTTATTAATGACATGTCAATTGATGCGAATTTTACAGCTTAGTTGTTTTTTATTTGTTAGAAATAAAATTATTCAATCAGATTTAAACAAGGCTTTTAAATCTACACTTGAAGTCAGTAAAATACAGTTGTGGCACTGTGTTTGCTCTAAGAGGGGAGTCTCTCTAAGAGCAGGTGGTAACACAATTGTGATTTTTGACTACAGAATATCACTGTGTCAGCGGATTTCAAATATCACACTGTGTGTTGCACCAGTGCACCCGCTTCCGCCCAGACTTAGTCATTTCTGACCACAAAAATGGAAATTTTACCAAAAAATTGGCTCATGCCCAACCAAAGTAGCAATACACTGGTGTTATACTAACAAATTACACTTTCACTTGAATAAAATTTGAGCCTTTACCAAAAGCACCAGCTTTAGGGCTATTTGTGGAAAGTACCAACTTTCTTTTTCTTAGGAATTTAACTTTCTGTAGCCTAAACTTTCTCAAAGCAGGACCTCTATTAAAGAATGATACGCCCTTTTTCGATTAATAGTCCCATATATACTCTTATTAAACCAATTATCCAGTAAGATCATCTACTATTAAACTAATTTCCAAAGTTTTGTTCAGAGTGTTCAAATATATGCAGCTTATAAGGCACTGGTATCTGGATGTGAAATCAGATAATTGCAGCAGAATTTAATAGCCTCCCTTTGATTATGGCTCTGCTGAAAGGCTGTCTGGATTATGAACAACTGGAAGGGTCAGATCCAACATTCACCGAGTTTAAGCAGGTCTCTTACCCCATATGGCTCGCGTAGCATGTGACATTATAAGCCATTTAATTGGAAGCAAGGACTGATCAGCACTGAGGATTAATCTGGAGACATATTACAGCTTGTCAAACAACAGGGGCCGTTTTCAATTAACACGACTGTAATTACCAATGCTGGAGCTAGATGGTTAACATGGTTTATGAATAACATAGAGATGTGGGCAAGTGTTTTATCTGCAGCATGCACTACAATCCACAACGCAACGCTACGGCATTCTCACATACTGATTAATGCTATGTTACATGATGCGACAGCTGAACATTTAGCATAACAGGTGGTGTTATGATGGGGCAATATCAGTGTTGTATAAAGGCACTTCAGCACCATATCAAACCTCAATTCAGTACAATGCGAAAGGAGATAAAACACTGGCTGTGTGGGTTGCAATTAAGAAAAACAGCAGAATAGAATGCCAGATTATTTCTAAAACATATAGGCCTCCTGGCAGAACAAATGCCTCAGCATTGTTATTCTACAGTAATGAAATAACAATAACAATAAGATACACATGGACGCATGATATTGCTAGAGTGCTGTATGAAGGTCTGAGTGATAAGGAGATTGACCTTGGCCTTGGATAAAGAGTTGACCTTGGCAACTGGCCAATCTCAGCTAGTCTCCTGGGTGATAGCACATAGGTGAAAGGACTTGGGTGAGCATGGACTGTAATAAGCCTCCCTCCTTGTCTCTTTTTCTGTCTCACTCTCTTTCTAACTCTGTCTCCTCCTCAATGCAGCTCCTCTGGAGGCTGACTATTAATAGCAGGGTGATGCAGGAAAGCTTGGCCTGGTTCAGAGTGTCTCTGAGGCAGACACTGAGAGAAGCTTGTTTGCAGTTCTACAGTTCACATACCCTGCCATTAGAGACAGCTCATCCGTGTCGCACTCGCACTGGCCCACAGGATTGTCCAGCGATGGCTACTTTAATCAGTGTATGAGTGTGACTGCAGAATCGGTAAAAAACAAAACAAAACAAAAAAACAGGGCAGCACTGAACACAAAACAACATTAGTAGTTCAAAAGTCTATTAATGCTGTATAGTTAAATGTAGCACATCAGGCCATCACCAATTCAACTTGAGAGGAAATAAAATATAAAATTAAACCTATATACCTGAGTGTGACTGCAGAATCGGTAAAAAACAAAACAAAACAAAAAAACAGGGCAGCACTGAACACAAAACAACATTAGTAGTTCAAAAGTCTATTAATGCTGTATAGTTAAATGTAGCACATCAGGCCATCACCAATTCAACTTGAGAGGAAATAAAATATAAAATTAAACCTATGTCAACTACAGATACTTACAAGTGAACATGTCTTTTCATTTAGAAATGGTCCTCAACTGCCAGTGCTTCAGTGGTTATCACACAAGGCCAGGCATGAGGGAACTTAATGCTGTAGTACTGTGGCTAATGATGGAGTTCTGTCCACAGAGAGCAGCCTGGCTGAAAATACATGGCCAATTGAAAAAAGCCTGTTATACCTCCTAGCATTAACTTCCAATGTGCACAGTGGTTTCTTACTGAATTGTGAATTGTTATGCAATCATTTGAGCAAGGATCAAGCATTTGGACTAGTATCGTGCTGCTTAAAGTTTACTGGTTTTAGCTTTCCCCAACCTCTTTATATTTTTTGTATGTGTCTAAGTTGCTGTAAGGAGAGAAATAGAGAGCGAGAGAGCATGTGAATGAGAGTGAGGATGGAGGAGTGTGATTTTTCTTCCAATTAGTGTCAGAGGTGAAGAGAAAGAAAGCTAGAATGAATAATGATTCCCAATGCATGTGGAGGATAATGTCTCCCAGTGTTTTATTATAACAATCCAAGCAAAATTATAGAGCACTGGCAAAGATAAATAATATTAAAAAAATAATAATAAAAATTATATATATATATATATATATATATATAGTACTGTGCAAAAGTCTTAGGCATGTGCAAAGAAATGCTGTAGAGCAAAGATATATAACAAAGTTTGTACTAAAAAAAAAATAGGTGCCTAAATCTTTTGCACAGTACTGTGTATATATATATATATATATATATATATATATATATATATATATATATATATATATATACATACATATATATATATATATATATATATATATATATATATATATATATATATATATATATATATATATATATATATATATATATATACACACAGTACCTGGGCCATATATTTATATATATGGCCCAGGATTCCATTACATTTGTGCGATTTTTGTGGTTTTTGTGTGCACTCTGGTGTTAGTCTTTATAAATCTCAGCCTGAAGGCCTGCTGGTTCAAGGCACTGATTAATCAAATAACCTGACAGGTTATATCAAGAAAAACTGAGTGAATAAATCACAGAGGCACCTCTCACTGTATCACAAGTATCTCTTTCTCTAATTTCAGCTTTCTTCATACCCCTACTTTCAAACTCACATAGACATCAATACAGTGAGGGAAAAAAATTATTTGATCCCCTGCTGATTTTGTACGTTTGCCCACTGACAAAGAAATGATCAGTCTATAATTTTAATCGTAGGTGTATTTTAACAGTGAGAGACAGAATCACAACAAAAAAATCCAGAAAAACGCATTTCAAAAAAGTTATAAATTGATTTGCATTTTAATGAGTGAAATAAGTATTTGACCCCTTCGACTTAGTACTTGGTGGCAAAACCCTTGTTGGCAATCACAGAAGTCAGACGTTTGTTGTAGTTGGCCACCAGGTTTGCACACATCTCAGGAGGGATTTTGTCCCACTCCTCTTTGTAGATCCTCTCCAAGTCATTAAGGTCTCGAGACTGACGTATGGCAACTCGAACCTTCAGCTCCTTCTACAGATTTTCTATGGGAATAAGGTCTGGAGACTGGCTAGGCTACTCCAGGCCCTTAATGTACTTCTTCTTGAGCCACTCCTTTGTTGCCTTGGCTGTGTGTTTTGGGTCATTGTCCTGCTTTGCCATGCATTGTCATGAATACCCATCCATGACCCATTTTCAATGCCCTGGCTGATGGAAGGAGGTTCTCACCCAAGATTTGACGGTACATGGCCCCGTCTATCATCCCTTTGATGCGGTGCAGTTGTCCTGTCCCCTTAGCAGAAAAACACCCCCAAAGCATAATGTTTCCACCTCCATGTTTGACGGTGGGGATGGTGTTCTTGGGGTCATAGGCAGCATTCCTCCTCCTCCAAACACGGCGAGTTGAGTTGATGCCAAAGAGCTCGATTTTGGTCTCATCTGACCACAACACTTTTACCCAGTTCTCCTCTGAATCATTCAGATGTTTATTGGCAAACTTCAGACAGGCCTGTAAATGTGCTTTCTTGAGCAGGGGGACATTGCGGGCGCTGCAGGATTTCAGTCCTTCATGACGTAGTGTGTTACCAGTTGTTTTCTTGGTGACTATGGTCCCAGCTGCCTTGAGATCATTAACAAGATCCTCCCGTGTAGTTCTGGGCTGAGTCCTCACTGTTCTCATGATCATTGAAACTCCACAAGGTGAGATCTTGGAGCCCCAGACCGAAGAAGACTGACAGTTATTTTGTGTTTCTTCCATTTGCGAATAATCGCACCAACTGTTTGCTGCTTGGCGATGGTCTTGTAGCCCATTCCAGCCTTGTGTAGGTCTACAATCTTGTCCCTGACATCCTTGGACAGCTCTTTGGTCTTGGGCATGGTGGAGAGTTTGGAATCTGATTGATTGATTGATTGCTTCTGTGGACAGGTGTCTTTTATACAGGTAACAAGCTGAGATTAGGAGCACTCCCTTTAAGAGAGTGCTCCTAATCTCAGCTCATTACCTGTGTAAAAGACACCTGGGAGCCAGAAATCTTGCTGATTGATAGGGGATCAAATACTTATTTCACTCATTAAAATGCAAATCAATTTATAACTTTGTTGAAATGCGTTTTTCTGGATTTCGTTGTTGTTATTCTGTCTCTCACTGTTAAATTACACCCACCATTAAAATTATAGACCGATCATTTCTTTGTCAGTGGGCAAACGTACAAAATCAGCAGGGGATCAGATAATTTTTTCCCTCACTGTATCAACCTACAGAGTAGCTAGAAATATTGTCATTTTACTATTGTCAACACACTGTAGATGATAATCTGTCTGCTGATACTCAGTGGATCTTCACAGGTCTAAACTTCCTGAATTCTACTTTGTTGCCATGGTTGCCATGCCGCAAAGTTGAAAGCACACAATTGTATAGGATGTCTTTGTATTCTGCAGTATTATAATTTCCATTCATTGGAACTAAGGGACCCAGACATGTTGCAGCATGAAAATACATCTGTGACAAAGTGAGGTCCATGAAGACATGGTTTGCCAAGGTTGGAGTGGAAGACATCGAGTGGCCTGCACAGACCTGACCTCAACCCCACTGAACACCTTTGCGATACACTGGGACGCTGACTGCACCCCAGGCCTCCTCACCCGACATCAGTGCCTAACCTCACTAATGCTCTTGTGGCTGAATGAGCAAAACCCCACAGCCATGCAAAATATAGTGGAAAGCCTTCCCAGAAGAGTGGAGGTTATTATAACAGCAAAGGGGACTAAATCTGGAATGAGGTGTTCAACAAGCACATACATTTAGCCATATTATGTATAACTGACAATTTCAGCACCAGAAAAACCTGGGGGTTTTTAAGACCAGCATGAACCAAACTAATTTCCATATTGATGAAAATAAAGCTCTACAAAGAAACTTAATCGCAAAGAAAACGAATAACAGAGACACCTTAGGCCAAAGTACCATTTCAAGCAGATTTTTATAAAGTGCACATCCTAATAAAATGAAAACAATCAAGCATGGATAATACATTTAGAAAATGTTCAATTAAAAAGTATATCAATTCTGCTAATGTTGTTAGTATTTAAAAAGTATAATAAATGGAAAGGTGATTGGTAGGTGAGGTTTTACATATGTTTAAATACATTAGCTCAGTTGGTTTACATTGTATTTAAAATTGTTAAGCTATTTGTGTTTCATTTTGGGATTTACTACACTTTTTTTTGTTTGTGTGCAGCTGAGGAATAGTGGTGTTAGGATCAAGGGATCAACTATTTTTTAGAAGTCACTTAAAACCCTCATTTTCAACTGTTTTGATGGGTATCAAATACTTTAGATACAATGCCATGGTATCAGTGATGCCGTTCCAGTGGTTACTTTTTTTCAAACACATTTGTTTACTTCAGCACTGTTTCTGGCTGAGGTGCTGTTACACTCATATGCTCCTGTGTTATCTGTCTTTTCTCACATACTCTCTGGGGTGATTTTTTGTTGGTTAAACGGGTTCATCATGTTACCTCAACATGCTAATCTTGCCTTGGAATATTTTGCAAACAACTGTCGTTTGAGCTGTGTCTGCTGTATAAAATCCAGCAGTTCCATATAACTGATGCTATGTTGCCAAGCTGAGGAGGAAAACTTAAGCAAAAGAATTGCCTACTCTTGGCTATTATTAGATATGTTTGTTTATATGTCTATCCAGAAGAACACAACCTTAGGTTGATATGTCTGAGCGTTTCAGCGCAGCTGACCAAATGTGTTTAGTATCACAGCACACACGATCTCTCTATCAAAACTGATCCTTGAAGACATTTTATTCATTCAGGATCTAAAATTGAGCTATCACCTACCCTTAATTACAACCACAGAAAAGGAACTGGTTTAAAGTTTCTCAGTTATCAACCCCTAGATATCACATCCTATGGGCAAGTGATTGTACTGCCTGAGAAGCAAGGGCTTCCTG
Organism: Cranoglanis bouderius; assembly: GCA_023630585.1. Lineage (NCBI taxonomy): Eukaryota > Metazoa > Chordata > Actinopteri > Siluriformes > Cranoglanididae > Cranoglanis > Cranoglanis bouderius. The sequence continues at coordinate 18,313,028 of CM042540.1, forward strand.
ACGCACTGTGCTATCTCACTCAGCCAAATACACATGCCTTACCTTACTGACAAAGAGTTTTCCTTAGTTCTCTATCTCCATGAAAGGGGCAGTGGCTATATTCAGTCAGCAATCCACATTTAGACAGTCATTTCAAAAATGTGAGCAGTTTCACAAGCTTTTTGATCATTCCAGCTCAGGGAAAGATACAAGCAAACAACTCCTATTATTGGAACAAAAGGTAAGCTCAGCCACGACTGCACCTTTTGCCTTTTGCATCTGGCCACTAAAAGTGGGTGGAATTAACCCATACTAAACTGCTTAATGCTTAGGTTTAGTAAAACACTGCAAGTGGAGGTTTCATGCAAAGATGTTTAGCTCAAGCTCTTATAGATTATTCAACTCTTATTCAGACTTGATAATGTCCTCCAAGCTAGGTGTCCTCCATCTACGTTCACTTGCTTGTCCTAGCTTCTCCTATTACTCTTTCAAACAGGGAGAGTGATGCCCTTGAGATTAGATGGGTGAGTAAAAGCAACACCACCAATATCACCCCAACAAATTGATGTGCCTGTTATATGTGTTAGTTTTTCAGCACTAATCCTGAGGAGCTCTTGTCTCAATATTGGGACCTTGAAGCTTCTTGTTTAAGGAAATGTAAAGGAGATACCATTCCCATTACCTTTTTTTTTTTTTGCTAATGAATCAATCAGTTCCTTGATGGCCTCATAGTATCATAGTACTAGGTTTAAATTGGTTAGCCCTACGTAACCTTAACCATTTCATGGAGTAATGTAAGAAAGGAAATGGATGACCTCTACTTATCTAGCCATTCCTTATCGTGTGACCCATATTAAAGGCTCTAAAATTGATAAAGAATCTAAATCCCACCAGAAGTATTCATTAAAAAAAAAAGCTGCCAAATGACCTCCCAATGGACCACGAAACTGTGATAAATCTGTTACCAGGAGCTTCACCACTGTTCTTATCCCCTTAGCTTATCCCCTGTCACTGACTGACACCCAAGCAATGGTGGAATAAAACAAGGAAGCACCGAAACTAGGTTATATGTGCCCTTCTATGTCTCTAGCTTCAGCTGGCTTTTTCATTTTCAAGAAAAAGGATGTCAGTCTTGGCACAAAATATATCTATTCATTATCTTTAGTAACTGCTCTGTTAGAACAAGTAATGCTGGCCAAAATGTTTATGAAATAAGACTTAAAGTTTTGATCTGTAGTTGTGAGAGAGCCAAACTGCTGCCATCCCTCAGACATTTCCTCCCACATATCTGTGCTCAAACCTGTATATCACTGTGTTCTGGGGCTAAATCTTCTCTCTATTTGATATGAAGGCCAGCCTGATCTATCTGCTTTATCTGGTGGACTAGCAGTATGGTACAGAGGAATGCTCATGGTTTGCTTTTAAGGGCATCAAAAATCCTTCAATCACTGTTTACTGCTAAGGACATCCAGATTCCCGGGCCAAGCACTGACAGCTGACAGTGGGATGACATGGCTTCAGAAGACACCACTTGGAGAGGGGGATTATATGGTCATACCAGCACACAATAATATCCCTGTTTCTCAGTCTCTATTTCCGCAAATCATGTTCACTTGGTCAATGTTTAACATTTCATCTGGTCAAAGGTTTAAATGCTAGGAGAGCACAGTAACAAAGTAAATGTGCATAGCATATGTGCACAGTGCCCTGCAATGGACTGGCATCCCACCTACAGTGAATACTCCTCCCTTATACCCACTGTTCTTGTGATAAGCCCGGGATCCACAGTGACCCTGATCAGGAGGAAAATTATTACTGAGGATGAATGAATGAATGTTTAAATGATATTAGCACCCATTGCTCTGAATTATCTAAGTACGTCTAAACCTTGTTATTGTACAGTTGCTGGCTGCTCGGCACAGTAGCACAGCAGGTAGCATTATGGCCTCCCAGTTCTAGGGTGTCTGGTTCAAATTCTCATCTCGGGTTACTGTCATTATGATGTTTTGCATGCTCTCCCCATGTTTGCGTGGGTTTCCTGGTTTCCTAACACTGTCCAAAACCATTCAGGATGGCGACTTAGATATGCTAAAATGCCTGTAAGTACCTGCAAGTCTGTGCGAATCTGGGTGTGCATGGTGCCCTGTGATGGACCTGGCATCATATATTGGGTGAATTCTCCTGCTTTGCACCTGTTGTTCCCAGGATTGGGCTCCATCAGTGTATGAAGTGTATTGACCTGGACTGTTTTGGATATTACTCGCACAGGACTGGTTTTTCAAATGCAAAATAAACTTGCACATGGATTCAACCCTGTCTGTGTTTTGCCTTCTGTTGATGGTTGCTGATTGCTGGATGAATGGCTATTTCCTATCAAAGGCTTCCTCCATGTCATCAGACACTCAGGCTGGCTAGGCTCCTGCTCTACTTGGCTCGGTGTCTTTAGGAGAAGGAGAGGCTTTATTGTCAGTGAAGAAGAGGGGGGTATTCTGTGAAAATTGGCTTTAGTGATTGAAAGGAATCATTTTAATACTGTGCTAGTTTCAAAAAACAGATAAAAAGACCCCTGCAAATAATAACAAATGGATTTTCTGTGATTGTTTCTCTTGCATTTGTGCACATGTGTGTGCATGTGCATATCTTTTCCTCCTTTATATTCTCTGCCACCTGTGCACTGGTTCCATATTCCCATCCCACCCTGGTTTAGGCACTGCTGTGGGCGGCATGCACAACCTATAGGGTGTCCCAAAAGTCTCCATACATAGGGGAAATTAACACTTTTTAGCTAAATACACTGGTCTACAAGCAAAATGCTTCCAGAATAAAAGTAGTGAAACTTTATCTAATATGGGTCACTAACAAAGAAAAATCAAAAGTGCTAATTGGCTATAGTTTTTTACATACAGTATTGGGTCAAAATTTGAAATTCTATGCAAATTAACAAGAGAATGGCTATTGATTGAAAAGAAATGTTTGTCTCTGAGTTACCAGTTCTACCTCAAAACACTGTCTGCACATTAGAGTACATTCATCTTGACCAGAATTTTGACAGAACGTGCTCTGTTTGACATAGTCACAGTTATCTGTGTCTTGGAAGTGGAAAAAATGCATGCATGTAGATACATTTCATGAGCGGTGGCACACATTGATCTGTGTGTCTCAAGTCACATGTAGCAGCTTGAAAATATAGAGTGCCTAATATTTCTATGGAACTGTCTCATATTTTTGACCTCAGGAAGCAGAGATGCCTCGAAACTGTGTAAACAATGCAGATAACTTATGTTATATTTGTGGTGAGGTAACCTTTGCGTCACAAAAGCGCAGTATAACTGCAGTGGTAAAAAAGGCATACCACCTTTATTTTGGATGCAAAATAAAATAATAAATAAATAAATAAATTGTTTTATGTGACGTTTTAGCTCATTTTCTGTGATGCATTTAGTCACTTTAAGTCATAAGACATTTCTTGTTTAATCTTGAAATTGAACACTTTTCATAATATAAGTATTCTTTCTAATTTAAGATTTATGATACTGTTATAAAAATATGCATAAACCTATGTACATTTGTAATAAAACTTTATCATTAAATATCTTGAAAACATTAGCCAACCAGCAAATTTATCATTTGTTTTTCAATTCATCTTATCAAAGTATGTAGGATTTAGCCAATTTTATCTCTGAAGAAGGTAATTTCCAAAAATTTGTAAACCAGTGATATCTTCCAAAAATTTTCATACTTAGTTTACATTATATTTATATATAATATCAGTGGAACATCCACTGAAGAAGGCACAACCGACTTGGTGCTGGCATACATAGTCCTTTATGTATGGAGACTTTTGGGATACCCTGTACTTTTCTGTGTGTGCCAACAGAGATAATGTGATTTCTTTCCAATCTCTTCCTGGTTTATGTAAGCAGTTTCCATAGCATGTGTTACAGTATATAGCAACTTCCATATATTTATGTGCATGTGGTTGTGGACTAGAATTCCCATGTTCTGTTCATGTTACGGTGTTGCTTCATTTTCCCAGGGGCATGTGTAATACTTCTGAAATGCATGTTTGAACAACAGGGAGTCTGTCATCCCCTACCTTTTCTCAAAGCTGCCTCATTAGGGAGGATCACATGAGTGAGTGTAATACAAAGACAGTGGAGAGAGTGTGTGAGAAAGAAAATGGAGTTAAGGACAGGGCAAGCCAGAGAAAGCCATCCACGTGCCACGTCTGTTCTCTGTTTTTTCCTAAATATACCTTGTCAGTTTGCTTACACAGCTCAAGTCACTTGAGACATTCTGAGATTTGCTCTGCAAGCATTATATACTGTACTTCTTGTGAGTTAATATACACCCACATACGGTGTAGTATGTTGATTCAGTTTAGTATAAGGATCATGAGACTTGTCCTCCCTCCAATTCTCTGCAGAGACACCTTCATGCACTACTAACACCTCCACCTAACACGCACACACACACACTTGGCGGCTGTCCTCGCTCTGTCCCTCACACTGGGCCAGGGAGGACACAGAGTTGGCCATTAGCTTGGGCCATCTGCTCTCTTGCCCTAACCCCCGAAACACCCCCCCCCCCCAACATGTCCTCTCTCTTTCTTGTTCTCTTACTCTCTTTCACGTTTTCCCTCTCTTTCTTGCTCTTTTCAGGGTCAGCCAGCCACCCACACAAAGACAAGCCCTGTCTAAACCCAGGGGGAAAAAAACACACCTCTCAGTGATTTGTCAACCAAAGATCCTGAGCTGTTAGAGAAAAAGTGAGATGGATTGGCTTCCTCCCTCCTTCCATATCAGTTTTATCCTTATATCCTTTTCTTTCTACTATCTGACACCAGCCATTATGGAGAGGAAATGAGCTAATAGGGATTGCTGTTAACTTTGAAACCCACCTACACCCTGTGTCAGATAAGCCCAGTCAGTGCACTACTTCAGTCTTCTTTTATAGATAACCCTATAAAGAAGGTGAAAGTGTCTCTTCAGTGAAAAGTTGTTTTTTTTGTTTTTGTTTTTGAAATCTGGAAATCCAATTTCAATTTGTCAAACTATTCATTATCTTTAGTAACTGCTCTGTTAGAACAAGTAAGGCTGGCCAAAATGTTTTTAAAATGAGACATTGTTTTGATCTGCAGTTTGAGAGGGCCAAACTGCTGCCATCCCCCAGACATTTCCTCCCACATATCTGTGCTCAAACCTGTATATCACTCTGTGTTCTGGGGCTAAATCTTCTCTCTATTTGATATGAAGACCAGCCTGATCTTCTTTATCTGGTGGAGCTCATCTGCTCATGGTTTGCTTTTAAGGGCATCAAAAATCCTTCAATCACTGTTTACTGCTAAGGACATCCAGATTCCCGGGCCAAGCACTGACAGCTGACAGTGGGATGACATGGCTACAGAGGACACCATTTCGAGAGGGGGATTATATGGTCATACCAGCAGACCATAATATCCCTGTTTCTCAGTCTCTGTTTCCCCAAATCATGTCCACAGTGACCCTGATCAGGAGGAAAATTATTACTGAGGATGAATGAATGAATGTTTAAATGATACTAGCACCCATTGCTCTGAATTGCTCAAGTCTAAACCTTGTTATTGTACAGTTGCTGGCTGCTCGGCACAGTAGCACAGCAGGTAGCATTGTGGCCTCCCAGTTCTAGGGTGTCTGGTTCAAATTATGATCTCGGGTTACTGTTATTGTGATATTTTGCATGCTCTCCCCATGTTTGCGTGAGTTTCCTGGTTTCCTAACACTGACCAAAACTATGCAGTTTGGCGAATTGGATATGCTAAATTGCCTGTAAGTGTGCATTTCTGTGTGAATCTGGGTGTGTATGATGCTCTGTGATGGACCTGGCATCATATCTTGGGTGAATTCTCCTGCCTTGCACCTGTTGTCCATCAGGCTCTGGATCCATTGCAACCGTGACCAGGATAAAGTGTTTACTGAAAGAGAATGAGTGAATAAATGAATGATGTGTATTGACCTGGACTGTTTTGGATATTACTCGCACAATCTCAATTTGTCAAACTCAGGCTGGTTTGCAACCCACAAGTCCCTCTACGCACATGTACACCCATTAATAGAAACTAATAGGAGTTTTAAGCAAGCACAATAGAATCTCTGCCTCAGTTCATCGCTACATAAGCACAATCCTCAAGAGATTAAAATGGTGTCTGTTTATTTATTTATTTATTTTTATTTTTATTTTTTTTAATCAGGAGCGCCAGTGAACAACAGTTCAATATGTTCAAGTTATTATTATTTTGGTTACAAAGAACAACAGAAGTTAAGTGTTGTGTGTCAGCACAAGTGTACCATTAATCTACTGACACTCTGTAAAAAACAACAACTAATACATCATGTCTGCATGTGTGATCATGATGAATTAAGAATAGGCATTTCAGGCAATAACAGTACTATTAAATTTTATTAAATTTTTTCAAAGGATTATATGACTAATATGCAGCAGCCTATATCTGCTGCAGTGTGTGTGTGTGTGTGTGTGTGTGTGTGTGTGCGAGTGTGCGTGTGCTAAGTTTTATAAAGCTTTGACACTTTAAGCTCGCTACAGCCACCATACAACATCACACTCCACATTTGAACTTAATTTAATTTCAGAACATCCTTGTGAGGCACTGAATTAACTTAAGGCATGTTTAACTACCTAAGTGAACTGCCACCTGCCCTACCATCACACATTTAGTCGGCTGTATACAAATGATGAGCTACAAAACTGTTTTGCACCCACTATTCCACCATGTTCCTATGTATAGAGAGAGAGCTGCTGCTTTGGATTTTACACTGTGCAGCAGTAATTAAAGTTTAATCAAGCCCAACTCTGACCCCGTTTTCTTCTTACCTTTCAAAGCTAAACCAGCACTGAACAAAACATTCATAACCTGCATATAGCCATATACTATACCTGCTCACCAATGGCACACGTTCCCATACTAGGTCATAATTATAAAATCCTCATGATTGCTATTAAATAATACTCATAAAAGCCTAATTTACTATTCAAACTTTAAGACTCTATTGATTATTGGAAATGATCGACTCATCCATATTCTATTATGAATTACTATGGTGTAACTGTGGGCTTGAAATCAATGTTACTATGATGATGGTTTGAAAACCAAGGTCATACCATAGAATTCATGATAAAATTAATGTGAAAAACCATGGTTATAATATAGTAACTAAGGTTAACCCATATTAGCCATGATAAAACTATAGTTTGAAAGCTAAAGTACCCATGACTTCACACTACCATGGTAAATTTTCCTGTAGATGAATATTGAATATTGGAAAAATACTGACATCCCTATTATGAATATCCTCTATAACAATCATGGGCCCTGCAGTACATAGTGCAGTACATACTATATGTAAGGAAGTACAATTACTCATATTTGAATTTTAATTATGATCATTTTTATCTTCTTCAAAGTGTTAAACGTAATCATATGTTTGATTATGATTATGGATTGGCATCCCATACAGTTGCAATCAAAATTATTCAACCCCCATTGCAAATCAGGTTTATTAGCAAAATTTACAGTAAACTGTCAGCTGTTTGCAATGAACAAATCAAACAAAAACAATTTAAATAGTTCAACACAACGAATGCTTCAAGTGGTTTCCCCAAATTCAACTGAAAATGCAACTTATAATGACTTCTCCAGTCTCAAAATTATTCAACCCCCTGAATAGAATCCCTCACAACAGCACAAATATGCAAAACAGGTACTGTCTCAAGCACCCCTGATGCAACTAATCAAGGGCTAGATCCAGCGGTATGTCTGGAGGAAGAAGAATGAAGCATACGCTGAAAAGAACACTCTGCCCACAGTCAAGCATGGTGGTGACTCGGTGATCCTCTGCCACTGGAAACCTGGATAGGTTCTGGATCTAACGCAATCCATATCAAGAAAAAGCAGTTACTGAAGATGAATGAATGGTTAGCTAAAGTTAATTAATTGTCCATTTGCTTGCATTCTGTGGTGTCAATTTTTATCTATTTGAGTGTAATATTTTTATATTTAGCACTTATTTGACAATGGAACAATCTTGTTTTGATTTTACAATGTACAATGTGAAAAAATCCATTTATTTAATATGATAAAGTGTTCAAATGCAATAAAACTTCGATAAATAAGTGTTTGATAAATAACTGTGAGAAACAATCATGATTCCAGTATTTATTTAGTCATTATTATTGTGCCACTCAAACAAAATGCATTCTGCATTATAATAATTAAATAATATATTCCAGATATTTCCTAGTAACACATTTGCTGAAGCAAACATCACAGAGGCTGTTTCTAGCAGAAAACTCAGAATCCATGATTTAAAAAAAAAAATATATATATATATATATATATATATATATATATATATATATATATATATATATATATATATATATATATATATATATAGTATCTCACAAAAGTGAGTACACCCCTCACAATTTTGTAAATATTTTATTATGTCTTTTCATGGGACAACACTGAAGAAATGACACTTTGCTACAATGTAAAGTAGTGAGTGTACAGCTTGTATAACAGTGTAAATTTGCTGTCCCCTCAAAATAACTCAACACACAGCCATTAATGTCTAAACCGCTGGCAACAAATGTGAGTACACCCCTAAGTGAAAATGTCCAAACTGGGCCCAAAGTGTCAATATTTTGTGTGGCCACCATTATTTTCCAGCACTGCCTTAACCCTGTTGGGCATGGAGTTCACCAGAGCTTCACAAGTTGCCACTGGAGTCCTCTTCTACTCCTCCATGACAACATCACAGAGCTGGTGGATGTTAGAGACCTTGCGCTCCTCCACCTCCACCTCCTTCCATTTGAGGATGCCCCACAGATGCTCAATAGGGTTTAGGTCTGGAGACATGCTTGGCCAGTCCATCACCTTTACCCTCAGCTTCTTTAGCAAGTCAGTGGTCGTCTTGGAGATGTGTTTGGGGTCGTTATCATGTTGGAATACTGCCCTGCAGCCCAGTTTCCAAAGGGAGGGGATCATGCTCTGCTTCAGTATGTCACAGTACATGTTGGCATTCATGGTTCCCTCAATGAACTGTAGCTCCCCAGTGCCGGCAGCACTCATGCAAATCTATTCTGCAAAGCCAACCTCTGGATATGATGCTGAGCATGTGCACTCAACTTCTTTGGTCGACCATGGCGAGGCCTGTTCTGAGTGGAACCTGTCCTGTTAAACCGCTGTATGGTCTTGGCCACCGTGCTGCAGCTCAGTTTCAGGGTGTTGGCAATCTTCTTATAGCCTAGGCCATCTTTATGTAGAGCAACAATTCTTTTTTTCAGATCCTCAGAGAGTTCTTTGCCATGAGGTGCCATGTTGAACTTCCAGTGACCAGTATGAGAGAGTGTGAGAGCGATAACACCAAACTTAACACACCTGCTCCCCATTCACACCTGAGACCTTATAACACTAACGAGTCACATGACACCGTGGAGGAAAAATGGCTAATTGGGCCCAATTTGGACATTTTCACTTAGGGGTGTACTCACTTTTGTGACATACACACTATATATATATATATATATATATATATATATATATATATATATATATATATATATATATATATATATATATATATATATATATATATATATATATAGAGAGAGAGAGAGAGAGAGAGAGAGAGAGAGAGACAGAGAGGCGTAGAAGATCTTTGAAGATCCCATGTCTGATCTTTGTTCCTAGTTATTGTCAGATGACACAACGTGTAAAATATGTGAGTATGAAAGACAGACTGACAGCGTGGCATGTCACAGCAGGACGGCTTGTTGGTCACTCTTTTCCTTGTCTGTCTCTGACACAAACATTCCGGCATATTCTCCACGTGGCTTCAGAACCTTGTTCCTTTACCTACACTGACCCCATGTCACTCTTTTCAGACACTAGAAGGTTGACACTAGAAGGTTGTGAGCCAGACTGCCATGGTTGCACACATTGCGAAATACCCAAAAACTTTCACTGCAAGTTATGCAGGATATGAGAGGAACACAACTGCTCCCTTGGGCACAAATAAAGTTAGTGTGTTCCTTAAAGGCACATGTTAATCTAACTAGCATCTCTTGTGGTGAATGGATTGGGTCTTGTTGCCCTGGGGGCTACTTTTGTTGTTGACTTGCTGAATCACAGTCTTTGATGAATAAGGATTTGGACCAAACCAATGCAATGCATGTGGGATTTTTTTTATTATTATTTAGCTGGAGGGAGAATGGGAGGCTTTATGGAAAGTATTATTGAGTGAAAATTACATCTAAATGTGGAAGTTTGTTCAGGAAAAAAATGTTCCCTTCACTGGACTGAATGGAACCACAAGAGAAAGACTAGAGAGAGAGGGAATGCTTTATATTGACATAAAATAGCATAGTCAATCATCACCTATATCACCTTGAATAGACCTCTGAGATATGCTCGCAAAAAGGATACTGCTGAAAGTAAACTAAGTCTCTCTGCTCATCAAGGAAATTATATACAATTCACCCTATCGTATAGAACCAACATGTCCTTATGCTTGTGTTTAAGTTCATCCCTCATCGACATGGCCTGTGTCATTGTGGCATTGATCAGATTGGAAATCTTACTGCTCCCTTTCCCCAGAGGCCTCCTGTATTGTGTATCACTGCCTATAGAGCATGCAATAACACACGCCGTGGGCCATTGGGCCATCATATTCAACTATTGATCTGTTTCCCAACATCTTGTGTTAAATCTAGGAAGATTAGCATGCACTGATAAATTAAGTATAGCATGGTTTACACATTCGACCTACAGTAAATCAATATCTAGCTGAAAAAAAAAACCCCTCACTCTCTAAGCTGAGATTGTTCTGCTCCATCCATAGTGCATTAGTATGCCAGGTTCACATGGCCTGAGAGTAGAGACTAGAGTGCATGGTGTCTGTGACATGTCATCCTCGTGTCAACCAAAAATCCTGAGTTGAGTTTTACTCAAACATGTGGAAATAACCTGTTATGAATTATACATCCTGTAAGTTACTGCCTTTTCTGGAGTAGGCACAGTCTATGAAGTACTACTACTATAGAAGCATGATAATATGACTGTAGTATTACTTTATATCACAGTTCTCAAATCTGATTGGTCTTTCCCCATTTTCTCCTCAGTTTAGTCACCTGCCAATTACCACTAGCTAGTTTTCCTAACATACAACAGCTGCCATCCAGGGAGCTTCCTCCAACACTTGCTTCCTCCAACCGCATCCTTTTTAACTGTGCTGTGTCACTGGGCAGTGTAACATACTCAGCCCTCTTCCACATACAGGAGCTAACAGATGCCCAATGATTGCCTAATGTTGCAGTGGGAGCGAGAGTATGCCAATCTCTCACCCAGAGAGCACAGCCAATTTTGCTCCATTTGTGCTGAATCATGAATGGCGGGATTTGAACTTGTGATCGCTTGATGATAGGGCAAAGCTTTTTCTGTTGCACCACTCATTACAGATTTCCAAGCTGCCTCCGGTTGCAACATCAGCACAGGAACTGCATGTCGGAAGCCTCGTGAATTGGGTTTCCATGGCAGAGCAGCTGCACACAAACCTAAGATCACTATGCACAATGTAAACTGTTGGCTGCCGTGATGTAAAGCATGCCACCATTGGACTCTGAAGGAGTGGAAACGTGTTCTCTGGAGTGATGAATCATGCTTCACTATCTGGCAGTCTGAGGGATGAAACTGGGCTTGGCAGATGCCAGGAGAATGCTACTTAACAGAATGCATAGTGCCAACAGGAGGGATAATGGTCTGGGGCTGTTTTTCAGGGTTTGGGTGACATCCCTTATTTCCAGTGAAGGGTAATATTAATGCATATAAAGATATTTAGACAACTGTATGCTTCCAACTTTGTGGCGGAAGTTTGGGGAAAGCCCTTTCCTGTTCCAGTATGCAGTGCCCCTTTGCACAAAGCAAGGTCCATAAGACATAGTTTGATGAGTTGTGTGTTTCCAGCACAGAGCCCTGAGCTTAACCTTACTGAACACCTTTGGGATGGAACATCGTTTGCAAACCAGCCCATCTCGTCCAACATCAGTGCATGACCTCACTAATGCCCTTTTGACTGAATGGGCACAAATTCCCACAGACACACTCCAAAATGTAGAAATCCTTCCCAGAAGAGTGGAAGCTGTTATAGCTGCAAAGGGGGGACACTCCATATAAAAGCAGATGTTTTTTTTCAATGGTATGTCCAACATACTTTTCACATACTTTTAACCATATAGTGCACAATAAAAGTGATGCCTGATTAAGCATTAAAGGTGTTACAGACCTCACGGACTATGTCTTCTATAAACAAAGTCAAGCAGAAGACAGAGCTGTACATCCTAGGCAAGACTGCTAGCTTCCTTATGCCAATTTGGGACCATCCCCAAGTGCATTCTGGGAAAGTGTAAAAGTCATCCACTGACCTGAATGCAGATGGAGAGTGAAATACACTGCGGTCTAAGAGAAGAGAAGCCTCAGTGTACTGTTTGACAAAAAACATTTTAGCAGATTAGATAAGCAACATTTTATCAGCATCCCACCCAGACAAGGGCAAAATGCACAGGAGCAGGATGAAGAAGAAGATGATCACGACTGCAAGGCTGAGAGCTACAGCCCTGGATTCATAATCATTGGGAGAATCAAAACACTTTTCAATAATTCAGTATGAATAGAGGAGGAAGGGTGAACGAGAATGAGAGAATCTTATCTTGCATTAAATGAGCAGGCAAAGGAAATGAGTAGAGGAAAAATCTTAGAGATAGAGACTCAAATAGGCTCAAGTTTTTGAAGAACACATATTGGCTCATGTTTTCTAGAGACACTTTAAACACACAGCTTTCTGCATGTTCACCAGTGAGCTCCGAAACACATACGGCAGCTCACCTTTACATAATCACCTTTACATAATCCTACATAATCCCTTTATACAACTGAATTAAAATGCGGCTTACCTCAGCACTGGTGCAACACTCTGTACTCTGCATTTGACAGAACTTATTCTTTTTTGAAAGACATAAGGAACACATAAGTGGTCAAAACTCAATAAGATAGTATTGAGAGTTTGAGTTTGACCTCTATTTACTAGATTCCCTTATATTTCAGTTTAAACGTGTTATTCCCATCAAGGTGAAAGCTTAAAGAGCAGCTCTAACAATCTATATTTCTGTTCTCACCCCCCCCCCCTCACCCCCTCACTCGCCTTCTTTGAAACACCCTTTGTATTATCCACTTCTAGGCATCAGGAGATAAAATAAGGATGGTCATTTTGACAGCCTGTGTACTTGATAGAGGAAATAATTGAGGACCTGAGCACCCTTTTACAGACACTCAACGTTGACAGCATGTTTTTTACGTATCTCGCTCACTGCATTTAGGAAGACAATAAAAACAAAACAGAAATCAAATACAATCCAGCCACGTGCAGTAGATTTGCTACGTATTTTTAAAACAAATATTCTGGTTGCCTTTCTAGTTTTTCTCTATGGGTCATATTCAAAGTTTTAATGGCAAGACTCCTATTAGATTTGTTTCATTGTATCATCATTGTATTAGTCTTTAAATAGTCTCTTGCTTTCTCTTCAGTCCGCATTTTCTATCCCTGTTTTGTTGTTCTGGCTTAAAGCCAAATGCTTGTGTTGAAAGTGTTATTGTAAAACCCAGTTTCTGACAGTTCTACTCAGGAAAAATCTGGCAACCACATGGGCATGATCTACATGCAGGTAATTTGCATAATCTGATAGATGCATCCAGAAAATCAGCTTAAGCAGGTGCTTAGCCCATCTCTGAATATGCTTAAATCCACGTAAATTTTGGACTTAAGTCACCATCTGAGGCCTGTTGCACAAAGTGAATTGAACAAACTCAGAGTTGCAGAGTAAATTCTGAGTTGACAAAACCAAACAAATCCAACCCAGGTTAATTAAGGTTAATAGGTTTCATGATGCTGGTTATCAACTTTCTCAATCAACCCAGGTTTTAACCCTGAATCAATGTTTACTCATCGTGCGCATGCACATAAAAGCCAGATGTTTGCAGCAAACAGCAAATAGCATTCAACATGGAAAAAAACAGGTGTGCATACATTTCGCTTGAAGAGCAAGAAATTATTTTGCATAAATATGTAGAATTAAAACCTACACTAACCACAAAAAGCAACACTGTTGCTGGCTGTCAAAGTTGAGGAACATTGCTGGTGGAACTTTGCTGATTGTGTAAATATGTAAGTTTACTTTTATAGGCTCACAATAAGATTGAAAGCTTATAATCCCAACATATTTCATGTAATTTCATTTAATACAAACGTAAATAGTTTTAACGAAATATTAATACAATAAATATCAGTTTGTGAATATACAGCCGTGGCCAAAAGTTTTGAGAATGACACAAATATTAATTTTCACAAAGTCTACTGCTTCAGTGTTTTTAGATCTTTTTGTCAGATGTTACTAACTGTTACTGAAGTATAATCACAAACGTTTCATAAGTGTCCATGGCTTTTATTGACAATTACATGAAGTTTCTGCAAAGAGTCAATATTTGCAGTGTTGACCCTTCTTTTTCAAGACCTCTGCAATTCGCCCTGGCATGCTGTCAATCAACTTCTGGGCCACATCCTGACTGATGGCAGCCCATTCTTGCATAATCAATGCTTGGAGTTTGTCAGAGTTTGTGGGTTTTTGTTTGTCCACCCGCCTCTTGAGGACTGACCACAAATTCTCAATGGGATTAAGGTCTGGGGAGTTTCCTGGCCATGGACCCAAAATGTCGATGTTTTGTTCCCCGAGCCACTTCATTATCACTTTTGCCTTGTGGCAAGGTGCCCCATCATGCTGGAATAGGCATTGTTCATCACCAAACTGTTCTTGGATGGTTGGGAGAAGTTGCTCTCTGAGGATGTTTTTGTACCATTCTTTATTCATGGCTGTGTTCTTAGACAAAATTGTGAGTGAACCCATGCCCTTGGCTGAGAAGCAACCCCACACATGAGTGTGGGGTTCTTGACACTAGGCCATCCTCCAAAAGTCTTCGCCTTACTGTGCGTGCAGACGCACTCACACCTGCCTGCTGCCATTCCTGAGCAAGCTCTGCACTGGTGGTGCCCCGATCCCGCAGCTGAATCAACTTTAGGAGACGGTCCTGGCGCTTGCTGGACTTTCTTGGGTGCCCTGAAGCCTTCTTCACAACAGTTGAACCTCTCTCTAACTCAATCAGTATGACAGAGTGATCTCCAGCCTTGTCCTTGTTAACACTCTCACCTGTGTTAACAAGAGACTCACTGACGTGATGTCAGCTGGTCCTTTTGTGGAAGGGCTGAAATGCAGTGGACATGTTTTTTTGGGATTAAGTTCATTTTCAGGGACTTTGAAATTAATTGCAATTCATCTGATCACTCTTCATAACATTCTGGAGTATATGCAAATTGCCATCATAAAAACTGAGGCAGCAGACTTTGTAAAAATTAATATTTGTGTCATTCTCAAAACTTTTGGCCACGGCTGTATATTAGGACAGGAATAATGCCACCGCATGCAAATATGTACCACTCGCAAAGAACCGAAAAGCAATACATACAGCTTGGCGTACAGTAAGAGCGTGGCTTCGGCGTGTCAGATTTTTAATGTACGGCTCAAGAAGCTAATATCTTTCGTACAGATGGTCATTGGATTGTGTCTGTCCCTAAAAATTCTTTCCCTTCGACGTGACCTTATTATTTGCGCTCCGAGCTTCACAGGATTAGCCGTGTACTGTAAGTTACCATGGCGATGAAAAACGCTAAAAACCAATCCACCTTGTTGAGACCGAAAAACCAGAGTTTGCTCAAAGTAAACGCAAACTTACCTGGGTAGCCACAGAAACCGGCTTCATGCAACAGGCCTTTCAAGTCATCAACTCTGAATACAATCCTATGGCATTAGAAACCATTTGACAAATTTCTTCCTGTTACTTATTTATACCGCTCACCTCTACCTGGCTCCATAAAACATACCTAACACACACATTGTGAGGCCTGATTTTTGTTGTTCTCTCACTATCTACAGTATTGTTGGACTCATGAGCATGTATGTATCTGATAGACAAGTACAATAATGTCCTTTGATAAATGTCACAACACTTCTGTCAGCTGACAACGTTTTAGGTGAAAAAAGCATGCTGATTAAGGAATAGTACTTTTGTCTAGACTCAGACATGATCAAAATGAGAGAGAGAGTAAAATTTCATATCGTGTTTTTGTTATCACTTTAACGCTAACTGGATGTGACTGCCGGTGGAGCAGCGGGTCCAGTGCTCGAAGGCCTCCTGGTCTCCTCTGGTTAATGTTTTTAATTTCTCGACAAGGTGAAAAAAACATTTGTCAATTAATCAGAGTCCCTGTAATTACGCTGCTCTTGCTAACAAGTCCCAATTCTATCTATTTATTCTGAGGCCACACTTGCACATGCCGTCACGTACACACCTCGTTCCAGGCAGAGGCCTTGAAAAAGAGGATGTGGCTAGATTTCATGCTGCGAACTCTCGCTCCTTCACTCTCTCCCTCTCTGACTTGTTTTTGCACTCTCTCTCCACTTACTCTCCCCTTTGTAATGGCCATGCCTCAGTGAAGGACATCTGAAAATGGTCAAGACAGCAACAAAACACTTTGTCTTCTCACTCATTTTTTTTTCTTACACTTTTCTCTTCTTCAGAAAGGTGCCCTTCATCCACAGCAACATGTGTATTTCTGTGCCTGTGTGTATCCTGCGTGCCATTGTACTCAGAACTGGAAAAATGGAAAAGTGCAATAGAAGTGTCCGTCCCCCTAACATCACACTCAAAATGGCATACACAGTGAAGATTAAGCATTAATAATTTTCATCATTATTGTTATCATCCTCCTCCTCCTCCTCCTCCTCCTCATCATCATCATCAAAAAACTATTTATTGGTAAAAGGCACATTAATGAAACAATCTACAGCCACTAATGAGTTTATTACAATGGATATAAAAAGTCCCTGTTAAAATGACAGGTTTTGTGAAGTAAAACAATGAAACTAGAGATGAGACTGAATGTGATTGGTTCATTCTGAACACAGCCACATCCCCAATTGCACAATGATGTGCACACTTATGCACCTAGGTTATTGTTTTACTTTAGGTTATAAGTTTTTTATTTTTAATTTTTTCCCCCAAGTTTCTGATTGTTTTTCACTTTATTTGTATACTTTGCAATTTCACATCGAAGTTGGGAAAAGATCTGACATGATTTATCTTAGTGTCATTCTTTTACGTCACAAAAACCTGCCATTTTAACAGGGGTGTATAGACTTTTTATTTCCACTGTAAGTTAAACTATGAAAAAAAAAGGTTATTTAACAAGAGAAAAGCCCCAGGAACTATGAATAGGCCAGTGGGATGGCTTCTACTGCTTCAGGAGATAAGCAAGGTATGTCAGAACTAAACATTTTAGAGCTTTAAACATCATAAGTAGCACACTATACTATACTCAACACAAAACTTAACAGGCAGCCAACAAAGAGTAAATAAAACTGTTGGAACAACACTCCCCTACTTACACTCCTACATCAATTTTAATTTTATACAACAGTCGTGAATGCGTTGTAAAAGTGTTGTTGTTTTCTATTAATATACTGTTGTTCGGGTTATTTTTGCTGAACTATACTAGACAGAAGAATATTGTGCTTGACCCTTATGTTCTTCTTGGGTCAAGTTTTAAATTTTTATTTTTGTGCTTGGCTCATTTTCTCTATTGAACATGAAAAAGGACAAATTTACTTTCCTGTTGCTTCTTCCATACCCCTGCTTCATTATATTATACAGGTTATGTTTGGGTCACTTTGACCTGAGAATAAAACTGCTTTTTACAAAAATAAAATAAATAGATAATTACCTCCATCTCATTTGCACTCATTTCTGATTGCACACACCTGCACCTCAGGCATGAGAAGTGGTTTTGTGTGTCTTTACTGTTCTCCAAAACCATAGATTTATTCAGGGGCTATCATTTTCAAAA
Organism: Cranoglanis bouderius; assembly: GCA_023630585.1. NCBI lineage: Eukaryota > Metazoa > Chordata > Actinopteri > Siluriformes > Cranoglanididae > Cranoglanis > Cranoglanis bouderius. The sequence continues at coordinate 18,331,072 of CM042540.1, forward strand.
ATAAATTTTCGCCTCAGCTGACCAAAATCAATATGACTTGTGAACAGTAAACCTGTTGCTAAGTAGTGAACAGAATATAAGGGTTAATGTAGGTCCTGCCAAAAATGCTCTTTCAATAATCAAAAATTAATTAGCCATCCACCAAGCCAGACATTTTTGTGGTTTTATTCAGGATGATGTCCACCGCAGTGACACCAGACTGGTAGGAGGGATGCAATGCAGGCATGGTGCAAATGTTCCTCAGCAAAATGCTTTTAGACCTGAAGGCTAAGTTGACCTTTACTTGGTGTGTGGGAGAGCTGTGTGTGGATATGAGTAAGACTGCATTTTAGGCCAGAACTCTACTTCAATCAAGAAGTCACAAACAAAACACTCTTTTAAACATGCTTACAGCATGTTTTTGGTTTCTATTTGAACGATCATTCAGGTGTATTTTTTCTGTTTTTTTTGTTTTGTTTTGTTTTTTGCTGAACAAAACTAGACAGAAGCACACTAGCTAATATAATGTTACTCAAGAACTGGCCCTTGGTGCTGTTGGCATCCATGTTTTTTTTTCCGAGTAGACGCTTTGGAACTCAGAGGTAGTAACTTGGGAATATCTCACTAAGTACAATGGAAGATGATATTGACTGTTTTTTCTGTATGTATAGGGGGTTGCCTTGTAACACACCACATTGCCAGGCACTCTGCATACATGCGTGTGTACTATGTGGATATATTGGCCAAATCTCTTGATATATACTGTATGTGACATTAGATTAGGTCACTGGGTGCCAAAGTCACAGCCTGTGAGCTGTGTGTGCCTCTCAAGAGATATGCCTCATTTAGCCTCGCTCAGGCTTTCTCTCAGCCCGGTGCTACATAGCAACCAGCCAGGGACGGCAGACTGGGGGGAGCCAGCCGGAGCCTGTTAGCTGTGGATAATAAATGATATTGGTCTTGGATGGAAAAGGCTTTTTGTCTCATTACTTCTAAAAGCATGAGGGACAGGTAATATTGACAGTACCATAAAGACTCTAGGCCTGTTGGGTACACTGTCTGCCTCCTATTATCCCAATCCTGAACTCTTGACTCGGAGGTAGGAATTAGTGGCTGGCTGCTCTGCTTATGGGATCGATACACCATTGTGCTGATTCAGTGCAGCTGGCGAGACACCTTCAAAGCCCAAAAATGCTTCTTCAGTGATCAAAAATTAATTAGCCATCCACCATGACAGAATTTTTTTGTGGTTTCAGTCAGGGAGACGTCCACCACAGTGACATCAGAGGGCCTGAAGGGACACACTGTGCAAACTTCGCAAACTTCTCCTCAGCAAAAAAGAGTAAACTTGAAGGCTAAGTTGATTTCTTGAAGGCTAATTTGTTTCTTCATGAGTGGGAGAGCTGTTTGCGGATGTGAGTAAGACGCTAAAACTCTATTTCAATCCAGAAATCACAACAAAACCCTCAGTCGAAAACAGTCATATTCTTCCAAACATGCTTACAGCATCTCAAAGTCCAAATTATAATTTATAATTCATTGCAAAAGCATATCTGTGTAGGCAGCTGGGCTTTGCTCTGTAAATAGCCCTCTAAATGACAAGTAATGGACAGTAAATGGGTGCCTCTGCATGGGCTGAGAGTGAGATGATGACTTGTGTTTGGTGTAAATCATGGCACCTGCTAAAGCGAGTGTTTTACTCGAGCAGCAGCAGTGGAGCAGCAGTATCGTATGCCTGTGGAGAACATTTAAAATGGAGGAGCTGCTCTGTGGATGAGTAAAAAGGCACACATGGCCGCCAGTGCATCCTCTGCACCTGCCTTGGTGCAGCTGCCTCCATACTCAGCCAAGAACCCGTGTACCAATCAGACGGATAATTGCCATGGTGTCCTCTGACCTCCTACAAAGCTCACAGTCAGTCTTTTGTGTACGGGTGTTTTTCTCAGTTTGTGTGTTTTATCAGGGCGTTAACCCCCTGCCTACAAGCATACTGTGTAATGTGATGCATGAGGAGTTGGGGGTCTGGAAGCTTGTGCATCTGGCATAGTGAGATCTTCGGCAAGGTGTGAAGCCTGCTCATAATGGAGACATGGTGAGTGCAATGTGTCCTCCAGGGGACCATTAATTTTCAGGACAAATGCTGCAATTGCAGTGTTTATCATCATCTAAATATAAACAGTGTGATATCTCCTCAACTGAGGGAAAATCTTTTGGAAAAATGGTGCTCCATTCCTTCTATGCCAAGGCACACTGAAGCTGTTCTGGTGTTTTGATGATGGTGGTGGAGAGCACTGTCTAATACATCAGTTCAAAATAGCTCAAGTGAGTTGAGTGTGAAGGTCACAGCATATGATTTAAATAATTTTCATACTCATCAAACTAATCAATGAGTCATCAGGATGGGAGCATTGTCATCCTGGAACACACCAACACCTTAGACACACTATGTTGGTTTTTCCTTAAATTTGCCACCTGTTTGTAGATTGTATCTTGAGTACTAACAAACTAATCCATCTTTGCTTCATGCTGTGTGAACCAGCATGTCTTGACTTTTATCACAAAGCCAAGGTCATATTTCCTCTGCAAACATTGCAACAGCTTCTTCAGGTGACCTTTCTTGAACGCTGCTTGTATTTTTTCTGCAAGAACTGAAACATTCATCTCTTGTTCTCTTGGCTAAATCCTGGCACAGTTCTCCTAAAACCCTAGAGGCAGACAGCAAGAGACAAGACGTTTAAATAATGAAGTCTTTTTTGGTAGAACCATGGCCTAGAAAGTACTTGAGAAAAAGAAAATTCACCTTACATTTGTCTTTTCTTTTGCCAAGTTCTGCTGAGCTTCACTTCATTCAAACACTGTGAGATGTTATTTACCTTTTTGGGGTTTAATACTGGAGGGAGAGAAATGGAAAGAGTTTGTGTGTGTATGTGTGTGTGTAAGAGAGAGAGAGAGAGAGAGAGAGAGAGAGAGAGAGATGGTAAGAAACCAAGAGTAAGGGAAAATCTGATAGAAGGTGTTTGCTAGGGGGCTGTGGGAGACTGCGGTCATTTTGTCCAGTGGCAAGTAATCTCAAGGGTCACTACACTTTCTGCAAATCAGCTGGCTTTGGCTGAACCTTAAGTAAACAGGCCACTAATTATCCTTCTCGTCTTTTGCTCTGTGACCTTCTGTAATTAGCCTATGCTCCAGTGTAATCATATTGAACACTCGCCTACCACCCGCTCCTACTGTGTTTTTCCCAGCATGCCTCTGAATCTGGTAAAACTCCACTGAATCCCAAGAAAACTGTATCTCTGGTTCATCTCAAGTCTTACTGAGCATTATCAAATGTAAGAATAGATAAAGTCATTGAACTCCAGACAGTTCCCATGACAACGTGACGTTGTTTGGATGGTCTAGCCAAAACACAGTTTTGATTATCGACACTCAGGAGGTTGTGAGAGCAGAACTCTGATTGGCTCGGCAGTCCAATGGTTTCTGGACTCCTTGGTGCCTGTTAATCTCCCAATCAATCAATAGTGTGAGCAGATGTGACACAAAACCTGTTTGTTCCATTAGAGCACTGACATAACCTAATGCCTATCCTTGCAAGCACTCTCTCGGTCTTGCTCCCTTTCTCACTTATTCGCTCCACTAAACCCCCGTTTTAACACTGTGCCACTTTTCTTCTTCTTAAAAAAAAAATGCTAATCCAGAGCTGAACATGCATGTTGTGGCACTCTGACTTTTTTTCCACTTTCACCACCACTCTTCCCTCCGACTTGTCTTTTCCGAGTGAACTTCCTGTTCGTCTACGTAGTCTCCCTAGTGAGATGGATATAGAGACAAGTGAACAGGAGGAGCGAAAGCAGTTTTTGAGGCCCAAATGTACAGGATACTCAGGAGGGAATAGGGGGTGTAAATGAGAAGCTTTGGCATAAACTGCATGCCTGCTCCACTCTGATGTTGTTTTGCTCTTTTAAATAATTGACACGACTGTGCTACTGGAGACAGGGACAAATCGACTGAAGTAATATCTCAGCCAGAAGTTGTTCTGGTATAGAATACTCTCCCACAGTGAAAAGATCCGAGTCATAAATCCAGTAACAGTGAAGTATTCATAAGCAGACAGTGCAATAACAACGCCTCCTGCATTTGTAATATTTAGGCTCTAGATGGATTCACATCAAACAATAGCCTTATTTTTCAAAATATTTTACCATTTTGCATTTTAGATTCTAATTTCCTTTGACAAAGTCAATCTCTTCTGTTGCCTAGACACGCATACATTTTTCATACCACTTATCCTAAACAGGGTCGCAGGGGAGCCTAAAGCCTGTCCCAGGGAACTCGGGGCACAAGGCGGGGGACCCATTGCAGGGCACAATTGCACACACACTCATTCACACCCTACAGACAATTTGGAAATGCCTACAACGTATCAGACTACAACGTATGTCTTTGGACTGGTGAAGGAAACCGGAGTACCTGGAGGAAACCCTCAAAGCACAGGGAGAACATGCAAACTTCACGGCGACAGGATTCAAACCCCCAACCCCGGTGGTGTGAGGCAAATGTGCTACCCACGAAGCCACCGTACCACCCTTTTTTCTGTTGTGGATGATTTAAAACATTGCACTAGATCTCTCTTTCCCTCTCTCTCCATGTGCGTGTTAAAGAGAGAAAGAGATCATGATCTTGCATTGAACCTGTTGGACCGAAGGCACAGTAGGAGATGTCACAGGCTGATGTCTCAGAACATTTGCTGGTTCTCTTGGGAGTGTGATAGTGTGTGATGGAGGCTGTGTGTGGGAGCAGATTGGAGACCATCACTGTATGCTAGTACGTCTGTGTCTCTTGTGCAGTGATTCTCTCCGCTGTTTCTCTTATCTGATTGAAGAACAGGGCTTCCTTCACTGCTGTCAAATTTTGTTCAATGGTGCTAGGGCCCTGTGGGAATGCAGAGCAGCTTAAAGGGAAGATCATTCACTTTTTAGGATGTAACACCGCTTCGGTACTTTATCCTAAGCCTTTGATTCACCTATGTAAGAAATCGTCTTATACATTAAACTCTTGGCCTATTATTCAGTTATTCATCTGATTTCAGAAACTACTCTAAATTATTCCATAATTACAGTGAAACTAATAGTATACGTATGTAGGTGTGTGAATGAGGAATGTAAGGAACTTTTTAATATTTGCATTTATTTTTCAGACCCTTGGCCAGATAGGCTAGGAATTCAGAACATTTGGTAGAGTGTGAAAGCTGTTTTCGGTTTCAGTCAAGTAAACCCATCACTAGTGCACCCAAAAATGACAAACATAATGCCTTATTGATATACACCCCATGGAAATTGTTGGCTTTTTTTGACATATTTGTACAAGCAAACATTTGATCATCTTTGAAACAGTGCCAACTAATTGTTGATATACTTTTTACTTGATAACAAAACCACAAGGAAAAATTACCTTATCAATCATTTATTCAACAGAAATATCAATAGATGTGATATTCTTCTGTGGAAAAAGTAAGTACACCCATGGCCTCAGAAGCTAATATTGCCCCCTTTAGCAGAAGTAACTTCTTGTAGACATTTTGCATAATTGTCCACCCAGGCTTGCTGGAATTTCTGACCACTCCTCCATGCAATATTCTTTCAGTTCAATGATGTTTGAGGGATTTATTGCATGTACTGCCCATTTCAAATCCCCCCACAACATTTCAATGGGATTCAAATCTGGGCTTTGACTAGGCCATTCCATAACCCTCGTGTGTTTAGGATCATTATCCTGTTGGAAGGTCTGCTTTTGGTTGAACTTCAACTTTTGGACAGATGGCCTCACGTGATCTTCAAGCACTCTTTGATATGATGCAGAATTCATAGTTGATGCAAGCTGTCCAGTCCCTGAGGCAGCTAAGCAACCCCAAACCATCACATTTCCACCACCCTGCTTCACAGTTGGTATGAGGTGCTTCTCTTGAAAAGCTGTCTTTGGTCTGCACCAAACATGTCTGCTGTTACTTTGGACAAACAACTCTATCTTTGACTTGTTTTTCCAGAGCACATTATTCCAAAAGGCCTGGTCTTTGCCTATATGCTCATTGGCTAACTGTACTCTTGTTCCAATGTTGTTTTTAGACAGCAAAGGCTTTTTCCTTGCACGCCTCAGATTTTTTTGTGCAATATCTTTCTGATCGTACTGTAGAAGCATGCACTTTGACACCAACAGTTGCAAGCCTTACTAGCAGATCCCGTGATTATGTTTTGGGGTTCTTGGAGACTTCTTTTTGCATCAGACAGTCTGCTCTTGGGCTGAATTTGCTGGGACGGCATTTGAAATCTGTGCCACTTGTAGATGATTTTCCATACAGTGGCATGATGTATTTCAAATAATTTGGATATCTTTTTAAATCTCTTGCCAGACTTATAGGCATCCACAACCTTTTTTCTGAAGACCTTATAGAACTCTTTAGATCTTGGTATGATAACACACCTCAATAGCAATGGGAGCACCAGACACTAGATATGAGAGGGGTATAAATAAGACAGGTTCCATCTGCACTCCCTAAGCAGATTCTGATCACTGGCACCCAATCTTGAACACCTGATTCTAATTTTATGGATTTGAAGGTGTGATAAATGTAGGGGTGTACATACTTCCATGTGACTGATCTGTTTTTTGTTCATTTAAATTGTGAAAATTAGTACAACATGTCAATTTTATGTGTCATTTGATAGAGTGTATCAACTTTATTAATAGGCACTGTTTCAAAGAAAATCAAATGTTTGCTTGTCCAAATATGTCACAAAAATCCAACAATTTCCATGGGGTGTACTTATTTCTTCACATGACTGTATGAATTGAAAAAGGAATCAAATGAAAGTGACTACAACTCATAAAAAAATGCTATTTTTGTATATAATATTTATATATTGATTTTTGTATATAATAATAGCTTTAACAGAAAGACTTTATCCAAATTGCTCATCAATGTTAGGCAGCACTAACCCAAGTCTGCAATGTTGCTCAATAATTTATAATAATTTCCATATTACTCAATAATTTACTAATTATCTGGCATACAGACATAACTATAAAGTGTGTCTTGTCACAGAGAGCTGACTGCAAAGCTGAGGTCACATTTTAACAGCGAAGATGGTTTTGTTTCATTTTGCACTGGTTTCATATTTTTATTTATTCTCTGTTCAGCTTTTAAGGCCAATTTTATTTTTAACATAAAGAATCTTATAGTCGTAGCTGTGTTGAAAAAATATATAAAACACCACATATCTTTTGTATTAAAAAGGGAAAAAAGTAGGCAAAGACCTCTGAGTGTTGAAGAAAGAAAAGTAAATCAGTACTACTGTATATTAATTAAATAAACATTAATAAGAACATTTTCTGATGTATAATGTGACATATAATATTTCATAACATATAATATATACAATTATGCAATCAATCAGGTGTCACATGATCCTGTATTGATGACGTATTGATGACTGGAGAGTTTAAGTGTGAAAATGCTTGTCCAAGGAGATTAAGGAGTAGATTTTTTGCAAAATGAAAAACATATAACCATATAAGCAACCACAACAAGAGCAAAACTCTGTGTACGCAGTGCTGAGCTGAAACTAAATGCTCACGGTTGGTTACCACTCACCATCACAATCAACCCCGGCAGGTGGCTCATCAGAGGATAAAAATGCCACTCACTGGGAAAGAAGAAAGAGAAAAGGCACCCTCAAGGGTGCTGCCAATCACCTGCTCGACCCACCAGAGCTGCACCACACTCTGGGACAACTGCACACTCCTCTGCTTCCACCTTTCAATAAAATGTGTTCCTTTGGGGTTTAACTAGCCTTCTGTGTTCATGCTAGCCAAAGGGTGGTCCTACATCATATTATTAAGAATACAACAAGTAAAGATGTGATGATTGGTGCACACACATTTCTCATGTACAGACATTATGCATTATGCAGACACATTGTATGCATATGACTTTTCTTGTTGAAATATATTAGATTTAATTTTAGATTATTATTAGATGATTTGCTATAAAACATAATCTTGGAGGCCATGGAGTATTTATAAAGTAGCCCGATTTGGAGTAAAACTATGACCCTGGCAGCCCTGGCAACTGTCCACTGCTCCTCCTCCACTGAGACAAGACAAAACTTTTAGCAGACTATAATCAAGTTTTGAAGACTTGCAAACCTCCCCAAAACAGGAAGTGATTGTCAGTACATTCATCCATACATATGCCATCAAAACAGAAAGTACACAGCATCCCGCTCCTCCCTGTGCCTCCCACATGTAAGCATGTCTCTGAGGGGAAACTCTTATTCGTGTCATAGAAAGCAGCAAGTTTATGTTGCTCAGCAGTCAACTATCACTGAAATGGTCTGGGTATGAGCTCAAGGTCTTAATCAGGCATCCTTTGGGGGACAGTGTGCGCTCGCCAATACGACTCAACCATGAGCAAATGTCAAGGATGTCCTTCTAATTCAGAAAACAATATAAGAAAAAAAAAAAACTCTTCTGCACACTTATACTCAGGGTTGGGAAGGTTACTTTAAAAATATATTCCGTTACAGTTACAAATTACTTCATAAAAAATGTAATCAGTAACGTAATCCAAGTATCACAACATGAAAGTAATGTAATCTGATTACTTTTGGATTACTTCAAGGTCACATATGTAAATAAAGTCAAGAGAAAAGCAATATGATCTAAAATACTTTTATTTAGAGCTTATCTTAGAGCTTAAAAACAGGTTCATTGTTTGGATTTGTTTTAAGAAAATAAATAAATGAATGAATAACTAAAAGATCACTGTCCCTGATGCAGGTAACATTACATCACAAAAGTTAGGGTGACCATATTCTGGTTTTCCAAAAAGACAGACACCTTTTTTCCGTGTCTTAATAGCGTTCAAAACAGCGTTACTATTAATGCAGATTTTAATACACTGAAAAAGAAACACTGTTAGCACTATTAGCGTCACATAAATATATATAAATTTCTACATTCTTTTGAATGTCCCTGGAATAAAATAAAATATTAGATGCCACGCGTGTACCTTCTGCCATCATTTACACATTTGAATGGCCATGTAATACGTGGCAATGCGTTAACATGAAATAAAAAATTACCTTATATGGTCATGGGCATGGTTTAGACTCAGGACAGCTGTCATTTACTGCTGTTGTCAAGCAACTGTTTGATGCCGTACACAACAACACTTCACCTTCGCACATTCGCTGAGAGTAAGCTAATGGTTGAGAGGAAGGAATTTGGCCAATAGTTACTGCAAGCCTTTTAGAATCGACCAATTGGTGTGTGAAAAGGCGGGAATTACTGAGAGAAGTTAAAGCAATGCAAATATGCGCGCACATGATGCAGTATTAGACCATAAGCACGTCATAATGAAACTAAAGCCGAAGAATTTTCTCAAATTTAAAAATCCCAGCCGGACGCTTTTTTAAGGTCTGAAAAAGAGGACTTATGGTCACCCTAACAAAAGAATTTCATGTACCCGGAGGTTGCTTATGTGAGCCACGACTGGCAAGAGAGAATCGGAACTATAATCAAGCAGCTGTCTATATTGTGTTATGTCAAAAGATTAATTTCTTTGGTTTTAAATTGAAAAAAAAAAAAAAGTAATCCTGATAGTATTCCCATTTTTTACAGAATGTACCTGTAATCTGATTACTCTGTTTTTTGACGTAACTGTAACAGATTACAGTTACCAGTTTTTTGTATCCTGATTACGTTACGCCGTTACATGTAATCCGTTACTCCCCAAGCCTGCTTATACTGCATACTTGAAATACAGCAATGTGAGTGCAGTTAGAACAAATATGCAAGGCTAATGAGCCCTGGTATTTGACAATGTTCCAGAACTTTTCATGGAACAAACTCCATTTTAAAGAGTGTGTCCATTTATGGGTGTGAAAAATTTATTTAGAGAATAGAGATCAGACCTTGAACAAATATTCTTCACAGATAACTATTCCATTTACCTGTGTGCACTGAATTGAAACCAGCATAATGTCCTTTACAATGATTCAGCTACAATGTTATCATGCATAGGAAAGTACTTGTGTGTTGGTTTTCCATGAATAAACAGTTTAGGACATGGCGCTGAAGTAATTAAAAAGAGGCATGTCCGTACACACATTTGCGCAGTGTGGTTGCAGGTGGTGGCTAGGATTGGCTGGGAGATATTAACCTGGGGAAGGAGGAGGGGTGAAATAATCAGTGTTTATTAATTGAGATGCCTAGACTCAGGTGGGGATTGCATTGGGAGTGTAGAGAAACTGTAAGACCTCTCAACACATGCATTTCTGAGCTGCTATAATCTCGTTGCAGGAGGCACAGAGGACAGCCGAACTCTCACCAGGTCTGAAACACCAAGTAAAGAAAGAACACTGATAACATTCAGCCTCACAAAGGAACACCGGCTGTTACCGAGATCCCATCCTGATCTCACTGTCACAATATCCTGTCTGATTAATGGGGGCAGAGAAAGAGAGAGAGAGAGAGAGAGAGAGAGAGAGAGAGAGAGAGAGAGAGAGAGAGAGAGAGAGAGAGAGACTAGCTATGTTATGGGTTTCAGGGTGGTGGTAAACAAGAGGAGCAAAAGAAGAGGTCATCAGCGAGATAAAGAAAGCTGCGAGACCATTCACAGCACTCCTATACGGAGAACATCAAACTGTTTGGAACATCTAACGTCAGCTCCCTGCTGAGAGTTTAATAAAACTGAGTGCACAAAACAAAGGAACTTCTATCTGGGGGGAAAAAAAGAAAACAAGCAGCGGACTGGACCTTGCTAAGCTTACACGGATCTGAATAATTCAGAGCTGGGGTTGACGTGAGTAGAATATAGGAGTGATATTAAGAATCATAATGAGGAGTATCCACACTGAAGGTCACTTCCAGAAGGCAGTGAGTGTCACTGAAAAGGACTGAGTGAATATGAATGTATCAGCGTACCACGTGTGTGTATGTGTGTGTTTCTGAATGCATAATGTACACACTTTGAGATTTGTATCACTGCCCTTTCCTGTGGCTTATGTACATGTACATATTGGCAAACTCACCCACAAACCCTGAACCCCAGAGTAGTAGTAGTGAGGAAGGGCAGAGAGGCAGGTGATAACCTGCCTGGGGGTAGGACAGAATGCCGGACTCAGCACTGATGGCTTATAGCTGTAGCAGGCAGGCACATCAGTGTGACATGAAAACACTCGGGATTCCTGTCAACACAGGCAGGGTATGTCATCTTCAGTCTCTCTCTACACCCTGCTACTCGACATCAGTGGCCTTCACATTGACATTGACCTTTCCACCGCAATTAGCCATTTAATTGGCGATTAATTATTAATATTAGCAAAACCAGCAGGGCTTAGGGTTGTTTGTCTCGCTTACCTCATTACCATCTGCTAATGACCAAGCCAGCATCTCATTTCCACTCCAAAGAGAAAACCAGGAAATTTCTGCTGAAATTTCAGGTGATGGTAAAGGGCACAGGAAGATGCTGCTTGATCCACTGGGGCAGTCTTGGACACTCATGGCATGAAATACATCAGCAGTTCTGTTTTTATTTTCATAAACATTTTTTCTGTTAACATTTTCATAGTGAATCATTTGGCTACTCATCTTTTCTAGCGCTGGATGTAGTACTAAGATAAGAGGAACCCTTCAGGAAAGAGTTGCACACAATGAAAATTGCACAATGATATGACATCCTTAAATTCTGTTCATTATTTATAAATGAGACCGAATATACACTATATGGCCAAATGTTTGTGGACATCTGACCATCACACCCATATGTGGGTCTTCCCCAAACTGTTTCCACAAAGTTGGAGCCAAACAATTGTGTAGAATGTCGCTGTATGCTGTCACATTACAATTTCCCTTCACTGAACTAAGGGACCCAAACCTGTTCCAGCATGACAATGCCCCTGTGCACAAAATGAGCTCCATGAAGAAATGGTTTCCAATGTTGGAGTGGAAGAACTCAAGTGGCCTGCACAGAGCCCTGACCTCAACACCACTGAACACCTTTGGGATACACTGGAATGCCGACTGCACCCCAGGCCTCCTCACCTGACATCAGTGCCTGAGTTCAATAATGCTCTTGTGGCAGAATGGGCAAATCCCCACAACCACGCTCCAAAATCTAGTGGAAAGCCTTTCCAGAAGAGTGAATGTTATTGTAGCAGCAAAGGGGGATTAAATCTGGAATGGGATGTTCAACAAGCACATATGGGATGATGGTCAGGTGTCCACATACTTTTGTCCATATAGTGTATCTTCACAGAAACATAGAAATATAGAAACAGCGATGGTCATAAACTCTCCCCTTCTCTAACACCATTGAGATTCTTAGAATGTCTGCACAAATGAGGTACTCGGCATGCAGGGTGTTCTGACGCATGTTCCATAGTCTAATGAAATGAACTCATCTAGGTGATAAGAGGTAACACAGTCAATTCCAATAAATACTTGTGGACAGGCTGAATCACACAGAGCCCAAATTAGAAAACTCAAATTAGTTTGTTATCCATTGCACTTTGCTCGTTCTTAGAAAATGCACATAGGTCAGAATTCTGAATTTAGGAAAAAAAATATTAAACAAAATTCACATTTACGGAAAATATTGTGGGAAATATTATTTAAGGTCAGGTTTAGCACTCTATTAATTAAACAGAATTGAACTTGAACTGAACTTTTGAAAAGTATACATTTTTACACACAATTTTTGCATCACACATTTGCCTTGAACAATGTATTAAAATATGCACATGAGGTAGTAGATTATTAAATATACACTCATTTATATATCATTTGTAAAATCTAGTTTTTAACAAATATAACTTGAAGCCTGAGCAATTGCCAGAAGCTTTCATATGAGTTTCTCATAATAATTTTATTTAATAGAATTATTATTTAAAAAAACAAACAAATAAATAAATAAAAAACACTATTCACATGTGTGACAAGTGCACTTTCAGCTAGATTTAATGGATAAAACGCCAATTAAAGTCTACTCTCTGGCTTTAGACCTTATTAACCAGTGTGTGAAATTATGTGCATAAACCAATTTTGAGTGATGAGTGAAATAATGACCAGTACACATAATATTAGTAATCAACAGACTCCAAGAAAATCAGTGTCATCTAAGCAAATGTCTTTACATAGACTCCAAAGCAGTCATAACACATACTAATAAAACACTGTAACAGTTTTTGTATGCACACCATTTTAAATTTGACTTTATAATTTCTAGGCTTTTCCAGTTCATTGTTTCTAATTTTTCTATTTTACTGCCATCATTATCTTCATTCTGTCTTATGTACTGCACCATAGTTTAATCAGTATCAAGGACTCTTTCTGCTCTCACACAGAATGACTTTTACACAAAACTACACGTCTGCACTTAAATCCACCCCGCTTGCTTATGTACAAAACTCCCATTTGAAATTATGCTCCTCTTGCACAAATTAGGAAATTAGCTATTCATCAAATGTTTCAATGCAGCTATGCAGTGACAGTTTAATGGTCAGAAAATCTATTAGTTAGTTATCTAATCTGCTCGACATTTCTATTAGATTGATCTTGACGTAGTGGAACTGGTGCTGTGAATTATGTATTTAAATTGTGCAGCAAAGATCATTGGTATGACTGTTATAATTACACCTGTAATGGTATTACGGAAGGGGAATGTGATAAACAACACCTAACAGTTGCTATGCTATCTAGAGCACTGAACTGTAAATTCAGAAACAATTATTTTTATTATTATAATATTTATTTATTTATTTATTTTGTATTTTTATATTAATATGTTTCTTTAAATTATCAAACTGCAAATAAGACAATGTGTAGATATTTGAAAAATTATAACTTCAGAATCAAACTGACTTGGTGGACTATACTAAGTGTCTAATATATGGACTTGGTTCTCTTACTTTTCGCACCAATGACATTTTATGACAGTAGAAAAAATGTTGTGAGCTGGTAAGGTTTTGAAGAAACACTTCAGCACAAAACATTTACAAGCAAAAACAATGAATCCAAAGGCAGAAAATGTAAATTAGTGTAGGAATAATGTCATTTCCGATGTGCACATAGTTTTGTTCATGTGCAAGGCAAATCCATACATAAACATCCCCGGTATATTTGTATGAGTGCAAAATAAAACCTCTGTCTGAGATCAATAGGAATCTATTCACAAATAAATCTATTGTGCACTCAACTATAATAATGACGGAAATTTTGATTCAATTTACCAAGCTGATGAACTGGCCAATTTTGTTCAGGGGAATATTAAACCTCCAAATTGCTCCACATAATGTGTTAGCTAGATTGTTGACAGATGTCTTGGAAAATCATTAAACAAATATGGTATAAATATAGTATATGGAATCATAAAAATGGTTCCAAATGTGAATGCAAGTAATAAGTAAGCATACTGAACAAGCTTAACACCCAATAATAAAAGTGCTGTGTATCTTTATCAAGTACAATATGTTTTACCCCTTTGATCCATATTCATGAATTTAAAATGCCAGCTTTTGTGGTATGCAACATAAAAATTTAATCAAAAAGTTTGTTAAATGTATATTTTTATATTGCCAAAGGCTGCTATAGACTGCTAGCCTACCATTATAAACAAACTCTCATACTAGTTTGTGTTAAGTGGTATACTTTTAGCTTAGCAAGTTTCCAGTGGATATTGTATTTTTATACCTTCTAAGAAGTGCTGCTGTAATCAAAGACTGTCCTGTGTTCATCCCAAGACACTTAAAATATGCTAATCCTCAACACATTTTTTTCAACACATTTATTACCCTTTGCCTTTACTGTTCTACAGCTATATACTGTAATGATTTATAATCAGGTGTCACCCAGAAAAGTATGGGTTCCCTTTTGAGTTTGGTTTCTCTAAAGATTTCTTCCTCATGCCATCTCAGGGACTTTTTTCTCGCCCCAGGCTTGCCGAATAATGCTCTAACTCTACATCCCGATTTCTGCAAAGCTGCTTTGTGATCATATCTACTGTTAAATCTCTATACAATACATTGAATTAAAATGTAATTAAATTTGTAGGTTTTAGGGGGTTTGTTTCATTTAGTCAAGCATATCTCTCAACAATTACATTTGATTTACTAAGTTAATCGTGTCATTTATGAGGTTAAATTGTTATATTGTTCGAGTTGTACTAGAATGTTAAACCAATAAAACCAACTCAAAGTTCAATTCGGGACATTCAACCAATTAATGAAAAAGAACTATTTGTTCATGGGTCATCACTACTCTATAAACAGTGTTACTGAAGATGTATTAGTTATGAAGTAACATTCCAACCTATGGTCAGGATCATATAATAAACCCTTACCTATAGCATTTAGAGCAGTGGTCACCAACCCTCTTCCTTGAGAGCTACCTTCCTGCAGGTTTCATCTCCAATCAAAATCTAACACACCTGTTTTAGTTAATGAAGAACTTCTTAAGGCTTCTAATGATAAGTTGGTCAGGTGGGCACAATGATGGTTGGAGCTAAAGTCTTCAAGAAGGTAGATCTCCAGGAACAGGGTTGGTGACCACTGCCTCCACTGCTTTAGAGCATATTCCAGAGCCAGTACACCGTTCAGCAGTGTTAAGCAGATTCAGGCTGTTTAAATGTCGCTGGCTGATTTGGGTGCTTACTTATAGGGATGAAAGTAAGAAGAATAGCTCTTTGGGAAGAGACAGAGATAAATCCAGTGTGAAGGACAGAGAAGCTGAGCTACAAATCTTCTCTGTTCAGCCTTTTTCTTATTACATACCACCATTCACCTCCCTGATCCCTCTTGGTCTGATTTCCTATTGGAGCTAGAAGTCATACAGTATGGTTGTTTTGCCTTTCTTGGACAGAAGATTTGAGAGGATGAATGATCAATGTTCCAACCACACCCAAAGCTAGCATTTCTAAATATGCTGCTTGTACGTACTTTAAACACTACTACAGGTTTGAGATGGTTGGGAAACAAAGCTACTGTTGTTGCAAATGTAACAACTGGTAATCTACAGTGCATATCGGTAATCATTGTGAAACATAATAAAGCTTTTTAGAATTACAAGAACTGTAAAACTGATCCATCGCTGGTTATTATACTAACTGACTGCATCTTAATTTGATTGAAGATAATAATAACCTTAAAGACCATCATACGTAATGGTATTACTATCTTGTATTCAATAAGCATAATAACAATAATAACAATTATGAAATCAATTGGCAAATAGCCTTGTCAATACTAAATTAAATGCAGTGAAGGCAATATGCTGTCCAGTCTGTGACATGCTTCGTCCGGTTATTTCATGTCTATTCAGTCTTTAAAAGTCTATTCAGGTTAAATCTTATGGTTAAGTGAAGGATGGTACCATTTTGTACATTAATCATTTATATGGACCATTTGTCTACTTATATGTATGTATCATTTACTACAGTATAGATATCTCTCTTTTATGTGTGTGTGTGTGTGTGTGTGTGTGTGTGTGTGTGTGTGTGTGTGTGTGAGTGTGTGTGTGTGTGTGAGGGGGTGGTGGTGGGGGGATTGTGTGTGTATGTGGGGGGGGGGCTTCTAATGGATTCTTTGATGTATGCAATCTTCTAAACAATATGAAGCAGGCTTCTTTCTACTCTGAAGGACACTGAGGTGAAAAAGTTAGGGTAAAAAGCTCTTGTACAGAAAACATATATATACTATATTGCATTTACTTAAATCCTTAGTTTTTGTAGATTACTTTCTTATTCATTCATTCATTAGTTTGGGTTTCTCAGGGTGCAGTATGTGTAACCATTTGATGACCAATTTCTAACTATAGGGCTGATGGACTCCTGGACGTCATGATCATGGTTGAGTATCCCTGTGATACATACAGTACACAGGGATATTTTATATACAGCTGAAGCCAAATGTTTACAAACACCTAGGCCTAAGACATTCAAACTCCACACATTTCATGTTACTGTACATTTCCTGTGTTAGGCCAATTAGGGTATCTGCTTTATTTCCATAAGAGGTCATGTTAAAATAATAGCTACAAGACAGGTTAGTTTCAGCTTTTATTTATTATATCAGTTTTTTTTAGTGAATCACTTTGTTAGTATTTGGTGGCATTGCCTTTTAATTGCTTGAACTTGAATCAAATTCTTAGGGTAGCCTTTCACAAGCTTTTCACAATACATTGCCAGAATTTTTGCCCATTCCTCCTGACAGAACTGGTGTAAATCAGTCAGGATTATGGACCTCTTTCCTCAGCTATGCTTTTTCAGTTCAGTCCACAAATGGGATTCAGGTCAGGGCTTTGTGATGGCCACTCCAATACATTCACTATGTTTTCTTTAAGCCATTTTACATGTTACAATTTTGCATGTATGCATAGGATCATTGTCCTGTTGGAAGACCCAGTTCTGACCAAGTTTAAACTTTCTGGCTGATGTCTTGAGGTGTTACTTCAGTATTTCTTCATAATCCTCCTTCCTCGTAAATTGTTCTATTTTTTAAAGTGCACCAGTGCCTTTTCCAGCAAAGCACCCCATAACATGATGCTGCGACTCCAATGCTTCACAGCTGCGATGGTGTACTTCAGATTAAAAGCCTCACCCTTTTTCATCCAAATATAGCACTGATCCCAAAGGCTGGTGATCACCTGCAAACTTCAGTCTGTCTTTTTTATGCTGATCTTGGAGTAGGGGCTTCTTCTTTGTGTGACAGTGTTTCAGGCCATAGAGATGTAGTACTCCATGACGTTGGTGGATGTATTTGATACCAGATGCCGCATTTCTTTGTTGCTGTCTTGCGGTTCTTTTGAAGACACTGCATCATTCAGGAAAGAGGCAGAAATTAACTCCCAGAGATGAACAAACTTTTGAACCTTTCAGACGAAGTTTGTTAATCTCTGGGAATCTTGCAGAAACAGTCAACTTGGTGTATGTAAATTATTGACCCACTGGAATAAAATAAATCTGTCTCTAACTGATTGTTTTAAAATTAAAATGAAATGACCTCTGATGTGAACAAAGTAGATGCCCTAATTGACTTGCCAAAAGAAATGTATGGTAACGTGTTGAGTTGTGAAAATCTGAGATTGTCTAGATGTATGTAAACTTTTGGCCTCAACTGTACATTGCATTTTTTTTTTGCTTGTCATCTACCCCAAAAAACATCCTTAAAGCTGTGCACGAAATATGAGGAGAGTACAGGCACAGTGCTGTCTAATGTAATGGCTTTCTCAGTCACCTGACCTTAATCTAATCAAGCCGTTCTTGGAGAAGTTAAATTGAAAGAATTTGAGAGAGAGAGAGAGAGAGAGAGAGAGAGAGAGAGAGAAAGATCAAGCCAGCTCCTCAAACTTTTTCTTGTAAGAGGTATGGTGGAAGGTATTATAGTTGATGTTGATTTTTCCATTTTTTTTTTAGTTATAGTCAAACACTAGGTTGAGTAGATTGACCCTGATCCATCTGCATGCTATTTAGTCATCAAAGCTCTCACTCTTTTACATAATAAAATGATTCCCATCGGTTTCCATGCCAGCCTGCAGTGAGTTTGTACTTATTTTTATCTACTTCTTAAAGTAATTTGCATTCATTTTCGTATCTAAGAATAATTTAGCTTTTAACAATAACCCTAACCCTCATTCACAGCTTTCTCGTGCACATCAGACTAATATTAGTTTAATCAAACTCAGGCAGCAGACACAGGGGTGCTTTGCATCGATGACCACATGATTGCTGGTTCATTTTCTGCATCATGCACCAAGGAAATGAGCTAATGTTAGATTAAATAGATTAGATAAGAAGACTGCAGGATTTAATATCCCAGGGATTCCACTCCATAAATGTACCCTCCAGTAAAACACTAAGTGCTTTGTAATTAAAAGACATGATTTCGAAGCCACCACTGTTTGCAGCAGGAGTGGACGTTGTTTTATGGAGCCATATTGGTGCCATTTGGGTCTTCCTCCACTTCCTCGTGGTTCTTACAGAAAACAGGGCAGAGGCAGAGGGACATGCACCAGCACCTACTGCCATGATGAACACCAATGTCACACTGCATCGCACTGACACATCTACCCATGGCTGAGTGGGCAGGGTGGGGACATTTTCACTGTGTGCTGATCAGGCGCTACCAGCTGCGACGGAGTCACTCACCCAGACCTGACACATAGGCCAGAGCCACATGGCTTAAAATAAACCTTGCCCCAATGACAGTGTCAGGGGTACTCATACTGATCAAATGCACGCACACACACACATATGCACACACACACACACACACACACATCACAGTGTGGCATTTACATAGAAGAATCAAAATACTCATGGCAGAGACTGCATTTATATAATCTCTGTTCAGATAGGCCTTTAATAGGACATTATTTGATGTCACCTTTGAAATATCATCTGTCTCATGCTTTTTCTGTGTGCAAGTGACAAAGAGACAGACAGACAGAGACAGACAGACAGAGAGAGAGAGAGAGAGAGAGAGACGGAGAGAGGGACAAGAGGGAGAGAGAGACAGAGAGATGGACGGAGAATGCAGTTGCAGTCAGTTCTAGATATTTAACATTTACCTTGTTTGAAGGATTATGTTAATCTCTCAAACTGCAATTAATAAACTGCCATCAGCAGTGTAGCAAAAGAAAAAACAAACAAACAAATAAACAAAAAAACATGCATTCTATTCACCTGCTCTCATGCATTGGTTATCTGAACATCAAGGTTCAGTGCAGCCCATAATGCAATATATCCATATCAGAGTGGAACGATATGAAAAATTCATACTATGATAATCATTCCACCCAAGTGTATATGGTAACAGGAAATTGGAAATTGCTAGAATATTTTCTTGTAAAGACGCCTCCATTAGGTTATTATGCAGTTTGCTTCTTTAAAAAGTAAAAATCTATTCTAATAAATATTTTCCATATTTATTATATCCATTATTATCATATCCATTAATGTAACATTTTCAGGTTTCCTTATCTTGGTATAAGCTACCATACCAAACCCATAGTCTACCATCTCATCCTCATGGCCATTACCATTTATTTTTCATTCAGGATTATTTGAGAGCAATTAAATCTATTCTGTGGATCTAAAAATATTGGGAAAATCTTTTCTTGGTGTGGGTCTGGAGTAGTGTTGGAGTAAAGTTGGAATAACCTCAGTACAGGAACTTTAAGTCCATGTGCCTGGGTGAGGCTATAAATAAAACACATTTTGTTTTTTCATCATGATAAAGGTTTAATCATCAGGCAATAGCAATAAATCAGCTCTTTATAAAATGGAGACTATATAGGCTATTGGCAAGGGTTTCAACCATCCCCCCCTCCCCCTCCCACCCCTCCCAATGTAGTGAATTTATTATTAATTCACGAGTCTCTTCGTTCTCACGACTCTCTCTGTGCGAAGGGAAACTCATACTTTCATACTTAATAGAACGTCCAAATAGAACTCAATCATAGTTGGAGTACTACACTATTTAGTGTGAAAGTATGCGGTTTAGGATGCAGCCAATCACTTTGGGAGAAAAGCAGCCAATCAGTTTAATCCATTCCGGACTGAGTGAAGTGAGCGGCGCCATAACCTGAGAGACAGGCTGCTGTATGGAAATGCAGCTTGCAGAGTTGTTGTCTAAAGTTTTTTTTTTTTTTTTTTGTCTAAAACAGGAGGATTCAAATTTATTTATGCATTTCCTAAACCGGACATTCATTTATTTAAATATATAAATGTGGAAGCTGGAGCGCGAGCGCCGTTTGTTTCCCAACGATGAAGTGCAGTTATGGCAGACTCACTTTAACAGCACAGCCACAGCATCACCGAAAAGCACGCGCCCGTTATTTTATGAAAAGTCTGCATATGTGGATTTGAGCATTTAAAAATGACCAGCAGGCAACAACGTTATCCCACACACACACACACGCACGCATACATACCATAACCATTTATTATCCATTTTAATGACTGTTCTGAGTCACAAGTGAAAAGACCCAATGAAAAAAACATCCAAGCCACCCAGACAGCGCGCGACTGCTTTCAATTGAAGAGTGACTGATAAAAACTGCAGTGCGGCACCCATGGTTAATATCTTTTTTTTTTTTTTTTTAATAAATAAATAAATAACCACAATATTTCCAGATATAAGCTAGATTAATGTTTTACTCAAGATGTCTTGACACAACCAGGATACACCGTATAGCTCATTCAGATCAAGAGCACTGCTGTTAAACCCATTAAACTTTCAAAGCCGCACGCGCCACTAAACTTGTCTATGGACGAACCTGCGTGAGGTGTTATTATTATTGTTGTTGTTTTTTTATCTCTGTTTAACACCATGCTCTAATTACATCGCTACACGATTATAAACTAACAAACCACCTGCCAGGTGCAACTTCTGTTCAGCGAAAAACGAGAGAGAGAGAGAGAGAGAGAGAGAGAGAGAGAGAAACAGGAATGAGCCTTACCCCGTTTAAACATGTTGGAAAAGTGTTGTGCGCGTTAAACCCCTCTCGGGATCATTTAGTCTTGCGTTCCGGTCCGGATGGGAATTCTTATTTTTTATTATCACTGTGGATAAGATATGAAGCAATGATATTTTCTCTGGATGTCGGCTGAAATCATTGGCAATGTGACCACCTCCGTCCGTGATGAAAAGTCCCACAGCAGGCGAGAGAGTTCAGGCTGAATTTTAATTCGGGGGATCTACACTGATGCTGGATCTAGTGATCTACTCTCCTCCCGTCAGGTCCTGGACACAGCTCGAGAGCAGAGCAGCGCAGAGACGCATCCTGCAGTCCGAAATGGTTGGTTTTTAGTTGCTTTCTTTTTTTTTTTTTTTCTTTTTTTTTGCGCGCGCGCGTCCTATATGGACCTAGAATCCAGAAAGGTCCAGAATTGAGCCATGAGCGATAATAAACTCCAACACAACACACAACGTCTACTAAACGAACATCACGCGCTGCTGTCGGTGACGAGAGAAGTTTGTCTCGAGGATCCGGTTAATAAACGTCCTTTAGACCAACATAACAACCCAGTCCGTTTTTAACACCGGTAAGAAGGTGTCTCTGTGAGGAGAGATGTCCGCTACACTACCTCTCTCAGAGCCTCGCGTTCACATTTCCGGTTTTGGAGACAGGAGACAGTAAGGCGCTGTTAGGGCGCGACACCGGTGTGTTTGCGCACTAGATGAAAACAAGAAAGAGAGTGATGCTGCTACACACCAGCCGACTGATGACCATCCGAGATACACACAGAGCAGTGTGAATGAAGCCCAGCGACTGGAAAGGGAAAAAAAATGTATCTTCTTATGGATTCCTTGTTTTTACAGGCGCTGCCTGTGAGTGCAATATTCAGGCTTATGAAATACTCTCTCTCTCTCTCTCTCTCTCTCTCTCTCTCTCTCTGTCTCTCTCTCTCATACATACATACACACACGTTTGTCGTTCGTCTTACTATCCTTTGTGAGGGCATAATTATTAATGCAGCTAATTAACACCATTTCTGCACCTAAACCAAAACACCAAGTAACCAAAAGAAAATCTTGCGGCTCTTTTAGGTTTTCTGTTTTGTTCTGTTTTGCTTTTTATAATAAAACTTGCAGTTTTTGTCAGATATTCCTACAGTATGCTTGCAGCATCTCACATTTTGTCCACCCATAAACCAAGTTAATGGTAAAAGGAAATATTTTGGGTGTTCATTAAAATTCAAATATTAAATGTTTGTTCCCCATAAACACATCCAGCCCCCCCCCCCCTTTTTTTAATTGTCATTCCTTTATATAGTTAGTATACATCAGAACAAAATGTCATTTCTCAAGGATCATGGTGCAACACAGAACAGTACACAAAACTACATAAAGTGCAATACACAACAGGGTGAGACAAGTGCAGGACAATAAATACATAGAACAGAACAACAGATACACAGGGCAATAAATGATCAACGTGAAAAAAAAGAATGTGCTAATATAAACTAGGCAATTCGTAGGTAGACAAAAGAAAAGCTTTCGCCAGACAGAGGCTACCTATAATCACAGAAGTCTCTTCCAACTTTTTTTCTGTACAGCCCTGCCAACTGCAATCCACACAGCACAAGCCCCAAGCCAACAAACCACTAAAATGACAAGCTGGCATTGATAACCTAAACAGTTGATCATATTCACCAGGGGCTGACATTTAAGCAGTTTGGCAATAAAACGCATACATTTGTCCGTATACAAATCGAATGAACATTCAATTTCAGCGAGTACTGATTTTTTGAGATCACTCACAAAAAAAAAAGTCTGGAGTGTATGAGATACTTGCATAAAGGGTTTTTTGTACAATGATATTCAAACCAGACCAGTTTTACTGTGGAATGTTTGAATACTTTGGTTCCCTTTTCCTGTACTTGATGTATGACATAATTCATATAAAAAGTTTCAAAGGTTTAGGTTTCAAAAGTTTAGGGATACTTTTTTGCACCATTTTATATTTTATTTTCTTTTTTTTGCAAGGTCACTGGTATGAGATCTAACTAAATCCGACCACATCGCCCTTACTTTTTCAAAATCTTACATTTTTCGTGAAATCCGGTTCCTGCAACCGGACACTCCTTAAGTACAACTGCATATTCATTTTAGCCTCCAAATCCTAATGCTTACTAACTACTGTGCAAATGATCAAGCTAATATTATAATGGTGAGGAATTTAAGTGTTTCTATGGACTTTAGGTTGTTAAAAGTGTTCTTAAATTAAATAAGATGACAGGAGACAACAGTGGCTCGTGACTTTGGTGTGGCAGGACAACATAACCTCAAATAAAATTAAGATGAGAGGTTATCACACTTAGTGAATTTTTAGCGTAACCCTGTAATAATCAACAGTCATACAGCACACAGTCTAGCGGCTTGTTCTGAGCAGTTTTAGATGTTTGAGGTAATATCATTAAGCAGGGTTGATAGGTTTCTGCAAACTTTCCAGCTCAACTACATCTTACAACCCCCAGAAAACAAACTAAAACTAGCCCCCCAAAGAATAGGGTGTTGGAAAAGGTAGACTTTTTTCTTCTTTTTCTCTTTTTTTTGTGTACTTCAGACATTATCCCCTCCATAAATCCACTGTCCCTATCTTAATCTTTGTAATATTTCTTACAATAGAAATGGTTCTGTACATCATGGACACACACTGTCTGCACTTACGTGTATTGGATTTAATTCCAATGATTTATTATAAAACAAGACCTTGGTGGCCATGGAGTATTTTAAAGTAACCCAGTCTGGCAATCCCATTAACTGGTCTGTGATCTGTGCCTGACCTGAGCATGGGGCAGCATAATTCCTGTCCCAAATGGGCCCTTATTAGCGCTTCTTGCAGTTCTTATTTTTGACCACTAGGTGAAAAATGCAATAATACAATAATAATGCCATAAAAGCTAAGTGGGGCAGTGAACACGCCCAACATCTAGAGAGATGAGCAAATCAACTGAATATCTGCTTATATCTGTCAAATAGCGACATTTGAAAAAAAAAAATCTTTGTTAAAAAGAGGTGAACAGCTGATATAAATTTGTTGATTGGCTGATATATAAATGGTGGGGCTCTGCACCTGTCCCTATGGATGAGACGCCACTGATCAGAGATATAGACATATCCATAGCTTAATTGAAAATTAGATTAATTGATTGAAATTGAAATGAGAAATTCCTTTATGGGGGCATTGCTATGTAGCAAGATAGATAACGGCACATTATTTAAGAATGGCTATAGAACTACCTCTTTAACATCACATTAACATTGCATTTCATGATATTGTCGTCTCCCCCCCCCAGCACATTAAAGGGTTTCTGAACATTGATGCGCATGATGTTCCCTGAAGTTATTGGGCTTTAATATTGTATTAAATATCCTATTAGTTTGCACAAGAAGTTCTGCTGATGTTATCAGGGCTTCTCTAGGGGTTCACAAAAACACTTTACAATATGCTAATAGATAACATTATTTTGCATTTTCATGCATTTAATTTTCACTTCTCGGACAAAAATCTAATATATGGATTATTCATACAGACAACTTGGAGATACATCAGTAATGCTCATTTAGATTTTAATTATATTTCGAGTTTTGTTGTTCAGACTCACTATAGTGTTGCTGCTACAGTTAGTATGAAATGACTGATATATCAGAAAGTTTCTTTTAAATTTCAACTGTAAACTGAGCAATTAACTTAGACATTTTAATCCATACAGCATTGTTGATGGCAGGCCAAGTTTGACCCAAAGTCCCAACACCCCCCACCCCACCACCTTTATTATAAACGTCACGTTCAGTATATTCTGTCCAGTGTGTATCTGAAAAAGAATGTTTTCAGATTTGTTAGCCTTGGTATTGACCTTGTTATTCTGTGTTCGCAAAATGTAAACAAAATGTAAAGCAAAAGAAAGAACTCTTGGAGAAATGTTCTGGATGCTATTTCATTGAAAATGTAGCATTTTCTATTAAACTCCTTGGAACATTTCATAGTTTGTGAACATTAAGGTAACATTAGGAGTACATGCTGAAAACTAAATTAATTAACACTTATAGGTTTGCATTAATTTAATCTGGTATTGAATTTCACAAAATGTAACATTTACAATTTGTGGCTACTATTGTAATCTTATATGGCTAAATAAAATGCATTAAAAATTTGCAAAGGCCCGAGGTCTGTTTCCTCATGCGATCTTGTTAGCTGCATAAACACTCATTAGGCTAAACTTACATTTACATCATTTGGCTGACACTTTCATCCAAAGCAACTTACAACTGAGAGAAGATACAACTGAGCAGTTGAGGGTTAAGGGTCTTGCTCAAAGGTCCAACAGTGACAGCTTGGTGGTGCTAGGATTTGCCTTCTGATCAGTAGCCCAATGCCTTAACCACTGAGCTACCACTGCCAAACATAATCATGAGCACTTGATTTGCCTCTCAAATTTATATCTCACTGTTTTATAACCATTAGAGATTCTCCTAAGTGGATATACTCTATATGGTCAAACATACACGGACACCTGGCCACCACTCTCATATGTGGGCCTTCCCCAAATTGTTGCCATAAAGTTTAAAGCACACTATTGTCTAAAATGTCTTTGTATGCTATAGTATTAAGATTTCCCCTTTACTGTAACTAAGGGGCCCAGGCATGTTCCAGCATGACAATGCCCTTGTGCACAAATCAAAGTCTCGAGTGGCCTGTACAGAGCCCTGACCTCAACTCTACTGAACACCTCTGAGATAAACTGGAACACCAAAAACTAGTGGAAAGCTTTCCCGGAAGAGTGGAGGTTATATAACAGCAAATGGGAACTACATCAATAATGGGATGTTCAAAAAGCACACATGCGTGTGATTGGTCTGGTGTCCACATACTTTTGGCCACATAGTGTGCAGTTGACAGTTCATTGATTCATTCATTCATCTTCAGTAACCACTTTATCCGGGTCAGGGTCGTGCTGGATCAGGAGCCTTTCCCAAGAACACTGGGTTTGAGGTAGCATAAGACACCAGGGCAATTTCACACATTCCTTCACACCTAGGGACAACTTAGCATAGCAAATCCACTTATCTGCACGTTTCCGGGGGATGGGAAGAAACTGGTGAACCAAGCAGAAACCAACGCTGACAATATGAGTGAATTTGTGAAATAATCACTTGAACAATTTACTTAAAGGAAACTGTATAGCATTTGATTTGCTTTATTTATTCACTTTATGATTATTTGGCTTTCCAAATTTTTTAAGACATGTTGCAACCATCAAATTCAAAATTGCCTTATTTTTTTTTTTCCTTAAAATGGTACATTTCCTCAGTTTAAACATTTGTTTTCTATGTTCTATTGTGAATAACATATGGGTTTATGAGTTATGCAAATCATAGCATTCTGTTTTATTTACTTTTTACACAGCGTCCCAACATTTTTGGAATTGGGGTTGTATAATGAACAAGGAAGACCTTACTCACTAGGGTCATTATACTGATGGAGTGCATTTTTGACATAATATACATGTTTCTTAAATGCCTACCCCTTAAGGTCACAGCTTTTTATTAGTCATTCATATTCATTCATATTATTCAGTAAGTATTATGACTTACCTACTGAAAGAAACAGTATGTACTTACAAGACTGAACAATGTAAGTTCATTTTTAATCAGTTTTAGCCAAATATATTTTACTCTCTATTCAAAAGAGGCTACATCATGGACCTAAACCCTAGATTATATAGATTATGGTAACATTTTGTCACCAATAAAAATGTCCACCTTGTTATTACAGTTACTCATTCAGTCCCTCCAGAATTGTGCGATTGGAGAAATTAATGCAAAATCAAGCAAGCTTGTAATTTTATAACATAATGGCCACAGATTTTCCACAGATTTGGGCCAAGACGTATCATGCGACCTCATCTCAATGCACATTCATCCAAAACCCTCTACAATTCACGTGCGCCGAACACGAGTACAGCTGAAAGGTCTCATTTACCAACAAACATCGCTGAGCAATACCGTGCAAAACAATTTCATGCACTTGCAATACTAATTCGCCAATTCGAGTAGTTTTCTTCAAAAAAGCACAAAATAGCTGCAGCAAAATCAAGCATTTTCCAAACAAAACCTCTGCGAAATTCTGTATGGACTGCTCACTGCTTTTTTATATTATCTCTAACCATAGAAATTTATATCA
Organism: Cranoglanis bouderius; assembly: GCA_023630585.1. Lineage (NCBI taxonomy): Eukaryota > Metazoa > Chordata > Actinopteri > Siluriformes > Cranoglanididae > Cranoglanis > Cranoglanis bouderius. The sequence goes on from CM042540.1 coordinate 18,358,792, forward strand.
TAGAAAGTATTCTTTGGTATAGTCTTTTGGACTTTACCCTTAATTTCTACAGCAGCCAAAACAATTGAAATGTAAGACGGAGTTAATTAAAGATTTATATTAAGTTAATAATTTCACAAGGAATATTTTTAAGAATGCATTTTTTTAAAATTAATTTTAGGCATACGTTTTTGTAAACTATAATATCCTTCACACTATGGTTGAAGTTTTAAATCCTAACCAGAAACCACAGCAACAGCAGTTTAGTTTTGGACAAAAACGACTAAAGAAGGGCTTTCAAATAACAGAAATGCACAACTAGCATTTTCATTATACTCTCTCTTAAATACAGCGTACTTTTGGGACGAACAGTTTGGACGAATAAAGCTGCACACACTTCAGCTCCTCTTAGCAGCAGTGCTATCTTAACATGCCCGTCTCTCTTCAGTATATAAAATGCTGAAATGCAAAAGCTTTGGAAGTAGAATACATGCTGTGACACACTGTGGGCCTGCCAGCCAGCCGGCAATCTGAAGAACAGACAAGTGACTCATTTTTATCACTTCTCTCTACTTTCACAGCCAAACCTGTACCATCCAAGCTGCAGTGACACAGACATTAGTTAAGGAGTCACCGTCAATATACAAGACTCTTATTGACAGTTTGAGAATAAATTGGTTTTGTGAATGATTCAATAATTGCAACGATTCAATTACAATTAGCATTTAATTATAATAGGTCATTTAAACACATAATGTAGAATCTAGTTAACCCTAACATGTCACTGAATCTATTTAACAGATGGAATTCTACTTTGTTTGAAAATTTTAAATTTTTTTAAAATTTATTTTATATCTACAGTATTAGTTTGAAAAAGGCATTATAGAGTCTAGTCCTATTCCCTAAATATTGTAAATTCCATTATGGTTGCAAAGTAACCCATAGACTACATCATTTGGACACTAGGCTATTGCAGTGCTTTGTGGATTTAATTTATTTATTATTTATTTATTTATTTGTTTGTTTGTTTGTTTTTACAGTGGTGGCAAAGCATGCAATCTGTTGCAGACTACAAACCCAACCCCTCCCACCATAAACAATAGCAGTGCCTCCCTATTCAACGACCTTAACATCTTTTATTCACGGTTTGAGGCTACCAGCTCCAACACAAACCAGAGCGACCATGAGCAGGAACAAACAGGTCTAGCTGGGGAAGAGAAAGGACTGGTAATTTCAGAAGTGGACTTGAGGAAAGTGCTATACAAAGTTAACACCAGAAGAGCATGCGCCCGGACAACATCCCTGGACATGTGCTAAAAGTCTGTGCTAAGCAACTAGCACCAGTCTTCACCACCATTTTTAACCTCTCCCTCAATCAACAGATTGTTCCCACATGCTTTAAGTCCTCCACCATCATTCCTGTACCAGACCTCTCCTGGTCAACACACTCGAACAGCGTAGGGACAAAGGTGCGTCAGCGCCTCTACCATCTACGCCGCTTGGCCAGGTTCAAGGTCCCCCACAAAGTGTAGAGGACTTTCTACACTCGGGCTGTGGAAAGCCTTCTCACAGGGAACATCACTGCCTGGTTCGGCGGCACCACAGCCCAAGACCAAGCGTAACTACCAAGAGTGGTGAGGGCAGCAGAGAAGGCCATCAAGACTTCTCTCCCCTGCATCACAGACATCTACACCCAGCGATGCAGGACCAGGGCCAAGAGAATTATCAACGACTTTCACCACCCCGGACACAGACTCTTCAAAGTGCTCCCATCAGGGAAACACTACCAGATCCTGAGGACCAACACAGAGAGACTCAGGAGAAGTTTCTACCCTCAGGCAATCTGGCTAATGAACAAGGCCACTTGAAAGTCTGCAAACTCTTACCTCACACACAACTCACAAAACTATTTGCACTATAGAGAAGGAGAAGCAAATTATTTTGCACATTGTATAATCCCTATTTACTCCTTACAACTCTGTACATCTGCTTCCACACACCATATTCTATTACATTCCATTCTCACATTCCCTACAGTCCATTATATTTATATTTATAATTTTTATTCCACAGTCTATATTATTTTAATATGCCTACTGTACTATATTATTTTTATTACTACATCCTATTTTATCATGTGTGTATATCCTTAGTTGTTGTTGGTCTGTTGTTATTGCACTGTGGGACGAGTAACTAAGGAAAAACCTTTCACTACATTACATCGCACGTATGTAATATGTATGTGACAAATAAAGAACCTTGACCTGACCTGACCTGAAATCACAACCCACTTTTACAGTTATTATATTTATTATTGAGATTTTCTAGTTAGGCTATTTGACTGGTCCCTTAAACTGAATAGGTTTAATCCAACCCTCAATAACTGAAAAACAAGTAGGCTTATAAATAATGTTAACTTCAATATAATGTGTTCTGAGCTCGGGTTAGTGCCTGTGTGGAGTTTCCTTTGGGTTCTCCAGTTTCATCCCACTGCCAAAAAAACATGCCGGAAGGTGGACTGGCTAAATAAATTGCCCTTGTGTGTGTGTGTCTGTGTGTGTGTGTGTGTGTGTGTGTGTGTGTGTTGCCTTTTGATGGATTGTTATCTGATTCAGGGTATATTCCCACTTCATGTCCAGTGTTCCTGGGAAGGTTCCAGATCCTGAGTTAATGAATGAATGATTATTGCACAAATGTAAATAATGTCAATGAAATTGTGCATCATTTATTTGACTTTTATTTTACTTGTATAATTTATTTTAGTGGTTCTGGGTTAGCACGCATGCCTCGCACCTCTGGGGTTGGGGGTTTGAATCCTGCCTCTGGCCTGTGTGAGGGGAGTTTCCTCCGCCAGTCCAAAGACATGCATTGTAGGTTGATTGGCATTTCCAAATTGTTGGTGGTGTGTGATTGTGCCCTGCAATGGGTTGGTGCCCTGGGTTCCCTGGGATAGGTTCCAGGCTCCCCCGTGACCCTGTGTAGGATAAGTGGCAGTCTGTACAGAATTTTGCTGTGTTTTTTTTATGATTGTTGCAGCCAAAAATGCTTGACTTTGCTGTGGCTTCGTTCAAAATTTGCGGAGGTGTTTTTATTTTGGTTTGTTTTTTTTTTTTGTTTTTTTTTTGTTGCTTTTTTTGGTGGAAATGTACTTGAATTGGCGAAATTGCAATTGCACAAAATTGTTGTGCACTGTCTTTCGCAGCGATGCTTGTTGGTAAATGAAACCTTTTAGCTGTACTCATGTTCAACACAAGGGAATCGAAGAGGGCTTTGATCGAATGTGCATTGTGTTCACGTCACTCACATCACGTCACACGATGCGTCTTAGCCCAAATCTGCAATTTGGAAAAATTGCAAGCTCGTCTGAGTATTGAGTGCAGTCATTTCCGTGATCGCACAATCCTGGAGGGATTGATAAGTGGTATGGAAAATGAATGGATGGAAGTTTGTGCTGATTAGGTCTGCATAATTTATTTTACAGTTAGTGGCTCTGGCTAAGTGTAAGACCCCCTTTTCTACACCATACTTTCATACACGAATCTCATCTATAAAATGACAATTCCATCCTGACTTCCTGACTAGTGCACTATAGGGTAAACAGGTGTGGTTTTGAACATGTCCTCAGTCCCTAGTGAAAGCAGAATGTTTTGATGTGCAAAAATGATACTCATGAAACAATTTAAGATTGGGCTTACCTAGATGAGTGGGATATACACTACTGTGCAAAAGTTTTAGGCACCCTATTTTTTTTTTTAGTGCAAACTTTGTTATAGATTTTTTATTTTATGACTTCTACATTGTCAAGTCAGTACAAAAAACATTTTAGATTCCCAAACATTAGTTTTCTAGCACAAAATTAAATGTTACAGAAAAATGTTTGTATGTCATTGAAGAAAGCAGCATATTACATAAGAGACCACTTTTCAGACAAAAAAAAAACAAAACAAAAAAAAACACAATGAAGGCTGTTGGGTTTTGCTGCAAAAATAAGAAGCAAGTGTGAAAGTCAAAGTCTCCAGAAGAACTGTGTCTGGTTCTGCAAGATGCTCAATAAAACTTACCAGCTCATTTCCTTATAAAACTGCACAAATTGTACTGGAGACTACTATTTTTATTTTTATTTTTTTGTCACACCAAATATTGACTTTGTTTCATTTACTACTGTTTACTGCTCTTTCCAGTTTATTTATTTTTATTTTTTTATTTTTAATTTTTTTTAAATGTAGAAACATTTAATTTCATTATGTTGAAGGCATCTTTATATATTATTATTATTATTATTTATTAATAATAATAATATCTTATTATTAAAAAGTAAATAAATAAATTAGTAGTAAATATATTTATTTACTACTAATTTATTTATTTGTTTACTTTTTACTTATTTACTTCTATTGCGCATACTCCATCCACGTGGGGTGAAGAAAGGCCTCATCAGTGGAACACCGAGCGATTCAACGCGCATCGATATCATCAGCAATCAAACCGATTCACTGCCGCCGGCTTAATAGTGCACTTTTGAATATAGTTAGCTAGAACTTTGGAATATCTTATTATTAAAAAGTAAATAAATAAATAAATTAGTAGTAAATATATTTATTTACTACTTATATTCAAATATTCAAAAGTGCAGTATTAAGCCGGCGGCAGTGAATCGGTTTGAGTGCTGATGATATCGATGCGCGTTGAATCGCTCGGTGCTCCACTGATGATGCCTTTCTTCACCCCACGTGGATGGTGTATGAGCAAACATGGCGGCGCGCAGTGGAGATGTTGAAATCGTTCGCAAAAAGCCGAAAGGTAAACATGCATGTCTTTTTATCCTTATTATTCTGAATGCCAGGATGCAATAGTCTGTGATGTTTTATTGTTACTGCTCTCGCTGTAGATCTACAGCGGTATAAGCAGAATGTAGTACTCTGTACTAATGTGAGTGTGAGCTGCCTAAGAGCTTATGTTTGCTGAGAGAAAAGTAGACTTGGTGCTTGGTAGTCTGCTAGCGATGAAGATCAAATATATTATTCATTTAGCTAATAATAATAATAATAATAATAATAATAATAATAAGCCACATGAGTGGGTGCCTTTGGCGCGTTGAGTTTACAGACACTTAATGTATCTGAAGAGCACCTAAAACTTTTCCTCTAAACTCCAGTGAAATGTCTGAAATAACTGTCAGTGTTCATTCATTTTAATTTACACCTTTCTAGTGCTTCACCCAGTGATCTAATTTTGGAAATACATAACCATTTTAGTGCATGAGATGTGTTTAAGCATTATATTTTAATACACAGGTCATGTAAAACATCTACATCCAATATTGAGATGAAAGGAAACCTCCACCCTGAAACATATTCAGTTTGTTTTTATTGAAATAGTTGTGATGTGCTTAAGGATTTGTTGCTAACTTTTGGTTGGTGGTGTATTTTCATTATTCCTGTCAGAAATTACTGGTTGTTCGTCACTATGATGGCACGGCAGGACATGGTAAAGATAAAGAATTTTCAGTGATATAAAACACAAGGGATCGGGTTTCACTGTTAGGTCTAACACTCCAGTGGAGTTGTATCCGATGTAAAAAAAAATAGTAAAGAAAGTTAATTTTGGACTCAAAGATCCAGAATGCAATGCAGCTATGTGATGCAGAGAAGTTATCGCAGATACTTGCCTCAGCTAGTTAGTAAACTATGAAATGATAAGTGTGATGGTGTTCATGGCGGCGATTAGCATGAAAGCTTTGTTTGAGCAAAGTGTACAGATGAGGAGGTGAGAGCTGGACAGACTAAAAGATTAAAGCGTCGCTACATTGCTTGTGTAGGTAGAAATGAACAAAGGCTTAAATCTCACTGGTGCCAAAATCAGCGGGTAGGAAACCGTGAAAATAGACCTGAAAGACATTTAATCTAAGAAAAGTTAACTTGGATCTTAATTATAAAATAAATCTTGGACACCACTGAAGATCACCTGCTAATTATAAAGATAGATATTCAATTTGTTCAGGGTGGATTTTTCTTATAACATTATCCTGTGACAGTAATCTGCTGATCATATTTTAGTGCTAGGCAAAATATGGTTCTTTAAGGATATGTTCAACACTTGGCACATCTCTGCATGGATAGGGTTTGGTATCTAACGTTTCAGGGATTCATCTGTAATTCATTGTAATACTTTATCCTGGATTTCTGTGGTTTGCTATAAATGAGCTCACAAGATATCACTTTCAGAATAATGCAGCAGAAAAGTTTGTTTTTCACAATGCAAATATTTTTTTTTTTTTTTTGTTTTACACTTGAAGTGTCACCCCTATAAGTAACTCCAAAAAGACCCCAAAATGAAAATGCCTACAAATAAGATTCTGATGGATACATATATTGACTGGAAATGTACACTGAAGAATACATGAGGCTAAAAACAACTGCAAAACTAACTGTCTATACTAATTATATTTCATTTTGCTATGGGTGAAAACCATTTAAAATGAAAAGTCTGTAATTTTATACCAGTAGTGAGTTGTAGACCAAACTATTATATATATATATATATATATATATATATATATATATATATATATATATATATATATATATATATAGTCTCAGATGTTGATGTTGACTTGCACTCATTATTCTAGCTTAGAGGTTTGCAAACCTTTTGCAGCCAGGGACCCCATAGGTAATAACTATAAGAACTTGTTAATAAACATAATTACATTTAATTGTGGTTTGTCGCTGAACCCCTGGCTATGCTTCACGGACCACCGTTATAGATCGGTGAATATTCTAGGATGCAGACAAAAAAAGATGCAAAGCTAGTCATTCATGTTACAAGGCACCTAAAGTGTTTTTAAACCATGGGACAAAGCAATAAAAATACATATTACATTTTTGTTTTCACAACTTTGTCTGAATGCATGTATGCTGAAACTATATTGCTTTTTTATTACTGTGGTTTAGTGAAAGGCCCGAGGAGGGCTGCGAATCAGATTCCTGATGAGATTCTCAAAGACCCTGAGCTTCAAGAGGCAGTTAGTGTTCTGCCTTCCAACTACAATTTTGAGATCCACAAAACAATATGGAGGGTGAGACAGGCGAAAGCCAAAAGAGGTGAGTTAGATGGAGAGTTATTGATATTGTGAACAGCAGGACAGTAAATGCAGCAAGGAGGCTGTTCTGAATTGTCTGCCTGTTTCTCAGTGTGAAAAATCTGCTTTTTTTGTTTTTAAATGGACTATGATTGTGAAGTAAATAATGAATTTTTAACAAGGTGGGTGTATTTTATATAGGGGTTGGACAAAATAACCAGAGAATGGATTTAAAATTCAGATTACTCAGGTGGACCAAGACAGCTGTCCAAATGGGCAGCAATATAACAATTAGAGATTCTTATAGCTGTGGTGGGGTTTTTCTTGGCTTGGGAATGCCGATTATTTTTCTCCACTAATGTAGTAGTGATGACAGTATCAACATCATTATCATTATGGATTCACATACCAATTAGTTGCTTTATTATAAATATTGTGTAAACTGTGCACCCCAAATAGATCATAAAATGATTTGAAGAATGTACACAGTGCTGATTAAACACCATAGTTTAATCCACAAACTTAATTCTGACTCCCATTTCATAGGGGAAAAAAATATAAGCTTGCTGCTGACTAAGAAGACCAGAAGCAATGTTCCACCTGTTTTTTCCAATCATCATAACGATCTGAAACTGATGTCCTTACAGCTTTAAATGTATACCCACAAGGCCCACTTCCAGTGAATTTACTGCCATTATTGACAGTAAAGATTTTTTCCCCAGCGTTAAAGGCTACATACTAATTTTAATAAGGATGTCCAAGGTACACAGTTTAGACTCCCAATAGAAACCTTGTTGATGTCTCCGGATTTAATTGTACTTAATTATTCTGGCAGGAGATTTTCAAGCACTGGATTTTTTCATCAATACCTGTAAATGAGAAATTTCAAACACAAAAACATCAATCTACTTATGGAAGGAATATACAGCCTTGAAAAATCTCAGCAAAACAAATGGCATTGTGATCAAGTCAGCAGATAAAGTTGGGGCAGATTTTGTATGGAGAAAAGACCTCTACATTAAGGAAGCAGAGACTCAACTTTCTGATACTATAATGGAACCTGTAAAGGGCACTATAATGGAAGATTCCTATGCAGCTCTCTCCACTAGATTGTCGAGAATACATTTATTCAGCAATTTAATGAATATGTGCAGACACCATTTCTTAGATACATTGATGCCATCTTCAGCATTGCTACCTGCACAGTTCTTGAGTTTTTATTTCCTCCAGCTCCAGCAAAAACTAGAGATCTGACTTGTGTAATTAGCCTTCTTGAGATACTATGGAGCAGTTTGCAAGTTTTATTCCTTGAATAATGGCCAATATTTGCTTATACAGTATCTAATTAGGATTAAGGTCTAACAGTATGGCAGGATGAGCTGGGCTATTTATCATTTATCATACACTTTTCTTCCTCTCCTGCTGATTCTTCCAATGTTGCACAGAATTCAGTAACTAAGCCACAGCGAGTCCTGCTTGCGGCCCCAAGATGGCTGGTAAGACCATAGTTTTGTGAGGGGTTGCACCATTCTGGCAGCTTCTTCCATTTACATTTATGGCATTTGCCCTTATCCAGAGCGACTTACATTTGTGTTATTTATACAACTGAGCAGTTGAGGGTTAAGGGCCTTGCTCAAGGGCCCACAGTGGCAGCTTGGCAGTGCTGGGGTTTGAACTCACGACCTTCTGATCAGTAGTCCAACGTCTTAACCACTGAGCTACCACTGAGTAAATTTGCTCAGAGATTTGGCACCCTCAGCCAAGTCATCTGTGACTATGGGTCTGGCCTCTCGGACTGAATCACTACTAGTCTATAACCTTGCAGTCCAGAAACATTCTCGAATGCAAGAGCCCCTGACACATGGGCCTTGTACCCTTAGGTGGATGCATTGCCTGATTCCAGGTGGATTCATTACTCTGATGCATTGCCCTGTTCCAAAGATATGAACTTTTCTTTAGGGACTGCTAAAGAGTGGCAAATCCCCATCTATGCTGAAGGACCATGGATGGGGACCTCTGGGGCCTCGTAGCCTTGTTATGGCTTTTCTGAAAGAAGCAAAGCTCTTCTAACGCCATGATTCCCAGAGAGCCTGGCATGGGATCTACCCCTTGTGCTGGAGTACATTAAGGTCCCTCTTTAAGAGCCTATGCAGGATGCCGAACTGAAATGAATATCTCTGAAAACTGCAATTTAGAATTAAGGTTAAGGGATTCAGTGCTACAAAGTGGTATATAAACTCAGCATTAAAAGAAACTAATAATATTTTCAGACACTTCCTAAAAATGATCTGAAGATAAAATACACAAAACAACTTGGAAAAAACAGTTCAAGGAGCTTTATTGTCCCAAGTTAACAAGAATCAACATGGATGAACTCCACCACAACAGCTCACGAACAGTTCTCAGTAACGGGTGTGACAACCATGACTTGCAATGCAGGACAAGCACCGCTGTCGCATACTGTAAACCAGGTTTTGGACGTGCTGTTGCGGTATTTTTGCCCATTCCTGCTGCAAAGCTTGTGCAAGCATCTGCCTGTTGATGGGTCTTGGTCGTCTGGCAGCAAGATGTCGTCCCAATTCATCCCAAAGATGTTCAATCGGGTTCTAGTCAGGTGAATACGGCATCCATTGCATGACCTGCACATTGTGAGCCTCCAGGAACTGTCTAGTCAGATGAGCTGCATGAGGTCGTGCATTATCTTGCTGGAATATTGTGACGTCATTGTGCTCTTGCAAAAACGGCAAGAGATGTGGTCTGAGCATCTCATCAACATAACGTCTGGCAGTAAGAGTTCCATTGACAATGACCAACGGTGTCCTGTAACGAGCTGTAATTCCTGCCCAGTCCATTACACTTGCACCACCCCATCGGTTCCACTGACATATGCAACATTGTCTGAATCGCTCACCTCGTCTGCGCCACACTCTTTCCCGACCATCAACGGTATCAAGAAAAAATCTGGACTCGTCAGAGAAAAGGACTTGTCTCCACTGGATGCGAGTCCACCTGTGGTGTTGCTGACACCAGTCTGTTGTGACGGTGAGTGGCACTGAGTATAGGGCCTCTGCATGGCCGTCTTGCCTGCAGCTGGTGAGTTGCCAGACGCCTACGTACAGTTGAACTGCTTATTCTGGGGTTGTTCCTTCCAGCAGTTTCTGCAGCAGTCTGGGTTGCATGATGGAAGCGGTCTCTGAGATGCTGCAACACTATCCACCTATCCTGTCGAGCAGTGGTTACACGTGGTCTCCCAGACCTTGGTCGATCTCTTACTGTACCAGTTTGAGCATATCGTCTCACAAGATTGGATACTGCACCTTGACTACAGCCAAGTCTTTGTGCAACAACAGTCTGACTGACACCAGACTCCAGCATACCAATTGCCCGTAGGCGCTGTTCGTTCGTCAACCTTGGCATCAATTTTCTTTCAATGGTTTTTCACCTCAGAAATCGTCAACAATTGTCACCAGAGTGAAATCTTTCAGGTGTCATTAAATGTTAGGACAGAAATCAGCCTTAAGCTCAAATAACCTCACTCAATCAGACAGAGCTAACGAGGCGTGACCTGGCCAATTAAAGAGTCAACAAACTTACCTGGACCTCAGAGCAATCAAAACAACCAAAACATTAACTTATTACCAATAAAATTATATTGAAATATGTCTTTTATAACCTATTAGTTTCTTTTGATGCTGAGTATATAAGTAGCACTGTTACTACAGTGAGACTCCTTACCTTGGTAAGCCTCTGTTGAGAAAGAATTATGATCTCTTTGTATATTAAGATGCAATTTGAATAATACCTATTATATGTTTTGTAAAACAGGCATTGGCAGAACCTTTTATGAACTTTTCTGAGAAAACTGCTGAAAGCGAAGGATATGAGTCGCTGCTTCAGGGTAAAAATAGTTGCTGGCTGCATAATTCTGTGCACCATTCTTGTATGCACTTTTCTTACCATTCTTTCAGCTTGAATAAACTGCTATCGTGTTCTGTTCACCTAGACATCGAGATGGAAAACATTCACGTCTCTAGTTTGCATTAGGGGAGGCGAGAGCGTATTTCCTTTCTAATTCTGGCGCTTCATTATCCAATTCAGTGACTGCACAATTACAATACAAAGCCTCTAGAATGCTCTTGGAAATCTCTTTCCAACTTTTCCTCTCTGCATCCCTCCCTGGCACACACTCCAGCACCCAGCACACATGTCCCAGAGCACAGCATGGCTTCTTGTCACTTTTAGACAGGTGAGATTGTGAGTCACATGTGTTAGCTATTAAGTAGTCACACGCATTCAGAAAGAGAAGAATGGTGAGAAGGTTGAGGTGAAATCAGAACACTGGTAGATCCATTGAGAAAGTGAAGGTGAAATGTTGAGAGCACATTGTTGAATGAAGCCCTCTCAAGCCCACGCTTAAGTGAATCGCAGCAAATAGGTGTTTGATGCAGTGTGTTAGCGGGTGGCTTGTTTTGTGTGCCAGGTCCTTTCTGGGATCTCTCCAGGGGAATGTATGCTGGTGTTTTGTTGTGTGCTCTGTTCGTAAGAAAGAATCCTCTCTCCCTGGATATACCGAACAAAGACGGTCTTCTCCTTCCCAAACCACATTTCTTTCCCACTCTAAAGCCTGTTCAGTCTTTTAAAATTATTACTTGTCACACTATAGGAGATGATCCCAATAAAACCTTGTCGAAATTATATAACGGGCTGTTAATGCTGGTAATGTGTTCTCCATGTTAGATTATAAGATGAAACTCCTGTAAGGATAGATCTACGATTAAATAAGATTACAGTTTACTTTACTTCATCAGTCAGCATGATCATCAGTTGCATTAACAGAAGCATTCTTGAAATGAGCTTGGGATAATAAGGACATTTTTTTGTCCGTTAGCGTTTTTTGGATACATTTTGCCGTACTTTTAGCTGTCCTGTGACTTTTGCGTAATTGCATGCTGTCTTCCTATTGGTAGTTTTTAGACAAGCTTCGTAGTAATGGTTATGCTTACACAGCAGAGATTTTAATTAAATAAATTTAGACACTGCTACAGCTGGCTGTCTTTGCATGTCTTTTGTTACAACGGCATTTAATTGGCCACCAGTTACATTTTAGTCTGTGGCTACATCCACATTAATCCGGATAGATCTGAAAACTTTTTAAATGCTCTCTGTCTACACTGGTGTTTTCAAACTTTACAAAAATTGCTCATCCACACTGAAATGTCTGAAAACGCTTACATCCCTATACTGTGCATGCGTAAAAACGTAAGAAGCTTTGGCCTGCATCATTTCTATTAGGCGTTTATTTAAAAGTGAATCTGAAGGGTTGTACACTAATCGCAGGGTTGGCGGTTCGATCCCCGGAACACCTGCCGAAGTGTCCTTGGGCAAGACACTGAACCCCAAGCTGATCCTGATGGCAGGCTAGCACTTTGCATGGTGTGTGTGTGTGTGTGTGAATGGATGAATGAGAAACAGTGTAAAGCGCTTTGTAGAACCGCTAAGGTTAAAAGGCGCTATATAAGTGCAGACTATTTACCATTTAACATCGTCCACCTTGAATGGGTCACATGACTGCGTCACATGACTAAAAATACGTCATCGTTTTTGAATATCTCTGCTTTCTCAGTCCGAAATGCTGTCAGTGTGGATGGAAGATCAAAACATAGAGAAAAAGTTGCATTTTCAAATTTATCCGGATTAATCTAGACGTAACCTATAACCGCAGCATCAGCCTGAAAAGTCTGCTGCCAACCCCAATGTTTTGAGGGTTTGTTCAGGCTTAATACAGTTGCAATCAGCGCTGATGCGATGAAAGATTGAAGACCCAAGTCACTAATTGTGTAATGACTAATACTTAAAAATTCATATTGCTATTTTTAATTAAACTGTTAGCCCATATTCATCTTGATTGAGACATATCAAAAGATAAAGACACTTCTCTCAAAAGAGCACTAAGTATAATTTATATCCATCCACTGCAGTTAAAATATGACACCACTCAAAAGTTGCTTAATGGAATCTAGCAATAAATAGCAATTAGGGCTAATCTGACTCTGATAATTGTGATTAACTGTTTAATTAACGCACTAATATTATTTTAATTGGCTGACAGTAAAAACAAGTCGGTTTTACTTATCATGGTAAAAGAACACATGAAAAGACTTGGGTAAATGGAGTAGGTCTGGGAAAACCTGTCGAATGTCTCTGTGGCTGAATTCAAGGAAAAAGCCATTAAAGGTGAAAAATAGTTGGGGTTTTTCCCCCGTCTATAACATGCTTATAAACCATGAATATTTCACTAAATTTACATAGACAATTCCCAACACAGTGACTGCGCCACAGTGTAATCTTTAAATGCAGTTTTCTTCATTTTCACTTTTGTGGTAATCATATTTTAAAACATTATAACTTTACTTATGGTCGAGATACGTGCAAAAGAGAAACATATTTTAGTTCAGGAAAAACTGTAGTTGTCAGAACTACTTATGAAGGGTGTGAAGGGGTTTCCAGGCCACCACCATAAGCCAAGAGCCACAAGGCATTCTGCATTCATATTAGCCTCCATGTTATATGGTTTGTTGCACTAAAGTCTCAAAAGTGAGTACGACCTGCACAGTAACAGATTTGTCATTTGAAAATGTGTTTCCTCCACATCTTATTTCTGTAACAGAATGTCTTGATCTGTGCTCATCAACAATTATATAGCACTTATATAGAATTATGTAAAAATCTCTTAGCTTAACTGCATCTGCAGTTATATTTTGCAAGTAATTACACATTTTTATCAGACGGTGCAGCAAGACACTAACAAGTCTGTGATGCCACATTTTGCTGTTCTTTCCACCGCTGAGTGAGCAGTGTACCTGTGCTGAGTTTGGTTACTCTTCCTGCTCCAGGACATGTTAGCAAAGCTGAAAAATAGTGCAAAATATTGGTTAGTTACATACAACTGTAACTCAATAACTGTCAGTTTTAGAAAAATAAAAAGCTAGAAACTATCAAGCTAGAATCACTCTTTGATACAGTCCCTCCAGGATTTTGCGAGGATTTTGACTCCGCAATATTCAGAGGAGCTTGCAAAAGCCCTCTTTGATTCACGTACGTTTACCAACAAACATCACTGTGAAAGAGCATGCAAAACAATTTCGTGCAATTGCAATTTCGCCAATTCAAGTAGTTTTCAGCAAAAAAGCACAAAAAAAATCTGCAAATTGTATTGCAAATTTTGAAAAAAGCAAATTCTGTACAGACTGACTACAGCACAGTATGGTACAGCAATCTGGTAATACTGTAATGATCGGCTGACAAAGATTTATTCAAATTTTTTGGAAGCAATATCGTAATTTGTCGTTCTGTTGGCTAAATTTGGTTCATTTTTAATTACTTACCTGCTGGAATGGTTTCTTGGCACTGATATTTACCTAGATTTTTTTTATTTATCTTTTTTACATTTCTTACCCATCATCCATTTTGACTGTATTTGCTCAATGCATACAGTGTAACAGACTCTATCTAGTGCACTAGATGCCAAAGAAAACACTATTTGAGATTCAGCCACAGAAAATGCACCATGTTGTTCCAATGTTGTCAAATTTTGCACCCAAGTGTCTTTTTCCCCACTATGAATAAAGTATTGGCAAACTTGGCTTTCAGTGACTTGTCGCATTTACAACAAACTCACTGTCTCATGGTCAGTGGTGGATCCTGTGAGGGGGTCACTTGAAAATACCACACACATATTAACCTAATATAAAAAATATTATAATATGTAATTTTAATATTTTAATATAGGTAATTTTTTAAAATTAAACTTCATTTGATGAATTGTGGTGGAGAACCAGGGTACGGGTAATCCTGGATTTGAATTTGTAACTGCACTGTGCCATGCCACACTTTCTAGTGGGGAAAAAATATTTATGTTCCTTAAAAGTGTCTTATCTTGCAAAGACTTGTGCCCCTGCCAAGTAATTCATGTCTACATATCCATTAAATTGCCAGATCTGGGAATAAAAGAACACATGCACAAAATGGATAAAAAGTATTTTACTAAGAGTACAAACAGTAAAATTGTTACATTTTCTTTGTTACATTTTCTAAGAAAGGTGTTTGATGAATTCTAAAGTATACAAGTTCAAAATGTTGAGGGGATGAAAACATTTCTATTTAGTAAAAACCCTCAGGTATGCTGAAATCTATTTGTTTTAGAAGCAAAGAGGGGAATTAAAAAAAAAAAAAATCAATTTAGTACACCTGCACTGGGAATTCTGGTAATGGAATTTACATCCTTGGGAATTCCTGCTCCTTCTGTCTTCTTCTAGTAATATTGATAATGTCACTGCTAGGTTTTGATAGGCAGTCTTCTTTTAAGTAATCAAATGAAACAAGATGTATTGTATACACAAAAAGCAAGGGTCAGATTTATAAAATCTGGCCGTGAGAATGATAAATGTTGGTTTAGTGATAGTGTTGACAGCTTAAAGATTATATCATCAAAAGTAGCACCAAGAACCTCACCTCAGACACAATACAGTGCTTGTCTGCTAGTCGCATGATTGTCGAACCAGTTCACTTCCAGAGAAGTCAGTGCAAGAAATGTATTAAATGTTATAATATAATGTATTATCCAGTACTAATAATATATTGACAGTATCACACTGTCAACTGTTAAGGTTGTAGTTTAGAGTCAGGTTCATGTGTATAAGGGATCATTTAATAACCTCATTTTTTGTTAGACAGCGGATATAGTCGTATATAACCTTCATTTCACCAGCAGCCTGCTAATTAAAGCAGATCTCACCAGAAAGGCTAATCGGATTAATTTGTCTTTGTGCTCAAATAATCAGCTGAGTAATGAAATCATTGCGGTATGATACACAGTACTGTGCAAAAGTTTTAGGCACATGCAAAGATATGCTTTAGAGCAAAGTGGCCTTCAAAATAATGAAATTAAATGTTTCTACATTTGAAAAAAAATACAGCAAAGAGCAGTAAACGGTAGTAAATGAAACAAAGACAATATTTGATGTGACAGAAAAATAAAAATAGTATCTCTGGTACAATTTGTGCAGTTTTATAAGGAAATGAGCTGGTAAGTTTTATTGAGCATCTTGCAGAACCAGCCACAGTTCTTCTGGAGACTTTGACTTTTGCACTTGCTTCTTATTTTTGCAGCAAAACCCAGCAGCCTTCATTGTGGTCTCTTACATAATATGCTGCTTTCTTTAATGACATACAAACATTTTTCTGTAACATTTAATTTTGTGCTAGAAGACTAATGTTTGGGAATCTAAAATGTTTTTTGTACTGACTTGATAATGTAGAAGTCATAAAATAAAATGTTGTTGTTTCCACGTCGGAGGTATGGCTTTTTGGCCGCAAGTCTTCCATGAAGGCCACTTCTGACCAGACCTCTCCGGACAGTAGATGGGTGTACCAGGGTCCCATTGGTTTTTGCCAGGTCTGAGCTGATGGCACTGCTGGACATCTTCCGATTGTGAAGGGAAATACCTTGGAAGTTCCTTGGCTGACCACTGTGTCTACGGTCCTCAACGTTGCCCGTTTCTTTGTGCTTCTTCATAAGAGCTTAGACAGCACATCTGGAAACCCCTGTCTGCCTTGAAATTTCTGCCTGGGAGAGACCTTGCTGATGCAGTATAACTACCTTCCGTCTTGTTGCTGTGCTGTCTTGCCATGGTGTATGACAGTAAATTATCTTCAGCAACCTCACCTTGTTAGCTAAGTTTGGCTGTTCCTCACCCAGTTTTATTCCACCTACACAGCTGTTTCTGTTTGTTAATGGTTGTATTTCAACCTACATATTGAATTGATGATCATTAGCACATGTTTGGTATAATTGTTTAATCATACACCTGACTATATGCCTACAAAATCTCTGACTTTGTGCAAGTGTACCTAGATGAATTGATGCTGATTGTAGGCAAAGGGTGGACCTGGCTAAAACTTTTGCACAGTACTGTGTGTGTGTGTGCGTGTGTGTGTGTGTGTGTGTGTGTGTGTGTGTGTATGTGTGTGTGTGTGTGTGTGTGTATGTATATATATATATATATATATATATATATATATATATATATATATATATATATATACACACACACACACACACACACATATATATATATATATATATATATATATATATATATATATATATATATATATATATATATATATATATATATATATATATATATATATATATATATATATATATATATGTGTGTGTGTGTGTGTGTGTGTGTGTGTGTGTACATATATATATGTGTGTGTACATATATATATATATATATATATATATATATATATATATATATATATATATATATATATATATACACACACACACACACACACACACACACACACACACACACACACACACACATATATATATATATATATATATATATATATATATATATATATATATATATATGTATATATATATATATAATATACACACATACAGTATGAGTGCTGGCTTATAATCATGCTTAAACTTTTGACCATTTATTTTTAAATTTAATAACATGTCTTTTGGTAAAGCTTGCATGTCCCTGCTGCGTGGAATTATACCTATTTATAGAACACACACACAGTAGCACTGCAAATCTTGCCAATACAGTGTACAGAGTCCCAAAGCTGCACCTGCAGTCCATTTGACAGTATGATGGGCAGTAACATTTTGTTCTTTTGTCTGTGTGCAATGTTTCCAGTTATAGCAGCAGTAAGCACACTTGTGTTTTCACATCCACAGTCTTACTTCTCAGTTCTCCCCTTGTCAGCTTCGTCTACTAGCACCTGGCATTTCTTCCCTTTCTTATGGCATTTCTGAGTTCATCACTTTCATTTGAGCAGAGCCTGGCCTTCTCATCACCTCCGAGTTGCTGGACGGATGGATGGATGGATGGATGATTAGAAGGATTTGCCAGCTCGTGCTGAGCTGAGTAACCTTTTACTGTTAATAAACTTGCCCTTTCCCAGGTAATGACCTGCCTTGGTATGTCCAGACAGAAGGAAGACCGTCCTTTAACCTTTTATCAGCGAGGTGCAGGCGAACTGTTCTCCTACCCTCCCTCGTCAAACATGGCTCTTTTTCATCTTTCATGCATTTATTGCTTGTCTTTCCATATTGGAAGATTATCAGTCATCAATTCTTTAATCATTTTGTAATTGTTGTTTTTCAGGCCTGTTAAATTCGAGTTCATTTCATATTCCTGGCTGAAATGTACTTTCTGAACTTTAGAATTATTTATGCTATTTAAAAAATTATAATAATGCATTCCATGTATATAGTGCCTTTCTGACACTGAAGATCGCTGTTCAAACACATACACAAAGCAGGAGAAAGTAGTAGTAGGAAGATTCTTGGGAGAAAATGTATTTTTTAAATTGAGTCTTAAAATGAGAGAAGAAAGTATAGACACAAAGGAGCTGTGGGATGGCATTCCTAATGTTTGGGAGCTATGGTGCTAAAAAATCTGCCCCTCCATTGATCTGCCCCTCAGTCTGGTCTTGAGCACCATCAGTAACCCAGTATTGGACCAGTAGAGGACCTGAGAGTCCAAGCAGGGATGTAGAGCGGTCAAAGCTTATAAAGATAAGGAGGAGCAAGGCCATGTAGTGCTTTGTAAGCGAGAAGTAGGAATTTGTATTTAATTCTTTGTGAAACCGGTAGCCAGTGTAACCCGTGGAGTATGGGTGTAATGTTTGCTGAACATTTTGTATGAGTAAGGAATTTAAATTAAATATTTTCCCCTTCACAGAATGATACTGATTAGGCTCACAGTGTTGTATTTCTGCATAGACACTGTGTTATTTGTGTCTGTTCATTAAATGAGACTGCAGGTGTTTTGTGAATAAACCACTGCACCATTTGCTTAGCTTAATTCTATGTATCTAATTTCTGAATGTCTTGAAGTAGGGTTGTGTGTTGGGCTGTGGTTGTTTTTTTTTGTTTTTTTTAATCCTCTACCGCCTGCTCCTGAAGGAATTCTGACCAGTCCTGATCTCTCCCACATGCACTTTTGACAAGTTGTACTCTTTCTTGGACATTTGATGGTGGCTTTATTTAAGCCCCTGCCAACCCATTATAATAATCAACTCCTTACAGTTAATTAGAAGAAGCTACACATTACAGCACAGTGAAATTCTTTTCTTGACATATCCCAGCTTGTTGGAAAGATGGGGTCAGAGCGCAGGGTCAGCCATGATACGGCGCCCCTGGAGCAGAGAGGGTTAAAGGCCTTGCTCAAGGGCCCAACAGTAGCAGCTTGGCGGATACCTCCGATGTGGAAGTCTACCACCTACTGCAAAAGATTTTCGAAATTTCTTTATTTGGATATTTTCCTATGGCCAGTGCAACTATCTGGTGTAAATGAGAGCAATGCTTCCAAAATACCATTCAGAATTAACCATCAGCTCCCCTTTTACCCCAACCACAGAAATGAAATGACTTAAATTTCCTGCTCACTTATCCTCTTATGCACTGCTTCAGTGTAGAAGTTTATGTGTGGTACTGGTGAATGGTTCTAACTTGCTTTTTTTTTTTTTTTTTTTTTTTTAAACCGGTAAAAGGAATGAGAATTAGCATCATAGCTGCATTGCAGTTGAGCTGATCAAGATGCATTATATTTGCAAGTGGGCACATTGAAAAACCAAGACAGTGCTGTTCATGTTTGTAGAATAAAATCTCACAATTTTATAAACAGAAAAAAGTACAACAAAATTAATCTAATGTTGCCAAGCGTCACTGGCAAAATTCACAACCCTAAACACTTAAAAAGCCACTTGCCGCCATGTAATATTAGACAGGTAAATGAGAGGACAATACAGCTTGAGTGCATGAGCAGCAGTCTTACCTGATTTTGCCTCTTTCCATGAGCACAGTGCCAATACAAATATTGTGATCTTAATATCATTGTTAATATCTTAATATCAAGTGTTAGGAATAAATGGGAGAGATTTCTTTACTATTATAAGGTTCTGATATGTACAAAATACACCAACAGTGCTTGGAAAGCAAAATTCTGTGATTCCT
Organism: Cranoglanis bouderius; assembly: GCA_023630585.1. Taxonomy (NCBI): domain Eukaryota; kingdom Metazoa; phylum Chordata; class Actinopteri; order Siluriformes; family Cranoglanididae; genus Cranoglanis; species Cranoglanis bouderius. Next base: position 18,378,906 of record CM042540.1, read on the forward strand.
ACACACATTGCTAGTACTAGCACTTTTTTGCACTTTTGGTTCCTGAGTTATTGGAAGTTATTTACACTGTCATAGAGAAGCCATGCAGTATGTAATTTGTTATGCCCACACAGTCAGGCAGAAAAGGCAGTTTTTGTTGTAATTAAATGATTTGAGTTACAATTAAATAATTGTGAGGTGTATACTGTATGTTTCTTGAATCTACCATTGGTAAATGCTTATTTAATGATCTTCAGCATCACAATGTTTTCTTTTTAAATATTTGAAAGTATGTTACCAGGGGCTTTTTAAAGAATCCTGTTCAATCCTAGTATAGACTATGTGGATGTTTCCCATCCCCTTACCCTCAGAGTTGAAGAAATGTAATATTGTCAGGATTAGTGGTGGGCAGTAGACTGCAGTTCTTCCCACAGGTATGAAATAAACCTGGTGGCAGGTCCAAGTGTGGTGGATTTGCAGTTTGGGTGATACTGGGAGGAGTGTGGAAGATTGGAGGGTGTTTGTGTTGGATGTCATGGTGTGATATTTTGATTGGGCAGATAAATTGTGAATTATCATAGATAACTATGGTTAGACATTTTTTCCCCATATAATCTTTTTTCTAATGCAATACAGAGGGAAACACCAGTTATCAGGGGGAAAAAAAAAAGTTATGGAAAAAAAGTGATAGGCAACAGAATCTATGTGAATAGAAACAGAACTAACAGAACTGTTCCAGGCAGTGGGAGCTCTGATTTAACTAGCAGCATTCAGTTTATTTATTTATTTAGAACAGTGCATGGTGATCATGGAGGTACTGGAGCAGTTCAGTGTTTTTGTCCCATGAATTGTTTGGCAAATTGGATATCCATCTTCTTGCAAGACACCATGATTATTTGTTGTTTATCTGAAATGCTTCCACATTGTAAATGTCGCATTCACATGACCTGTTTGTATGAGGGCAACCTGGACCTCAAATTCCCTACAGTTTGTAATTTATGCTGTTTTTAGTCATGGTTGATTGTAATCTGGTAAATCTCATCATCTCTTGTTAGGAAACTGCTGCTATGCTCTGGTCTCTCCACTACCCTGACCCTGAACTTTGTTACCAAAATGTGAAAAACTGAGATAGGACAAAATGTAAATTTGTTCTCTGTGTGGAAGAACTGATATTTTGGTAGAATTTTGTCAACCAGCAGAAATGTTCAGATACCATTCTTGCTATAATAGAAACTAAACAGTGCACCTGATATATTTACCACATCTATATATTGAGCTGCCCATAGTGCATTATGAACACCCAACTTCTGTTCTGCAGAGATCATATTTCATATCCCATGAAACATACCATTACCTTCCAAAATTTTGGTAGCCAGAATTTCATATAATGATATAAATATACCGTCCATGCCAAGCCTCTATACATAGTAGCTTGGGATCAGTCCTTCTACTTGAAGGTTCATTTTTTTCCTTAGGGACGGACACACACACAGGGCACAATCGAAAAACAGGGCATGGATTCAGACAGGGAGGAGTTCATGTCAGTTTGATAAATGGCTGCCAACTTGCACAAATTGATGCACAATGTTGCACAAACTGCAGCACAATGTTGAACAAGCTGAAGCACAGTGTTTGCCATGTCTGATAGATTAAGCTTTTATTATTACCTTTTAGTAATCACATAAAGTACATGTAATCAGCAAACTTATATGAAGGTTATTTCGCTAAAGTGGCACGGGCACTAACAGTACTCAGCGTTAAATTACCTAACAAGTTGGAAGCTGTAGTTTAAATATAGTGTGTTGAAATATCTCAATGGCACCAATCCCGAAATATTTCACAAGTGATACCTAACAAACCCTAACATAATGGTGTGATCATAGTGCATTAAAAGCTAAATCTATATGGAAATGGGAGTTAAGACTAGATCTGAAAGGGTGTTGTAATAGTCCTTCTCTTGTGCTTGCCTTAGTTTTGTCTAGTTGAAGGTTGTCCATGGAACACATTCATACAAAGTACAATCATACAAGGACCATGGCCCTACATTCAATTGGTCTGGTATTGCACCAGCAGACCTTAATCGCATGTAGTGGTCTTGGATAAAACAAACAGTATACAGGTTGCTATTGATGACATTTTGTCACAAGTCCTTGGATTTAGATTTAATCTAACCCACATTTAATGCCCACCACTGGCTATTTTTGTGGTCCCTACAGACTTGTTGTCTTGCGGTGCTAGCAAGATGGATTCAATTGGCTTTGCCCTGCTTTTACCCTGGCTGAAAGATGTGTATTTCTGAGACCTTGAGAAGGTCAAGTAATTGCTCTGGGGTTCTAGTGAGATGCTTTGTCTCCCAGCATATTTGGGTGGATGTATTGGTAGGTGGGTGGTTACATTGAGGCCCCCTCCTTTGTCTTTGGCTGATATACACAGAATTTGGGAAAATGTATTAAAAAGAAAATAAAAAGTAATGTGGCATGGAGGTGTCCCCCGGTGGTGGAGCCATGGTTCATTGGGGCAGATTAAATTTTTTTTTTTTTTTTTTTTAAAGGTAAAAATAAATGTCTCAAAAAGCAGAGGCTCCATCATAGAATGATGGTTTTATGGATCAAACAGCTTCAGGGTTAATCACGCACTCACTTACAAATTTTGTGATTTTCTAATTAACATTTTACTAATCATTTTCTGTAGCAATACATGCAAGGGATAATCACGGAACAGTACAGGGATTTAATAAAAAAAAACTTTAAAAAAAACTTCTACTATACCATTTCGATGAGCCTGTGCCAACTGTAGCCTCAGATTTCTGTTCTTGGCTGACAGACCTGGAACCCGTTGTGGTCTTTTGCTGTTGAGCCCATCCACCTCAAGGTTTGATGTGTTGTACGTTCTATTTTCTGCTCACCATGGTTGTAAAAAGTGAGTTACCATAGCCTTCCTGTCAGCTCAAACCAGATTCTCGTCTGATCTCTCTCATCAACAAGGTGTTTCTGCCCATCTGTCACTTACTTAGGGTTTTTTTGTTTGTTTTTCACATCATTCTGTATAAATCCTAGAGACTGTTATGCATTTAAAAAAAGTTTCTGAAATACTCTATAATAAATTGTTGCTTACTAATTGATTCAGCCAATTAACATAAAAGTGACGTATAGAAAAACATGCTGCTTCCTACCTGTCTTTGGTATCCCTGTTGCACAGCTCAGATGTGGATCTGTACTGGGTGGATGTCACACATGTGCCGATGTTCAGTTGGCTTCGGCTTGTTTAAGTTTTGTGGTTCTTCAAACTGAATTAAACCTTCAGCTGTTTGCAAGTATTCAGTCGGGTCCATAAGTATTTGGAGAGTGACACAATTTTCGTAATTTTGCCTCTGTACACCAAGGGTAGACTTTCAGCTTTAATTCAAGGGGTTTAACAAAATATTGCTTTTTTTTTTTTTTTTTTTGAAGAATTGCAGCCATTTTCACAGGCTCATAAGTAACTGGACAATTGACTGATAAGCAGTTTCATGGCCAGGTGTGACCTGCTTCCTTGTTATTTCATGACAAATTAAAGAGAAAAAAGGTCTGGAGTTGATTCCAAGTGTTGAATATGCATTTGGTAGCTGTTCAAAGCGGTGTTGATGCAAGTGAAGGAGGTCATCATTAGGCTGAAAAAAACAGACCTATCAGAGAGATAGCAGCAAAGAAGCAATGCACTGGCGAGCTCAGCAACACCATAAGGCCTGGAAGATCACGGAAGACAACTAAAGTGGATGATCACAGAATTCTTTCCTCAGTGAAGAAAAACCCCTTCACAACCTCTAGCCAAGTGAAGGACACTCTGGAGGAGGTAGGCATATCATTGTCAAAGTCTACAATCAAGAGACGCATGAATGAAAATACAAAAAAAAAAAAGAGGGCTTAACTCAAGATGCAAACCACAGGTAAGTCGCAAGAACAGAAAGGCCAGATTAAACTTTGGTGGAAAACATCTAAAAAAAAGTCTGCCCTGGGACAAGATGCTTTGGACAGATGAAGCCAAGATTAACTTGTACCAGAATGATGGGAAGACGCAAGTATGGAGAAGGAAAGGAAGTGCTCATGATCCAAAGCATATCACATCATCTGTCAGACATGGAGGAGGAAGTGTTATGGCATGGGCATGTATGGCTGCAAATGGAAATGGGTCACTGGTGTTTATTGATGATGTAAATGCTGATAGAAGTAGCAGGATGAATTATAAAGTGTATAGAGCTATACTGTCTGCTCAGATTCAGTCAAATGCTGCAAAACTGATAGGACGGCGCTTCACAGTACAGATGGATAATGACCCAATACATACTGCGAAAGCAACCCAAGAGATTCTTCAAGCAAAGAAACTGAATGTTCTTAAATGGCCAAGTCGGTCACTTCACCTCAACCCAGTTGAGCATACACTTTTCACTTACTGAAGACAAAACTGAAAGCAGAAAGACCCGCAAACAAGCAGCAACTGAAGGAGGCTGCAGTAAAGGCCTGTCAAAGCATCTCAAGGGAGGAAACTTTTGGTGGCATTTGGTGGTGTCCATGGGTTCATACTTCAGGCAGTCATTAAAAATAATCCTTATATTTATAATTATTTTCGTTTGTCCAGTTACTTTTGAGCCTGTGAAAATGGAGGGACTCTGCAAAAAAATTCTGTAATTCCTAAACAATTAATGCAATATTTTTGTTAACCCCCTTGAATTAAAGCTGAATTATAGTCTGTCAATCACATCTTGATTACATCATTTCAAATTCATTGTGGTGGTGGTGTACAAAGACAACATTACAAAACTTGCCACTGTCCAAATACTTATGGACCTGACTGTAAATGCCAAGTTCCTAATACAGTCTGCTGTTAGCATTTTTTCTGTGAACATTTTGATGACAATAAAGGCATGCTGTGTCTTTAGCACAGCATGACTAACTGCAGCTAACGGCGAATGTCAACGCTGTTTATTATATCTGTTTAGTACTCTTTATTACAGACAGACATCTGACTGTCACAGTTGTTTGAGACATTTTGGCAAGATTGAGCTTGTGAGTGAGAATAAAATGTATTATTAGCAATTTAGCAGAGTTGTAATTATAGCCTGTTATTTTATTGTTGAAATGGAAGGTCTTTAATTGGAGATGCAAAAAAAGTTGAGTATAAATACTTCATGTAAATGAGAAGTGAAGTTATGAGGTGACTAGCAATGGCAATGAAAGATGTTAGGATTCTTTTTTCTCCCTCACTGGAAAAAATGTCTTTTTTTAAGTTCTCGCGTGCCAGTGTTTTCGCCAGGGGCGCTACTAGGGCCAGTGGAAATCTGAGCTTAAGCCGTGTAAGCCCATCCCCTGAGCCACCCATGCCGAACCAATTAATGCATCCTCTGTGACACATTTCCTAGTATTTTAAGATAAAGTAAACAAATTTTAGGTGTATGTTTGTCCCAGTACTGGACTGTTCTAGTTTTTGCATTCCCAAACCAGACCCAACATCCTTCATGTGTAACTAAGAACCTATGTGTGGTAATTTTTTCAAAAACATGCCTGACCATAAGGGACATTAGTCAGGGTTTACATTAAAATTGCAGCTCGTAGCAACAGCATGTTTGGTTTACATGAACAGCAAATGGAACTGAGCTGTCATTTTTTAATATGATGGAAATGTAAATCATAGCATGAAATGACTGATAAAGTAAATTTGTTTTCCTTATAAAACTAGCAAAAATATCACATTTTACTCTAGTGATCAGATATTTAATGTATAAAATAATTACAAATGTTTCATGTATAAAATAATTGGATGATATTTTATCATTTTTATTCAAGAATGGACAAAAGAGAACTACTGAAGGTCTCGGCCACCAAACTGCAGTGAGTTCAATGAAACTTTTAAGACGGAAACAGATTTTGGAAACTCGTTTTAATCACATTTCTGTGATATCCATGTTGAGAACTCTATGTAATCCATACATTTAATGTTCTCACATTGTTGGAAAGAAGTGAAACTACCATGGAAGAAGTGACTAGAAGGACTACTCCACCTCCAAAAACCCAATTTTACCTCTACTTGTGTTGATCATACCAAACGCTCTTGACAGCTTGACATCTTGATTGAAAACAATGAAAAAATGCTCTGATATCATTTTGCATGCACACCGATCTCATCCTTCCTCCTGGCTTTGTTAATGTGTTTCTGTCTCTGAGACAAGTCTATCACCCACCCTTTTTTTCCTCTTTTGTATCTTGTCTCCATTATCATCTCTCTCATCTCTCTGCTCTTCCTGTTGCTGTTTCACTTGCCTGACAGGGAACAGCAACTCTCGCCTGATCTCAGTGAAAATAGGGAAATTCCGGTTGCTTTAACTAATAACTGGTAGATAACAGTTTGCGTCTCTCAGAGCAATGCTTACTTATCACACTGTTTGACCAGGAAGCGAAGAGACTGTAAACGTAAGTTAAAAAGTGAAGCAACTGCTAGTGTTAATGAGGGACGGGTGTTTGACACTGGGAGACTGTGTAACAATACATGGATGTAATTTATACACAAGCATTTCCATTCTGAATTTAATTTTTAGTAAGAATTTTAGCTGGGATTTGTGCTCCTGTGGGTGGTTTTGTATAGATTTTGTAACTACCTATGTAGATTGTGCCTTTATATTGCACTATTCAGGCCATAACTGCGATGTTGCACGTTGTTGTGTTGCAGAACAATGTGACGCGAGCGAGGCAAAACAAAACTCAATACACAAAACAACACTGCTGCTGTGTATACCAGGAAACTATACCAGGAAAAGTGCAGCGAGTACGAAGCATGGCTTATAACACTTTAATGAACGGGACAAACGTTCAAGTCTTAAGCCCCTCCCCTTTTTAAGTGTTAGCCAGTACACAATTCATTTGTAGATAAAATGACAAGACAATCTCATTATATCTGGTAAGAACTCGACCTTGTGATGGAATAGGTGATTTTGCATATGTTCTGTAGCTAAATGTAGTTTGTATGGATATATCATACTAGCGAGGCGCTGCCACCAGCAGCTAGATAGGAACGCCTACTAATGACCAACAAAGAGCGACTTCAAACCTAAAGCGAAAATCATGACTAGTACAAACACAGGATGGAGAGAAGGGGAGAAATTTACTTCTCGCTGGAAATCAGAGCCAATCATGCTTACTTGCAGTTTTCTATGTGCTTAGTTATGAGTCTGCTGGGAGTTTTAAGTCTTAGGTTTCTTTCCTATAAATGATTCAAAAGCTACACAGTCACACAGATTCCACTACATACAGCTGCTCCACAGTAGAAATGTACAGTAATTAGACGTTCTTTGGAACTCAGGTTTTATGGTACTGAGACTGATGATGGTGTATGATGATAAACATACCACTTGTAGTTCGAAATCAGTTCAGCAAATTGTAAGCTTGTGCTTGTTAGAAATGAATTCTGGATATATTTAGGATGCACACGCAGATTAATAAGTATAACCCACTTTCAGTATGTTTGGATCTGCTCTGTATAAGAAAGTTCACACGGTTTGACAGTAAGAGTGCGTGGTCATAACCTAGACTTAGTGATTCAGAGCAGGCCAGAGATCCCAGATGCAGGTCACAAGAGCTTTGTTCTTTAATGAACAGAGGCCAATGATTTGACCTTGATAGTGTGTGTGTGGGTGTGTGTGTGTTTTTAATGGTAATTTGTTTGAGAAAATGGGAATATCTAATTAATTAGGCAGTTAGGGCCTGGTGGTATTTTTGGTGTATTAGTCAGAACAACCTTGACACAACCTTAACTACAGTTTCAAGTACCTGTACTTTACTTTTTCTTTCACTTAAATTTTGCTCATGCATTTCTCAAGAGAAAATCTTTACTATATAAAATCTGTATCTGTTCATCACATTCCAATAAAAAAAAAGAAGTTGGAAGTTATATGGTGACTTTCAAGCAATTGATTAAAATTCCTAACAAATCTTAAATCTAATGGGTATAACAAAAAATATGGGGACACATGAGCCTTTAATTTGAAAATTTCTAGATTTTATGTTTGACTAAAATAAAAAATAACTTTTTTTTATATATATTTTAGCGTTCTTTCACACCTGAACAAATTCTTGTATTTTTTTTAAAACATTTAATTAGAGTAAAGAATTATGCTTTAACTTTTACCAGAGTATTGTTAGAAAGTAACAAAAAAAGGTAAAATAAATAAATAACTAAAATAATGGAAAGTAAGTATTTCCATTTTTATTTGAGTTTGTTTACGTCACATGCCTCTGAAAATAAAAATGAAACATACAAACAACATACAGTAGCAGAACATGAATGGATCACAAAAAGCAGTATTAGTTTTGACAACCTAAGATGGAAATGTTGTTCAGAGATTGTTTTTTTTTTATTTCATGATGAAAACCCATTAAAATCTCTGATGAATTGTAAATGACAGTTTCCTCGACACATAAAACTGAAAATGTCTGAAAGAGTCTACTGGACAAAAGTAAAACTTCTCCCCCAACATTGTGTTTTCATCATCTAAACCTAAACAAACAATAACCAGATAACTAAAAATGTTTCGACTTAGACCATGTCCAAACTCACACTAACAGAAATGGCTTACTGAAAGTAATGTTTAAAAAAAGAATGCTTAAATAGTGCATGGATTAAAGAAAGACATTTAATTTGTAACATAAAATAAGTTTCCATTTTAGAAACCTCTGTCACATGTTCTCACAATTCTAGTTTCAGATCTGTTTCCAAGACAACAGACGTCAAAGCATGATGCTAATGTGCCTGAAGAGGAAAATGTATGATCTTGATTGTTTTCCAGAATTCAATTTTTATTTGTGTCGCTTTTTTTTTACCATAAAAAAAAAACATTTTTTTTTTTTTGTAAATAAACAAAGACAAAGCAGCTTTACAGAAACTCAGATGTAGATTTAGATCCTTAAAGAGCAAAGCAGAGGTGACAGTGGTGAGGAAAAACTCCCTGTAACAACAGGAGAAAAAACCTTTAGAGGAACCAGGTTCAGAGCGGAAAACCTTCTGGGTCACATGGGAAATAGCTTTTGGTCCCATATAAATGAATAATAAAATTGTTTTTTTTTTTTTTAAATTTTGTTTTTTTAAAGACTATACTGTGCTCTGTACCTTGTAGTTTTGGTTGGTCCTGGCGAATGTATCCAGCTAAGCTAACATATTGCGTGTTTGTCTTCCCGTGCTGGCTTATTTATTATCCGCTAGTTCCTTCCAGCGCACGGTGTGGACAGGTAGTTCTGGACGCGTCTCTACATAAGCATGCTAGGAATATCCCTCTGTCTAGACACACTAGGTTATCGGCATGTGCCACCCCCTGTAATTTTTGCTTTCATTAGCCTTAGTTAGGTAGGATTAGGAGTTATCTTTTGTTCTTTTTTGGCACCATCTTTGGGTCTACCTGTGTCGTTTGAATGGGTAATGTACATATGTGTGTTTATTTGATGCTAGCTCTAGTCTTTGTATAGTTATCACACACATTTACTTGCATATAGTTTTGTTTTCCTTCCCTGCTACTTTTTGTACATGTTGTAAGATATTTGGGACAGTGCTTATTAAAAAATGCATGCCACTAATCTTGCCTTGCCTATGTCCATCTTTTCCCATCCATTGTCACCAGCTCTTCCTCTTGTTACTGCCTCAATAACCCTAGACAAAAATTGGGGCACGTAACAATGACCATGTCTTCCAAGTACAGATGTGTTGATCCCTGTTTATAGATAATGCAGTACATTAGTGTATAATGAGTAATACGCTTCAGTTTGTATACAGTAGCTTATCTCAGACCAAAGCCATTTATGGCTTTGGAACGTGGAAGGGAACGTGGAAATCACATTTGTCAGGTAACTTGTAGGACTTCACTGATTGATTGAACTTTCAGACAGACTGCTATGGTTTTCTATTAATTTTATTACAGCTGAGAAACTCATCTTAATGTTTTTTTATTTTTTTTATTTTTTAATGACATTGAGGTGTCCCCCCCCCGCGATTTGGTCACCTACTTCATACCAGCCAGCTCCCCCATCATACGACAAGCTACCAACCCGGGGTAGCTCCGAGACGCGTGGAGCTGTCCAACCGCATCTTTTAAAACTGCTGTTCATGCAGCATCACAGGGCAGCATAACACACAAAGGAAAGCACTGTCTGCCCTCTTCCTCATACATGAGCTAACAGACCAGACCCTCCAGGATTTCATGATTTTGCGATCACATAAATTAACGCAAAATCAAGCAAACTCCACAATATTTAGAGGAGCTTGCAATTTTTACCGCAGATTTTCAGCAGATTTGGGCCAAGACGTGTCATGTGACGTCATCACAACATGCATTCAGCCAAAGCCCTCTTCGATTCAAGTGCGTCGAACATGAGTACAGCTAAAATGTCTCATTTACCAACAAACATCACTGCGAAAAACTGTTCAATTGCAGTTTCGTCAATTCGAGTAGTTTTCCACAAAAAAAAAAAAAAAAGCACAAAAAACTCAAGTTGCATTGCAAATTTTGGAAAAAAGCCACAGACAAATCAAGCATTTTTGGCCGCAACAATCACAGAAAAAAAAAAAAACCTCCCTGAAATCCTGTACGAACTGACAGACACACATGATTGGCTAGTGTGACTGTGATTGACAGAGGAGAGAGAGTATGCCATCCCTCCCACCCAGAAAACACCGCCAATTTTTCTCCCTTGACTCCCGGCCATGAATGTTTGTGGCAGCGCCACTCGGGAGCCCTTGAATTATTTTTTAAAGATCATGTTGTTTTTCACTCGTTTTCATTTATTTAAGCTTTTCTGCTAAACTGTTGTCATTAAATTACATGGATTTTGTCTTGACACAGCCAGGAGTCAGTATTCTAATTAAAGCATCATTTATCGATTAGCTTTGGTTGCTGTCACACTAATGGACTCACTCTTGCCAATTCGCTTCTCTTTCATACTGTTCATAGAAGCGTGTTTGTCTAATCCATGTTTGTTTCACACTGATTTGCTTTTTCACTCCACTGACCGTCTTCAGCTTTCTACATCAGATGTTCTCAGCATTTCATTTTGTCTATAAAGGATTAAAAAAAAAAAAGGCCAGGGTTTGTGAACCTTTTTTTTTCTTGGTTCTTAAGTGTGATATCACTGCACGACTGGCTTTAGTCTGATATCACTGCTCGCCAGAAAAGAGCAATTCAGCTGTTACCATTTCCCCCCAGATTGTGAACCTGTTGTTTATTAAACCAGGCTATATTTTTAGAGTAACAGACAATTGGCATCCTAATTTCCTAGAACATGGTACATATAACCTCAAGGGTGCATCAGTAATCTGTAGCAGTGCTGCAGTGTGATGCTGCTCTGCTTACTAGGGCTACTCAATAGATCTTTTCTTGTTATTGCCATGTTGTTCACCACATTATAATGCAGCAAAAGAGAATGGTATGCAGTACATGCAAATGAGAGTTCTAGCAAATCAGAGAAGGTTGTGCTGTGCTCTGTGGGCATGCTTGCCAGTCTCAGAGGTTCCTGATGAGAGTTCTCTGAGCATTTTGACAGGCATTCACAGTCAGCCAGCCAAATGTGCAGGACGTGTTGTGGAAATCATGCAGCCCTGTCATGTTACATTTAATTATGAAATGTTCAGCAGTATTTTGTTGATCACAGTATGTAGCAATCCGATCACACTAACAGCCTGCTATTATATATTTCTATAATCATATCTAGACTATAATCATTCCATCATTCCCAGACTATAAATCACATTGGAGTACAAGTACAAGCCACCCACCTAAATTCTGCCTGCTTAGAGAACAAATCAGTGCAGTATATATGTTGCTTTCTTGCATTCATTCTATTAATATACCCGGAATGCAGCACTCTGCAGCAAAATCACCATTTTTAGTGGCTAATTTTACAGCACGAGCTAAAAACTGCTGTAAGACGTCTCTTACTTTGGAATTCGTGTTCTACTCAGGGACAGGGAGTAGAAAGATAAAAAGACACCAATATCAAAGATAAAAAGACATCAGTATACGGTTTCATTTTAAGCATCCACATCAGATTATTTTGCTTAATAAGTGTCTCAAGCCGGATTAATGTGGACTTTTGTGGAACAGTACCCCCAGTGATTTGAACAAAAAAAAAATACAGAATGATATGAAGCTGAAATACTAAGAATGGTATGAGCTGATTTCTTTCAAGCCCAGACTGGCAGATACATGCAGCCTATCATTACGTTACATTACTATCAGTCACAGTCATGTCACGTAATTAACCAGAGTGAAATTTGTGCTGATATTTGCTGACACATTCATAGCACGTCATCAGCATTGATTGAGAAGGTGCACATGAAACACAGTCGCAGGTGTAATGAACATGAACGAGGTGAATGATTTACTTCAAAGACATCCAAAATGTCTTTGGAGGCGGCATTGAAAATAGATCGAGTGAGCACACATTGTCCACTCAAAGTGCAAATTACACAAAAGGACAGATGGCCAAACTATCAGGATTTTTGGCTTCGGTGAAAGGGTTACAATTGTTCTGTTTAACATGTTTGGTATTGAGAGTAAACAAAGTGGGCATTACATAATTGAAACATTAAAACAAAAAATTAAATCACAAATGCAGCTGCCTATCTGTCTTTAAGTGTGTAATAGTCACACTTAAAGACCCACCCACCCTTATTCTTATTATATCATCATTGAGGATTGTGATATGATACATGTTTAATAGTTATGTTATCAACCTATTGATTTTAGCTGGTTTTACTGGTTCTACTGATAAAATAGAGCATGTAGTAGGAATCCACTGATCCCTCTTTTTCCATTTTTGATACAGGGCTATGAATATGAGTCAATAATGATTTGATACTAACATCCAAGGAATTCTAGCAGTCTACCAACACAAAGCTATCACAAACAGCACGATAGCAAACAGGCAGCCATTTAATTAATGCATTATATCAATATATAGATTAACCACAGTTTCTTTTTCCATTCACCACCATACAGTATTGCAGGCAATGAAACAGTAAATCTGTTATTAAAGCCAGTCAGGCTGCTGAAACATTTGGTTTTACGTATAATCAAGAGAGTAGCCTTACTTCGTTTCTTTAATGCAAACTCCTCAGTTACATTGCTAAAGATGGTAGTTCTCTGTGGATATTCCACTATCATTTAGTTTAAATGGCTCAGATGTTTCTTCTCTCCTTTGAACCCCACTTTCTCAAACCTACTTTCCAGCATTTTGTGACGTTACAAAAATTTCCCAGCATTTTGTAACACCAAGCTACAATATGACTAGACTGATTATCTATATCTGATTATCCATAGTATTTAAGATATTTACTTATTATTGTTTTTCTTAACATTTTGTTTTACATACAACAATATGGTGGGGGGGAGGGGTCGCATTGACTAGAGCTTTGCTTGTTGGCCTAACATTACCCTGGTGATGTGTTTTAAGACAAATGTTTAGGTATTTTTATCTGTTAAAGTGCAGAATCTGTGTTGTCTCAGTGAACATTCATGACATAAAACACATCAGTGTATTAAATTGTAAAATATGACAAATTGTCATAGTACGTCACCTCACCACTTAGTTCATGTTTGTATTTTTATCTTACAAATATAAGATGACAACATTGTCATAGTAAAAACTACAGTGTGTGACAGTCACATTATGGTATGGTACATAAGATACTGTATGTTGTTTAGTAGTATAATCACACCAAATAGTAACAAAATGTAGCTATACACACTGCAGTGTGCACTCATTACCTACTTGATAACCTGTACCCTTGCTCATTCATACAACTAACCAATCAGCTTGTGGCAGCAATGCAATACATAAAACCATGCGAATACAAGTGAAGAGTTTCACGTAATGTTCATATCCAAACATCAGAATAGGGAAGAAATGTGATCTTACTGATGTTGACTGTGGCATGCTTGTTGGTGCCAGATGGGCTGGTCGGAATATTTCGGAAACTGAAAAATCTCCTGGGATTTTCACCCACAACAGTCTCTAGAGTTGACACAGAATGGTGTGAAAAAACAAACAAACAAAAAAAATACATTGTGATGAGAACAATCAAGGGAGAATGTCCAAACTGGTCCAAGCTGACGAAAAGTTCATGGTAACCCAAATAGTTACTCTTTACAACCGTGTTGAGCAGAAAAAACAAACTGGACCCTTTTTTCCCCCAGACGATTAGGAAAACATTGTCTGTTTTTTTCCAATTCCGATGTTTGATGTGAACATTAACCGAAGGGTTTGACAATAAGGAATAGTCTGTGAGAAATTTTTGTTTTGATTGTATCTCTAGGGTAACTTGATTTACTCTACAAGTGCACTGGCCTTTAATAAAGCACCAATTTTAGAGTCCTGTTAGGATCTGAAAGTATCCAGTTATTTAAGTCTTTAAATAAAAACACTGAGGCCTTCTCTGCAATATTTGTTTTAATATTTTTCCTTATTTAACTCCCATTCTGTATCTTATATATTGTCACAGATAGTGGTACAAATAGCGAATAAACCACAACGGAACATAAACTCTTTATAGTCACAATGTATATTGTATATTGCAGCACATCTGAAACCCTAGGCCCTGCTGGTGTCACTCACATTTCCATAATGCATTGACCAAGACTCTGCTTCTCTGCTTCGCAGTGGCTTTGCAGCTTCCAGAGGGGCTACAGATGTTTGCCTGTGTGATCGCTGACATTATTGAGAGGTAGGTATACGCACACTCTAACTTTAACACAGTCACTCGCCTCCCTCACTGCATATTGATCAGCTAGTCTTACTTTTAGTGAATATGTACTGTGGAACAGGGCAAAGGTGGAAAGTTGACATGGATGGACAGTGTCTAGTCTAGGCAGTGTAAAAAGTTTATTAAAAGTGGGAGCTCATCATAATTCCTCACGGCAGCTAGTAACAGGGTCTTAGCTAGAAATTAGACACATTTGCCAACACTAGCTTGCTTGCTACACTAGCTTACTAGACTGCTTTACTTTGAATTGCACAACAAGAGCAACACTATTTTTCTTTTTAACTACATCTCATTGCAACTCACATAGAACATATTGCTTATGCATGTTGTCTTACACAGGCAAACACATGTTTACAGCCAGCCAAACAGAAACTGAAGTCGTGTGCCAGAGAGAGGCATCGCTATAGCACCTTTTCAGCTCTTTTAAAGGGCCCACAAGCATTTACACAAACATGTTTACATGCCCAGTACGGTTTCAGTATATAACATATTTCGAATAGAGTTTGAGCATGTGTGTATACGAGGTTGATTTATGTTATGTTTTTTTATTATTATTCCTCTCTGCCTCTTTCATATTAGGAAATCCTCATATTCATCAGCATAGACATATCCCAGGGCTGCACAATTAATTGCATTTTCATTATGATCACAGTTTGTGGTTTTCTTCAATTAATTAAATAGAATCATCTGCAATATTAGTGAGCTTAACTAAAGTAAGTCTAGAAGCAGCAAAAATATGTAACTACATTTTTATGGCATGGTGGAACCATCACCACTTTTTAGATCAAGTAATATTTAAGTAGTTAAAATATTTTATCAACTAGTGGAGTAACGCTGATAAACGCTCCATTGTTTCATTTTGTTAACAAACACAATTGAGTTATGCCATCTATATTGATACCACGACCACTTCCATGATATATGGAGCATGTCGTTAAAGGGCAGGAGCGGGTGGCAGGACACTTTACAGCTGAAAACACTGCACACTGGGCATCAACATAAACAAGATCTGTCAGTCATATTTGTAGTTAGAAGTACAATCTTCAGTTCTGCTGCCCGCCCCCAACCTTTTTGGGACTTAAGAGCAGGCCATTTGGTACATATCTAGCATTCTTACACGTCTCATGATGAATTCATAAAAGAGCTTCCTAACACTGAAACGTGTCATACAATTCATCAGCGCAAGGCTATCATCCTGTGTGGCAGACATTATGGGGCTTACCAATCGGATTGAGTAGGCCACCATATGCAGTACAATCTTCTGTTGAGGATGCTAGGCTGATGACAGCAGCCACAGCAGTAATTTCCCTAGCTTTTCATAAGTGGGTTATCAGCCTGTGGGAAGACCCCAAATGCCACACATGAAGTGTGTGTCTTAGCAAGTGGAGCCCAGGCTCTAGCTTTCCGGAGATGTGCCATTCATGGCTCGCTTCCCTGAGGGCAAGTCATGTGCCTTGGCTTTATAATGGTCCAGTGGATGTACGCAGGGGAGTGGCGTCTCAATTTGTTGTGGCGTAGATGGACCTTTTTGCCAATGCCAAGTCAACTCATTACTAATTGTGGTTCTCCTTGGCAGAGCCAGACAGGATGCACTGGCCCATGACTGACTTTTCCATCTGCTACATGCATGTTCAGATCTGCTGTCCCAAATGGACAGAGAGAATTGACACCCTCAGCCAGGTCAACTGTGCCTATGGGTTTGACTTCTCTGTATGAATCTCCAACTGAAGACTGCAGCATGCCATTAGGTGGAAGCTGTTCTGCAAATATTGTGTATTTCATAGGCTGGATTCAGTAAACTGTCCAAAAAGAAAGAAAACTTTTCTCTAGGTAGTGCTAGACAATGCTATATTTCCCCATCTGTGCTAAAGGTCTTTTTGGCTGCCATCTCAGTGTACCACATCACCATAGATGGCATCTCTCTGGGATCTCATAAACTTATGATCATCCTGAAAGTGGTGAGACACCTCTAACCACCATGATTCCCTAAAGGCCTTGGTATACTTTCAGCTAAACAAAGTTTATGAGAAGTGTCATGAGAAGTTGCACACATTCATCAGTTTCATTTTGGCTGTTGTGTATGAATGCCTCAATCACAGTCTTTGTCTTATATTGTGTTTGTCAATGTGCATGACACAGAGAGTGAATCCTCTGCACGCCATCTGCAGTTGTTCATTTTCTCTGCAATTAAACTGTATTGTTTGCTAAAGCCAAAATATTTTCTCAGCAAGAAATATACAGAGGCCTTAAGAGCATGGCATGGGATATCCTCTTAATGCTGAATATGCTCAAGGCACTTATTAGGCTATGCCAGATGGTGACCTGAAATGGATGTCTATGAAAACTGCCTTTTTGCTAGTGATCAGTTTGGCAAAAAGAGTGGTAGAACTACATGCCCTGCGATAAGATTGTTATGCATTGGTGGCCAGATGACTCTGGGATGACTTTGTTGTCAGATCACACAAATTTTTAAATCAGTCAACTGATCTTGCAGCGTTCTAAAAGGCAAACCGGCAGTGTTCTCTGCTGTCCCTGTTATGTGCCCTGTGGTACTATATAGACCAGATGAAAGCCGTCCAATCCTCAGATCAACAGTTTATGTTGCACAGAGGAAAGACTCAGTGGCTCTTTTGTCTAAGCAGAGGCTGATCCACTTGGTGGAAGACATCATGACAATTGACTGGCTGGATACCCAACTCCTATTATGACCTGCCACTCTCTGGAGTGGGCATCACTTAGTGGCATACCACTTCAGGGCACTGCTACCTGCGTGTTACCAGTGATGTGAGGGCAGTGGTCATCTCTGATCACCTTTCAGGTTAGTCCTAAGGAGTGACCTGTTCTTCATGACTTTGTAGACATACATTATCCATGTGATTCTCATCCAGGGTCAAAGAACCACAGTTACCTATGTAAGTACCATTTTTATGTCAACCCTACTAACCACCCATATTCCTTGGTGCCAACTGAGCGAGAACTCTGGGGGAAGCTACCAGGGAAAGGTGGCTATATAAAAGTGGTGTCTGTTGCAAATACTGCATCATACATCATGTTGAAATGGTTTTGTATGCATACGCACATGCACAAGAAAGTATCCAGGTTATTCTCACAGCTCCTGGCAGTATAGTATAGTTGCAAACATAACTATACGTATCCTGCAAGAAGATAGTAATCTAGAACATTATGGCAAATTGAACCAAAAGTAAGAATCCAAAGTTTGGTTGTGACCCCCTCTGTCTTCAGATCTGTCAGTTTGAAGGCAGCTGCAAAGTTTAAAAAAAAAAAAAAACCTGATATCATTTTTATTAATTCACTGTAAATATGTTGTCTTAACTTTGTTCTATGTGTGTGCAATCTAATGACCTGCAAAAAAATCATGTCATGATGCTATGACCTCTCCAATTTTCTGAAACGTGTGGAGGCTACAGAAAAAGCAAAGAGGTGGAAAAATCTGAAAATATTGTGTTTCCGTTGTCGTGTGGAAAACATAGCTTTTTGAAGACGCTGATGTATGCTTCTCATGTGATATCCACAGCTCCAAGATGACGGAACTCGTTGCAATACTGTTTTCTGTATTTTAATTTCATGTTTGACTGCTTTTGTAAAATATTCAAGGGATGCTGGGGTGTGTAAGAAAGCATGTTTTATGTTAATATTGTCAAAACAAAAATGCCAGAAATGTTGTAAAGGTCAGGGGTCAGACACCCAATATGCATACCCAGCATGCCGTTTTCTACCATTTCTATGTCCAGCATGTCAACATGGCGTTTTTCAAATTTACCTATGTCAGTGTGAACCAGGCCTAAACCAGGATTTATACGTCGAGGCCTAAAATAACAAGCAGTAAATTGCCTAAATTATCATGTTCAATAATAGTGATTTCAATATTAAGCAATCATGATGATTTTAGCCACTATTGTATATCTCTGGCAGATCCTTTCTGTATGTCTACTTAAAGCTTACAGAATGTTGCGGAAAGGTGTGGAGAAAAAAAAGCTCTCTGACTGCATGCTGGGTTTAAATCATAATTGTGGCAAATGGCCTATGAACCACTCAAATGTCTGAGCCATTTAAGCTTTTAAGCCTGTGCATATGGTTATTGCTTGGTGAGGGAGTCTCAGTACTTCCTGGCCATATGTCAGTCTACATGGACTTCACACATCACCTGTGAACAAGTGTTTAGTCATTTCTGATTCACACCTTCAGTCCTCTGTTGCATTTGTCTTGTGTTCTCTTCCCTGCCTCTCTGTTTCTCTGTCTGCCCATCAATTTGTGCCAGTCCTCCCTCATTTCCTTAAAGCATTTCATCATTTAGCACATGGTTATCTCCCTTGCCTTCTCTTGCTGTGTGTGTACGCGCAGGAGTGTATGTCTCAAGTGACGTGGGTTGTGATAGACCCTTTCTTAGTCAGGCTGCTGGAATGGAATCAGCTCGAGTGCTGTCCTTCTCTCTGTTGTATTTGTTTTTTTAATGCAGACCATGTGCAGAGCCTCAGTCCTTACTTACACTCCAGTCTAAAGCTAATGACAGCAATTACTGTCTGCTAATTACTTGCCTAAACCGTAACCCCTCTTGACACCAGAGTTCTGTAGCTCTCCCTCTGCCCTCCTGCAGAGCTTCCTGCACATCTCCACATCCTTATTTCTTTCACTGCACAACAAAATCAACAGCATGAAATTATTAATTACAATGTTGAATAAACACACACAGCAAATGAATACTGTAATTTTCGGAATGCATATTTTTTCTGATTTTTTTGCTGTAGACCACAGCGCTGATGAATGCTTGATTCTGATTGGCCAGTTTGCAAGATTCATATTATACTCATTCTAATCGATTATCTTTTCTATAGTAAGAGCTAATTCAAAGAGACTTGTATGGTGATTTAAAAACATACATTGATTTTAAAACATGTTCAAATGTTGATATGGTGAAGTATTCCATGAGGGGATGTTTTTTTTTTTAAACATTTATAGGAGTCTCCAGTGTCAGTGCTTTGTAATTGTCAGATGTAAAGCTGTAAGTTTTTCGTCTTATTAACTTCAAGAGGGAGAAAAAAAAGAGAGGCTGGTGAGGGAACGACTGTTGAAAGCTGCTTTAACATAAGCAATAACAGGAACTAACTTGTTTCTTGGACAGCATTAAATGTAACTAATGTAACACCTGTACACCTACTCATTCATGCAATTATCTAATCAGCCAATCATGTGGCAGCAGTGCATTACATAAAATCATGCAGATACGGGCCAGCAGCTTTAGGTATTGTTCACATCAACCATCATAAAGGGGGGGAAAATGTGATCTCAGTGATTTTGACCATTTGAGTATTTCTATAACTGCTGATCTCCTGGGATTTTCATGCACAGCAGTCTCTAGAGTTTACTCTGAATGGAGCAACAAAGAAAAAACATCCATTCTGCATCAGTTCTGTTGACAGAAACAGCTTGTTGATGAAAGAGGACAGCGGAGGATGGCCAGACTGGTTCTAGCTGACAGAAAGGCTTCAGTAACTCAGATAACCACTCTGTACAATTGTGGTGAGCAGAAAGGCATCTCAGAATGCACAACACGTCAAACATAGAGGCAGATGGGCTACAACAGCAGAAGACCGCGTCAGGTTCCACTTCTGTCAGCCAAGAACAGAAAGCTGAGGCTGCAGTGGGCACAGGCTCACCAACACTGGACAGTTGAAGACTGGAAAAACGTAGCCTGGTCTGATGAATCTTGATTTCTGCTGAGGCACACAGATGGTAGGGTCAGAATTTGGCACCAACAGCATGAATCCATGGACCTAACCTACCTTGTGTCAACAGTCCAGGCTGGTGAAGGTGATGTAATGGTGGTGTAATCGTCTAATGGCTACTTCCAGTATGATAATGCACAAAGCAGAAATTGTCTCAAACTGGTTTCATGAACATTACAATGAGTTCAGTGTTCTTCAGTGGCCTTCCCAGTCACCGGATCTGTGTCCAGTAGAACGGGAGATTCGTGCACCTGAAAAATCTGCAGGAATTGCTTGATGCAGTCATGTCAGCATGGACCAGAATCTCAAAAGAATGTTTCTAACATCTTGTGGAATCCATGCCATGAAGAATTGAGTCTGTTTTGAGAGAAAAGGGAGGCCCTACCCAGTATTAGTACAGTGTTCCTAATAAAGTGCTCAGAGATTGTATAATTGTAAGCATTGGCAAATTGGTATGATGTTAGAGGAATAAAACGCGTCAGGACATGCTATTATTGGAAAATAATCACTTCACAGGTATCTTGTAGTCAGAGACATTATGTCAGTCTGAGACTGATAAAAACACTACACATTAACACCAAATTACCCTGCCAAATTTTAGAAATATGGTGTGTTTTGGAATGGTGGGTATACTTAATTTTTAGATACCACTTGATGGTATGCTAGTAGTAGTGTAACCTGCAACCTGCATCACCTTGAAAATGTGTAGCATAATTATCACTGACCTGGTATACATTAATTTGGAATTAATTCATTTCACTTCTTCAGCTTTGTGAGATGTGATATTTGTTTTGCTCAGTGCTTTCTAACGTGTTTAATGATTTTAGTCTTTATTAGAAAATATTTCTACTGTATACACTATATGACACTGTATAAAAGGATCAGTTTGTCTTCTTTAAGCTTTAGAGAATGATGAGTTCATAACAACAGTACAGGCTTTGCAAAAATGATCTGTCCTTCAGGATATATATATATATATATATATATATATATGTATGTATATGTATATATATATATATATATATATATATATATATATATATATATATATATATATATATATATATATATATATATATATATATATATATATATTATTGGTTTTTTTTTGCATATTTTTGCAGATCCTTTTTAATTGAATTCTCTTAAGTATTCCCCTTAATTTGCATGACTTAAATACTTAAATAAAGCTTCGGTGAGACTTGTCATAGATTCTAGTCTCTGGAAGTATACTGGAGGGATAAACATAATTCTTCCAAAAGATATTCCTGCACTTGGTTTTTAGATAGTGATGGTGTAGATTGTAGTCTAACACATCAGTCCAAAATTTCACATAGTTGTTCAATTGTGAAATTTTTTTTTTTTTTTTTTTTTTCACTAAAAAAATATACAGGCACACACCCATTACACCTCCAATTTAATACATTATTGATGGGGAGTTTCAGATTTATTTTAAATTGATAAATCTAGCTTCAGTTTGAGCACTACCAGGCACTGCCAGAGGTAATAACATCAGATCAGAGAAAATGCACAGATAAAAATTTACCCGTGAAATCGGCCTTACTGAATGGCAGCCACATTTTGCGACAGCACGTCTTGTATTAATTTTGCTATAACTGGATGGACAGGTCTGAGAACACAAATACAATCCTCCCCCGGGTCTCCTGACGCCAGAGTGTGTCTGTCTGAGACTGATAAAAAGGGTCAGCAGTGCACCATGTTGTGATCCATTCCATTTTTCAATCTCTGTCATGTTCTTGGGGTTTTGTGTGATCTTAACTTGTCTTTTTTTTAAAAATACATTAAGTTTCTAAATCTGTATTTCTGTATTGCAGTTAGTGAGCAAGTGTTGGAGTGTATACATAATTTTCTTACTAAAAGAAGTTGTTTTCAGCCATCCATATACTTCCTGATTTGCTTTGGCATGTGTCTCTTGAATTGGCAAATGCTAATACTGTTTGTTTAAATTGGCAGTGATATAAAATTGAGGAAGTACACTGCCCTCCACTAATATTGGCACCCTTGGTAAATATGAGCAAAGAAGGCTGTGAAAAATTGTCCTTATTGTGTAATGTTTTGATCTTTTGTTCTGATAATCACAAAAATACTCTCCTCTCATGGATATCAAACAATTGCAAACACAACACAGGTTTATCAAAAATATCTTTGTTAAATATAGGTGTGCAACAATTATTGGCACCCTTTTAGTCAATACTTTGTGCTAGTTCCCTTTGCCAAGATAACAGCTCTGAGTCTTCTCCTATAATACCTGATGAGGTTGGAGAATACATGGCAAGGGATCTGAGACCATTCCTCCATACAGAATCTCTCCAGATCCTTCAAATTTCGAGGTCCACGCTGGTGGTCAGGGGACTGGGATGGCCATGGCAGGACCTTGATTTTGTGGTCATTAAACCATTTTTGTGTTGATTTAGATGTATGTTTTGGATCATTGTGCTCCTGTTATATCCAACCATGGCCCATTTAAGCTTTCTGGCAGAGGCAGTCAGGTTTTCATTTAATATCTGTTGATATTTGATAGAGTCCATGATTCCATGTATCCTAACAAAATGTCCAGGTCATCTGGCAGAAAAACAGCCCCAAAACATTAAAAAGCCACCACCATATTTAACCGTGGACATGAGGTACCTTTCCATATGGCTACCTATCTGTGTGCGCCAAGACCACCTCTGGTGTTTATTGCCTTAAAGCTCTATTTTGGTTTCATCTGAACATAGAACACGATTCCATTTGAAGTTCCAGTAGTGTCTGGCGAACTGAAGATGCTTGAGTTTGTTTTGGATGAGAGTAGAGGCTTTTTTTTTTTAAACCCTTCCAAACAACTTGTGGTGATGTAGGTGACTTCGGATTGTAGTTTTGGAGAATTTCTGACCCCAAGACGCAACTAACTTCTGCAATTCTCCAGCTGTGATCCTTGGAGATTTTTTGGCCACTCGAACCATCCTCTTCACAGTGCGTTGAGACAATATAGACACACGTCCTATTCCAGGTTGATTCATAACGTTTCCAGTTGACTGGAACATCTTAATTATTGCCCTGATGGTGGAAATGGGCATTTTTAATGCTTGTTCTATTTTCTTATAGCCACTTCACATTTTGTGAAACTCAACAACCTTTTGCTGCACATAACAGCCATATTCCTTGGTCTTACCCATTGTTATGAATGACTAACGAAATTTGGCCTGTGTGTTACCTCATATTTATATCCCTGTGAAACAGGAAGTCATGGTTGAACAATTTCCTGTTCCAAGTCAATAAAATTTTTTTTAAGTATCTATGGGAATATACTTCAAATATATTTTTCTCATATGAATTCACAGGGGTGTCAATAATTGTTGCACACCTATATTTAACAAAGATTTTTTTTTTTGATAAACCTGTTCACAATTGTTTGAAGAAAAGATCAAAAAGTTAAACAATAATGGCAAATTTTCATAGCCTTCTTTGCTCATATTTACCAAGGGGGCCAATATTAGTGGAGGGCACTGTAGTAACTATTGACTGTTTATCTGGTGGTGATAATCTAGCCCTGAGCTATTGTTGTTGATGTGCCTTTGCATGAATGTATTCATCAATCTAATTAAAATAGCTTTCATTAACACAATGTTCGCCTTAAGGCCTGAGTGTTAAGATCATGATAGATCTAAATAGTGTGCTTATTTTGTGTTTGGGATGATACTTTGTTTGAAATACTTGAGTATTCTTTTGTTATGTTGGTATTCCAAAGCTCTGTGTTTACCTTCCTACTCCTTATATAAGCGCACCACATACTGCTGGCAGTGAAATAATGGTTTCTCCACCCTATGTAGTACACTGTATGTTCATATCGCAAGCCGGAAATGTAGGTTACCTTCGTGAAGATTGTCATTTGACATAAATCATAGCCTGTAAATATGTATCTCTGAATCATAATCTAGTACATATTTCACACCAATTCAAATGTACTGCTGCTTAAAAAAATTAAGTTGTTAAGGAGGTAGAACAGAAAACACAAAGGTATAATGTTGGGCAACTGAAGTCAGATCCAAAGGTTGACACCTACAGCATTTATTTTTCACTTTTACCTTATTTTACTTCTGTCGTTGTTGCACAGCTGAAACATGTAGGAAACTAAATGGCTTATTGTTGATATACAGTATGTTTTTATTTTAACCATGGCTTATATATCACCCTGTCAGAAGCAGAGTCTAGGCTTATTAATTGGTTGGACTTTATATATTTTTAGTGTGATGATAAAAACATATATGACTCTTGGTATGTCATATGCACTACTGAATTCAGTTCATTTACACTATCACTAGTATATACTATTAATACATTGTTGCCATGTACTGGATATATATTGCACTGCTGTAATGCTCATACTTGACCAGTTTGTTAATTATGAAACATAAATATTATTTAATGAGTGAAGGAGTATTCAAGTACTCATTCGGAAACACCAACGCCTGTCCGGGCCGGCTTGAGTACTCTGGTATGCGTGCTATTCCTGTAGGCTGAGCTTGAAATTTCAGCTCATTAAGCACATCAGCATAATCGAGATCACCCATCACCACTCAATTGTCCTCACTCATACTGCACAATTGAACTGTAGGTATCAGCAGTCTGTGTGTATGTGTGCATGCCTCTGTTGGTGGGTCTGTCTGTCTGTCTGTCTGTCTGTCTGTCTCAGTTCTTATATAAGGAGCTCACACTGGGCAGAAGGAGCACCAGCATCATGCCCACATATACTAGCAAGAGCTGCCAAATCCACGTCTTTCCCTCTTTCTTTCTCTCTCTCTCACTCTCGTTCTAACACAGTGCCTGACTAAGAGCCGTGCATACTATTCAGTGAGATAAGTGACCTACCTACACAGCCATGTGTTGCTCTGTCTCATCGATGCGAGATCCAAGAGTTCAAGAATGAGAATAAGACAGTCAGTTAATGGTGCCAGGTCTTGTATTCACTTTATGAAGGAACTATTAAGTTACAAACAGTTAGTGTCCAGATTGAGCTTGTAATGTGACAAGGCCCATAAAAGGCTTGTGTAAAGCTGTTGATGTGCATTGTAACAATTCCCAGAGCTTGCTATTATACCACCAGTGCCTGACAGTGCTGTTTTGTTTTATGCTAATGATGCAAGTTCAGGTTGCAATCATAAACCGTATTTATACAAACAAAAGAAATATTTGGAACAGGTCATTATTTTATCGTTATTATTACAGTTTAATTTCAGTTTAGTAAGTACTTTTTTTTTTTTTTGCCTTTTTTTTTTTGCCTTTTTCTAATGAGGTCTGACTTCAAGAGCAAGGGATAATATCTCAAGCAGCATTGACACCAAATAGATACAAGGGAAATTACCAACTTAATGAGGTAAATAGAAGTAATATAGGAAATGAAAAGGAGCATTGTTAAAAAAAAAAACAAATAGCAAAATAAAGCTAAAGCAAAATAAAGCTATTAGTGTAATATTGTTTCCCAACAAAAAGATACATCTGCACGAACACCAAGCATGAGTGGATGAGAAGTGCAACTCTTCCCACGGTGACTTATAGAGGCATGCATGTGGTTAACAGTTGCACTTATGTGCATTAGATGAGATCTGAGAGCGCTGGTCCCTCTGGGCTCCTGGGCCAATTTGATGTGCAGGGTGAAGAGAAGCAGCAACAACTGAGACTGTCATCAGGTCACAGCTTGAGTAATGCAGCCGTGATACAGCATACCGTTACCACTGAGTCCATTAAATGAAGCAGGTAGGGCAGACACAGGGTCCCCAAGGCCAATATGGTGTCTGCTGTGAGGATGCACTGTAACGATAGTGATATGGAATCAGTACTGTGTGCGTTGGAAGCAAATGGATAAAACAGTCACAGGGATCAGTGAAAGGTGAAAAGCTGTTGGAGAGTAAGAAATAGCAACCTGGATGTTCCAGTACATTCTGCCAGATGGCACAAGGGGCAAAGTGTCCCCACAATGCCGATGACTTTGCAAATGCAGCATTTATGATAAATGTTTTTGATGGATGGTGGAAAGGATAGAAACCCCAATTATGTTGTTGGCTGTTGGCACTTTCTGCTGTTTGGTCTTGAGGATATCACATCCATTACTTTAGAGCCATTTCAAATCTTTTTTTTTTTTTAAATCATAGAGAAAGTTATGTTTTAAAAAATTAAGAAAATATGTATCTACCAGTTTACTAGAGAAATTCTAGTCAGATTCTCATTCCAGCTATAGTACAGAGATGACACTGGTCCATGTTGTGAATGATCTGAGCTTCTTTTAACCACATATGCCCAAATGTAAGTTCCATTGTATGATTTGGTCACCTGGAAAGCTAACAAGCTTGTGTAATATTGATTTTCCCTGATCACGAATTTCCATTTTAAAATACCACGATAAATGACGTAATCATCCAGAACTGGATGCCTAAAAAAGAAAAAACGAGAACTCAAAACATTTCTCATTTATCTTGGAAGTAAGCGAGTAAGCCGCATGGGCCGAGAGGATCTTGGATGTGAGGAGGGGATGTAGATCATTCCAGATGCATTAGCCGATTGGTTCATCTCCTGTTTTATTGAGGAGAAAAAGACTGCACACTGGGGTAATTTCGATATTTTGAGAGTCAGATAGGGACTAAATAAGGGACAGATCATCTTGCTGCAGCTTGTACACAGACACGTACAGCCTCAACCCACACCCCAAACTACAAAACCCATAAAGCACTGCTCCTATAAATTAACCCTTTACTCTCTAACACTAGAGTACTCCGATATTTTTGCAGAGCTCCTGCACAAAGTGCATAACAGTGGTTCTGGTAATCTAATATAGTTGGTGAGAAACGTCACTATATACCGCAGCAAGGACATGTTGTGTAGGGATGATAATATTGTTATTGTAATATCGCACAAGCATAGTAGCTCATATAATGTAATAATTTATATCTTGTAAAGTAAATAATAAATAGTCCATGTGTAGCCCAAAGGTTTTTGATGCAGCAAAAGTTTTTTGGGGGGACCTTGCCAAAAACTGAAGTCATTACCAAATGTTTCAGCTATGTGCTGTGGTATTCTCTCCTCTCACACAAAAATATGTGTAGTGAAGCAGGTGGTGGAATATATAAAGATTTTGGAGGAGTGCTTACCCATAACCCCACACAGATACGTGTAGGTGCTTCAGTACATGAGTATAAAACAGCCTTAGTAGAATTGTCAGAAGACTGAGTACACCGTATACTGACTACCAGTGGTCACCAACCCTGTTCCTGACCATCTAGACCTTAAGACTCAAGGCAATGATTAGATGATCAGGTGGGCAAGATTATGTTTGGACCTAAAGTCTTCAGGAAGGTAGATCTCCAGGAACAGGGTTGGTGACCACTGCTGTATACGGTACACTGCAATGATGAATACAGTAGCAAATTCTCTTGATGGATTGTAAGGAACTTCACCAGCAATGAGCAGTAGCTCGTGGTGGCATGCTGTAGTATTCTTCAGCCATTCTTTGTTGATGTATACACACAAACCACCTTCTCGAGCTTCCACGGTGAGTGTTATCTTGTCAGTCTGAATATTAGAATTATTAGGAAAGCATTCATGGAGCCTGGTTTACATAAAAGTAAAATGCTTCAGCCTTGAGGTCTGACCTGCAAAGACAGTGCAATGGTCTATTCCTAAAGAGCGTATTCCTGAATTCTGTAATGATGTACAATGGTTCCCGAGTGGCACAAAAGAAATGCTTGTTTTCTATTGTCGGGAGATCATGAATTCCAATCCTGACAATGCCATAGCGTGTGGGTGTCTGTCAGCTCTTGTGTGCAGAAGAGGGTAGTTCGCGCTTTCTACCAAAGTGTGTTATGCTTCCCTGTGATGCAGCATGAACAGGAATTTGAAAATATGTGGTTGGCTGGCATCAGGTTGGAAGCACATGTTAGCCTTCTTCCTAGGTTGGTAGCTGTTGTATGATAGAGAAGAGCTGGCTGTTGGGTGGGAATTGGCAGGTGACCAAATTGGTGTGAAGAGGGGAGAGTTGGGGGGGTTAACCCTAACCATAACCCTAGGACTGTCCAACAGAGTCTGTGATTGGTAAACATGGGAACAGTGTCTCTGCCGCACATGCTTAAATAAATTTCTGCAAAACCAAGCAACAAATAACAAAATCATCTTTTCCCCCCTGGAGATGCGTCTGCCACCCTGGAACGTTCTTTCTGAGAGATTCAGTT
The DNA here is from genome assembly GCA_023630585.1 of Cranoglanis bouderius. Classification (NCBI taxonomy): domain Eukaryota; kingdom Metazoa; phylum Chordata; class Actinopteri; order Siluriformes; family Cranoglanididae; genus Cranoglanis; species Cranoglanis bouderius. The sequence goes on from CM042540.1 coordinate 18,407,620, forward strand.
TGATTGAGGAAGCAAAGCTTCACAAAATTTGTTCACTTTTGCATGGCTGAGGATGCTGACACCGCTACTAAGATTCTCGGCTCCACATTTGACTCATTGTCTGGTTTCACTGACCGGTAAATGCAGTGGCTTCATCAGCACTTCTCCTCCATGAAACTGCAGCCACAGTAATCATGCTCCTTGTGGACTTTTTCAGCGGACTGTACTCTCACACTTGTTCCAGATGATAAATGTTTATGTAGTAATGCATTACGACTTTGTTGCCTTGACGAGAAGCTAGCTGTCTAATTACACGCAGTGAGCGCCTCGCTGACCCGGCCCTCGCTGTTGTGTCTCTGAGTCAACACTGATTATTTATGAAACAATATAATAAACATTGCGCGGCCTGCATACAGCTGGGCATCTCTGAGATAAGCCGCGCAGAGGACTTGCCTTTCCAGGCGCAGGCCTTTCTTGCCGTCTTTTTTCAAGGTTATAATCACACAGTTACACACAATCCTCCGCCCACCCACAGCAAGACCAACAAGCACACACAGTCTCTCTCTTTCTCCTCTCTGACTAATCATATTTGGATGAATTTAGGCATGTACACTGCCTGTATCCTGCAATGATTCAAACACTTTGACAAACACAGATGCCCATAATCTTTCTGAATGTTGGTAAAACGCGAACTTTAGTTTAAAAGAAACCTTCACAATGAAACACATTAAATATGTTCATGCTACATATGGTGTACTTAGGGATTCTAGTGCTAATTTGTTGACTGGTGATGTGTTTTCGGTATACCCATGCGAAGCTAGTGGTTGTGTGACACGCCGACATCACAGGGGGACATTGTTAGCACAGTTAACAAGGATCTCAGATGGTCAGGTTTCACTGTACACGTTACTGTAGCTATACAATGCACTTGCTGAGTTACAGCAGACGCTCAGCAAGCGATCTACAATATGACAAGCATGATGGCATTGACGGGAGTAGTAGCATGAAAGCTTTGGAAGCTGAGCAGACAGCTGAATAGAGATGAAGCGAGGGGGCTAAATCCCACTGCCACCACTATCAGCAGGTAGTCAAATGACATTGTGGGTAAAATAGGAAACAATTAACCAAAGTGAAAATAGACCGACATGTCGATGAAAGAAGTTTAAACTAAAAGAGTTCGTCAGAGTTTCAGTACAAAATAAATCGTGGCTGCCATTCGCAATCACATGATCATTATAAAGACAAATATCAAAGATTTTTCCTTTAACAAGGTTGCGATTTGGCTTGTATGATATTGATTTTTCCTTCATCGCAAATTATCATTAATAAAAGTTATGCTTATTGATGTAACCATTCACAACAAATAAAAATAATAATAATGCACCGAAAATAAAGCCTAAAGCCATGAAGTGGTGCTGTTGAGTGTCATAAGGTTTACATGTAAAAAACTGAGGCATCACCATGGCAGCAAGTTTCTCATTTCATGTAGAGCATTCCTGTGGAGGAACATTTTTAGTCGACCCTGAAGATTAACCTGAGCAGCTAGATTAACCATGGTTTGGTGAAGAGCGGCTATCTTAAACTACAGTCAGTTACGGTCACAACCGATGGGTTCATGATGAGGGCATGATGCACGTTTGAAAAGGTATTTTAACAAGCTGTAAATGCTAATTAAAAAGAAAAAAAGTAAATGCAAGAGTAATATCTCATGCATTTTTACCATTTAAAAAGAGAGGGTATAAGAGATAACTGGCATAATATAATCTGAGTAAATGTCACTGGACATCATGACAGTGTAGGATTGTGTAGGAACAATTAAGCTTTTACAGTATATCACAAGCCTAGTTGTGATCATACATTGCATACATTGTCTCTGCATTTAGTGTCAAGGCTGTGAGCTAAAATGGTTTAGCACATACAGTATCTCACAAAAGTGAGTACACCCCTCACACCCCTCAAATATTTTATTATATCTTTTCATGGGACACCACTGAAGAAATGACACTTTTCTACAATGTAAAGTAGTGAGTGTACAGCTTGTATAACAGTGGAAATTTGCTGTCCCCTCAAAATAACTCAACACACAGCCATTAATGTCTAAACCGCTGGCAACAAAAGTGAGTACACCCCTAAGTGAAAATGTCCAAATTGGGCCCAAAGTGTCAATATTTTGTGTGGCCACCATTATTTTCCAGCACTGCCTTAACCCTGTTGGGCATGGAGTTCACCAGAGCTTCACAGGTTGCCACTGGAGTCCTCTTCCACTCCTCCATGACGACATCACAGAGCTGGTGGATGTTAGAGACCTTGCGCTCCTCCACCTTCCGTCTGAGGATGCCCCACAGATGCTCAATAGGGTTTAGGTCTGGAGACATGCTTGGCCAGTCCATCACCTTTACCCTCAGCTTCTTTAGCAAGGCAGTGGTCGTCTTGGAGGTGTGTTTGGGGTCGTTATCATGTTGTTGAGTTATTCTGAGGGGACAGAAAATTTACACTGTTATACAAGCTGTACACTCACTACTTTACATTGTAGCAAAGTGTCATTTCTTCAGTGTTGTCCCATGAAAAGATATAATAAAATATTTACAAAAATGTGAGGGGTATACTCACTTTTGTGAGATACTGTATTTGTGTGTTATGGAAAGCAGCACTTTTCTTTATAACATACAGCCCATTATGTCCAGGCAGTTCTTTAATCACATTATACTCCTTGTATATAGTATCCAAAAAGCTAGGGGCTGCTATAATGGGGCTTTTCCCCCACTTATTAAACTGATATTAACTTATTCCTAGCCTGCAGTTTGAGATTTAAGTAGATTTTCTATTTCAGGTGGGTGTTCCTTGTTGTTCATGAGGCATTTGAGTTCCAGTCTGTTTTATTTTTCTTTCTGAAAGTGTCTGCATGAGCTAAATGACAGAAAATTGTGTGGGAGAGAGAGAGAGCACGAGTTGGAGAGCTTTCAAATGAGGGGAAGACCTTCTTGCGTGCAAACTTTCAGCACAGGCCAGATGGTGCATGCAGAAGCAAGTGGGTTCAGGTGACGCTTTTACATGAGAGCGTAGTTGGATTGACACTAACAGAGGTGCAGACACCAACCACAGCGTCTACAAAGGATTCAAAGGAGAAGGTGCCAGAGTGATTTTAGAAAAGGGAAGCTCGACGTTGAGCAGAAAGGTAAACAAAATTTGATCAAAGCGAGTGAATGGATAGCAAGAGGGTGTAAGGAAGCACTCATGATAGGCTGTCGTGTATTTTCATGGTGTGATAACCAAAATATACAAAAATATCATGTTATCTCTGTATTAAGCAGCCATTTAAAAACTTAAGAAGGTGGTAAGAATTGCTGTCTTATGAACCGCAGCACTCACACATGCACTTGACCTGACACTGGCATTATTATTAAACGATAGTTTTGAAAATGATTGAATTTGTTCATTGTTGTGTGTAGGGATATTTACATTTGGAATAACACTTGACAAACAGTGGTTACATGAAAATAATCCTTGCTGGAATGGTGTGATATAGGGTTACCTCCCCAAAGTGAATGATTTCTATATAACAGCTCTGTCTGGAGTGAAACACTCTGCTTGTACCACAGGACAATGTTTAATTCATTAATTAACAAACCTTCACACATTTTAATGTTATGTTATAATGTTAAGGTTATGTCATGGAATGTCCACGAGACAAGATAGTTCCTATAATCTCTTGCAACAATAAACAGTCATTCCCCTGCTAGCATCTCCATTTCTCTCTCTCTCTTTCTCGCTCAAAAAAATTAAGCTCATAATTTTACCGAGCAACCTGATAACATAAACTCCTCTGTCCTGAATACTTTGCAAAGCACAGTGACTGTAACAAAGCACTGAAACTCAAACCTCATCAACAATTATACATTTTTCCTTGTTAATCAGCACCACGTTTTTTTGTTTGTTTGTTTTACATCCGATATTAGTCTTGGACTGTTCGGAGCATCTGCCATACAAGTCACTGTGTACGAGAAACAATAAAATACTAGAATGAGCGCATTAATATAACCCTATAATTCATAGTAGAGCTGGAACTACTTTTCGGGTGGTCCAATTGTACAAAAATAATACACACCTTCTGATCAATCACATTTGAGAATTCAGTCTGGTAATGTGGTATAAATCTTTTTGTACTGATTCATTTTTCAATTTAATGTGAGCATGGTGACATTTTCTAAGCTTAATCAGCACTAATGGGGGGAAAAAAAGGTTTGCCTTCTCATATTTTAAGTTATCCGAAATAATATAACACTAAAATAACAGTAACACTGAAGTTTCATTGAGGTTGCCAGCCTTTGTGACTAATATTTGAGCCTAAAGATATAATCACAAGGGAGACATGAAGACTTGCACTATATGGCCAAAAGTATGTGGACAGCTGACCATCACACCCACATGTGCTTTTTGAACATCCCATTCCAGGTTTAGTTCCCCTCCACTCTTCTGGGAAGGCTTTTTACTAGATTTTGGAGTGTGTCTGTGGGGATTTGTGCTCATTCAGGCACAAGAGCAACAGTGAGGCCTGGTACTGATGTCGGGAGAGGAGGCCTTGGGTGCAGTCAGCATTTCAATTCATTCCAGAGGTGTTTAGTGGGGTTGAGGTCAGGACTCTGTGCAGGGGACTTGAATTCTTCCACTCCAACCTCGGCACACCATGTCTTCATGGAGCTCACGTTGCACACAGGGGAGTTGTCATGCTGGAATATGTTCGGGCCCGTTAATTCTAGTGAAGGGAGATTGTAATGCTACGGCATACAAAGACATTCTAGACAGTTGTGTGCTTCTAACTTTGTGGTAACAGTTTGGGGAAAATCCACATATGGGTGTGATGGTCAGGTGTCCACCAACTTTTGGCCATATAGTGTAAATTCAGGTAACAGTCAGTTTTAAGGTGAAACATCCATTGTGTGTGTTAATGTAAGAAATATGTAATTGTATAAGTTTTTTCGAAATTTATAACAATAAATCACAGCATGAATAAGCTTAAGGTATGTGCACTACATCTAGCATGTGCTAGCAGATCTGTCTAGACTGTTCTGTCAGTATTATGAGGCAAACTCTGATAAAATGTACTGCAAAATGCATTGAAAGAGATGGAGCCAAACCAAACACACCAGGTCCACTTCCTGTCCTCTCTGCCCCAGTGAGCTCTACGCTGACTCCTGGAGCTCGGTGGCTGACCTTCAAAGCTCATTGCTCCCCTCTGGCACTCATCAGCAGCCTGCCTTTGTGCCAGCTCCCTGCCAGGCCAGGATACATCCTGTAGCATCAGAATGCTTCGGAAAGTCAGTTCAGCTCACTTCGGCTTTGTCCTCATGAGCTATAGAAAGGCTTGCAAGGCTTCATTTTCAGGCTAGTTTAATTTAATTGATGGTGAAAGGCTTTCAGGATGCATAGATTCCTCTTGTTTTAGAGGAAGTTAAGGGATTATCTTGTGGCTTTAGAGGAAACATCTGTCAATGCTTGATGCCTCTACCTATTCCTGGCTCAGTGGTGGTGGTAATCTGTCATTTCTTCAATTTTGCCTATAAACTCGGAGCAATGTTCTGACTTTCCTTGCTCTCCTGCTGCTGCCTGAGGAGACGTGACTGTGAAGACCTTCAAGACCTTCAGTGTAATACAGCAGATACACTTTTCACAGTGTGTGTGCAGAGACAGAAGTGGAGAGCATTTCATCCCCCTGTGGCGTACCCCCCTTCCCGATGCCTCTCTAGTTACGCTAGTTTTCTCTCATGTGTCTGCAAAGCAGATTAGATCACACATTTGTTAACATGACATCCTAAAGCAAATTGCTCATCTGCTCGACATCCGCACAGCATCTCTCTCCCTCTATCGTTCTCCTTCTCATACCTTGCCGTGCTGGCTCCTACTTTTTTTTTCCCCCCACATACCCCCTTTCTTTACTCTCTCCATCATGTTTTCCTTCTTGACTGTATACACCATTTCATTTTGCTTTCCCCATTCAGTGCTCACACCCTCTCCATCACTCTCTATCTAACTCAGTTCTTTTAAAAGTGGAAATAATGACACTCGCTCTTGGCAGACTTGCACTGATATCGAGGGATGAGGCTCTTCCTCATGGGTAATATCGCCGATCTCTGGGTTATAGTGTGTGTGTGTGAGCGAGAGGGAGAAGAGCGAACCCTCTGCACATCTGAAAAATAATGAAATGAAATATGAGCCATCAGCAGGTGCACAGTATAAATATTGATGCACACGAAGTAGAGTGTGCGTGCATGAGTTTTTGCTAGGGGCTTGGAAGATGGGTAGCTTTTGTACAAGAGCGTTGTTGAATGTTTGTCGTTCTGGTGGAGGATATTGTTTGAACGTGTTTATATGTAGGAATTTAATGAGGACACGTGAGCAGTGGATATAAGGGGATTATGGTAGACTAAGACTGACGGCTCTTCATCTGCAGGTGCACTGGAGCATTGCCATCCCATTGTGTTCATCTGGCACCTCCCAGCTCACGTTGGATGACTCATCACTTTCTCCAGAGAGAGAGCGAAAAGGATGGATCTGAAGTGTCTGAGGCTGAGATCCTACACCTGCTATTGGCAGCAAAACCAAAGGGGTTTTCTGCCAGTCATGTGTCTCTAAACTAACTGCACCCACGTTATGCTGCTTATGATGAGTATTCCAGCAGCTTTGCGCTTTTCTCCCATGTTTTGAACCCTTCAACAGTGGTATTTTCACAGAAAACAAAGCTGTGCATTCAGTTCTGTTCTATTGTTCAGTTTTGAGAGGCAGGTGGTTTAATGGGTTGTCATGGTTTTGGTAGTACTTGTGATCGGAGTGCTTCTGTCCCCTTGAGCTAGAAAAGCAGCGCTATAGATCACATATGTCAAATGATGAACACAAACTCACACTGATCTTCTGAATTGCTGTTTGGCATACATGGCTTAATATGAACTTTTCGATATGTATATCAAGATACAGTATTGTGCAAAAGTTTTAGGCAGGTGTGGAAAATGCTGTAAAGTAAGAATGCTTTCAAAAATAGACATGTTAATAGTTTATATTTATCAATTAAGAAAATGCAAAGTGAGTGAATAGAATAAAAATCTGCATCAAATCAATATTTGGTGTGACCACCCCTTGCCTTCAAAACAGCTTCAATCAGCAACATTCTTCTAGGTACACTTGCATACAATTTTTGAAGGAACTCGGCAGGTAGGTCGGCTTGGATAACTAACCACAGTTCTTCTGTGGATTTAAGCAGCCTCAGTTGCTTCTCTCTCTTCATGTAATCCCAGATAGACTCGATAATGTTGAGATCAGGGCTCTGTGGGGGCCATAACATCACTTCCAGGACTCCTTGTTCTTCTTTACGCTGAAGATAGTTCTTAATGACTTTCGCTGTATGCTTGGGGTCATCGTCATGCTGCAGAATAAATTTGGGGCCAATCAGATGCCTCCCTGATGGTATTGCATGATGGATAAGTATCTGCCTGTACTTCTCAGCATTGAGGAGACCATTAATTCTGACCAAATCCCCAACTCCATTTGCAGAAATGCTCCAAACTTGCCAGGAACCTCCACCATGCTTCAGTGTTGCCTGCAGACACTCATTCGTGTACCGCTCTCCAGCCCTTCGGCAAACTGCCTTCTGCTACAGCCAAATATGTAAAATTATGACTCATCAGTCAAGATCACCTGCTGCCATTTTTCTGCACCCCAGTTCCTGTGTTTTTGTGCATAGTTGAGTCGCATGGCCTTGTTTCCATGTCGGAGGTATGGCTTTTTGGCCGCAAGTCTTCCATGAAGCCACTTCTGACCAGAGTTCTCTGGACAGTAGATGGGTGTACCAAGGTCCCACTGGTTTCTGTCCGGTCTGAGCTGATTGCACTGCTGGGCATCTTCCGATTGTGAAGGGAAGTAAGCCTTATGTGTCTTTCATCTGGTGCAGTAGGTTTCCCTGGCCGACCCCTGCGTCTACGGTCCTCAACATTGCCCGTTTCTTTGTGCTTCTTCAAAAGAGCTTGGACAGCACATCTGGAAATTCCTGTCTGCCTTGAAATTTCTGCCTGGGAGAGACCTTGCTGATGCAGTATAACTACCTTCTGTCTTGTTGCTGTGCTCAGTCTTGCCATGGTGTAGGACTTTTGACAGTAAACTGTCTTCAACCTCACCTTGTTTGGTTTGGCTGTTCCTCACCCAGTTTTATTCCTCCTACACAGCTGTTTGTTACATTAATGATTGTGTTTCAACCTACATATTGAATTGATTATCATTAGCGCCAAATATTGATTTGATGTATATTTTTCTTCTGTTCACTCACTGTGCATTTTGTTAATTGATAAATATAAACTATTAACATGTCTGGAACCATACCTAACATTCACCTTGACACCCTGTCTGGTCGAGTTAGCTTTGTTGTAAGGTCCTACATAGAGCCTATTAGAGTGAACTGTAGAATATGTAGAGGTAGTAGATGAACCCTTTATATTGTACAAGATGGCAGCGCATGCACAACTCATGGAACAGTGTCTTACGAGGTTTCACAGATTATTGTTTTTTTTTGTTTGTTTTTTTTTTGTGCTGTATGTTGATCAGTCCTGCACATCAGTTTTAGCCCATTCCTCAGTACAGAACAGCTTCATCTCTGGAATGTTGTTGGGTTTCCTCACATGAACTGCTTGTTTCAGGTCCTTCCACAACATTTCTATTGGATTGACTATTCCAAAACATTAACTTTATTCTTCTTTAAACATTTTTGGTAGAATTATTTGTGTGCTTAGTGTCGTTGTTTTGCTACATGACGCACTTTTTCTTGAGATTCAGTTCACAGACAGATGTCTTTTTCCTTTAGAGTTTGCTGGTATAATTTAGTATTCCTTGTTCTATCAATGATGGCAAGCCATCCTGGCCCAGATGCAGCAAAGCAGGCCCATAACATGATGCTACCACCACCATGTTTCACAGATGGGATAAGGTTCTTATGCTGGAATGCAGTGTTTTCCTTTCTCCAAACATAACGCTTCTCATTTAAACCAAAAAGTTCTATTTTGGTCTCACCCATCCACAAAATATTTTTCCAATAGCCTTTTGGTTTGGCATGTGATCTTTAGCAAACTGCAGACAGGCAGCAATGTTCTTTTTAGAGAACGGTGATTTTCTCCTTGCAACCCTGCCATGCACACTATTGTTGTTCAGTGTTCTCCTGATGGTGGACTAATGAACATTAACATTAGCCAATGAGAGAGAAGCCTTTAGTTGCTTAGAAGTTACCCTGGGTTCCTTTGTGACTTTGTGGACTATTACACATCTTGTTCTTGGCGTGATCTTTGTTGGTCGATCACTCCTGGGGAGGGTAATAGTGGTTTTGAATTTCCTCCATTTGTACAAAATCGGTCTGACCGTGAATTGCTCCAATTCTTTAGAGATGTTTTTTTCTGAGGTCTTCAGAAATTTCCTTTGTTCGTGCCATGATACACTTCCACACAGCTTTATTCCTAAGAGGTTATGCACACACTTGCTTTTCCATAATATATTAGCTAATGCATCTTCAGCTTCAGCTTAGACACCTACTTAGGTGAATAATAATGAATTGTGATGGAATTAAACCACGATAGCCATTATGTTATACTGCAAAGAAATCTTAAGTGGATTTTTTTTTAGATATGTACTTCAGTACATGGGATATAAAAGCCATTATGTTATACCCTATGTAGTGCACATGTGTACAGAGTAGGAATCCACTTTGTGATTTTGTTTACCTTAGCTGTAAAGATTTTGATTTGATCTCTGGTCTGACAATTTACACTTCCATACAAACATGCCAATTTGTGATCCTACAGTATGTGCATATTGAATATCTGGAAAGAAAAATACATCCTTACATGTGCTGAAGACTACAAATTATTATATTAGTCTGAAACTTGACAAATTTTGGCATTTTTTAAAAATACACTATATTCTTTTATGTCATTAAAGTTTTGAGTGCCTTGACACAGATCTTGGACTGAACATAAAATTGCCTTAAAGCCTGCAGCTGCTATACCTCAGATGTTTCACATACTGTGGCAACAGCTCGCATGGAGTCAGCATGTATCCTCGGTATATGTGTATCTGTATCAGATCAGTATCGGGTATCAACTCTGTAATATTCCATATCAGTCATTACTCGACTCTGATATCAGTAAAATATCAAAAATGATAAAAATGGAATTACTGCCACCCTATTTATGCAGTTCATCTGATTTTGAGAGCTTATTTAAAATGTTTTTGAAAGCTCAGTATCAGTTTGGGGTTATAGTTCTCATCTCATTAAAATTCGAACAAATTGGAGTGTGATTTTGTACCTCTAGCATTAACGTCTTGGGTGTGTTGCTAAGCTGGCCATCAAGTGAACTGACTTGTTCTCCTGATAACATCTCACATGCTGTAAAACTATTAAAGAATGAAAAGTCTAACATTCTGACAGCTAACATCAAACTTGACATTTGACCCAGAGCTATTAGTACAAATTCATGGCCTTTTAAATATCTTTCACTTTGTCATCATTTCTTCTCGCCACGCTGCCTTTGCTCTACTCCTCTCATCTCCTTTCCTGCCTCTTATCCAGCAGGCTGATGGGTGTTATTAGACAACGGGAGTAGGCTGATGGTGGCAGCGTTGCAGACATCTGCCCACAAAGACTGACTGTCAACTCACTAAATCATTTTTAGCTCTGCTTTGGAGACTTTTAGACCAAACAGACACGTTAAGTCTCATCTCTTTCAGCCCTAGAGCTAGAGTGAGTGTTACACCCAGTACACAGTGGCAGCTATGAGATTAGAATATTTTCACTGTTCATAAATCACACAGACAGCAGCAGGACAATGTTTTAGCAGGCCTCTGAGTGCTGTTTTGGCATTGTTGGTGCATTTTAAGGGCTAATTTGTTGTGTGGTTTTTGCAGCTAAAAGCTATCTGTCTCTCTGTATGTCCGCATTGTTTGTAAGTGGTGAAGAATGGTGTGCTTTCTATGGCAGGCCCGTGTAACTAATTTAAAACGACCAGTGTGGGGATTTACAGGTTTTTATTACTGATCTACTATAAGCTATGGAGGTAACTCAGCAGAGTGGGACCTCACAAACACACACACACACACACACACACACACACACACACACACACACACACACACACACAGGATTGCAGAGACAGCTTTTTTCAAGTGACCCATATTTTTAAATGTGACGCAGACAACACAAACTATGCATTTAAGTCTAGCACAAACACAAGTGCGTAGTGAGGAGGATGGGCCTGTGTGCTCTGTACGATCTGCTCCCCAGAGAGGGCTACACTCGTATCAAAATCAGCATTCAGATGGCTTCATCTTCATCTGAGTTACAATAGAGAATCCCACTTTGTATATATATGTCGTTGTGAAGGGCAGCAACAATAATACTCTGGTTCTGCTCAGCACTGTGTCACCGGAGAGGTCAGTGCACAATACGGACAGATTCTTATTTTTGCTGCGAGTTTTCAGCATACTGTTCCAGGTCAGCTGTAGCATTTCTGATTCCTCTGAAGGGTTAGGTTTAATGGTGCTATTGATTCTGGGGTTTAAACGTCAAAGGGGTTTTCACCCCTCTCCTATTGTTCAAATCATCAAACATCCTCAGAGGAAGTATGCATGAAACTGTTAGTCCCTCCAGATCAATGAAGCACATCAGGCCAGTGACTTCTTTCTTTGAACGACTAGTTTCGATTTGTTTATTCTTGGCTGAAGTATAGTAGTAAAATGGGTATTTGAACCACAGCTTCACAGCTTTAGCGATTTCTGGAAACCTTGAAATTATTCACAGTGAATGAAAGGACAGGCCTGTCACTGAGATTGTATGTTTAGTTCATTTAAGATGGAAAAAATGTGACAAAGATATGACAAAGTTAACCACTGATTCTCATTACTAAACAAATTCATTATCAAAGTGGTGATTGTCTTTCCAGGAGAAAAGCATATACCTGATCACCTGACCCTGAAATGTTCTGTCTGTATGAAAACTAGGTATTACACTCCCATTTTGGCACACAGGCTCTAAAAATCGGCTGTTGAGGCCACTGCCTTTGATAAAGTGGAGTATTTTGACTGTGTCTTTCATCACCAATTTCTTAGGTGGCATTTCTTTTGATGCCACTGCTTCATGATGAATAAAACAGTGATTTCAAATAATGCCATGGGCTGCTTCATCCTTAATTCTTTTAATAACACTGCTGTTTTTCCCTGTCATGCAGTCTGCCCCATTGCTCATACACCCAGTCCATCCCATGAGTTGTTATGTATGAGATTAGCTGGTCAAATATCTATTCACCTGCAGAGCAGCGTCAAGCAGCGAAGAGGATCCTCAACAAATTTGCGTTGTCAAACATACTGCACACACACCGATCAGCCATAACATTAAAACCACCTGCCTAAACTTATGCAGTTTTCCCTTGTGCCACTAAAACAGCTCTGACCCCTCGAGACTTGGACTCCACAGGACCTCTGAAGGTGTGTTGTGGTATCTGGCACCAAGACGTTAGCAGCAGATCCTTTAAGTCCTGTAAGTTGCAAGGTGTCACCTCCATGGATTGGACATATTTGTTCTGCACATCCCACAGATGCTGGATTGGGAATTTGGAGGCCAAGTCAACATCTTGAACCTTTTGTCATGTTCCTCAAACCATTCCTGAATAATTTTTGCAGCGTGCGCAGGGTGCATTATCCTGCTGAAAGAGGCCACTGCCATTAGGGAATACCGATGCCATGAATGGGTATACTTGGTCTGCAACAATGTTTGGGTAGGTGGTACGTGTCAAAGTAACATCCACATGAATGCTAGGACCCAAGGTTTCCCAGCAGAACATTGCCCGGAGCATCATACTGCCTCTGCCGGCTTGCCTTCTTCCCATAGTGCATCCTGGTGCCATCTCTTCCCCAGGTAAGCGACGCGCACACACCTGGCAGTCCACATGATGTAAAAGAAAGCATGATTCATCAGACCAAGCCACCTTCTTACATTGCTCCATAGTCCAGTTCTGATGCTCACATGCCCATTGTAGGCACTTTCGTTGGTGGACAGGGGTCAGCATGGGCACTCTGATAGGTCTCTCTGTGTGTATCATTGAGCCTTGGGCACCCATGACCCTGTCGCTGGTTCACCGGGTGTCCTTCCTTGAACCACTTTTGTAGTACTATCCACTGCATACCAGGAACACCCCACAAGACCTGCCGTTTGGAGATGCTCTGACCCAGTCGTCTAGCCATCACAATTTGGTCCTTGTCAAAGTCGCTCAGATCCTTACGCTTGCCCATTTTTCCTGCTTCCAGCACATCAACTTCAAGAACTGACTGTTCACTTGCTGCTTAATATACCCCACCCGTTGACAGGTGCGATTGTAACGAGATAATTAATGTTATTCACGTCACCTGTCAGTGGATTTAAGTGTTATGGCTGATCGGTATACAACCACAGCGTAGCACACACAACAATATCACTGCTTCCATTCCATGAATAGCCTGTAATCTGGATATTGTCATCAATTTGCTGACATGGCACCATATTATTACTAACAAGAATCTTTTGTGTGTGTGTGTGTGTGTGTGTGTGTGTGTGTGTGTGTGTGTGTAGTTTTTTAGCTTGTGCATAATTGGGATAGTATTAGAATAGATAGTAGAATAACAAATCTAAACTTTAATAATTCATCCTTCTAGAGCCTTTCTCACGATTTTTTTTCCTGGTCAGGCTTGTAAGCAACATAGTTCATCTACTATTCTGCTTGTTCAGCTGCATGGCAGATGTTTTCGCTTTTGTGGATCTGTTGGCTTAGTCTCTTTTTTCCTTCAAAAGAGTGTTTCAATACAACCAACTGTTGCTGGACTATTTATTTTTTAGCACTGTTGTTTACAATATTCAAAACTGAATACAACAACAGCAGCTAGGGTAACTTCAGCTAGGCGGACCAGATGTTAATTCATCTTGGCAGTGGTAGCTCAGTGGTTAAGACTACTGGTTAAGGGCTACTGATCGGGAGGTCATGAGTTCAAACCCCAGCACGATGACATTACGTGCCGCTCCTGAGAGCTCCTCTCGAAAAAATAGTCGTATGAGACTACCCAAACCTCAAATATTAATTACGAACTAATATACTGACTAAATAAGTAAGTAAATGTAAATTTTGTGATGATGTCACAAATATTTCGCATCTAAAAGGCCACATGGCGGAAGGTCATGTGCAGGTTTGTTTTGTGTTTACGTCTACAATAGTTTGTATGTGCGTCTACAGCATCTGCAGAGAATTCGTTTTTTTGTTCTCTGCATCATTTTTGCTTTCTAACCTGTCCAAAGCTATGAAAAACGTTGTGTGTAAGACTATTCTGATGTGTGTTTATATATGTCCATATCTACAGCAGTATAGCCATAGTATTATATCAATTGTACATCATGCATTATTTTTCACAATATAAACATTACTGCAAATTACTACTGAAAGTAACTCAAACAGTTTACTACAGTCTTTTACAAAAAATAAGCTTTCATACATGACTGTTCACATTTTTATCTTCAAACGGTCATGTAATTTCATGCAAAGAAATTAACTACAGAGCAAAAGACAACTTAATAAACTCTACTCAAGAAGTGCTGCGCCACAAACCATTGTAGCAGCAGTGCAGTTTTTGCCCTCCTATTCAGAGGCCATTTAAATATTTCCTTATATTTCATAGCCAACTATTTCATAGGGTTTTTTTTTTTTTTTTTTTGCTTATTTTGAGAGACCTACAGTCATTCTGTTTTACCACATGGTAGCTGAACATGATGCCTCTAATTTGTGCTACGGTTGAAAGAGACATGAGATTTTCACGGCTAGGTGCTTTCTCTCCAAGGAGCTGTCATTCACAGAGTCGTGCACAAAAACATCTACCTTTGGTGACGGGGGTACACCCCCACTTTCTTCATCATTCAAGAAACGCTTGAATGGTGAAACGCTACATGGCACATTCACAAAGACAAAGCAGAAGTAATATGGGGCAGAAAAAGCATTAAAGCAGTCAGAACACCTGTTATGTACAAGGCCACTGCAGTATGTGCAGTGGTTTTGCAATACATTAGTTGCTTTTGTAGTTGTTTTTTTTTTTCCAACTATGAAAGAAATTGACATTTTACCATTCATCCAAGGAGCTTCATAAGTTCTGCTGAATGGTGGGGAAATCTCCACCACATAAACACTGTGTCTGATTCACACCTGTAACAATTTCCTTATGAAGTACCAAAGGCACCCTTTTTAGAGCTATACATATACACAGAAGACAACTGGTTTGAAACACTTTGAGACACTAATCGCTTGCAATGAGTTGTTTGATGGACATTGAAGTGTGCACACTAAACACACACTACACTTGTTTAATTGGTTCTTAAAGTGGGGTTTGTGAAGCACAGCGAGGGGGTCTGTATTTTTTTTTATTTGGTTACAGTGATGGAGATCACCATTATCAAAGTTTTATTTATAATTGACTTCTTGTTGTTTGCTTATTTGACTGGTCACTTGAAAAGAATAATCCAAACCTTAATAATGGCAAAACAAGTAGAGCTATAAATAACATCAACTTGGACTTCTGTCAGTGGAAAAAAGTAGATATTTTTATACTATGTGCTGCCAGAACTCATGTGTTTGTTTTTATTTTTGCTGTTCCTATAAAGATGTGGGTATGATATGCCAAAAAAATTCTTATAGAAGCATTAATATTGTGCTTATGTTTTGCCCTCATCCTCCCATACAAATAGATGAATGACTAATTTGATCTCCTCTCAGGCCCTCATTGGCTATTTCTTATCACTGGAACTAAATTTGAGGCAAAAGTATTGAACATAACTTTACAAGCTCCCTGACCAGGAAGTAGTGACTTCAGTGTCGTGAATTTTGGAGAGTGGTCTGGATGCAGTTCTCTGTATAGTTATAGTGTTTGTACTTTGTAGTGGAAATTACTTACTTACTTAGTCAGTATATTAGTTCGCAATTAATATTTGAGGTTTGGGTAGTCTCATACGACTATTTTTTCGAGAGGAGCTCTCAGGAGTGGCACGTAACGTCATCGTCATCATCACCGTCATCATCCTCCTCCTCAGCTGGACACCAGAACTGTCAATCCAAATCTCACTAGCCAATGAGACTAACTTGCTGTTAAGCCCACCCACATGTGAGATTTGTGCCAGAATGGTGAATGTAAACTTGTGGAGCATAAACGAAAACTCTGGCAGCGTATTCATAAACCATGATTAGCGAAAACGAAGTTTAGAAAACTGTTAACAAAGAATGCTGTTTATTTGAAGACCATGTTCGATTTTTGCCAGAGAGTTCACTGTTTTCATTTTCATAGTGTTTTTCCTCTTTCTCATTGTATGTTTTTGGTCGTTTCTTGAAAAGTTACGTTCCATACTTTTGGCACAAATTTAATTCCATATACTTGCAGCTAGTTGCAGAGTGGTTCACACTACGCAATTCATCTGCGAGAAAATCAAACATGCTTGAAGTCCAGGCACTAATGTGACCTTCTGCCAAATACTGTAGTACAGCTGTTACATCCTTATCCTGGCCAGGTGTCTGTGTGTTTTCCTATCATATCTCACTCACTATGAGTTTCTCTGTGGCTTGTTGGTCTTCTTTTTTTCCTTTCGGCTGTTCCCTTCAGGGGTCGCCACAGCGAATCATCTGCCTCCATCTAGCCCTATCCCCTGCATCCTCTTCTCTCAGACCGACTACCTTCATGTCCTCCTTCACTACATCCATAAACCTCCTCTTTGGTCTTCCTCTCGGCCTCCTGCCTGGCAGCTCTAACCTCAGCATCCTTTTACCGATATATTCACTCTCCCTCCTCTGAACATGTCCAAACCATCTCAACCTGGCCTCTTTAACCTTGTCTCCAAAACATCTCACATGTGCTGTCCCCCTGATGTACTCATTCCTGATCCTATCCATCCTCGTCACTCCCAAAGAGAACCTCAACATCTTCAGCTCTGCTACCTCTAACTCTTCCTCCTGTCTTTTCCTCAGTGCAACTGTCTCCAAACCATACAACATCGCTGGTCTCACTACTGTCCTGTACACCTTTTCTTTCATTCTTGCTGGTACTCTTTTATCACACAACAGACCTGACACTTTTCTCCACCCATTCCAACCTGCCTGCACACGCTTCTTCACCTCTTTTTCCACACTCCCCGTTGCTCTGGACTGTTGACCCTAAGTACTTAAAATCCTGCACCTTCTTTATCTCTTCTCCCTGTAACCTCACTGTTCCACTTGGATCCCTCTCATTCACACACATGTATTCTGTCATGCTGCGACTAACCTTCATTCCTCTTCTCTCCAGAGCAAACCTCCACCTCTCTAGAGTTTCCTCCACCTGCTCCCTGCTCTCACTACAGATCACAATGTCATCCGCAAACATCATAGTCCATGGAGATTCCTGTCTGACCTCATCTGTCAGCCTGTCCATCATCACCGCAAACAAGAAGGGGCTCAGAGCCGATCCTTGATGCAGTCCCACCTTCACTGTGAACTCCTCTGTCACACCTACCGCACACCTTACCATTGTCCTACTGCTCTCATACATATCCTGCACCACTCTAACATACTTCTCTGCCACTCCAGACCTCCTCATACAATACCACAGCTCCTCTCTTGGCACCCTGTCATACGCTTTCTCTAAATCTACAAAGACACAATGCAGCTCTTTCTGACCCTCTCTGTACTTCTTCATCAACATTCTCAAAGCAAATATTGCATCTGTAGTGCTCTTTCTTGACATGAAACCATACTGCTGCTCACAAATGCTCACTTCTCCCCTTAGCCTTGCTTCCACTACTCTTTCCCACAACTTCATTGTATGGCTCATCAGCTTAATACCTCTGTAGTTTCCACAACTCTGCACATCTCCCTTGTTCTTAAAAATTGGCACCAAAACACTTTTCCTCCATTCCTCAGGCATCCTCTCACTCTCTAAGACCTCGTTGAACAACCTAGTTAAAAACTCTACTGCCATCTCTCCTAGACACTTCCATACCTCCACTGGTATGTCATCAGGACCAACCGTCTTTCCTCTCTGCATCCTCTTCAAAGCTCTCCTAACTTCACACTTGCTAATCCTTTCTACTTCCTGCTCAACAATATTTGCCTCTACTACTCTTCTCTCTCTGTCATTTTCCTCATTCATCAGTTCCTCAAAGTACTCCTTCCATCTTTCCCTCACCCTCCTGTCACCTGTCAACACATTTCCATCTCTATCTTTAATAACTCTAACCTGCTGCACATCCTTACCATCTCTATCCCTCTGCCTCGCCAACCGATACAAATCCCTCTCACCTTCCTTACTATCTAAACTTGCATACATGTCCTCATAAGCTTTCTGTTTAGCCTTTGCCACCTCTATCTTAACCTCATGCTGCATCTCCCTATATTCCTGTCTACTTTCCTCCGTCCTCTCACTGTCCCACTTCTTCCTAGCTAACCTCTTCTTCTGGATACTCTCCTGAACTTCCTCATTCCACCACCAAGTCTCCTTGTCTTCTTTCCTCCTTCCAGATGACACACCTAGCACCTTCCTACCTGTCTCCCTGATCACTTTGGCTGTAGTAGTCCAGTCATCTGGAAGCACCTCCTGACCACCTAAAGCCTGTCTCAACTCCTCCCTGAAAACCGCACAGCCCTCTTCCTTTTCCAACTTCCACCACTTTGTCTTCTGCTCTGCCTTTGCTCTCTTCATCTTCCTCACCACCAGAGTCATCTTACACACCGCCATCCTATGCTGTCTAGCTACACTCTCTCCTACCACTACTTTGCAATCGCTAATCTCCATCAGATTACAGTGTCTACATAAGATATAGTCCGCCTGTGTGCTCCTGCCACCACTCTTATATGTCACCCTGTGTTCCTGCCTCTTCTGAAAGTACGTGTTCACCACAGCCATCTCCATACTTTTAGCAAAGTCTACCAACCTCTATCCTTCTGGGTTCCTTACCTGAAGACCAAACCTGCCCATCACTTCCTCATCCCCACTATTCCCTTCACCAACATGTCCATTAAAGTCTGCCCCTATCACCACTCTCTCACATCTGGGAACACTCTGCATCACTTCCTCAAGCTCGCTCCAGAATCTGTCTTTCTCCTCTTGCTCACAACCTACTTTTGGAGCGTAAGCACTAACAACATTCAACATCACACCTTCAATTTCCAGCTTCAGACTCATCAACCTATCTGACACTCTCTTTACCTCCAGAACATTCTTCACAAACTCCTCCTTCAGGATCACTCCTACTCCATTTCTCTTCCTGTCCACCCCATGATAAAACAGTTTAAACCCTGCTCCAATGCTTCTAGCCTTGCTCCCTTTCCACCTGGTCTCCTGGACACACAGAATGTCGACTTTCCTCCTCTGCATCATATCTACCATCTCTCTGCCTTTACCTGTCATCGTACCAACATTCAAAGTCCCTACTTTCAGTCCTAAACTCCTGCCTTTCCTCTTCTCTCTCTGCCTATGGACACGCCTTCCTCCTCTAACACACCTTCCTCCTCTCCTTCGTCGACCAACAGTAGCCCAATTTCCACCAGTGCTCTGTAGGTCAAAGGCACCGATGGCGGTCGTTGTTAACCCGGGCCCCGACCGATCCGGTATGGAAGTCATTTTAGTGATTCGCATATTGAATTTGGCAAAAGTTTTACGTCGGATGCCCTTCCTGACACAACCCTCTCTATTTATCCGGGCTTGGGACCGGCACAAAAAGTACACAGGCTTGTGACCTCCTGTGGCTAGATTTCTCTGTAGCTTGTTGGTGGTGACTAATAATAGGCACAAGAAGTACAATACTTCTTAAGAAATGATTGTGAAATCAATCGAGACATACTGTATCTCACTTGATGTTAAAATGTGCGTGGTACTGTAGTCCGTCTATGCATAAGGGTTTCTTTATTGTTTTGTCTCTATTTTGTTTTTTCTTTTAATGACAACACATGCCAAGGGTGTCTGTCTTGTTAAACTACCACACAAATACAAGTCTCAGATTTTCTGTGTTGGAAATCAGATTGTGTTTTGTATTATGCATGCAGGGCACTAAGTATGGCGTACAGCACCATTATGACCATTATGTTATACAGGGGCGGACTGGCAACAAAAAGCAGCCCAGGAATTTGCTGTCAAGCAGCCCCAATTTGATACACTAAATTCGAACTGACACAACACGTTTCTCTATCAACGAATCATTAATTAAAAAAAAACACAACCTGTTAATTTGTGTTGTTTGTGTTAAGCTAATATGTAAAACGATGAAACCGTGTCGCTGCAGCTAAAATGACCTATTGAAAAGGAAGATTTTTTTTTAAACGCTATTTGGGATAGGAAATACTGATCAAGCTAAATAACTATAGAAACATACCTTGGGTAAACAAATAAAACAAATCTGAGAGATTTGTTTGTGGGATAAAACCGTGATGTTTCCTGTTAAAGCCACCAGAAAAAACACTCATTACATTAGAGGTTTGCAGGAATTGCAGGAACCAGCACAGGTATTTGGGTATGGCTTGTAAAGCATGGCTGAAGGAACGGCAACAAAATGTCAGAGATAAGTTGTGCCACACCACCTGGTCGAAGAGTCCCACAAAACCTGCTATGAGCCCATCTCCAACTTGTTTCCAGCCAGAACTTTTTGGCATAAGAGCTGTCCGCTATTGCTTTCTAAACAAAGCAGTTTAATTATGACACTGAGAGCATTTGTTTAAATAAAAAGGAGCTTGATACACTGGTAGACTAAAGTATGTTCTGCCAGAGAGCTTTGATGAAGCACTGATATATTGTGTTTGGTCCATTGTTTTTTAAACTCCTGCAGCATTTTAGGAGAAGACACAGCTTTGAGCTGGTGCTTCTTCTCCCATGCTGGCCTTTGATGAAACTCCTGTGAAAGCTAAGCAAAGAAATAGAACAAAGAACTGAAAATAAATGTATTTGTTTTAACATTCACACACACACACACAGAGAGATAGAGAGATAGATAGATAGAGAGAGAGAGAGAAAGAGAGAGAGAGAGAGAGAGAGAGAGAGAGAGAGAGAGAGAGAGAGACTGACCTGTAACCAGCTGTAACCTGTCCTTTTGATGAGTGGAGAGACATGTAACCTCTGGCTATGTGTACGTTTTTTCCATCTGGCCACTTACATGGAAATTAATAAGCCTTTTTACTGAGATCACAGGCTTTTCTCTATCTTAATTGCATCTAAATGGCATCTCAGCTCTGATGTTTGAGACAGAGAGAGAAAGAGATCTGAATTAGGAAAGCAATTTGGAAGAACCAAACAGTAGAAGAGCACATCCCACTGTCTGATATCCTGCAGCTCTCATGTCCTGTACTAAACATGTCTAGCACACAGGCATTTCTAAACTCTTTTTGCTTTCTGGCATTCTGTTGCACCTGCAGGGAGACTGATGTAGAATCAGAATAGTTTCGTTAAACATTAATCTACAAAACTTACAAATGTCTTACTTGCTTTATAAACAAATTTGTTCTTTACTTTTCCCAGAGCACCAAGCCAGCCTAGAAGAGGCATTTTTCCCCTTACTCACTGTGTCCAAAACAGTCTGTATAGGCTGGCTAGCATCAAGTCATGTCCAAAATGAATGTTTCCATGGAATTCTGCCTTGAGGTTACCTCATCTAAATGAAAAACGGAATACATATACTCTTTGTTGTCCTACTGTACTGTACTGTACTGTGCAATTTATGTACAAATGAGTTACTTGTTTTTTATTTATTTATTTATTTATTTATTTATTTATTTATTTATTTATTTGGTAAGATTTTTGATCTGACATAAATATCACGTGTAATCACTGTTATTTTAATCCCCAGCTCAGCTTCTCTATCTCTACCTAAAGAACTTATGAGGTTAGCAGCCATTAGCATATGTTGGTATCCTGGCAATATCATGACGTTTTGCTGAACTTGAATAATGTCTCAAACCATTCCTTACAGGTTTCTTTGTAGCAGAAATATTGCTTTCTAAGACAGTGACTGAAGTGACAGCAAGACATAAAGCCCTCTGCCTTCAGTTTCAGTTACACCCACACCCTGGCTGACTGATACAATTGTAGGCAGGGGAATTGCTCAGGACTTCAATACATTAGTTGGAAGCATACACCTAAAACCAGGAATTCATCTATAAACTTAAAGAAAAGAAGTAGAACTGCTGCTATGTTACACCAAAAAAAAAAACCTCTTGCATTACTGCGCCTGTTCTTGGGCTAGGATTGACTAGTAATTCATATTCACAAGCAGTTTAAAAATTAGACATTTGAGAAGTTATCTCTGTTTCTGAGCTGCTGTTGTTTTTCTGTGGCTCCTACTTCTCAAATGTCCTATGGCAACCTGTGATTTAAAAAAACAACAACAAAAAAACACACAAAAAAAAGTGTGTCTAATCTGGTTAAAATTATTCTCGCAACCCAAAACTCTAGTGTTCACTAAAAAGTGTGTTAAGTTTCATCACAAAGCATGGCCAGACCTGTCTACTTTCACAGAAAGGTCACATTTGATATTAAAACCACCAACCACATGTCTTTTTCAGGAGCATTTCAGCAAACCAAACCGTCAAGGGTATCTAGTTTACTTACCTCTGCGTCAAAATTCTTGAATAACATATAAGAACAGAATGCCTTGTATTTTAATCCGATGATTAAAGCCTGCTTCAAAAGCTTGGTATGTCACTGTATTTATAGGTTTTTGCCTTTGGAAACAGGCACAGAACTGTGGAGAGCCAATCAAATTACCACCTTCAAGATTCTGGAGCACGTAGCCAGAAAAGTGTACAACACAGTTGATGTCCTTGAGCGGGGCGTCGGAGGCTGGGACTAGGTTGAAATATACTTGCATTTGTGCATCTAAGAAAATTGTGAATGTTGTTAAATAGATTTTCAGATTGTTGAAACTGCATTTATAATTTGCCTGGTTTGAACTCAAAATACCATTTTTTTTTGGGGGGGGGGGGGGGGGGGGTTCTATCACCCTAAAGATGCACCAAAAGACCAGGCTTTTTCTTCCAAATAAAAAATGGGAGATGAGGAAATTGACGCATGAATCTGGAAAGATTTGCGTAGGAGTTTTGAACTTTCTCATATTAACTGATACTGCCTAGAAAGCACCGCCCCCTTCCTTCAACCTCACATGCTCTCACTTAGACTCATACAGCACCCTCGTTTTCTGTTGTGGTAAATAGAGAATGTTTTAATTTCATTAATGTGAAATTAATCTATCAATATATGTTTGGCTTAGCTAACATTAGATAAGTATACTGTGTAAACATCAGTTTATTACATTTATTAGGCACCGAAATACCAAAAGCTTCGGCTGAAAATGGTCATAACAGAGAGAGAGAAAAACAGCCAAAAGGGGGGGAAAAAAAGCAGAAAATGTTGACAATAAAAGTGTCAAATCTTACACTTTACAAGTAATATTAATGGTGATGATAATTAGAAACAGATTAAAAAATAAGTTCCCCTTTTTTCTCGCTACCCACAGTCAACACTCGGATGCTTTCAAGCACTGTGGGGAGCAGATTGTTAGGTTTCCTCTTCTTTGTCGGGTTTGGGGTCCTCCAAGCTCAAAAAATAAAGTTGTGCCTGCAAAATGTAGCATTGTGGCCAAGTGGAAAAACCGTCATATTCATCGGGAGGATAGATGAAAGTCCACTGAGGAAAAAACAGAGTTAATAGCAGGCATTTCAATTGTAGCGTGGCGTGGCGTCGCTTTCCCCGCTGCATCCATTTTTTGAGTATTCTGTTACGTAACACAGACGTGTAGGACGGAAGAGGGAGTCAGGATGCATGCGCTGGGGAGACGTCAGTAAATGCAGAAAAGTTTATTCTCAAAAAGAGCAGTAATCCAAAAATGCAATAATCCACAGAGTCAGTAATAATCCAAAAAGACAGGAAAAAACTCTCGAAACACGGAAGTAGTCTGGGAACCACAAACACGGAGCTACGGACATCGGAACAAGAACTATGATCACTTTAAACTATACTAAACTAAACTATACAAACGCTAGATAGGTGATCTGGAAATCACCGGAACAAATCGCACGGTTGAACACATCTACTAGACTATACAAGACTATCCTAATACTCCGCCCCGAAGCGGAGACGGAGCGGCGTATTTAAACACATATCAATCACATGTCCAAATCACAAACACCTGACATCAACAAACATGAACCAATGTGAAATGAGGAGGCGGAGACATGACACGAACGAAAACATAAGCACATGGGGAAACACAGGAGGCGGAGACATGACGCGAACGAACACATGAGAACACATGGCAGAGGTAAACAGAACGTGAGTTCATGAATGAAATGTCCATCGGAGAGTTTTTGAATAGCCCTGGAAAGCGCGCGGTGGAATGCGGAAGCACGCCACTCGCCACTCTTTGTAGCGTAACGAGAGCTGGAGAAGAGGAAACCTAACACAGATCAACAGTGAAAATATCAGTTATGTGAACTTTAGATAACTGATTTGTAAAAGGACTATAAAGAATTATTTTACTATTAATAGTAAATTTTACTGTGAATTACTGAAAAATCGCCTAAGATTCACCATCCAGCTAAGTTTTATGATTGCCTCTGCCATCAAGCAGTTCCTGATTGTACAGCTGTTATTATTAATACACTTTCCCCTACTCTCCTAGAACCTGGAATGGTGTAAATGCTTACTTCCTGTCTTTTTCTGGACAGTCACAATAAATCGTAATCACGTTTTTTTTTTTTTTATAGTAAATTGTGAGCATGGAAAAATCAATATCACACAAGCCTAGTAGGCATCTAGTGTTAAGCAAAACAAGTGACAGTACCACTCCACATCACTGCATTTCACTGCACAGCTGCAATACAATTCCATCCTTTCAGTTGCTGAGGAGACACTGCTCTGCTTTTAAGGTTGTTGAACGTACCTCTCATTCACAAACAAAAAATGTAGGCACCTTGGTGAGAGACAGGATAAGCGAATCAAATCTAACAAGGCAAATATTTATTTAGCTGATGAGCTCTGTTCAGTCATCTCCTTCTGGTTTACAAGCCTCATTGGGCCCAGCATGTCCTTCATATGAAAACAACTATTACACAGAGGAAGAAGGGGAAGAAGAGAAAGAACACACTCACACACACAGACACACACACACACACATACAATCTTGGACTGAGGAAGAGAGAGAAGAAAAACAGGCAAGTAGTGTAACTCAGAGCACTGGGGAAAGTTTCACACAATGTGGAGAAGACTTAGAGGTGGGAGGATGGTGTGAAAAAAAAAATAGAGCACGCTCAGTGAGGGAGTAGACGCACAGAGAGTTTTAGAGACAGTGTGGTGCAGGTATCACCCAACCAGACAGCGAAAAGACAGGTGTGTTTCTGTCAGTGTGTGTTACAGTACCCTGAAGAAGAAAGAGCTGTGTGTAGACAGAAAACGACAGAGAGAGAGTGAGGTACACATACACAGTGAGTGTAAAGCTGAGCTCAGAGGAGCAAGATGAAAGCAGGATTGAACAGTCTGACCAGAAAAGAGACTTGCTACCTATGTTCAGGGGTTTCTTTTTCTTTCTGTCTGTACAACTGTATATATATATATATATATATATATATATATATATATATATATGTGTGTGTGTGTGTGTGTGTGTGTGTGTGTGTGTGTGTGTGTGTGTGTGTGTGTGTGTTCTATTAATAATACCTGTCCTAAATGTGTCTGGATTCCTATGCCCAGCGGCACGTACCGAAGCCTCCTTTCCCTTTCTCGCTCTGTCATTATTTATGTACTCTCCAGTCTCATGTTTATCCTGCATTTTAATTGTGCTCAGAGGAAGGACGGCAGCGGCGCGGCACTCAATATAAAGCGCTAACATTTAACGACCCCCGCGGAGGCAAACAAAAACAGATCGTTGGCTCTTCAAACAGATTCGCAGGGTCTGACCTACCGGTGTGTTAGTCATCTCCCTGAGGCAGCAAGACTCTCAAGGTCGAACCGGTTTACGTCCCATAATCCCTAATTGATTGGTGGACACACTCTTGTGATAGGGATTTGATGATGCCTATTAGCTGACGTAGCTGTTTAAGACAAGCGTATCTTATTAAATTTGCAAGCATATTTGTTCAATCTGAGTTTTAAGGGATACTCTGGCAGTAAATTAAATTTACGGAATTTTCTCCTAATTCCTGATCAGCCAATTAATTCAGGTGTTGTTTCCTTGTGCCAGGTTCATGCTACTGAACAGGCCTTCTAAAGGTCAGAAAAATGCATTTCTTAGGGGATAGCAAAGCTTTTTGGAAAGTCTCTGAATGCTGAATTGTCCATATGTGTGTCCGTTGACCTCCACATTAACCAGTAGAGATTGATGTATAAAAGGGGTGGAGACTGGTGGAAGATTGATTCTGCATCTGAGATGCCCACGCTCTCATCAAACACATTTATCTAATCACAGCAGTGTTGGACACTAGCATTTCCAGACCTACTGAAGCTTCTTCTGTTCCCACTGAGGTGTTGTTCCTTTTAAATCAAGTAGAGGTCAAGTATTTTTTTTATCAGCGTAGCAGCACAAACAAACGCTTCACCATTTTAGTTTCATAACATACAGTACTGTGCAAAAGTTTTAGGCACATGCGAAGAAATGCTGTAGAGCACAGATGCCTTCAAAATAATGAAATTAAACGTTTCTACATTTTAAAAAAAATACCGTAAACAGTAGTAAATGAAACAAAGTCAATATTTGGTGTGACAAAAAAATTGAAATAGTAGTCTCCGGTACAATTTGTGCAGTTTTATAAGGAAATGAGCTGGTAAGTTTTATTGAGCATCTTGCAGAACCAGCCACAGTTCTTCTGGAGACTTTGACTTTCGCACTCGCTTCTTATTTTTGCAGCAAAACCCAGCAGCCTTCATTGTGTTTTTTGTCGAAATAGTGGTCTCTTATGTAATATGCTGCTTTCTTTAATGACATACAAACATTTTTCTGTAACATCTAATTTTTTGCTAGAAAACTAATGTTTGGGAATCTAAAATCTATAAAAAATCTATAACAAAGTTTGTACTAAAAAAAAAATAGGGTGCCTAAAACTTTTGCACAGTACTGTACTTTACTTGGTTTTTAATTGAATAGAGGATTGAAATGATTCTCAGTTGATTAAGCAGTTTTAAGTAGTCTAACAAGTTATTCTAATTTATTTCTTGTTGGTTGGAGCTGCTTTTATTTCAAAGTCTTATGAATTTGTTGTTAGGGACTGTTCCCATTAGTATGATTCTTTATCATCTTCCTCAGATAAGCCCACAGCAAAAGCAGCAACATCCTCATCTCGGTGGAAGCGCTACCCTTTTTGAACAGACATCAAAAACTCATTCACTGGTGCTGGACAAATCATAAATTCATTATCAAACCCACCAGGCAAGAGGACGTTCCAGGGTGCTGCGCAAGTCTCGTGTTTTGGTTTTTCAGTGGTTTTCAGAAGTGGTAGCTAATGTTATGTAACCCCAATGTATGACAAGCTTCTAGTTAAGTGCACTAATACAGACTAACAGAAATGAGTGCATAATCTTCTGATAACATCTCTGATATTTCAAGTCTTTGTCTAACATTTTGGCTATGAGGCTTTGGCTATTAGTTTTGCTTGACACACTATGATTTGTGTGTTAGTTTTGTGCTCCACTTTTCTATATTGTCCTCAGTTTATTTTATTTATTTATTTATTTATTTTAAAGCCAATTTATTTGTAAAATTTGTAAAAGTAGGTCCTATTCATGACTAGAAAGTATCTGCGGATGATGTGCATTTTTGCAGGGCACAGGATTCAGGAACAAATTTCACACACCATGAACTACGTGAACAAATTGGAGTATTATGTATTTAAACATATCAAGTAAAAATCAAGTAAAATATGTTTTATGGACATCAATCAGGCTTTTTTTTTCTTTCTCTTTTTTGGACAGGAGAAAGTAAATGACTGTGTCCACTATTTTCAGGAACCTACTTGTCTGCCAGACAACTATGAATAAAGAAATTGCTATCTCGGACACGTAGTCTGTTTGTCCCGGGTGCCCTTGTTAGTGATTTGTCCACTCCTGTTCACTTTCACCTATTACAACATATTAGACTGTCTTGATTGATTGAGCTGATATCGTTCTGAATAAACTGTGATTTTTCAGGGTTTTCTAAAGTTTATTTCTTATGCTTCTCAGAAGCACTTCTTGCAAATTATAAACCAGATTTATTTTTTGTACTGGAGCTACAAAGCTAAGCTTTTAACACATCCTTTGTTTAAAAAAAAAAAAAAAAAAAAAAAAAAAAAAAAAGAAGACGACTGATGAAATTTTTGTAAAAGATTTCACCAAGCTATTCTGTTAATTTGAGTGGATTGAGTGGATTAACTATTAATCAGCATCTGCCTTTCTCTTTCTTTAACATTCACACTCTGATGTTCAGATCCAGTTCACTGCTAATTCATGAGAATCACAGATAACTATGGATTGAACAAGTCAGAAAAATATACATTTATTAACTTTTCACAGTAGACTAAATAGTATCAGTGAATTATTCTACTTTTGTAAAGTTCAGTTCATTTTGACGTTATCCTGTTATTTAACACGCACACATACACGCGCACACACACACACACACACACACAGCATTGGATCTTATTCTTTTGTTTTTGCTATACACTGATACATTTGCGTCTGAGATCAAAAGATGAACATCAGATGATGGATCAGAATTTCACCTTTCATTTCCTGATATTTACATCACAATGTGTTCTAAGATCAACTTAGAATGTGGCACCTTTGGTGGAAGACCACCCAATTTTGTGTGAGCTTAAGTGTTGTTATTTACGTGAAGACTTGGGACAGACTTTAATATTTGATTGCGTATCCCTTGCTTGCAATAATTGCAAAAGCTGAAATTCTAGTCTATCGTCTCATATTCAGCTTTTGATCTCAAATGCAAATGACTTCAGTGTATAGCAAAAACAAAAGAATTGGCCTTGCCATTCCAATAGTTTCAGAGGGGACTGTACATATACTAGGTATACGTATATATGAACTAGGAGTTCGGTCCAGATATACTGTTTATTTGACTTGGCTGCTTGTGTGTGTCAGGTTTACAGGAGCAGACACACTGGTGATGGGTGATGTGACGTACGGAGCCTGCTGTGTAGACGACTTCACTGCTCGAGCTCTCGGAGCTGACTTCATGGTGCACTACGGACACAGCTGCCTGAGTGAGTCTCTCACACTCTGTTACCTTTGTACTGAATGAATTCAATATACTTAAAAGTTACAATTTTGAAAGTGACACTTTGAGCGTAAAAGTCTGAAACTGTGTCGGAACCCAGTGGTGTTGTGGTTTAAACAAGTTTTGGGAATTGTATTAATTGCTTTGTAAAAAAAATCATGTTAAAATGGATTGAAAAAAGGAAATCTTTACCCTGTAATGTTCTCAGATTCCTTTAAAAATTGCATTCACATTTCAGTTACTTAAAAGATTATGCCTGGTTTGCACCAGCAAATACTAAACTTGGTTTAAATCAAAGAAAAAATAGTTCAGTGAAAGAAATTTTATGCTATAACTTTCATTATATATCATGAAAGGGAAGAAAAGAGAACTAGAAATGATTGATGTTGAAAGAATGACTGTGGCTCAAAAGTCATGTGGTGAATACACACATGAATAGTGGAATGCATATTGAATATTCATTAGACGCTGATTTTATACTACTAGAAGACAGAATGAACATTGGCAGTAGTGCTGAAGCTGGGTGTTCTGTCGATTATAATATCAGTATTGTGATAAATTCATTGTCATCACACCCTTTCCTGAAATATCAGCATGTCAGTAGTTATATAATCTTAACAAAAAAAAAAAAAAAAAACGCATTAGTACTCTCAGTAACTAGCTGTAGATTGATGTTAAAATATATTGAATATTTCATTTCTCCTTAATTTTTTCAATTGTTTTATTTATTTAGATGTTAATGAAAAACATTTAAAAAATATTGTTAATGAAAATGATCATAGTCACTTAGCAGCAGTGTCTTGTTGTTAGCAAATCTAAATATCGTCATATGTGTTTGACAACCTGAGAAAGCCCTGAAATCCTGTGTTTCTCATTTGCACGTATTTCAATCAGAAATAAAGTTCTATTATTTTAAAGTCTGGTTATCCAAAAAAGTGAAAAATTGCACTTAAAGTTTCCAATTCAATTCCACTGAGACACACCAACACACTGTTTGTCTGAAAGCAACTACTATTTATTAATTTAATTTGCATTAAATTCACATGCAATAAATTAAATATAAAAAAATTATTTATACTTATGACCACCTATAGTTGTTTTGCTCATGCATTTGTTAAGTAATTATTAATAATTACTACTAATAATAATTACTTACTAAAGTTTGTAATACACAGTTAGGCCGTATCCCACATTTATATCCAATAGAAATTCAGCCACAGAAGAATAATTGCATGTTGGTAACTCCCTTTTGTGAAAGACTTGTATTTATATTTATATTAATAAAGGATGCCTAAAAGACATGCATTAATTTAGGTTTCTTTTCCTATATCAAAGATCAAAAGACCACAAAATGGTTTTTATTATGAAAATTTCAATAGTATTCAGTCAGGGAAATTTGTTCTGACACTGCTAATACATATCAGTGTGTGGTGTATTACTTAAATTCGGAGACACTGTGAAGTAGGATAGTATAATTTTCTTCTCTATTTCGTTCACGTATGTCTATTTTGTATTAGGACCTTGTTTTAGCAGAATGCTGAGTGATGGGGGGGTTTGGGGTGGGGGTGTTTGGGGTGGGGGTGTTTCAGCACCTCTAAGGAGTCTGGAGATATCCCAACCCTCTCAGGCTGAAGCCAAGCCATGGACTCAGTGTGTCAAGAAGTGTGAGCTTCATAGATTTAGTTGTGTAAGTGGTAAGCAAAGCTGTCTTCAATAGCTCAGCATGGAAACCATTCAGCGTGCGGTATATGAGGGATAGCGGACCTTTCTAAGGCCCCTGCTGCACATTAACCCAGCGGATCAATGGAGGACGTGCATTAAGCTTGTCCTTTGGAAAGCGCCTGCCTGGAGGAGCCTGGACCCGTGCCTCCCGCCGCCAGTCTGCTGGCCCACATACAGTAGGAAGGAAATGCTAAATCAATATGGCCAATATATCTCTAGAACAATCCCTCCTCTCCTAAATATCAACACTAACCAGCAGAATATTAATGCAGCACCTGTAGCTCAAAGCCGAGGGTCAGCACACTCTGCACAGACACCAAACACTTGAGATTATTAGCTAATTATCTAACATTGAGTGGCTGATCATCTTTGTTGGAAGTAGGTGAAATTAACTTTAACAAGGTCTTAATATTCAGTAAATTAGTTCGGTTAAAATGGTCAAAATTGACAGCACTTTATGGGTACAACAGTTGGGGGTTGAAATCTCCAGGGACTGCACAGTTTGGTTCAATTTCAGTTCAGGCTGCCATGATTACAAAACAAATCTCTGCATCTTGATTGAACTTATGTTATACTATAACTACATTATACTATAGTTACGGTACATTGTTGTTTCTTCAGTATGACCACTTGCTGCTTTTAAAACATTCAGTTTCCATCTATCAGTAGGAAAACAGAAGATTTATTTCTATTAGGACTGTCCGAACAAATTTCACTCTTATTCAGACATTCATAATATTTACATACAAGTGCGAATGTTGTAGGGCACAGAGTTATGATGTTATCTTGCACAGCAAGTGGTACTTTTTCTGCAGCTTCATCCATACAGTGATAACTAATGAAAAGCCAGCATAGCAGTGTCTGCATGACTCACATTGCTCTTTTCATTGCTTGTACACTGTCTGTGATGTCCTGCGTGGTTTAAAAACACTAATTATATAGGCTTGAAGTAGCTGGTTAGCTGCTAGTGCCAAAACTACACCTGCATTTGGTAGGTAGGTAAATATTCATTTCAAGCCCTACTACGCAGCTGATTTCCAACTTGAACTTTTGGGAGTTGCTCTTTTTCAGTGACTCAGTCTTGTTCTATTATACATACAGTGTACTGCACTAATATGCCATTATGCTATACCCTAGGGTTAGGGTTAGGGTTAGATTTGTCAGCTACACGTTCATGCTGAAAGACTCCCGTTCTACCACATCCCAAAAGCGCTCTACTGGATTCAGATCTGTTGACTGGGGAGGTCACTGAAGTACACTGAACTCATTGTAATGTTCTTGGAGCCAGTTTAAGACGATTTGTGCTTTGTGGCATGGCACATTCACAAAGCATCATGCTGAAAGTAGCCATTATAAGATTGTGGTCATAAAGGGATGCATGCAGTCAGCAACAATACTCTGTGGCATTGCAACAATACTCAATTCCTATTAAGGCACACAAGTAAAACATTCCCTACACCACTCCACCACTACCAGCCTGTTCTCTTGACCCAAGGCAGGTTGGGGCCTTGGATTCTGGCTTTGGTGTCAAATTCTGACCCTACAGTCTACAAGTCACAGCAGAAGCCAAGATTAATCAGACCAGGCGACATTTTTCATCTTCAACTGTCCAGTTTTGGTGAGCCGATGCCCGCTGTAGCCTCAGATTCCTGTTCTTGGCTGACAGAAGTGGTGTGGTGTTGCTGTTGTAGCCCATCCGCCACAAGTTTCAACGTGTGCATTCTGTGATGCTTTTCTTCTCACCATGGTTGTAAAAAGTGATTATTTGAGTTACTGTACACTGTCAGTTCAAACAGTCTGACCATTCTCCTCTGACCTCTCAGATCAACAAGGCATTTCCACCCTTAGAACTGCCGCACACTTGGTGTGTTTTCATTCTGTGTAAATTCATGGAGACTGTTATGTATTAAAATTCCAGGAGATCAGTTTCTGTAATGCACAAGCCAGCCCATGGTCAGAGTCACTGAATTCATGATTTTTGGGATTCATCTTAACTGCATTAACTGTTAAATTTCTCCATGGATCCTGGGTCACCTAAAAATGTGATTTACAGTGGGTAAAGAAAAGAATCACCCCCCTTTAAAATAATCACATTTTGTTGCTTTTCAGCCTGAAATGAAGACGGACACAGTTTTTGATTTATCCAGCTGTATTTACTCAGTGCAACTAATAACATCCAAGTGAAAGATATAACACCAACATGTCGGAAAAAAAAAAAAAAAAACAGAAACACTGAGTTGGAAAAAGGATCACCCCCCTCCTAAAAATGACTTTTAACTCAATAAGGTGTAGCTAATCACCTTCTCAATGGCACACAAAGCCATTTAACTTTCAACTGTGATCAGCTGTGGTCACTTTGATTAGCTCAGCATGAAAAGAGCTTTCCTGGAGCATTTTGTAGTGCAACTGAAGCAAACAAGCAACTATGGGTGGCAAGGCACTGTCAAAAGACTAAAGAGCTGTGTAGCTCTTTAGTTCTGTATCGTCTCATGTGGTCTAGTGTGTTGTTTTATGTAGCACCATGGTCCTGGAGGAACGCTGTTTCGTTTCACTGTGTACTGTACCAGCTGTATATGGTTGAAATGACAATAAAACCACTTGAACTTGAAAAGATCTCCGGGATAAAGTTGTGGACAGGCACAAGTCAGGAGATGGATACAAAAAAAATGCAAAGGCTTCATCAATGCCTAGAAGCACAGTGAAGTCTATTATTAAGAAGTGGAAGGTATTTGGTACAACACAGACCCTCCCTGGATCAGGACGTCGCTCCAAACTGGATGAAAGAGCCAGGAGGAAACTGGTCAGAGAGGCTACCAAGAGGCCAACAGCAACTCTGAAGCAGTTGCAGGAATTTATGACAAAGAGTGGTCATTGTGTGCATGTGACAACAATATCACAAATTCTCCACAAATGTGGCTTGTATGGGAGGGTTGCAAGAAAAAAGCCACCCAAGACTGAGCTTTGCCAAAATGTACCTTGAAGATTCTGAGGCCGCATGGAAAAAGGTTTTATGGTCAGATGAGACTAAAATTGAATTATTTGGCCTCAACACCAAACGATATATCTGGCGGAAATCCAATACAGCTCACCATCCAAATGACACCATTCCTACAGTAAAGCATGGAGGTGGTAATATCCTGTTATGGGGGTGTCTCTCTGCAGCAGGGACTGGAGCACTTGTCAGGATAGAAGGAAAATGGATGGGGTAAATTCCATCAAATTCTTGAGGAAAGTCTGCTGCCCTCTGCCAGAAAGTTGTCAATGGGAAGAAGCTTTACCTTCCAACATGACAATGATCCACAACAAAACACAGCAAAACTGACCACACAGTGGTTGAAGGAGAAAAAGGTGAATGTCCTTGCATGGCCTAGTCAGAGCCCAGACTTAAACCCCATTGAAGTATGTGGAATGACTTGAAGACTGCAGTCCATAAACGGGCACCATCAAGTTTAACTGAACCTGAGCAGTTCTGCAAAGAAGAGGGGGCAAATATTGCAAGGTCTAGATGTGCAAAGTTAGTAGAGACATATCCCAACAGACTAAAGGCTATAATTAAAAAAAATTAAGGCAAATTAAAGCAAGGGGGTGATCCTTTTTCAAACTCAGTGATTCTGTTTTTTAATTTTTTTCTGACATGTTGGTGTTATATCTTTCACTTGAATGTTATAAGTTGCACTGAGTCAATATAGCTGGATAAAACAAAAACTTTATCCGTCTTCATTTCAGGCTGAAAAGCAACAAAATGTGATTATTTTAAAGGGGGGTGATTCTTTTCTATACCCACTGTATGTAAATATCAGCCACAAGAAAGATTACTGGAACTGAATACAGAAAAATGAATGAAATATCTGAAATATTGTACGAGTAAATTTCATATTGACTCCTCAAGAACCAATACACAAATTATAACTTTTCATTTGGTTTGTGGCAGTCTAAAATTATAGGCGTATTCATATTTGAATACATTGTAATGGTAAATGTCCATGTAAAACATACTCTCCCTGCAAATGTTATGTTGGTTGCGCATCTCTGAGATCTGTTTTTGCCCTTTACAGTGCGTGTGTGTGTGTGTGTGTATAAAATGCACACTATATACTTTATCAGTCTGACAGCCTGCATGCAATAAGATGCCTTGGAAATGAAGCATGATGAGCATCAAATATAACCCTGTCAAACACCAGTAGCACGTTAAAATCCGTTTGGCCTGACTGAGACCCCCGACCTCTGGCTGTCTCTCTCACACACTGCTTTTTCCATCACGTCCAGTCATCCTTCGTTTTCACTGACATCATGAGGCATCTCAATTATGCCTGCTGTAGCAGTTATGCATGAGAGAGGAGAGAGAGAGAAGAACAGAGAGGGAGCGGAGGAATATGGGAAGTGAAGATCCACAGTGCTTGTTAACAGAGACTGTAAACGCCCTGACTGCTCTGGACTGCGGTCCTAATTGGCTAAAAGCACGAGTCACTTGCACTTAAGCCTCACGTTTTTCTTCTCCTTCTTTTTCTTCTTTTCAGTTTAATTTGATTTCCAGGTTGCCATAATAAGTTGATAAGTTGAAAAAAGGTTGTCCCAGGCCTGTGTCTGAATGAAAATTTAGATTTTTCCTTTTTCTCCTTCATCTCCCATTTCCTACCTCATTCATTCTCTACATAGCCTTTTTTAATATCTCTAACCTCCCTGTATCAGCTCTGCTGTATTCTGCCTTATACCACAATGCTGTTGAATGCCCAATTCTGATTGGTCAGACCATATTGATAAATTTTCACGGCAGCTCTCAGTGGTACTGGCTTCAGGGCAAATCACAGATTTATACTGTGTGTTCATTTATATACTTACACAGAGAATCATATCGTGGACAACATTACATCACTAAAATGGATAAAAAGCATGACGTGTCCTTATATAATAAAGAAAGAATGTAATTATTGGCATATTGCTAAAGTATAAGAGGTCTTCCTTTTATTGGAAAATAATCAACTTGGAGGGTGATTATGGCATCCTCCAACCCCGCCCCCACCACCGGTGATTACTTTTTCTATAACAGCATGCCCAATCATGTGTTATTCCTTATTTTTCACATGCTTCTCTCACAGGTTCTTCATATGCAACCACTTTCAACCTCTTTGGCAAGATTAATCTCTCTGCTTTCTCATCCATCTCCTTTTGTATTTTTTGTATTTTGTATTTTTAGTTTCCTTTTCCCCCCCATCGAGGGTCATTATCTTTTTCTCTCCTCCCACACTAGTTGTATTACATGTGCCAGCATATTTGAAAAATTGCTTGTGTTTTTCTAATAGCAACAAAATGGCCATAGTATGAGAGTCCTGAGTGAATTGAGCAAGAGCTGGTATAATTATGACCATCAGCACTTAATGATAATGTAAGAGAATGTATGCATGGCTCACCCTCGCCTTCTCTATTTCTGTCTCTGTCTCTCCCAGGTCTGAATAATGTGTGAAGTAATCGGTATTGATATTGCATGTGCCTTTCTTTTTGTGTCAGTCAGCCTTAAACGGAACAAACATTTTATATTGTTATTATTAATTGTTATTATTTTATACATTAGCAGGTTTGCAGGGTTTGACATTTTTATTACCAAAATTATAGTAAATCATCTAGATTACACTTGGATTAAGCTATCTCTCTCTCTCTTTCACTCCCTGCATGTGTGTGTGTGTATGCATGTGTGTGCGCAGTTCCCATAGACGACACGTCAGGGATCAAGATGCTCTATGTGTTTGTGGACATCCAGATGGACACGGCTCACTTCCTGGACACACTCCGGTTCAATTTTTCTCCAGGGCGCTCCCTCGCTCTCGTCAGCACCATCCAATTTGTGGCTGCGCTGCAGGTGACCTTTGACCTCACAACTTTCTTAGTTTTAGCAAACTTGCTGTGTAACACAGTTAAACTTGCTGTGCCACATTTGTGTGGCAGCATTTTTGTAAACCTGCAGAAATACAATGTGGTCTGGATATTTGAAGTGAAGGAAAAAAAAAAAACAGAGATGCTGGATGTATCTTAAAATTGTTTTAAACTAATTGTTTATCTAGGTATTTTAATATATACAGGTTCTGTATTCTCTCTACTGTGTTTCTGGCTGATTTATTAAGATGTACATTTTTACATGTTTTGTCCCGTACAGTGGGGGTAAAAAGTATTTGATCCCCTGCTGATTTTGTACGTTTGCCCACTGACAAAGAAATGATCAGTCTATAATTTTAATGGTAGGTGTATTTTAACAGTGAGAGACAGAATAACAACAAAAAAATCCAGAAAAACGCATTTCAAAAAAGTTATAAATTGATTTGCATTTTAATGAGGGAAATAAGTATTTGATCCCCTATCAATCAGCAAGATTTCTGGCTCCCAGGTGTCTTTTACACAGGTAATGGGCTGAGATTAGGAGCACTCTCTTAAAGGGAGTGCTCCTAATCTCAGTTTGTTACCTGTAAAAAGACACCTGTCCACAGAAGCAATCAATCAATCAGATTCCAAACTCTCCACCATGGCCAAGACCAAAGAGCTGTCCAAGGATGTCAGGGACAAGATTGTAGACCTTAACAAGGCTGGAATGGGCTACAAGACCATCGCCAAGCAGCTTGGTGAGAAGGTGACAACAGTTGATGCGATTATTCGCAAATGGAAGAAACTGTCAGTCTCCCTCGGTCTGGGGCTCCATGCAAGATCTCACCTCGTGGAGTTTCAATGATCACTAGAACAGTGAGGAATCAGCCCAGAACTACACGGGAGGATCTTGTTAATGATCTCAAGGCAGCTGGGACCATAGTCACCAAGAAAACAATTGGTAACACACTATGCTGTGAAGGACTGAAATCCTGCAGCACCCACAAGGTCCCCCTGCTCAAGAAAGCACATGTACAGGCCCGTCTGAAGTTTGCCTGAATGATTCAGAGGAGAACTGGGTGAAAGTGTTGTGGTCAGATGTGGTCAGATCTCTTTGGCATCAACTCAACTCACCGTGTTTGGAGGAGGAGGAATGCTGCCTATGACCCCAAGTCATAACACCATCCCCACTGTCAAACATGGAGGTGGGAACAATATGCTTTGGGGGTGTTTTTCTGCTAAGGGGACAGGACAACTGCACCGCATCAAAGGGACGATGGACGGGGCCATGTACCGTCAAATCTTGGGTGAGAACCTCCTTCCCTCAGCCAGGGCATTGAAAATGACCTTAATGACTTGGAGAGGATCTGCAAAGAGGAGTGGGACAAAATCCCTCCTGAGATGTGTGCAAACCTGGTGGCCAACTATAAGAAACGTCTGACCTCTGTTATTGTCAACAAGGGTTTTGCCACCAAGTACTAAGTCGAAGGGGTCAAATACTTATTTCCCTCATTAAAATGCAAATCAATTTATAACTTTTTTGAAATGCGTTTTTCTGGATTTTTTTTTTTTGTTATTCTGTCTCTCACTGTTAAAATACACCTACCATTAAAATCATAGACTGATCATTTCTTTGTCAGTGGGCAAACGTACAAAATCAGCAGGGGATCAAATACTTTTTTCCCTCACTGTATGTCTTTAAAAAAAATTTGTTTATTTTTTGCCGTGTGAAACTGAACCATAGCAAAAGAACCGAAGATTTCTGATTCAGACACAACAAATGGACAAATGTAGGTCTTCCCATGGGGTAATGAGAGAAACACTACTTTGGTGTTTTTGTTTATTTTAAA
The DNA here is from genome assembly GCA_023630585.1 of Cranoglanis bouderius. Classification (NCBI taxonomy): domain Eukaryota; kingdom Metazoa; phylum Chordata; class Actinopteri; order Siluriformes; family Cranoglanididae; genus Cranoglanis; species Cranoglanis bouderius. The sequence goes on from CM042540.1 coordinate 18,446,317, forward strand.
AAATTATTATTAGAAATGTTACTATGAAATTGATTTTCTGTATTAATTTTTTAAATGGTACAGGAAGTCAATGGGAAATTTGTCTCGAACGTAACTTTTCAAGAAACGAACAAAAACATACAATGAGAGAGAAGAAAAACACTCTGAAAATGAAAACAGTGAACTCAGTGGCAAAAATTTAACATGGTCTTCAAATAAACAGAATTCTTTATTAACAGTTGTAACAAACTTTCAACGATGGGCAAGGAGGAGGCAGGAAGCGGCTGAACATAAACATAATGTTTAATCATAAACAAAACACAAACATAACAGAAAACACACAAACGAAACACAAAGCGCACGTGCGTCTCTCTCTCTCTCCCTGGCGCTTCCACCCACTCCTTTATCACTCTCTCCCACTGATTAGACAACTCAGTGCCAGGCGTGCATCCTCACAGCCTAGCCCCTCCCTCCTCCTCGTCACAACAGTTTTCTAAGCTTCGTTTTCGCTAATCATGGTCTCTGAATGCGCTGCCAGAGTTTTTGTTTACGCTTTCAAACTTTTCGTTTAAGCTCCCAAAGTTTATGTTCACCATTGTGGGACAAGTAGCGGGTTTAACAGCGATTTACTCTCATTGGCTAGTGAGATTTGGATTGACAGCTCGAGTGTCCAGCTGAGGATGACGTTGATGGTGACGCCGCCGCTCCGTGCCGCTCCTGAGAGCTCATCTCGAAAAAATAGTCGTATGAGACTACCCAAACCTCAAATATTAATTACGAACAAATATACTGACTAAGTAAGTAAGTAATTTCCACTACAAAGTACAAACACTATAACTATATAGAGAACCACATCCAGAACGTTCTCCAAAATTTGCGACACTAAAGTCTCTACTTCCTGGTCAGGGAGCTGTCGATCTACAGTAAATCTCACTAGCCAATGAGAGTAAACCATTGAAAGCGTAAACGAAAACTCTGGCAGCGCATTCATAAACCATGATTAGCGAAAACACAGCTTAGAAAACTGCTAACAAAGAATGATGTTTGTTTGAAACCTATGTTAAATTTTTGCCACTGAGTTCACTGTTTTCAGTTTCATAGTGTTTTTCTTCTTTCTCATTTTATATATTCGTTCGTTTCTTGAAAAGTTACGTTCAATACTTTTGGCACAAATTAATTCCATAGTCACCTGTAAACAAGCCACATTTAAATGAAGAGTGTACACGCTATTTTAATCTTTTCTCTATCCTGACACGATGCACTAGCATAGGAGTTTAGCAATATAAATTAACAGATTTCTCAGTCAACCTAACCTCTGATAAACAAACTAGCTTTGTATCTCAAATTGCATGCTTGTATACTATTCCGGACCTTCTTATTGAGTACTGACATTTAACTATTGTGGTTAGTATTTCTCATGTCACCTTCAAACTTACCGAAAGATCTGTTTTGTGTACCTTCTAGTGGAATTTCTAGATTAGTGAATAATTTCGAATGTAAGGTTTTTGATTTGAGACAGGGCTCATAACAACAGTGGAAAGGTTTTAAAAAAATAAAAAAATAAATAAACATAGCTAATCAGTGTGTTTAACATTGCCGTGCATGAAGTTACTAAACATTTTACAGTTTGACTTGGAAACCTGGCAGTCAGATATTTTGGCTCTGACATGCCAACTAGTTAATGTCGCGTTCAATCTTCCATATGTACATAAAGTATGCAGGCAAGTGTGTGAATAATCCCGCTCACGCAGTGACAGATTCTGCGCACGCCCACAAAGTCATGCTTCAAGTATAAGCTTGGTACCTCTGTATCACACCAAACCAGCATGGATTATTTTCTCAGTCGTGTTTTATTCCTTATATATTGTTTCAAGCTTGATGTGACAGTGTAAATGGGCTGTGCCCTTTCAAACCCACCTCCTGACTATTGGAAAAGCTGTGTCAAGCAATGACTAGGCTGTGATGTCAGTGCAATGAATACTCCTTTGGTTTTTAGTCATTTAGATTACACAAATGTTACTAACATAATAAAATGTTTAAATGCTACAGTAAGGTGGTAAAGATTTGGGGTCACACAAAATTCACAATGTCCATTTGAGGTCTGAATTCCTGGAGTAATAAGTTAGAAAGCATGCATGTGTCATGAAGAAAGCTTATTTTACTCTCCCGGATTGGTAGCAATTGTGAAATAGGGGAGACTCATCTAGTGGCAACATCTAAATTGGGAAAAATTTTGGTTTACAAAAAAAAAATCAAACTGAAAAAGGAATCATAGCTCACTGTTGAGCTCTGTATGTATTCAGAGTGGGCTCAGTGGGTCTAGACACAGTTATTCAATATTGCATTTAATTAGGCTCCCTTTACTCATATCATTTTAGTGCCTTTTATTTGTTAGTCCAAGTTTATTGCTTGTTTTATTTTTTATATCTTTGCTCATACTTTATTTCTGTTTATTACTCTTTTTATTATTCCTTCTGTGCAATAGTTTGTCAACTTGAGTTGTAAGGCTCACTGGCTGGCTTTAGGACTGCACAGAGTGTTCTTTATTAATCATGATTGCAGTATTGGCACAGAAGGCTGCAATATGCAAGTGAGCACTCTAATACTCAATCCACTGTTGTGTTCTGTGAACATAATGACTCAGGATTCAGGGCATCCAGTTAACTTATCTGTTGGTTAATCATGGTGTTGGTGTTATTAACATAGATTAGATAGATAACCCATACAATCTTTAGCTGTGACACATAACAGCTTTACTGGTTTGTTTTAATATATTGCAAGACACATTATAATCATGTAGAAAATATGACAAATGTGTAGCAATGTAGTTACAATTGCTTATAGGGGAAAGCGTTTTGTATGAGGGGCTTATTGTTGTATATTGTTACATAATTGTTGTTTGTAGTAGTGGTGGTGGTAGCAGTAGTATTGTTAGTGATGGTAGTGGTGGATGTAGTGGTTGTATTAGTGGTTGTATTATTATTATTATTGGTGGTGGTTGTAATGGTGGTGGTAGTAGTGGATGTATTAGTGGATGTAGTGGTTTTATTAGTAGTTGTATTATTAGTAGTGGTGGTAGTAGTGGTGGCTGTAGTAGTAGTGGTGGTGGCTGTAGTAGTAGTGGTGGTGGTGGTAGTAGTAGTAGTGGTGGCTGTAGTAGTAGTGGTGGTGGTGGTAGTAGTAGTAGTGGTGGCTGTAGTAGTAGTAGTAGTGGTAGTGGTGGTGGCTGTAGTAGTAGTGGTGGTGGTGGTAGTAGTAGTAGTGGTGGCTGTAGTAGTAGTAGTGGTAGTGGTGGTGGCTGTAGTAGTAGTGGTGGTGGTGGTAGTAGTAGTAGTGGTGGCTGTAGTAGTAACAGTAGTGGTGGCTGTAGTAGTAGTAGTGGTGGTAGTAGTAGTGGTGGTTGTAATGGTGGTTGTAGTAGTGGTAGTAGTATACAACAGCATATGCACTCTCTGTGTCTTACTGTTTTTGTGTGTGTGTTTTTTTATTTTTTTCAATTGGCAGCTCTAAATTCTCTGGGGCAGGGTTGCCTTGTGCTATTTGTGGTTGTTGCTATGTTGGTGTTTGTAATGCGTGTGTTGTGTTTGTGCCATGCTTGCTGTCTAGGCATTTGTATGGTGCTCAGGTTGGCCTCAGTGGGTCGGCCTTTAATGTGTTTTATTCTCTCTGAGCTGCTTGATTTAAAGCCTCCAAATGATTTCTCTGTCTCCTGCGTGCCTCTGCTGTGCTGGTGTTTATTTGGAATGTTGTTCATCTCATTCATCTTTACTCGAAGTGAAGGAAAGGGTACCCTGGGTCACTCCCTTCCTTTTGTCTTTCGCTGCTCTCTCTCTCTCTCTCTCTCTCTCTCTCTCCATGTCTCTTTATCTTTCCACCAACAGTGATATGTCTGTCTCTGTCCCCACAGGCAGTCAGTGCAGAGCTGAGGCCGGATTACGAGGTTCTTGTCCCTCAGTGTCGGCCACTGTCTCCGGGAGAGATCCTGGGCTGCACCTCCCCTCGCCTCAACAAGCATGTCAATGCCATCATGTGAGAACATAATCTCTCCATTTCCCCTTCTTGCAGCGTGTGTGTGTGTGTGTGTGTGTGTGTGTGTGTGTGTGTGTGTGTGTGTGTGTGTGTGTGTGTGTGTGTGTGTGTGTGTGTGTGTGAGTGAGAAAGCAGAGCAAGGCTGGAGGCCATACATCAGTTTAAATGAAAAGAGCATCAATCAATGTCTGTGAAGCGCTTGAAAACATGGTTAAAGGAAAGGGAAATACACTTAAAGGGTTGGGGTGTGTATGAAGTGTAGACTCATATATCCTCGTATATGTCTCACACGACATCATGAAACATACACACACACACAAAGTCTGTCGAGTCTCTGTCTCACACACATTGTATAAATAGCTTTGCTGTGACCAGTGGCATCAAGTATGCTATTCACTTTTCCTCTCAGAGAGGAGAGTGCAGATACAGAAGGGCATACTTGTGTTTCAGAGATCCATCCACTCTTATTAACATGCACGTTGTGTGCCTCTGTGTGTGTTTCCACTGAAGAACTAAAGAGCTCTGAATCTTCTGAATGAGAAATTGTATATTACTGCTTTCTTTTTTTTTCCCCCTTCATGTTCCAACTTGGAAAATTACGTGTAAGTAGCTACATAACATGGGGAAAATGAAAGGTTTTTCAAAGCTTCACAGAAAGTCCAGTTGTTGCCTTTCTATATGCCTAGGCCTCTACTCTCTTGCCAAGCATCATCTCTCTATCTCTCTGCCTGTGGCTTCAACTAACACCATCTATCTCTCTCTCTGCCTACAGCAGATCTCAGTGCACTTACATTTGCTTTCATAAATAACACAGTCAAGGCTGAATAACATACAATATAAAGCCTAGCAGTAAAGGCTTGGAGCTTCTAAGGCCTTAATGAACCCATAAATGAATTTTACCCATAAATGTAAAATAACTAAAGCGACGCACACTGTGCAGTCATCCTGATATTTCAGCTTGCAGCCAAAGCACACCCATACAGCAAACACAGAGATTAAAGTTCTTGTCCTGCATTATTTTGGCTTTGTTGTGAGATTATGATTTTAACAGCTTTTCAAACCATCTGAGTGTGCGACAAGCACAATTTCACCAGTCCAACCTTTTTGCCACTTGCAGAGTGCCACTAAATACAATTTACTCCCACGTTTCTGACTTGCCACCTGTGTAAAAACAAAAGCTTTACAGAAATGTTCCACTTCACCGGTCATTACAGATAAATGAGTTAGTCATACTACCTAGCTCGTGTTTGACAAATCAGTGATGTTCAGTACCGCAAGCTCCACATAAATTGACCAACTCTGGAGCAGGAACTAAAAAAGCTTCCGGATCCACAGACTAGGAATTAAACTCAGTAGGCCACTGTGACTGAATCAGTGACTTACTCAGCAAAGTGCTTTGTGTGTACATTATTTGAACACAATCTATTGTAGTACATTGTGGGATTTCATAAGCCCACTACATTTGGTGTGACTTCAAACATATAACTAGTTCCTCCAGCACCTACGATTTTGAAAAAGGTTCCCTGTATATGTTTGTGTTTGTGTTTATGCGCATACATGGGGTTGTGTTGGGGTTTTTTGTATTCAAGTATATGGGTGGGTTGATTTACATGAGCTTGTGTGTGGATGTGTGAGTGTATGTTAATTAGTGTGTGTGTGTGGGTTGGGGAGAGAGTGTGTAGGCGGTGGTGGCACGGCTCTGAGCAGATGCTCATGCTGAAAGCTAAACTGCTTAACTAGCATCAGTACCAAGTTAGCATCTTTTGATGGTCAGTATGGTACGAACTCATGCTGATTTCTGTTTGTTATCGACAAGTTTAGTTTTGGCTGCTGTGTAGTTAAGCCTTGTTACTTTCCTGCAGATCCAGAGTTACTTAAAGGCTCAGTATGCGGAAGATATTTTCTCTTCTTCTAAGAAATGCAGTACTCAGGAGTCAGAAAGTAAAAAAGAAAAACCTTTGACATTCAGGATGTGATGATGTGACATTAGCTTTCTTATCTTAAACCAAAATGATGTTATATAGGGGAAATAAATCGACTAATATCCACTGAAGGGACCGTGGCTAGTGGCTGGGCCAGACTAGTGGATACTTGGACCAATTTTAAAGCTCATTTGTCCCTGTAAAATGTATCCTGATTTTAAGCTGGTTTTATATTCCTTATAATCTTCCCAGATGATCTCATTATGTGGTACATGTTTAATAAGACATCCAGCCTTAACCCTTTATTCATTTGAATTCATTTATTTGTATAGCACTTTTAATAGTAGACATTGTCACAAAGCAGCTTTACAGAAGTCTGGATGTAGATTTTTTTTTTCCCCATAATGATCAAACCAGAGGCAACAGTGGCAAGAAAAAACTCCCTGACACAACATGAGGAAGAAACCTTAAGAGGAACCAGATTCAAGGGAACCTCGTCTGGATAACACCGGATAGTGCGATTATAAATCATTAGTAGAAGAGTAAAGTCAAACAGTATTAAGTGTTCAGGATGGTAAATATATGCATATTTTGAATGAGTCCTGGGATGAGCACAAGACAGAATTTATGATTACAGTAGCAGTTTTTGAGGTACAAGTCTATAGTATGAATGTGAGATTATCCACTGAAGCAAGGGATAGACTTGGACATGAACTGTTTTTGGGAAGTGCAAATCTTTTGGGTAACCATGTGAGACCATCCACGACAGCAGAAGGTGCAGAAAAGTTCCAAGAAGAAGTATTCACAATCCTATCCTGGATGCCGCTATTTAAAGTTGTAAATATTAAACATGTTCAATATTTACAACTCAACGCTGACTGCCTTGTGTGAAAACAAAATTTTGACTTCGAGACTAATAACTAACAACACCCAAGCTTAATGCTGTGTTCAACTTAATCCAGAATCGGGAATTCGGAACTACTGCATTTTTTACCTCTGTGCGTGGATGCCTCCATGGTCATCGTTTGTTTGTAAAAATCTAGAAAGCCAACTGTAATAATAACTGTAATTAGTGATGTTTTTCCCTCCTAAAAACAGCAAACCGTATAGTTAATGTTAAAGAAGTGCTACTTTGTTTACTGTTCGTGGTGTGAGCATCCAGCATGCTGATTAGACGTCACTTGCTGAACTCGGGTTTAAGGAGGAGACTGTGCTGAGTTTCCGAGTAGGACTTCCAAGTTGAGGGGGTGCTTTCTTTGTTTTTCCCTAGCCAGAGATGCAGCATAATTGTAATCTGCTAAATATGTTTTGGTTTGAAAAATTCCCAGGTACGGAGAGCCTGGATCATTTTTTCGGCTCTCATACAGTTGCGATCAAACTTATTCAACCCCCACTGCAAATCAGGTTTATTGTCAAAATTTACAGACTTTCAGCTGTTTGCAATGAACAAATCAAACAAAAGCAATTGAAATAGTTCAAAACAACGAATGCTTCAAGTGGTTTCCCCAAATTCAACTGAAAATGCAACTTATAATGACTTCTCCAGTTTCAAAATGATTCAACCCCCTGAATAGAATCAAGGGCTTCATTAGTTGCACCAGGTGTGCTTGAGCAGGAACACATGAAATACCTGAACTGGCTAGGGGCAGAAAATACATGAAATACCTGGACGGGGCATAAAGAGAAGCTATCAACGGCTGCAACCAGATTTCTGAGAAGGCAGGTTGTGAAAAACCCTCGAGTGACTGCAAAAGACCTGCAGCAGGACCTGGTGGCAACAGGCACTGAGGTTTCAGTGAGCAGACTTCTTAGAAGGAATTTGGATTTTCACTATTTGAATTTTTATATGTACTGTACATATTCAAAGGCAAAAAACCAACCCACATTAGACTCGGTTGTCTGTGGTGATAGCTCATTCATTTGTTAGCCTGTGAGTGTGTCGAACGCGAGCGGTTGTATTGGTGTCTGCCATCATACTACCGTGTAACATGAACATAGATGTGCTCGAAGGCATTATTAGGATTTTGGAGAATTGCACATCAGCTACTCAAGGTGTCTTTGCGTCTTATGCTTACCCAACAAAACCCTCTCTGTTGCGAGAATGTTTGTGTTATATTTACTTTCAATCTTAACTGCTAATGCTAGCTAAATGGCTATATAGCTAGACTAACTTAAGCTAATGTAGCCAAAGTTCTGAGAGGATAGCTAAGTCATATCCTTAAATGTTGTTAATCTTCACTGATAACCAATTAGCTACCATGATGTAACCAGAAAGGATTTCAGAGAGGATTTTACAGTAATATTTAAATCTTTAACTGCTAACTAGTTGGCTAACCTGGCACTATTTCAAAGAAAATATCTAGTCATTTTCGAGCTAGCTGGTATTAGCTAACCAGAACCAAAACTTCCAAAAGGATGCTTGTCATACGATGTGTCCATCTTCACTGCTAATGCGTGCAGTTTGCTAATGTGGAGGATTTCTGTTCATTTGCTCAAGTGCTTTTTAATCTTCGATGCTAATACTAGCCAACTAGCTTAAATGAGCTAACCTGACAGGATTTCAAAGTCGTCAACACACACGAAGGTAGTTCTACTGTTAATGCTAACTAGTTGGCTAACATAAGCTAACTTGATGGAATATTTCACGTAACCTGAGTTACAAAACTTGGCTTACTCGTATATTTTTGAAGCACGTGGGTAAAAGTGAAATCTTCAAATGAACCTGAATGAAAGCAGCCAGTTTTGAGCTTCATTGTTTGTGATATAAATGCACAGTGTAGCACTATTGCTAACGTTCTTTGTGTGTGATATGAAGGTATAGACTTGTTCATATGTAAATACATTTGAATGCAGTCATTAAAAATGAAATGTTGTTTTCAGACTATTTTGACAGCTGTAGTGTGTGTGCGTGTGTGTGTGTGTGTTCTTAACTTCAGGTGCACTGCAGGTATATGTAAGTGTGTGTGAATGTGGTCCTCCCCCCCGCGCTGTCCATGGTGTAGTCCAGTGTACTAAGCTTTGTTTTCTTTCTCAGTCCCTCCTTCCACTGTCTGATATAGCATATGTTTGCCAAGACAGATACCTTGGGGATGGAAGATTTCACTTGGAATCAATCATGATCGCCAATCCAGATGTCCCAGCTTACAGGTAAACCTCAGAGACCCTGCACAAAGAAATGATCACTGCATTTAATCTGTTCATTAAAGGAGGACTCCACCTTGAAACACATTAAATATGTTCATAGTAAAATATTAATGATGTGCTAAGCAATTCTGGTGCGAATTTGGTGGTTAGGGCTGTATTTTTGTTATTCCTGTAAGAAGTTAGACATGTGCTGTTCTGACATCGTGCGGGACGTTGCTAGTGCAGTTACAATGACATTTAATAGGAGAAAAAAAAAATTAATGATCTCAAACAACATAAGTTAGGATTCACTGTTAGCTACTTTTGTCAGCTTCGTTTTTCACCAATTTTCCAGCTATGTACAATGTCATATTAATGACAAATCCAATACAAAAGTAGTGGAGAGAACAAACATTGGAGTTCCAGAATGCAATGCAGCTAGAGCATTAGCGCTTAGTTACAGCACAGCTAGTTAGTGATCTATGAGATGACGAGCACAATGACATTAATATATTAGCATGAAAGTTGAAGCTCTGGAACTTTATCTGTTTGAGAAGAGTGTACAGATGAGGAGTTGAGAGAGATAGACAGACTAAAGGACAAAAGCGCTGCTTCATCAGTCTCTGTAAGTGCAGATGAAGCAAAGCCCATTGATACCACTTTCAGCAGGTACTCAAACTGCATTGTGGGTAATGTAGGAAACCGTTAACCAAAGTGAAAACAGACGAAAATATCGTTTAAATTTAGTAGTCAACTCAGAAGTTCTTACGAAATAAATCTTGGAAGATTATTATGCAGGATTTTTCTTTTAATGTCATGTATTCAGCCTTCTTCTATATGATGGCATCATAATGAATAGAGTGTTTTTTGCAGGTATGATCCCTACAGTAAGGTTTTCTCTCGGGAGTATTATGACCACGAGGCCATGCGTGCTAACAGACTGCAGGCCATAGAGACAGCGCGCTCAGCCCAGAGGTGGGGTCTGATTCTGGGCACGCTTGGTCGCCAAGGCAATCCCAAAATCTTAGAGGTGAGCAATTAAACTTTGATAAAAGTACCGTCCCTGATGAAAGTATTGAAACGGCAAGGCCACTTCTTTTGTTTTTGCTATTCACTGAAGACATTTGGGTTTGAGATCAAAAGATGAATATGAGACGATAGATCAGAATTTCCACTTTCTTTTCCTCATATCTACATCTAGATGTGTTAAACAACTTATACCATGGCACCTTTGGTGACAGACCACCCAAATTTTAGGTGAGCAAAAGTATAGGAACAGTTTTAAAGTAAACACTTACTATGTGGTTGCATATCCCTAATCTGCATCTGGCAGCCCACTGACATCACCAAACTTCTTCTGCATTCTTCTTCTGTGATGCTTTTCCAGGCTTGTCTGTTGTCTTCTGTTTTCACAGCTTCTTTCAGTTGTTGTTTGTTTTTTTTGTTTTTTGGGGGACCTGAAGACCTTGTCTTCAGGTCTGGTGATTGACTTGGCCAGTCGAAAACCTTCCACTTTTTCCCCTTGATAAAGTCCTTTGTTGTGTTGGCATTGTGTTTTGGATCATTGTCTTGCTGCACGATGAAGTTCCTCCCAATCGGAGGAATTGTTTTCTTCCTCCAATCATATTTCTCTGTAAATTGGCAGACAGAATGTTACTGTAAACTTCTGAATTTATTCTGCTGCTACCATAATGAGTTCCATCATCAATAAAGATTAGTGAGCCTGTTCCAGAAGCAGCCATGCAAGCCCAAGCCGTGACACTACCTCTACCATATGCTTGACCAGTGAGCTCATATGTTTTGGATTATGAGCAGATCCTTTCTTTCTCCACACATTGGCCTTTCCATCACTTTGCTAGAGGTTAATCTTGGTTCCAGAACTTTTGTGGCTCATCTCTGTATTTCTTTGTGAATTCATATCTGACCTTCCGATTCTTACTGTTGATAAGTGGATTGCGTCTTGTGGTATGGCCTCTATATTTCTGCTCTCAAAGTCTTCCTCAAACGGTGGATTGTGATACCTTCACCCCTGCCTTGTGACTGTTATTTTGGGGGTTTTCTTCACAGCTCTCACAATGTTTCTGTCATCAACTGCTATTGTTTTCCTTGGCTGACCTGTTCTATGTCTGGTTGTTAGTACACCAGTGGTTTCTTTCTTTTTCAGGACATTACAAATTGTTATGTTTGCTATGCCCAATGCTTTTGCAATGGCTCTGATTGATTTTCCCTATTTTTTCAGCTTCAAAATGGCTTGTTTTTCTCCCATAGACAGCTCTTTGGTCTTCTTGTTGATTTATCTTTTTTAACAACAAATGCAGTCTTCACAGGCAAAATCCAGACCTTGAACCAAGAGTAGACATTCAGAGCTGTTAATTGTTTAAACTGTCAGTCTAACAGGGCACACCTGGGCAACAAGAAACACAAGGCAGTCACGTGTTCCAATATTTTTGATCACTTGAAAATTGGGTGGGTTCAAACAAAAGGTGCCATGGTCTAGTGTGTTTAACACATCTCGATGTAAATGACAAAATGAAAGCTGAAATTCGGATCTGTCGTCTCATTCATCTTTTGATCTCGAACCCAAATGTCCTCAATATATAGCCAAAAAAATAATAATTGGCCTTGCTATTCCAATACTTTCAGAGGGGACTGTATATATTCTACCAAATTTCAGATTTCCCTTTAATAAATACTTAAAACTTAATACAGATACCTCCATGCACATATACACATTCTATTCCTTTTGCTGTAGTGGAATGTGCGTGGGGTCTTAATCAGTACTCAGGATTGGGAGGGGTCTTTTTCAACACCCCATTGCTCCCTTTGCCTCTTTTGATCTGCTCATTTTTGTTTTTCTCTCTTGTATTGTGTTTGACTTTGTTTTCACTGATCCTGTCTTAATTGGTATGCATAGGCGAAGGGAGAGAGAGAGACTCAAGGATCTTTCCAACATCTCCGATTTTGCTGTCAAATGAGATTTTTAAGCCAACATGAATTTCTCTCTGATTCTCATAACACTGTGTCTCCCAAATGAGATCTATACAAATACCAATCTCAGACAAATAGACATTCAGATGGATATTCTGATGGAATAGATCTGTAGCCATTGTCTGTTTGTGTCTGAGAGAGCAAGGCATTAGTTACTGTCAGCCTTCAGCTGTCAAACTGTCACATGTGTAAAGAGAGTTGAACTTGAAAAATTGGAACTAGAGGTGATTAGATACTTATTATTAAAAATAAGTCTAGTCAACTGTACAGCACCTTTTATTATTAGAAATGACTCAAAGCAGCTTCATGAAGGAGTAAAAACAGGAAAAAAAATGTGATATCAGTTATAGTATTTCTATAATTGCTGATCTCCTGGGATTTTCACGCACAACAGTCTGTAGAGTTTACTCAGAATGGTGCAATAAAGAAAAAACATCAAGTGAGCGGCAGTTCTGCAGACAGAACAGACTGGTTTGAGCTGACAGAAAGGCTATAGTAACTCAGATAACCACTGTGTACAACTGTGGTGGGCAGAAAAGTATCTCAGAATGCACATCACGTTGGAGGCATGAGGCAGATGGGCCAGTTTTGCTGTGTTTTGTTGTGGGTCATTGTCATGTTGGAAGGTAAAGCTTCTTCCCATTGACAACTTTCTGGCAGAGGGCAGCAGACTTTCCTCAAGAATTTGATGGAATTTACCCCATCCATTTTCCTTCTATCCTGACAAGTGCTCCAGTCCCTGCTGCAGAGAGACACCCCCATAACAGGATATTACCACCTCCATGCTTTACTGTAGGAATGGTGTCATTTGGATGGTGAGCTGTATTGGATTTCCGCCAGATATATCGTTTGGTGTTGAGGCCAAATAATTCAATTTTAGTCTCATCTGACCATAAAACCTTTTTCCATGCGGCCTCAGAATCTTCAAGGTACATTTTGGCAAAGCTCAGTCATGGGTGGCTTTTTTCTTGCAACCCTCCCATACAAGCCACATTTGTGGAGAATTTGTGATATTGTTGTCACATGCACACAATGACCACTCTTTGTCATAAATTCCTGCAACTGCTTCAGAGTTGCTATACTCTGACCAGTTTCCTCCTGGCTCTTTCATCCAGTTTGGAGCAATGTCCTGATCCAGGGAGGGTCTGTGTTGAACCAAATACCTTCCACTTCTTAATAATAGACTTCACTGTGCTTCTAGGCATTGATAAAGCCTTTGCATTTTTTTTGTATCCATCTCCTGACTTGTGCCTGTCCACAACTTTATCCCGGAGATCTTTTCAAGTTCAAGTGGTTTTATTGTCATTTCAACCATATACAGCTGGTACAGTACACAGTGAAACGAAACAGCGTTCCTCCAGGACCATGGTGCTACATAAAACAACACACTAGACCACATGAGACGATACAGAACTAACACGACAGACACAAGACACAAGACAGTACAGTAACTCCTAAAACAAGACAATGGACACAGTTAGTAACTGTCGCGCCAACCAGTACACAATTCTAGTGTGAAAGTGTCAAGTATACAGGTAGTGAAAAATATACTGCAGAAGAATAACAATATAATTAAAAGATGCCATGAATCTAAACATAACATACTATGAAATAGTATTCAGCAGATTAGCTTATACCATATATGGACATAGCAGTTATTGCGGTAGCAGCCAGGTAAAAGTGTATGATAGTAACAAGAATTTAAACATAATATAACATAATATAAATTTGACAGTGCCTTGCCACCCATAGTTGATTGTTTGCTTCAGTTGCACTACCAAGGGCTGAAAAATGCTCCAGGAAAGCTCTTTTCATGCTGAGCTAATCAAAATGACCACTGCTAAGCACAGTTGAAAGTCAAATGGCTTTGTGTGCCATTGAGAAGGTGATTAGCTACACCTTATTGAGTTTACAAGTCATTTTTAGGAGGGGGGTGATCCTTTTTCTAACTCAGTGATTGTTTTTTAATTTAAAAAAAAAAAAATTCTGATATGTTGGTGTTATATCTTTCACTTGGATGTTATAAGTTGCACTGAGTAAATACAGCTGGATAAATCAAAAACTGTGTCCATCTGTGTCCATCTGTGTCCATCTGTGTATATATATATATATATATATATATATATACGTGTGTGTGTGTCTGTGTGTGTGTGTGTGTGTGTGTGTGTATGTATGTATATAGTGAATCTGGGACTAATAACAGTTTAGAAAAACAAGAGTCCAACCAATCTGAGTTTTTCTTAATTCTTGGAATACAGAACAAGCCAGGGCCATGAGAGTATAAATTGTGTGGAAGACAGTGCTCAGCAAGTAAGACCGATAATATGGAGCCAGGTCTTGCAATGATTTATAAGTCAGTAATAGTAATTTGTAATCAGTGCCAAATTTACTTGGAAGCAAATGTAAGTCAGATATAGGTGATTTGGCTGAATTTCCTGGGTCTGGCAGCAGCACTATGAGCCAGCAGGTGAGGAGACGCTGTAATGCTGGAACAAGTCACTGTTCTAAGTATATATCAGTCATTACTTTCATGCTAAGTTAAATAAAGATGTGTTTGCTCTAAACTCCACCTGCTAAAATCTGTTCATTTACTCAGTAAAGAAGAGAGTGAAATATACTGCATTTATTTATTTGTTGTTTGTTGAGCTTTGGGGCTTTGAAGCTGTTAACAGCTAATGTTCACTCTTGCGATGTTCTTCACTAGAAATACATATAGCCCAAAGGGTTTGGAGCTGTGTGTAATGTTCTCCTGCTCAAGAGATATGTATTCATATTGCTTGCATGAAGTGTAATGTAGTAAGGAGGATGGGTGAGCAAGAGAAGACATTGGAATTGTTATACATGCACACTAGAAAGTCTTGGGAAAGCCCTTTACTTAAAATGACATTGAGATGCATATATTGTCAATGTGGTGCAGAACTGAATGCTTCTCTCTGCATTGGGCATTCCAGGGGAACATGGGTTTGTAATTGTAACACACATACACCAAATGAGGAACACTAAAATGCCTAATAAATCTTTGCAGTATGAGAAAATAAAGTAAGTCACAGTGTGGGAAAATAAAGCAGACATTACAGACAACAATGTCTAAATGTAACTGGTTATAAAGTAATAATGATATTTTGTCAAATCATTTATGCCTATATTGCAGCACGGTATGTAATGGCCCAGTTCTCAAGTTTAAATGAGCTTCAGTACATAAGTTTGTTTTTGATTTTCTGTCTGGTTTGAGGTGTTTGATGTCTGGCAGCAGGATGAGTCCTGCCCAAGGTAGCAGTGTGGCCATTTTTTTTATATGGAAAGCTAGACAGCCCCGGGTCATCTGGTATTTTGCTGTGATGAATAAATTTATAGTCTTATTTCTTTTTTCCACCTGTATTAACCCCACATTCCCTCTGTATTTTTCTCTCTCCCACTCTCTTTCTCCTCTCTCTCTCTCACTTACTCTCTCTCTCTCATATTTCCTCTGTCTAGCATTTGGAGGAGAAGCTGAAGGCACTTGGCAGGTCATTCACCAGGGTGCTCCTTTCGGAGATCTTCCCAAGCAAGCTGGCGCTGATGGCAGATGTTGACACGTGAGTCTCATGCCATCTTCATGCAGAGTCACGTTCTTATTTTTGCGCAATTATAAATCAGCTCATCCCCCTTCAAAAGATGCAGCCTTCCCCAAAACACAGGGTGCATTAATCTCAGCTTTAGTACCCCCTTGGGACAAGCACAGAAAGAATAGAGGAGGGCTTAATTTGACAGCCAGGGAAGATAACATTTGTGATGGCATGGCAACTTTGTTTCATAACTAACCATTGTTCTTTTACCTAGAGGGTACTGTGACTGTCATTTAAGATGTCAGTTTAATTACTACTAGCCCTGGAGTTTTTCTCTTTAGCAGCTTGTGTTATTGCGATGGGCAATGTCATGCATATTGCATGTTCGGATACACACCCACACTCAACATTATTCATTAAGTCACATGTCGCATCAAACCACACACACCAGATTTATTTCCTACCCAATACACAGCACAATGGTGTGTATGTTATGTGCACTGCAGCCCTGAAAGTAAAGGTTTCTATGCAAACTGGAAAGGTTTCCTATCTCTGTTGCATGAGCCTGGATTGAACAAGGAGAACCACTACCCTCTGCTCATGCTGGCATACAAGAGGGGCCCAGATGGAGGGATACAATGAAGCTGTACCAAAGTTAAGTCCTGGAAGCTGTAACGAAGTTAAAGCGAGTGGATTTGGCCTTCTGCCTCCCTCGTGACTCTCTTACGCCTCTGGGAGCGATGCTGCATACCTAATCCCAGCAGGGCGTAACAGATAGAAGCTCACTCTCCAGCCTGCTTTCACTTTTCCCCTGCCAAGTGCCACCAGCATCAGAAGCACATCATTTGGTGTGTTACATGGCTTCTGGTTTTAGCCTCAATTTGAACGATAATGCAGCGGTGACGTGGAGTTAACCGGTTGACTCGCCTACAGAAGGCTGAATAGCATAATCTCCACAGGAGCTGAGTCTGATCCGTGCCCCCGGGTATGGATTCTACACAGTACCAGACTGTGCAAGAGAAAGAACAGAGATGGAGGTAGAGTATGAAGCCCATACAGCCCATGTGAACGCATACTTGCAACGTTAGCAAATAGTTCTTAATCACAACGCTTTCATGCGGTGAGCTGTTGTTCACACTATTCGCCCCCATGGTTATTTTAATTGCATTCTTTTCATTCTAAAGCACTACAGTGAAAGCGATAATGGCAGTTATTCTTCAAATTTTGAATACTCACGTCACAGAGTTCTCTTTCCCTTTTTTGATCTGTGATTCATAACTATTTTGAATGCATTGCACTTCAAATTTGCATCTCAACATAAATCAGACCCCCATGAAGTTCTTATTCACCTGCTCTGCTATACGCCTGCCCATTTACCGCAGCTCTGCAAGTTAAACTGTGAGCAGAGGGTGAAGTGGCTAATTAAAATGTATTATTTCCTAGGAAAGTGAGGAGCGAGGCAAAATCCCAGGCCTTCCTGGTGCAGGGAAGCCCTCCCCTTTTCGGTGCTAATCACATCTCTTTCCACTTCTCACACTCCCTCCCTCCATTAGACTCTTTCATCGGGGAGCCCGTCTCTCATTGTGGTGGTGGGTGTAATGATGATCTGAAGAGGTCTCTCATCATGGCCGTATTCAGTGGGAGCCAAACCAAGGCGTCATTACACCGCTTTGACCTGTCATCAGCTCAGCATTTGGTGTTGAAGGGAGTGTACGATTCCTCCTACACACCTCCTAGAGCCTGGTGTGTAGTGTGTGTTCTTCTGCACGCCTTTCCCGCCTGCGGGCAAAGGGACAGCTGATGCTGCATTTGAAAGTCCTGAAAATTAATTACCGTGGTAAACTTCGACACCCATGTTTGCAGCACCTCACACAGACCAAGCTAATATTAGCACTTAACACTGCTCACACTTTTTTTTTTTTTGCTCCAAGTAGCCTGTTTCAATCCACAAGGCTCTCCAGAGGTACCCTTCCTCCACCCCTCCTCCTTCTCCTCCTCCATTTCTTCTCAGCCTGCAGGCTTGTGGGATCAGGAGCTGTGTACACCCACACACCTTCACTTTCAAATCATCCCTTCCAGCTTACAGTGGCCTCCGCTAGAGACGTTCTCACGGTGAAACAATGAGAAAGACTCAGAGCCCAGTTTCAGTATGTGCTAGTCGTCTAACGTGAATAATGATGCTGGTTCTGAGACATTCAGCTCAGCGTATCAGTTTTACTGATGGGAGGAGGATTTAGCTTGTTCTTTCATTCAATAAGTGCTTAGCTGGTCGTTTGAAAAAAGGTGGAAGCAGTGCTAGGGAGCATTTTAGTTGAAGCCCCTTATCAATTCTGCAGTTCAAATCAAAACCATATAAGACTCAAAGCAAGTGGGAGTGTGGGAGAGAGAGGATGTCAAGATGTCAACTTGCCCACATTTCACAAGTTGAACTTTTGTACACCTCCAGATTACGTTGTGTAATGCGGAACAAAATGTTTTTCTTTCAGAGCTGTTTTTTTTCCTTGCATGTGACCAGTTTGTTTTTGTCCTAATGTTTTAGGACTGTTGGGCTTCCACCTCCCAAAAACATGCCAATAAGTGGAAAATAAATGGCCCCTAGGTATGAATGTATATGAATGGTGCCCTCCAATGGACTGGCATCCCATCCAAGGTGTATTCCTGCCTTACAGCCGGTGTTTCTGGGATCGGCTCTAGATCCACCACAAGCCTGGTCAGGATAAAGCATTTACTAAAAGTGAGTGAGTGAAGTGGAAGATTGGAAAAAGGCCAGGCGACGTTTTTCCAATCTTCAACTGTCTCAGTTTCAGTGAGTCTGTGTCTACTGTTGCCCCAGTTTCCTGTTCTTGGTTGATGGGAGTGGAACTGGATGTAGTCTTTTTCTGTTGTAGTCTATCGGCCCCAAGGTTCAACTTAAGCATTCTGAGAAGCTTTTCTGGTCATCTCGGTTGTAAAGCGTGGTTAATTGACTACTGTAGCCTTCCTGTCAGCTCGAACCAGTCTGGCCATTCTCCTCTGACGTCTCTCAACAACAAGGCATTTCTGCTGCAGAACTGCCGCTCACTGGATGTTTTTTGTTTTTCACACCATTCTGTGTAAACTCTGGAGACTGTGTGAAAATCCCAGGAGATCAGCAGGTTCTGAAATACTCAGACCAGCCTGTCTGACACCAACAGCCATGCCATGGTCAAAATCACTGAGATCACATTTGATGTTTGATGTGAACATTAACTGAAGCTCTTGACCTGTATCTTAATGATATGATGTCTACATGATTGGCAGACTGGATAATTGCATGAAGGGTGTTCCTATTAAAGTGGCCAGTGAGTGTACATCAGCAGTGTTTAGACTTTTCGCAGCCAGGGACCCTTTTAACTGTAAAAATAAACACATTGTTGTATGAACATATTCAAAGTTTTTAAATATTAGGCTCTTTTATTCAAATGTGCACGATGATAATTTGGTTATTTATTAGAGACATACAGCTTTTTATTCTTGAACTTTCCATTCACAGAACACATTAGGTCCATGTTGACTTTATTTATAGGCTTGCCTGTTTTTGAGTTATTGAGATTTGGAATAAACCCATTCAGCTAACCCGTCAAGCAGGCTATTAACTATAGAACCTAAATAATAAATATAACTTTGATAACTGGAGTTGTGATTTCTTTCACTTCTATCACAAAATTTTCAAAAACATACAGATCCCCTGGATATGCATCACAAACCACTAGGGGGTCCCTGGACCCCACTTTGAGAACCACTGATCGATATGACCTCTCCCTCACCACCTCCTCTCCTTTCATGCTTTTTCCCCACTCTATTTTCCTGATTTCTTTTTTTCCCCTTCTCTCCACTTTGCCTACTGTGTGCGCTAGCTCTATATAGACAAGACTATGCTAGCATATTTATTCTGGCTCACCTTTCCTCTGCCTCCTTTCCCCTCTTCCCCTCTCTGTTTCTCATGTTGCGTCCCTTTGTACTGCCTAATAAAGACGCAGCAGCTCAAAGCAAACATCTCTGCTCCTTAGGGTTGTGCAAATGTACTTTCATATTTACAACAGGGGATTCTGAGCTGCACACCAACGCAGTACTTTTGCACCAGAGCATCGAGTTGTGCTCTCCTGTTTTAATCATGTTCATTCTCTTTCTCACCCTGTTCCTCTTTGCAGATGGGTTCAGATCGCATGTCCCCGTCTGTCAATCGATTGGGGCACGGCATTCTCCAAGCCCCTGCTGTCTCCATATGAGGTACACGCATCTTACATTCACCACCTTTCACTATTGAAGCAGAGAGAGGAGATCTCATTACACCTGCCACCTGGACCTCACTCGGCACAGCATCTCAGAAGTTATTTATGCTTTGAATAAGTCAGAATTCCACTTTCCCAAGGGGAAAATTGGATTGCCTTGTTAGTTTATATGCATGAGTACCCTGTGATTAAAAAGCATGCCTGTGTCTGACTGTCAGTGCTCTGGTTAAGATTTCCAGGAAGGGTTCAGTTTAGTGTGACCCCTGATCCTCCCTGTGCTAACCTTTTTGGATTTAATAAGGATACCAGGGCTGTAATTAGTGTTGCGCATGATTAGTCTACTAATCGACTACCTGTTATGTAAACACCTAACTGGTTATTGAAATACTGCTAAAAATTCATAAAATTGAGGGTTTTTTTTCTTATCTGCCACAAAATAATGGACATCTAGCATCTTTTCAGTTGAAATGTGAGTTCATGGCACCGTTACCTTATTTTTATTTCATGAGGCTTCTATTGAGCACAAGATACAGTGAGATTGTTGTCCAGCAATAATGATGCAGAGCTATTCATATGCAGCCGAAGGTGCCATAACTTTAATCTTGGTGGAAGTAGATAGAATGTTGTTCGCATTCTTTTGTCAAAAATACAAAATCACACTACATGATTTGTCATCCACAAATCCCAAAGTGTGATCTATCATCTATCACATTTATTGCATACGTACTCCAATGCCATTGCGCTGTATCCTGTATACTGAGCATATATGGTGAATATGCAGGAATTCTGGTTTTGGGTTTTAAAACCCGTAACCATGAAGCCGATTTGAGGGTGTGGTTTTTTTTTGTTTGTTTGTTTGTTTACAGTTCCTGTAAAATGAACATTTTAATCAAAAGTAAATAATCAAAGTAAATGAAAATGAGTCTGATACATTCATGAAAGTTCACGAAAAACATTCTCGTGAAATTCAACACAATTTTCACCTTTCATGGTTTATGCAATGCAAAGGCTAATATCAGCTCATAATTACAGTCTTATTAATATTTGACTTCATTTAGACTCTAGGTTTATTCAGTTGGACTTCAGGTTTTTGCCACTTAACCCGAAAAGACAATGATGTGCTTAAGTAAAGTAAATCTCATTTCAGGACACCTGTGTGTATGTTTACACTCGCATATCAATTGATCTATCCTGCATATTTCTTGTTGTATATCTGGAGAGCAGGACCAAGTGTTCAGAGATTGGAAAGGTTCTGCGCTTCGCTATGGTACTGTAGCGCCTCTCGCTGGCCAGCTGAATGCACACTCTCCTTTTCTCTCACCCTCAGATATATTCATTTGCTTTCCTCCTGTCTCTCATTCTAATCAGATGTGATAAGTGCGCTAGTACATTCTGATTTATTCCATGACTAATCTGGCCCTGGCTGCCACGAGGCTCACCCTGGAGCGAGTGTTTTACAGATCAAGCCTCAATAAAGCCTTGTCACTCCACCGCTTTCAGCTGCCATCTAGAATATTACTGTTCAACCCCTGGGCTGTGTGATGAGCTCTTCTGTGGTCACGTGACTTTGTGACTGAAACGTTCCTGTATTTCAAGTAGCACTAGAACAAAGCTTTTCCCGATTTGATTTGCTCCCATTTTCTCTTCCTTTTTCCTTAAAACATATGCAAGGCTGACGTGGTGTGCGCTGGTGTAGCAGTGAATATGGTACCGGACCAATTCAAATGAGAACACCCCATAATAAAGACCCTCAATTTCCATGACAGCTTGGTCTGTGTTAAATTTAGAGCACAGCAAATGGAGTATATAAGACAAGTCTGCTCTACTCCAGGCCTGCATCTTAGCGGTTTTGCTCTTTATTTTTTTATTCCTCCCATGTGTCTACTTTCGCTATTGCAAGGAAGCAGATGGGAGAGAGAGAGAGAGAGAAAGAAAGAAGGGAGCCAGTGGTTATTTTCAGTGCATCTCATGTTATATTTATAGTCAATAAGACACAGTTGTCAGCATTGGGATTAGCAGAAACAACTAGCACACAGCAGTCAGGAAGCCACGGACTAGGGCATGAGATGGAGAGGCAGAGCGGGAGAATGATTTAAAAAAACAGCATAAGGGGAAAACATGGCAAGGTTGGGTTTATCAAGAGCTCAAACAAAGCGAGAGGATGGATGGATGGGGCTGAATGCAATAGCAGGGCGTGTGTGTTTTACTGGGGAGGCAATGAGAAAAATCCATCAAATCCTGATTTATTATTTGTAGCCGTGAGACACGACTCCGCTAACAGACTCAGCATGAGGATTTAAAACTTCCATTATAGAGTATAATGCTGTGTTTGAGTGTGCCCTTATTTTGAGTGGATACAGAGGAATGAATATCACGTTAAGGATTGATGAATGCCTTCTGCATGCGCGCCGATTTATTGAGCAGAATTTGTTTATGAGGTAATATTGTAAGAGTCCTCAGGACAACAGTTCATAACCAGAATGTGCCATACTTTCTGTGCTATTAGAGCAGTACGTTCGAGAATATTTCATCCATGAGGCAGGCTGACATGCCCACGAGCCCAGAAAAACATGTATTGATTTTTTTTCTCTCTCTCTTCAGTGTTGAAACTACTCTTAGGGGCTTTCTTCTCTGATTTTAGTGTTGGAAGAATCTATGAATGTTCTTGGCTTGCATCTAAATCCCCAATCATGAGTCACAGCAACTGGCAGATCCATTTTGAGCAGCTCAACTGCAAATAGATGCTTTGAAATAACAATAAAGGCACCAATAAAACATGCAGAGTTCGATCAGGGCGACTTTAACTGCTTCATAAATCCCTATTGGAGCTTTATGGGATTGAATGCATATTTTCGCATGCAGTTTTTTGAGCCTCAGTCTTATTAATCAGGAATTTATGCACAGTATATCATTTAATATTTCTTGATAATAGGCATATGGTTTGTTTTGTGTGGAATATTTCAAATCGACTGTTATCAAAGAAGCAAGTGAAACTGGAGCAGTTGGAAGAAGCCATTTTATAAATGATTAAAAGACACTCTCTTGCTTTGGTTTACTCTTTAGGCGGCTGTAGCTCTGCAGCAGACAGGATGGCGGGAGGTGTATCCCATGGACTTCTACTCCAATCAGAGCCTGGGGCCTTGGACCCCTAAGCACCCAGACAACCAACCCCAACGGCCGACACGCAAACAGCAGGTGTGTGTGTGTGTGTGTGTGTGTGTTTTAGGGCCCCACGTATACGTGTTTTTGTTTGCGTGAGTAGAGTGGAATTTATTTAGAATGATTGACTCACATGTAGTTCCATGGCTGTAGTTCCAAAAGTCAGATGGTGTTTAGAGAACACCGGACAAAGAAATAACGGCACACACTGCCATACTGGCCTCAACTAGAGAAGAGATCGAGGTGAAATAGGATAACGATCACTGAAATGAGTGGTTCTTAACTCCAGTCCTTGGCACAGATTGACGTTTTGCTTACTCCTGACATTCCTGATCCAACTGATCAGCTCACTATTAACATCTGAATGAGCTGAGCTAAGTGTAATGAGTGTAAGGAGACTGTCAAACTGTGCAGGGCAGGGGTTCTGTGGACTGGAGTTAAGAACCCTTGTTCTATATAATAAAATATGAAAAGCTGACAATGACTACATTTACATGCACATCAAATTCTGTTTAAGGTCTATATTCGGGTTGCAGCCATATTCCGAATACGATGTTTATATGCGTACAGACATCAGAATATTCCTGTATACATGGTTGTTGTAAGTATGCCTGAGATGCCATTCCTAAAGACCTAGCCTACAGTTAAGCATCTGTTAGCACCCACAATTCCTTGCAGACCGAGCGTGTGCATATATCTCCTTTCGGTGGATTTTCTGAATAAGGTGTTTACATGCAACACATTTCAGATTAAAACAGGCATATTCCAGGGGTGGGAATCGGAATAATCTGAATTGGACAATTGGATTGCAGTGTTTACATGATTTAATACTAATTAGAAGATTACGAAATTCCTTTTAATATCAAAATATTGGTGTGCATGTAAACATAGTCATTGATATCACAATTTATTAAACATCATGATGCACTTCTGAGTATTTGTGGCTACTCTAAATGTCAGTGTTTTTATATCACTATTCTTGCATACCAGAGCCCATACTTGATTGGTACAAAGATTTGATTTTAGTGTCCAGTCATTTCATATTCCCTTTTGCCCCCATTATTTACTTAAAATTTGTTGGAAAAAAATTGTAACAAATTTTTCATAATGTAGCTCCTCTGTATTTATTATGTATCATAAAAATATCTTGTTATTATATCATATGATATTTCTGCTCTCATACCCTGTTACGAAGGTAATATTTCACCTGTCAAGGTAGAATCGTGTTGAATATATTTACAGATACAATTATCGAACAATGAATGTCGGCATAATTGTCTGCTGTATTATGTTCAGCCATCACATAAATCCATAATGAGCAGATAAAAATAAAGCGTAAGCGCCTCCTGTTGTTTTCTCTCCTCTCCTCCAGAAGGCAGACTCACACTGTGAACGCACTGTCCCCTGTGGCTGCCAGCACGAATGAACGGCACACTCACACAGCAGCAGCCAATCAGTGCGCAGCCTTACCGTCTGCAGGAGACAGCCAATCGCAGGCCTGCGTGCATCTCTGTTGTCAGAGCAGAGGGGATGTTGGCGCACACAAAGCACTACATCAAATCCGCCCCTCTCATAATATAGCAAGAGAGTGGTTCTGTGTGCCGGGGTGAGAGAGAGAAAGAGTGAGAGAAAGAGAGAGAGAAATGACCCTGAGAGCACATTGTTTGTTTCATACTGCAGCATGTGGGTGGCTCGTTAAATGCAATATTCTTGTCTCTGTCCTAGAAAGATCCTGCCAGACACTTTGCATTGTTGACCTTCATGCTTTTGATTGAAAGCAAAATTGAAATGCTCTGAGAAAAACAATACACTTTTCCCTTTTAGCCGTCATCGTGAGGTTCTGTGAGACAAATTGCAGAACATGTCAAACTTGGAACATGTTGCATTATGTGTTTTACCAAACACAATATTTAATGCACAAAGCCAAATTAAATATTATAACTGCTAAACATTTTCCTGAGTAGGCGTAACTGCAGAATAACACAAGACAATGCAGCATCTCTTATCTGGATGTCAGAATGCAGCATTCTGTGACTGGAGTCCATGTCTAGACTTTTTATGTGCTAAAATAGCTGACTGTTAAACATTACTGAAGGTCCCCTACATTTATTCAGTAACTTCAGTAACTACTTTATCATATCCAGGGTCACAGTGGATCTGGAGCCTATCCCAGAAATCACTGGATGGGATGCCTTTTTCAGCTGAGTGCAAAAGTTTGCATACCCTTTCTTTCAAATGATGAAATCAAGAAAGACATTTGGTACAAGTTTTACAGATATTCATTCATTATGGTTTCACAGGGAAAAACAAATTAAGCATTTGGTAAATGTTAAAAGGATTGTTAATTATAATTTAAATAGCTCTACTCACATGCATGTAATTTGACACATTATACTTGTATTATCTTTCAATAATAGTTTTTCTACATGCAAAGCCTCTTGTGTCTTATCCCTGTGTTGAAAATGAACAAAAAGCAAAAAACATATTAATAATAAAAGATTTCATCTTTTAACACATTCAACTTGTTCTGTTTTCTTGCCTAAGGAAGGTTGTTTTGCTGGACAATCAATATGATATTTACAAATGTGATATAAATGTTGACTTTCATTCTACATGCCTCTAAGGACCTTTCACATCTCCTGCTGTTTGGATTTTTGTAAATGCCTCTGGCATTGTTTTTTTCCCCCAGTTACTTTTATTCCACTCTTTGGTGCTCTCTTTGTCTATTAATATATTTATTCATTTCTAAGTGACTGTTTTCACTGTTGGTAATGGTATCCCTAAACACTTTAATATCTCTTTATATTCCTAATATTTTCTGGTTTTAGGTCTTCTGAAAGCTTTCTGATCGTTAACCTACAGTGATGCTTGAAGGTTTATGAACCCTTTAGAATTTTCTATATTTCTGCATAAATAAGACCCAAAACATCATCAGAACAACATCAAACAACATCAATTAAATGAATGAGACAAACTATTGTACTTGGTCATTTATTTATTAAAGAAAATGATCCAATATTACATATCTGTGAGTGTGTGCACAGTGCAACCTACTGTAAGGCAAATTGAACAGATCCTTCTGAGAAAACGTAAATAAAACCACAGTATTAAATGAGATCTGTGTGTTACAGTGAAATGTGTTGTGCAGTGTATATTGTACAAGTTAATAAGTCACTCAGACCATCAATGGAAATAGATTTAGGCAATGATTTTCATGCTGTAACTTCATTTATTCATCTTCAATTACTGTTTTATCCAGAACAGGGTCGCAGTGGATTTGGAGGCTATTCGGGGAACGCGAGACACAAGACGCATAATAATAATAATAATAATACTGCTAATACAACTAGTATTACCACTACTACTACTAATAATAATAATAATAATAATCATCATCATCATCGTAATCATCATAATCATCATCATAATAAAAAATCTTCAGTAACTGATGTATCCTGGTCAAGGCCACAGCCTATCCCAGGGACACGAGGTGTAAGGTGGGTAAAAACCCTGGATGGGATGTCAGTCCTTCACAGGGCACTGTGCACACGCATATACACACTTATTATTATACCAGCATGTACAAGAAATCATAAGAATAGTATAAAATGTTATAAAATCAAAATAGGAATGTAGACACTGGTGATATGCGGGTCCAAGCACTTTTTCACAAATATCACCTCCATTGGCCAATTCCTGCAAAAATTGCTTTGGAATTTTAAAAAAAAGAAAAAAAAAAAAGATTTTTTTTTATTTCTAGGGGTGTGTCTCAACCAGCTCCCTAGTTCAGTAGTTAGGGCACTGATCAGGGAGTTGGCCATTTTAAGGGCTGTCTCAAATGCAAAATCCTTCCAGTGCACTGGAATGTTCGCTCCCTAAAAAATCCCACAGTGCTCCACAAAACCCAGGGAGCAACACTGCTCACTTTCCCTTACTGGAAATGAGGTCATTTTTTCTGAAGCCCCCCAGCTCAAAAAAAAAAAAAAAAAAAAAATGGGGGACAAACTTTCAGCCAACTACCGGCTACAAATGTAAGCTTGTTATCGTTGTTGTTGTAGCTCTCAAATGATTACTTACATTAGCGTAAATAACGTAATAAATAAATAAAATAACTTTGACGTTCTATATACGGTTTGAGTCTAACGACTTTTATGTGTTTAATGATTTTTAAAAAAATAATAAATGTACTAGCTTGCCTTTGACCCTGCTTGACATATTATGACAGAAATAGATGTGATTAAGCTAACAAATTTATATGGCATATAAAACTTAAATATTTTTATGTTTTTAATTTTTGGTGACGTTTTACAATGCAAGTACGTAGTCATGTTGCCAGAAATTCAGTTATCAGTGTCCCAATGTGTAGTGAGCCAGGGTCTTTACCAGTGTCCGAACTCGTGTACATGATATACTGATTCACTACCTACTGAACTAGGGGGCTGGTTGAAACCCTAGGCCTTAGGGTTCTTGGCCTAAAATGTACAATGCTGCACCATTGCTATGTACCATTAGGCTGATTCGGGCCATCTTGCTTACCTGAGTAGCTGGAGGGAGTATTACCAATTGACCAAATTTCTTTATGACTTACGGTTTGGTCTGCATGATTCTTTTTTAGGGGAGAAGAATAACAATAAGGAAAATTAGCAAAAACACTGTACTAATTTGGCGCTTGGACCTCTTAATAGTATAATAGAAAAATAATTAGTAAGTACAATTACTGAAATAGAACAGATGATAGAGAAGTAGTAAGAAAAATGATATGATCTTGCAATATGATAAAAGACAATATGACACAGCTAAGTGGCAAGAGTGAATACAGAGATATATTGCCCTTTCTAAATAAGAAATTGGCTGGTTCACACCCAGATAAAGAAGCATTGTCTAGTCCACCTGTGGTATTTCTGTGGTATTTATTCTGTCAGTATATCGTATCTATGAAACCTTTTGCATGTTTTTATAGTGCACATGGCATACTAACAGCCTGCTTCTTGAAGTTTGTCTTGTAGGTTTGCTGTATTTGCACTAGATGGCGCTCTCTGTCTGCTGTATGTGAGCTCTGTTCTCTGCAGTGATCAGTGCTGTTCAGAACACTGAAGTACTGATGGCTTTTTCCTGGTAGTGAGAAATGGGGAACCATGTGTACTTTTGTAACTTAAATGTGCCTGGTTGTGATTGCTTCCAGATGGGCTGAGTATCTCTCTCTCTCTCTCTCTCTCTCTCTCTCTCTCTCTCTCTCTCTCTCTCTCTCTCTCTCTCTCTCTCTCTCTCTCCAGAATTCTGCAGCTATATAGATAGTGACTGTAGGTACACAGTATTTGTTCAAATATGCCTTATATGGCTTTTTTTAAATAAAAAAAAAAAGTCACAGAGTATTTAATAAAGTGAAATTTTATTAACCTTATTAACAGCAAGAATAAGATGGCGCAAATAAACTTTGTAGGGATGTCTCGTGAGATTGTCTGGTTCGTTTCAGTTAATTCAAAAGTAAGATGTGAAGTTAGATCAATGAATATAATCACCCGCATTTTGAGATATTATGATGGAATTTCTTGAGTTGAAATGACTTGAAATTTATCTATGAAGATGTAACAGGTAAAAGTTAAAAATTCACATGGGCCAACAGGTGTAATAGTATGTCCTGATAGAATTATTGAATGATTATAGCATTATTATTTATGATAGATAGATAGATAGATAGATAGATAGATAGATAGATAGATAGACAGACAGACAGACAGACTCAATATAAAAATGAGTTGCTAGTGTGTGTGTGTGTGTGTGTGCGTGTGCTTGCGTCTGTGTGCCCACACATGTGTTTGTGCTTTTGTATTTGTTGCCCGTCAGGCCGGAGCTGCTGAAGCGGTCGCTCTTGTGAAGAGCCTGACAAATTGTTTATCTTCCTGAGACAGGAAATGCTGACTCACCTTGCCTCACTGTCATTTCCTCTGTTTTATTTCTCACACACACATTTGTATGGATTTGCGTTTCAATAGAAACCGCTACTAATAATCCAAATAATTATCATTTTTCACTAATTCCTAAATCTAAGCCTGACTATAATCCTGAAACAAGACCTAGCAGAACATTTAATCTCAGTAGCTCATGAGAATGAGTTACAATCGGTCCATAATTTGAATGTTTTGGCACTTTGTTTGTGGCTGTGACTGAGAGTTTACTCCATATGAGGCCATGTCACCAGTTCATCAGCCTCAAATTAAGAAGGTACTGCACTTGTATCCTGCACTGTGGACTTCTAGGATTTTATTTCAGTCTCCCTCTGAGTATTAGATCTGCTGCGTCGGGCTCCACTTTTAAATCTAATCTGAAAACTTTATCTTTATAGAAAGTCATTGTCAGATAGATAACGTTCTGACCTGCTTTATATGGCACCTCAGCTTTGCTTCTTCAGCTTTGCTACGTTCTACTGTCCAGCTTTAGTCTGTTTTCATTCTGATTTTCTGTTATGTTTATTATATGTCCTTTTGTATTTTATTCCTATTACCTTTTATCTGCTTAATCTGTATGTTGTATACATTTATTTACTAATTTATTGTTTATTTTATTTAAATAGTCATATTTTGTGCATGTTCTTATTGTCTCTTCTATTTCATGTTCTGTTTTATTAATTTTTGGGTTAATTTTCTAATTTCTTATTTTGATTTATTTAATCTGATTAGATTATTTAGTTTATCCACTGTTCACCCTTTTCTGCTGCTTGTGTTATTCTGCTTGTCTCATTTCTGCCTTTAGAAAGCACTTTGTGTTTGTGCATAATGCCTGAAAAGTGTTATGTAATAATAATAATATTATTATTATTATTATTATTATTGTTGTTGTTGTTGTTGTTGTTGTTGTTATTATTACTACACCAAAAAAAAAAAGCTTTTAATCTATTTTACAATACTCTGTGTAATAACCTGTGCCCAGGCTTCCAAACTTGACCGATTTTACTTTCTGCAGTTCTAAATAAGCCTGTGTTATAGATTACTATGAAGAATATTAAGGTCCAGATATGCAAGCTTGAATTCAATGAAGCCACTATATAAATTAAACATTATTTAGTGGTCTAGAAGCAGGCTATAATATATTTACATCTGGATTGATGGATAATGATGTGGATCATAAGACAGGAAACAGATGTCACAATAAAGGTGGTGTAAGAGTTACAGATGAGAAAAGAGTCTTCTGCAAAAGTGCAAGAACGAGACGAGGGTTGAAAATGAGGAATATATAAATATAACACGCATCGGTAGAAGCAAAAGTGAATTTCAGTAGCAAACGGACTCAGTAGGATTTTGTGAGCCATTTGGAGGAAGATGTAAGTGATAATGTGAGATGAATCTGAAATGAAGTTGTGGGGGAGAGAGGTGTGGACAGAAGTGCAATGAGAAAGTAGGGCTGAAATGAGCTGCTTTGACAGAAGAAGAGAGAAATATTAAGTGGTGAAATGGGATGACTAATTATGTGTGGGAGGTCAGTCTGCCCTGTGCTGGAAAGCCAAGAACACCCCTGCAAAAAATGACATTAAATCTCTGAAAACTGACACGAGATGAGTAGATCTCTCTCTGCTTCACTCTCATGTGCTTCTGCCGCTTAGTCATGCTTCAGTGATATCTCTCCACCTTTCTCCTCTCACCAACCCAAAGACGGGAAAATAGAAAAGGCACCAATGTGATTGTGTGAGTCATACATGTTGCTATTAACAATGCCTTTAATGGGCTTTGTCCATTAGAAGAGCACAGGCTTGCTTATATAGCCTTAGTTTTGCCTTTTATTTCCCTTTCACATACATTATAGAGATTTTTGCAATTGGTAATGCAACAATCTTTTCCCAGCCTTCATTATTGGTAATCAGGTAGGTGTATATATATATATATATATATATGTGTGTGTGTGTGTGTGTGTGTGTGTGTGTGTGTATATATATATATATATATATATATATATATATATATATATATATATATATATATATATATATATATATATATATATATACACACATATACATATATGTGTGTGTATATGCATATGCACGTATATGTGTGTGTGTGTGTGTGTGTGTGTGTGTGTGTGTGTGTATATATATATATATATATATTCTCAAACTCAAGTTGGCTTATGTTGACCTTAATATTCTTCATAATAATCTATAAGACATGTTTATATAGAAATGCGATTTTTACGAAGTAAAATCGGTCAAGTTCTTCATTATTGTTAATCAGGTAAATTCAAAACATCCAAAATTTGAATTTGAAAGTATTATTTGACATTTTTTCATGGTGAAAAGTACACATGACCTGTCGGTGGAATCTTTTATTTAAGAGCCTTGTTTTTTAAAAATAGCTCAGCCATGCTCTCTTTCACACAAGTCTTTAAAAATCACAATGGAAATGTACTTATTTTTGTTCAAAACATCCTTTAAGTACAGATAGCTAGGTAGCTCTCGTTAATCAAGTAAATCTTTGTGTAGCCTGTAAGTCAGATTATGAGAAGGATACGGACGTAAATGCTCTTCAAGGCTCCCAAGGGAACGGACCTGATAAACAGTTGTCTTACTTTCACCTTTCAATGTTGTAGAAAGCATATACTTAAAGCACATCCCTGCCTCTCCATACTGTCACATGTTGCTGATTTCATTAAATGTATTTACTACCTGCAATTCAAATGCAGTTAAAAAAAAAAAAAAAAGTTTTTGAAAGTCTTACAGGGATACTCTAGCACTTTCGAACTGCATCTGTGGTATGTGTGCAAATTACCATGAACATTCATTCAGGCATGTTTCTGTTCTGAAAAAAATAACAGAAAACTCATCTACTTAAATGACTTGCAGTGCAAACAAGAACGCTAGTTGCTGCAGCAGTCATACAAAACCTTTATTGAAAAAAATAATTTTTCATGGAAAGCTTTCAGCATTCTTCAGTCAAACATACTTGTAAATTGTGTTCTAACTCCTAATTTACGAATATAAATTGCTGAGTGCTGGCCCAGTGGCACATGGATACCACAAAGAATTTTGACTGTATTGTTCAAGTACTCAAGTTGGATAAAACTACAGTAAATAAGAACAGCTTTGTTTAGTCATTCTTTATTGTTGCACTGTAACACTATTTTATTTCGATTTATAGTATTTTTTAAGTTTGTATTATATAATGTTTTTTGCACATACTTTTACAACTGCTATTAGATTTCCATTAATTGGTTAAAAATATATATTAAAATATAAATATAAATAAATATATTTATATAGCAGGTGAAGCATTCATCTAATAATGTATGCAGATTATTATTTTTCGGTATCAAATGGTAAACTCTCAACATTAGCCTAACTTTCAGATATTTACTGCATTATAACTGGTTTCCTGTCCTGCCCTCATTATCACTGAAATCCCTTTTCACCATCACTTTTACTATCAGTGTCCTGATGCTGCTCATTCTTACTACCCTTAACATGCAGTTCTAACTTCTAACCCAGTAACTTCACTACAGCATTAAGTGTCATTAATATGTAACAAGATTTTGCATGAAATCAGATCCATCAATGCCTAAACTAGGTATAAAATGAAAGCATTTTACAATAATTAGCATGCAGATGCATGACATTTAATACACTAATTCAAAACGTGCTGTTTACAGGACTGGACCTTATAATAAATATAAAAGAATAAACATCATAACAGGAACTGCCTATAATTGCATATGTACAGTGACAAATCATATATAAATACAGCATCATTCAGAAAAACTTCCAAATGCCACTTTTGTTATTTGCCATTTTTGCCCAAATTTTTAAAAGGAATTCAAAAATCAACATAAAGCCAGAGTTGTCTAGAAATGTGCAAATATTGCAGGATGGAACTGCACAGTGTGAGTTGGTATTTATACAGCCTTACACTTTTACCACCGGCTATGAATATCTGCAGTCACTGAAATCTCTCGTTCATTCTGATTTTCACACA
Source organism: Cranoglanis bouderius (assembly GCA_023630585.1). Lineage (NCBI taxonomy): Eukaryota > Metazoa > Chordata > Actinopteri > Siluriformes > Cranoglanididae > Cranoglanis > Cranoglanis bouderius. The sequence continues at coordinate 18,479,271 of CM042540.1, forward strand.
CACACATGCAAATTGAGTTGCTAACTGGACTACTGTGTTGAAGCAATACCAAGTAAACCTCATCTTCATTTCCTCAGATCACTTTATTTTTTTTATTCACAGCAATCAGTTTCAACAAAATCCGTAACACATATAAGTGACTGTAATAAACAAAAGTAAGCTTTGTCTGATTCTTGTCCAACAGTTGATTTGTAGATCAGATTTGCCTGGTTCACACAGATGTGATTTCTGCCCCCTAGCGACCATGGCTGTAGACTGTTACCAGAAATGCCGTTGCTACAGTAACAATCTAAAGCCACGGTCACCATGGAGACAACACAGGGAAGAAATGGAATTCGCATCAGAAACTGCAGATACACTGATCTGATTGGCTGGTTGGTTAAGACACCTCCTACATGTGTAGATCAAGGGTTTACAGGAAAGGTATCATGGATTCTTCTCACTGATGTCTTCAAATTCAGTCAGTAGAGGGTTGCCAGGCATCAGTAGCCATGACTGTAGACTGTTACTGTACTTTGAGGCACTTTTAGCAGTAAGCAGTCTAGAGCCAAGGTATTGATGCACTGACCTTGGAAGCCAGTGCAGTTAGGAAAGTGTGTTGTCTGTAAGAAAACGGCATTAATGAACACAATGCTGCATATTTTGTTACAGTGCAATAAAATATTGGCACAGTAATAGTAGCATAAATGTGTGATTCAGATGCAGTTTATTGTTGACTTATTCACTGCTGAGATTTTTGTTGCTGAAAATGGAGGGTGTTGTGTTATGCACACTCAATTGAGAAACATCCTCTGATGAAGCTGATGTTTGTTCTAAGAGCAGAAAAGACTATGGTGATGAATTTGCATCAGTTGAAACCATTAATTTTTATAGCTACCACCTGCTGCAGCAGGTGCATGCTTAGAGAAAGAGGTTACATTGAGAACTGTAGAGTCCATTGATTTGTTCATCTGTAGAAAGTTTAACGGTTATAAGTTAAACCCTGCAACAGATTTTTTTTTTTCCCTTTCAGAGAAGGTTAAAGCAGAACTTTTTTTGGAAGCTACAGAAATTATGAAAGGAACCGTAAGTGTAATAATGCCTTCAATGGAACGGTAAAAATAATGCTATCACCATTACTACTCTAAGCAGTAATATTCAAAAAGTTTGGAATTAGTTAATATTTTGGTGTGCTTGTATGGATATAATAGTTGTTCAATTGTTGTAAATTATACGTGGTTTCCACTATGTTAACTGCATGCTGGCTGTGGTGCTGAAGTTTATGTAGGCTGTCGGCTGTACGCTGTCCATGGTGCTAACTAAAGACCTCCTTTAGTGCTCATTTAATCCATTGTGGATTGCAAGTGATTGAATCTAATTACATTTAGATCTTTTTCAGGTATTAGGTAATTACTTTTCAGCACCATGGACAGCGAAGGCGGACATTAATGCTCAGTATAGCGCGTGCAAGTTTTTACACCCTGCCAGGACTCACATGATTGGGCTCGTGCTTCTGCAATTCCCACACTGAAACTGGGAATTCACTCTTGTTCTCAAGGTATTTTATGACTAGTTAGTGCGGTCACTAGACGAGTATATGTGACGGTGCAGCGGAGGGGTGTCCAGTGTTTTCCTCAAAGATTTCATTCCAGCCAAGCAGAAGCACCGCTGATAAACCTCATCTATGGTTTGCTTGTTTGGAATGAAAATATGCAGGCAAGCCAGCCCCGTAGGGATCACAATTGGACACCCCTGCTGTAGGGTAATCCCCCTTGGTGATGTCAGCAAGGAAACGACAATGGGGAAGCCGGTTTCTGCCCGTGCCAGCAGAACCCTGCTGCACACGCAAAGATTAGAGAGAGCTTGTTGGTTCTAGGAAAGCACGGAGTGTGTGGGAGGGAAGTTTTGATTGGTTGTGCTCGTAGATCACCCGCCTCATCCCACCTCCATCCTTCCCCCCACGCTCTGCAGCGGTCGCAATGCGGTGGGCGGACGCACGCAGCCCTGTGTCTTTAAGGGCAGTTTGGAAGTCGTCGGCATGTGCGCAGCAATGACGCAGGACTGACTTCATCCGCAGTACGTCACGACATTGAAATTTCGGGGGAAAAAAAAAAAAAAAAACACGACATAATGAGCGACACGAACTGTTCGAGATATTGCCAGTGTGGATATACACTGAGCTTGATACGCGGGGCGATTTCCGGTCTTATCACTAAAATAGACACTGGACCAAAATAGGCATTGACGTTGAGCCTGAGAATAGAAGAGCCGGAGCAAAGCAGTGAAGCTTTTACACCTTCCTCTATAACAGACAGCACAGTGCATAGTGCATTTCTTTAATGCTTAATATGCAGTATTAACAGCACATCCAGCATGTATATCCTATACTTAGGACTTTTTAATTAGGCTAATTGTCACACATTTCTTGTTTTTCATAACGGTTTTTTATCACTCGTCTCTGCACATAAACACTGTTGCTCTGGGTTTTTTTTTTTTTTTCTCCTGTGTCTATTTATTTTTATTTTAGCACGTCCAAATCTAAAAAGATAGTCTGTGTGTTAGATGTTAGATATTCTTGCTATAATACTGTAGTTCAGCTGGTAATACAGCAGTGGGTAGATGTCTGTCTCTCGTGATCTCTGATCTGTCATAGCCCATGTGCGCAAAAGTGAGTCACACTGCAGCAACTTCCAGCCACCGCAATTAAGCAGAACTCGTTGTTTTCAACTTACAATGTGTGAAATATACATTTTATCACGTGCACACACACACACACACACACACACACACACACACACACACACACACACACACACACACACAC